>CM076583.1:575976115-576576115 GCA_034641835.2 Pinus albicaulis
CCAAATTGATCTTGATTGGTTGCTCATCAATCAACTCAGTGTAACTCTTTCAAACCACTTCTAACGGAAGATTAGCCTCTTCAGTTTGAGAGGGATCTCTCAAAAGGGGGTTTATGATTTTGAATAAAGATAATACCAGATGGCTAACTCTGTGAATTGTGACTTGGTTTTGTATGATTGCAGGTTGAAAAATGAAGGCTTGCTACCATTAGGCTATGGGGTCAATAACAATACTCTTAGTGACAGTGGTTCTTCACATGGAAGTTGAGGCAGATAGAATTTTTTAACAAAGATAATTCATACACATAACATAAGGAAAACACATTAATTTCACCCCTAAAGGAAGTCAGAGCATAATATTATGAATTATGAGTAATTAGAGATAAAATCCATTGCAAGTGATTAGACACAAATATACAAAGAAATAACACATCAAAAACCTCGTGGGAATCTCAGGTCTGGAAGTAGAATGTCACTGTATATTACTGATAATGGATAAAACATACAGCAACAATTTGGTGCAATATTCTCCAACCCCTTGCTCTTCGATGTTTAGTCTATAAATAGACATTATTTACAATGTAGATGATCTTCCCAGCTAGCTAGATCTTTGAATTCTACTCTGACACCTATCATAATTGAAACTACTAACTTGAAACAGAAAAAGGACAACTATCCTTAAAGAAAACAAACTCTTAATAGGAATCTATCTCCTATTTATTACATCTGGTTCTCCTAATAGTGAAACAATTACATAATGGATATCACATGCTCGAGGGATAATCCACCACCATTCTACATCTTCAAAACACCCCTAGATCTATGGAAAATAATCCTACTTTTTAGGGATGGATAACATTCACTTTAAACACTGTTTTGATTGATGAGCTGACTGTGTGACACTCCCTTTGACCAATGAGTCTCTGTTGATATGGTCCACTGACATGCTGGAGGTCTCTAGCTGGCTAATGTGTTGTTGGAATGCTCAAAACTCTTCAAAAATCTCCTTGCTACGAAACAGGGCAGTTTAGCTAGTTTTGTAGCGAGTTTTAGTAGCGTATGAAAACTTGCTTTTCCATCTATCTCTTTGATACCCTTGTTGTTCCAACACCTTTACTATGCCATGACACCTTGCAAACAATCAATCTCCCTCCATAATACTTGACAAAACTGAAATTTAAGGCAAAAATCCACCTCTAGAAATTTTCATAGTGTTTTTTTGGCCTCAAGCCTGAGGTACGCTACGAAACTGTCTAAAAAACTAGAATTTGTTGAGTTCAATATTGTCTTCAAAAATTAATCTCCAGAGGTAAAATTTAGGTTCTTTGTAAGTCATGAACCTCATCAAACATATTCGAACTCAAGTTTTTACTCTTGTGGTGTTTCATCTTCATTTACAATCAATTGGTTGATGGGTTCTTCTACCACTTTCATCTTCGGTCCTTTCTTTTCTAACTCCACTTGAATCAAATCCAGCTACTCCTGAAGATCTTCCACTTGATCTTTTAATGATTTGTTCTTCTATTGTAAGTGCAAGTTCATGTTCTTAATGTGTTTGACCTCCCATCTTAATGGTTGAGTCCATTTCAACAACATTTCCGCATTGTCCAAAGCTTTCGAGACACTTGTGACTTGTTCCTCCCATATCTTCCTCATCTGTTCAAATTGAACCTTCTCAGCTATGTGCTTTTTTGCCTCTTGCTTCAAAACTTATATCTCTTTACCTGCTTCCTTCATCTGCTCTTTGAGGGTTTCTATTTGTGATTTTTCAATTATTTTTTCTTTACCCTTTATTTTCCTGATAACCAGTTCCTCCTTTACTGATGGAGACAAATCTATGATGCTTGTTGGTTGGGAAGCTTCATTGATTTTCTTAGTCTCTTTACTTTCCATGACCTTCCTTGCATGTCTGGTCATTGGCTTCCTAGGTTGAAAGATGAAACCATCATCATCACCTACAAAATCTAGTTTCTTAGCATTCTTACCTTTCTTCAACTTTCTTCCTCCATCTTCAATGTCTTCAGCTTGCACAATGGGTGACTCTTCAATGTCAATTGCATGAAGGATATCCTCCAAATTTCTTTTAGCCAATGTCTGGATCCTAGTGACTCTCTTGCTTCCTTGTTTGTTGATTGTATGATTCTGTTTTGCAGGTGTGTCAGTCTCCTGCAAAGGTTCTGTTACCATGTTCACTCGTTCTGGAGGAGATGAATTATTTTCTTCTTCAACTTCCTCTGCCACAGTTGGTGATGAAGTAGTTCTAGGTTTGGAGGTTTTCTTAGGAGTGACCACATCAATTTCATAGAAATTCATGAACAAGAAAGAAATCCAATATTTGTCTAACCTTCTCAATTCTTCTAACATTAACAGCTTGATTATACCATGATGAAAAAGAGATGTCTCATTGCCCTCTGTCTTAATTTGAACCTTATCTGACATTTTCCCTAGATTTCTGTATAAATAGAAAGGTAAGTCAAGTGACCTCTTACCTACAAAATGCAGAAGAAGTCTTAGATGATAGGAGTAGACCATGTGAAACCTTCCTTCACAGGTAAAATACTTTTGAATTACCATCAACAGCTTTGCATAATTCTCCTTCATGAAACTCCTAGGGATAGCATTTTTCAAATGAACTTCATTGTGTTCTTGCTTGATTAACTCTTTGCAATCTTTCATTGTGAATTTGATACCTTTAAACCATTTTTCACCACCTCTAGGGATTCCTATAACTGATGATATGCTCTCTGGTGTCACTGTAAGGTTCAAAATTCCAACCTTTGATGTTGTTCCTGTGAAGCTGGTGGCAAAATCCTTTGAAACCTGTAAATGAAAGCCCTGCAACCTCTGACAGAATTGCAAGTAGGCAATCCTTCTGAAAACCTCCATGACAGTAGGGTCTTCAATCAGTAATTTCATGTCCATGGGCTCATACCTGTGACAATGGCCACCCTTATTTGTTTTCCTTCTTGCAGCCATGAATGCTTTATAGTCTTCACTACCTTTCTTGTTAATGACACCTGCAAAGTTCAAATTTGCCAGAAACCTGCTTGGCTTGATGAAGCAGCTCTCCAGGGATCGACTCACATGCAAGGATAAAGCACAATATGAAAAAAGGCTAATTAAGGTGGGGTTTAATAGTTTAACTGACAACTCGAGCTTTAATCATTACACATGCAAGCAAAAAAGGGTAATGATGACATCAAGCACGACTGTGTACATTTAAATTTACCATAACAACCTTGAATGACCTCCACCTTTACTCCTCTAATCATAAAATGACACCTCATACAACTCTGACAAGACAGGTTTAAAAACAAATTTTCGTAGCGAAATTAGTTAAGCTTCTGACAGATTCGCTATGAAACTATTAGGCAGTTTCGTAGCGAAATATGTTGTTTTCCTTTGTAAAACGCTACGAAAATTTGAAAAATTGACAGATGCGACTTTTTGAGTTTGAATGCATGGGGAATGACAACTGACATAATATGGGACTGATTTGACTGAAATGACATAAATGAAGGTGATCATGAAACTTAGGATAGGCAACAAATGTAAAAAAAAATCCTATACCACATTGAAATGGCTTAGGAGACCTTATCCATTTTGTGAGTGACCTATATGACCCTATCAAGAAATGTTTCACAACTTAATGAGTGATAACAACTGCAAAAGAGGCAGATCCTGCAAGATAATGCAGTGTAATCCATAGATATGTGCTTGTGAAGGAAAGATCTAAAATACCAGCAAGATACACCCCAAGATCTAGTGCAATATGTGGCCTTTCTACACACTGCTTCAACGACCGATTCATGGATCTAGTCCTAGATTGCAAGAGATGAAATATGGAGTTGATTGTGCCATAAGATAGATCGATGAATAATTCCAGATCGATTGTTTCCATCGCTTTATGCACAATTAGATTTGGTTTTTCGATGACTCTCCTAGCGCAGAGGGTGTGAATATTTCATATCTCATCCACAATGATTTGTGATCCCTAACATAGCTGGCCTGATCTCCCCATATTATTTTCCACCGTTGTAGAGATCGTGTTCTATGATTCATTGGGTGAGAGATCGGAAAGTAGATGAGGATCTATGGTAGTAGATCTGATCTTAAGTAAATATTCGAGGTAAAAGAAAGACAACATGTCTCTCTTGCAGGTGCTTGATTGTATAAGATTGGGTTTTAGAGATGAATGGAGTGGGGGCTCGATGGGGACAGTTTCAACCTTCGCAGATCGATGGATCAGGGGTCGATTTCCATGGTTGCGCTTCACAATGGTGGCATCAGGTTCTAGGGCGGCTACATCACAAGATACAACAGTGGTGAGGAGTGAAACCCTAGCAGTCTCCATCACAATCCGTGGTTGCTCACCATTTTCATTTCATTTCTATAATGTTAATATTGTAATGTCTATAAATAAATTATTATATAATATTTAACATAATACTATACAATATATGTTTAATATTATATGATATTATATAACATTAAACATTATTAACCATAAAGAAAGAAGAAGCAAGGCTTTTATAAAAGGTAAAATAAGTTGGATTTAGAAATCTATCAAAGCCTTGAAATTAAATAAAAAACAATATACGAAAACTTGTTGAAATTTCACTAGATTAAAGGGGTACAAACATATGTAACTCCTAACTTGAGTTTAGATTATTTTAATATTAATATTTTTCTCTTTTTACTAAAATAGATGCATTGATTTAAGTGTAGATTTTCATTTCTAATCTTATTTGATTGATTGTACTTGATGCATTGATTTGATTGTAAATGTTGATTTTTTTTCCTATTTGATTATTAGGACTAGATGCATTGATTTCAATACAGATGTTAATTTCTAATATGATGTAACTATATGAACATCATGCATTGATTTATGTGTTACAGTAATAATCAAAATAGATAGATATTAAATATAAATGAATAGCAAAGATCCTAGATCCATCTTTATCATTAGTGTAGATCCATCTTAAATAGAATTGAACTAACAAAGCAAGTCAATAAAGAGAGGCACAAGAAATGACAACTAAGGATGCATTTATTTCAGTGCATATGTTAATTTGTGTAAGATGTAAATATATGGATGATGTGCATTATTTCCAAAGTAATTAAATTGATATTATGCATTGATTTGAGTGTATGCACAAAGTAATTATTGATGTGGCCATTGATTTCTATGTTACAATAATCATCAGCCTAGATCCATCTTAAATAGAAATGAAGAACAAAGAGTATTTCAACTGAGAAAGGCATAATAAATGGCACTTACTAAGGGATTTCAACAAAAAAATGAAAAACAAAGAGCAAGTCAAGAAAGATAGTCACAACAAATGAAAACAAAACAATGACAAGAGAAAATGCCAGGGAAAAAATTGAATGATAAAAAACATATCAAAGAGCATATCAACAAAGAAGGATGCAACAAATGACAATTGAGTAGTGTTGAAGTTAAGTAATATTAAAAATTCATAATGAAGAGGAAATTGACAAAAAAAAAGGTAGAGGGAATGATAATTGAATAGCATGAAGAATAGAGGAAACAATAAGATGAATACCAAAGAGCATATTGACAAAGAAAATAGCATTCAACCAACTCAAACATATTACAAGGTGCTAAAGAAAATATTATGAAAAAAGAATGTTTAAATGATATTTATGCCCAAGCTCAACCTGTAATTCTCACTGATATGAATATTGCACTTCAAAATTTTCATGAAAAAAATTATTGATTAGCTCAAGTTCAAATATGTCACTTGTGTGAGGATTCGTATACAGGAATTCTAGTGTTTAATATAAATGCAGACCTAATGTGCATGTGATGTAGAAGAGAAAGAACCCAACAAATTAATCGTATGCATATTTAACATATTTAAAATGATTAGATTAATCATGTGTTAAACAAATTTGGTGTGGTTGCACACGACTGAAACCAACCTAGATCTATGTTAACCCTGGATCTATCAAGCGTCGAGAGGGATCAAATCTCTTAAGGTGTAAACCTTTCCTCATATCTTTCACTTAAAAATAGATTGCACCTTGAGAGATTTGATCACTCTCAACACTTAATAGATCTGAAATTAAGATGAATCTAGGCTGGTTTTAAATAATCCTTAAAGAAAATGAGATACCAATACCGCCAATATTATAAAATTGAAAAATAATAATAATAATAATAAAACCTCACCAATGACATTAATTTTTAAATAACCTTTTAAAAAATAGTGATATGGATAACTCTACTTTTTGAGTTAAGAACATATTTCAATCTTTTCCTTTTTATTGTCTTTATTTCAATTATTTTTAGGTATTTTTCGTAAATTTTATATCACCTTGTAATGCTTGTATTTAAGGTTTCCTAATTTTTTTCAAAGAAAGGGATGAAAAATATCTCAAGTCAACCCTTAATTTCCTTGATTCTACAAAAAATATTCCTCAGTATCATAAGATTTACAAAATCTTTAAAATGTAAGGAGATTATTTCCTTGCAAAATTTTACCATATTTTAGCATAATTTTGTAAAGTTTTGATAAATTTCGTGCATTGAAAGGGATGATACCCATCATATTTTCCCCGAGGGCGATTCCTAGCATGAACTCATCTCCCTCCATTAATAAAGCTGCTAAAAAATCAATTAGATTTTACTCGAATTTTCTTGATCTAGACAAAACTTGAGACTTTTTCTAGTTATTTCGTGCATGGAAGGAGGCAAGGAAATGGTGGGGATTATCACCCCTATAGGTGGTGGGTGATTGTTATCTCTTTCTTTAAAAGTCATGAAGTTTTAAAAATTTAGGAAAAAATTTCAAGCATGGATAGAGGGAGGGACATCACATACTTCCTTCCATGCTACGAATTTTAAATAATCTGGGGAAATTTGGCAAATTTTTGGGTGATTTTGAGCATAGAGGAAGAGGATGAATGACCCTTGGAAAACCCTCTTTTAGTTTTGTATAATCAAGGAGATTGAATTGAGTTTTGAGCAATTTCTCATCCTTTTCTTTATAGTAATATCATAGCCATAAAAAACCAAAAGAAACAAAGTCAAAGAATATTAGCTCAAGTGGTTTGGTGAACAATTTGTATCTAATTGCGCGGGTTCAAGTCTCTGGAGACATGTTGTATCTAGCATGTTAGTGACATTTATGAAAAATTGTATATGGCATATTAGTGGCAATCAATATTTCAAAGTTACCATTCTCATTATTGTTAAGATATTAAAAAACAAAATAAAACAAAAATGGTCAATGGAAACAAATGGAAGTACTATATCACCTCTAAGAGAAAAAAGAAAAGCAAAATAAAATAAATGAGCAAGCTACAACCACACTATTTTTATTTTTTTCCCTTTCTATTAACCCTTGAGAAAATGGGGATACTACTAACACCATTTTTTAGAAATGATAAAAAAACACCTTTCATAGAACTCTCACCAATTAATACATTTACACTATTTTTTTTAAATATTTTTCTAGAAAGTGGTGATATTGGTAGCTCCACTTTTTGAGTCAATAACGTATTTCAATTTCTTTTAATTAAATTAAGTGGTTTTGAGCCTACATTTTTCATTTGGGATGATAGTTCTCACTTGGTAGGTAACAAGTGCTACATAGTAGCTAGTACCTATCGCTTAGTTTAAATGTATCTAAATTGAAGTAAAAATATTGTCTTGATAATGACAACCTATTGATAATTACTAGGGTTTCTAGGAGGAGTATTTACTTGTGGGGACTATAAATACTAATACACAAGATGTACAATGTTCCAAAGTACACTAACACCTTTCATACAACACTTGGGTCTAAAATACTGCAATGATCTACACAAATAAATCCAGATGTGGGGACTATAAATACCAATACACAAGATGGACAATGTGCCAAAGTACACTCACACCTTTCATACAACACTTGGGTCTACAATAGTCTACACAAATAAATCCAAACATGAGTGGAATTTCTAGACATCTCTTCATTAGACATGAAATCAACCACAACATAAGAAAGGCAAAGGCAATTGTAACTCTCAAATAAAGGATGCAGTAAATATAATTATCCTCAAGTCGATTAGTCAAAGCCACATGTAAAGAATGAGAATGGGACACTGAAGAAGGATACAAGAAAGTGGTGTGATCATCACAAAATTTATTGACACACCAATGATGAGAATTGTACTAGACAATCATTATTGGTTGCACTTAAAACTTTGACCCTAATTCAACCCTAGCACCATAATATCCTAGTGATGAGGGGAAATGAATCATTGAAATTGAACACAATGTTACTATTGCCACCACAAATTTCCAACTAGATGAACTTGAGGAAGGTGAGCACGTATTCCACTCACATATGTGAGTGAAGGGGACACCACTGCAATTCATTATTCTAATGGAGCTAGAATAGCCTAATCTAAATAGAGGGTCATTAATAAAATGGAAATGTTGATGGCATAACAACGTGACCATACAACATAATTTATATGGGTATGGGGTGCAAGATTCATGTCATTCTACAATATTACTTGCAATATATCATGAATACTAATTGTTGTTATCCCACTTGAAGTTTGTGATGTTCTTCTATGCAACTATATATGTGGAAGCATCATGTGTTACCAGTGTAGGCCATGTAGCATTGTTACCAAAATGTAATATTGGCACCATGAGATACCATAGGTAGCATTGACTAGTGTAAATTATTTGATCACTACTAAGTAGTACAATAAAATAATCTCCCATCTAGATTTTTCCTCTTCAAAGTCTAGTCAAAAGGAGCGAAGAGAATCATTATGACCACCAAAGCCTTTGTAGATATGGGTAAGTCAATTTTTGGAAGAATGTAGAAATATCTTCACCTCACCTACCAAATTGTTTATGCACTATGAAGTAAAGCACATAATGATTTGACACTAGATTCCCCTTTACCTAATGGACTTATACACACGTATCACCTTATAGAGAATGATGAGATCAAGTTCCATATTCAAGAGATAATACAAAAGGGTCACATTCAATAAAGCTCCTCACCTTGTGGGAACCTTATAATGTTAGTTCAGAATAAGGATAAGACATGTTAACTCTTTATTGAAAATTAAAGACCCTTAAGCACTGCAAGAACTAGTACCCTATCCCCAAATTAATTATTTGCTTGATTAGTTTAAATTCACTAAGTTTTTTCAACAAGATCGATTGTAAATCAAGCTATCAATAGGTGTCAACTGAACCAACTAATGTGTGGAAGTCAACCTTCAAATATGAGGAAGGTATCTTTGAGTGGATGGTTATGCTCTTCGACATCATTGATGTGTAAATGAAATTCATGAGGACAATGGAAGTTTTTTGTGGCAATTCTCCATTTCTTTGATGGTCTCATACATATAAGAAATCCTCATCTTTAGTAGAACATGTACAAAGCACATGGATCACATTCAAAAAACAGCACAAGTTATACACTAGCCTAGACAATTGCTCATTTGTTGTGTAGAGAATTAAATATTCAAGACACACTATAGATGAGGACAATGTGCCCATGGATCTAATAAGAATATAAGTCTTCCATGATTAGTTGATCCATAAGACATTGATGGATATTTATGATTTCTTGGGCATTGCCAACCATATGTTAATGTTGGAGTTCTTTCATATCATTTGTCCCATGTGCTCAATGATCAAGGGTGGAGCTACGACCACATTTGTTTTGACCAATGGATAACATAAAGCATTTGAGGCATTGAAGTGTCACCTCTACACAACACTAGTCTTAATTCTACCAGTTTTTCCACAACCATTCAAAATTGGGATAAATGCCTCAAATTGTGTCATTGTTGTCATTCGCACACATCCTTTACATCGATGGCCTGCCACATTTAGACACTCTCTAACATGTTTTCAAATAACCCACCTATGATAATGAGCTCTACTCCATTTTTTGAGGCACTTTAACAATGGAAACATTATATCTTGGTAAAGAAAATGTTCATCCACATTGACAATGTGCCTTTAAATCTTATTATATGTAAGAAAAGTTGCAAAATGGTCACCATAATAATTTTTCCACATAGCTTTAACAATTTCACTTGACGATATCAAGTACAAGAAGGGAATAACCAATAAAATTATAGGTGGCCTCAATAAAATTCTAATTGTGCCACTAACCACTATTTTCAATTATTATGGACACAAGACTTTAAAGTGGCCACAACCATAATAAAATTATCTTGACTTCACCACTACATATTGAACATTGATTAATACTCTATAACCTAGTATGATGGAGATGTTATCTTGTATGTGGCAATGCTTACACGTTGACTTCAAAAAAACAAAAATAAAAACTTGTAACAAATAATAATAATATTATATGTTAGTCAAAATTATATATAAATAAGACTTTGGGGTGTCACTAATTCAAAACCACAACTAGCCCTGTGTGTTGTTTGAGGGGTTGCATTAGTGCATCTGGAGATTATAGTGGCAATGATCAGAACTGACCCCATGTCAAGTGAGTATGAGCTCGTGCTAGTTGTCAATTCTGCTAGTTCACATTTTGTGTGTGTGTGTGTGTAGATATCTATATATATGTTAAAGCGAAAGATTTGATATGTACGCGCAATATAGAAATGTTATATGAGGAGAGAATCCAAATTTACGAAAGAGAGAGAGAGAGAGAGAGAGAGAGAGAGAGAGAGAATAAATTACTATAAATATGATATTTACATAGAAATATTGTTACCCACCTCTTCATCATGGCATAAATCCATATTAAATTATAAAAAAAGTTACACCTTGAGAGGTTTAATCCCTCTCGATACTTAATATATCTATAATTATAGGTAAACGTATTTTAGAATTTCACCTTGAGGACGGACTTTTGTGACATCTAAGCCATATCTCTATTCCTTTAATTGAGGATGAAAATATGATTGGGAGACCCACTTTAATTGGGTGGTAGGGTTTTTTTTTTTTCTAACAAGGTCGGTTATGTTATATTTCTAAAAAAGAGGAGGAGAGAAAATTCTCCATTACAAAATTCCCCAATTTTGGTGCAGAGAGAAATCTGCTTGGGTGTTATTTCTTGGCATGTGTTACTTGTTTTCCATTTTTCTCCCCTCCTTTTAGAACTAGAGGCGGTTACATTGGAACTATATTGTTTAACAAATTGGAGTAATAACACAATATATTTAACTTTCATAATAAACTAAGTTTGATGTTGTAACTTAAAACTAAAATCATGGATGATCGAAGCTTTGATGGGCTATTTATTGACAGTGTTCTCGCTTCCACGTTGCCTGCTTCCTTGATCCATTGAAGTGGATCCCTGGTCCGACTTTTTGTTCATTGCTTCTTTGATGATGTCGATTGATTCTTGTAGGTGACTGCAGCTATACCTCAAAGTCCTTATTTCTTCGTTACATGTCTTCCATTGCGATCTTATATATGCCATTTCTGCTTTAGTTTTTTCTTTGTCTTGCAGAATCTGATTCTTGAGGTTTTCAATCACAATTCGGTGTGACTTGCAGAAGGCACAGGGATGTGCTCTATTCTCCATAGGATCCATATTTATCTCTCCACTGTTGATGTTGTATGGCTTGACTGCTCCTTCCTTCTTTGCTGGTACCCACAACTGCGCTACTTCTTTTCCATGTGCAGCTCTCTTTGTTAAAGAAAACGCCCACTTACTAAATGCTAAACAGTGAAAACGTTGTAGAAAAGGCAAGGGGATTTTCGTAAGATGGATGAATGCCCAGCTCACAAGAAAGGTCGACAGTGCAGCTTTTATGAGAGCGTTCACAAGATGGGGAGAGGGGCCAGTGTGAAAAGCTAAGGAGATAAGGAGTGATGAGAAAAGGAAGGTGCTAAGCGAGGAGTGAGGAAGGAAAGAGCGCGAGTAAAGCCAGAGAGTGTAGAAGGAAGATGCAGCAGAGGGAGCGTGAGGCTTATGGAGGGAAGAAAACGAAAAATATTGGTGAGGGGTTGTAAGGGCAGGAGGCGTTTTATCGAGGGGTGATAGTGTGAAAGGTTGCAGGGAGATCACGTGAAACGTGATTCCATGGGATATTGGAGTTTTGATTGTACAGATTTTGTAGATTTTGCAGACATTGTATAATATTATAGATTTGTTCATTTGCTTGTATATGATTTCAAAGAGGATTTTGATGATATCTTTGGAATCCAGATTTGATAGTTGATCATCATGGGAGGAAATGGATAGATTAAGGGATAGGGATTTGTGTATTTATTTCTCCAATTTGATCTTGTCCACCAATTTGATTAACTCCTTTGTTTGCTTACTCATCTGCTAATTTGTTGTTCTTCCTTAGAATGTAAAAAAACTCTATATCCCCAATCTACCTTGATATTTTTTGTGCTATATTCAAAATTTGATTTAGCCCTGCATTTTCCGGAAGCGAATTAGTTGCCATTGCCTTGATAATGATAGCTAAGTCCCCAAAAATGATGGCTTCATTGTTTTTTTTTTCTTTTATAATTTTGAGTCCGAGCCAAAGCCCATATGCCTCTGCTTTGTTTTTTATCATCTGTCTGAGGCCCCAATTGTAAGGTGTCTGTATTGAATAATTTTGTAGCAATATTATTCCTCCAGTTCCTGGCTTGCTTGGATTCTTTTTTGATGCACCATCAAAAAAGAGGCATGCTTTGTTAAGAGTTTTTATCCAGGCTTGGAATTCTTCTGCGGTTTTCCTTATTTTCCAGTTTTGATGTCTTGTTGTGCTTTTCACTTGAGGAGTCTGGTTGATCTTGCTTACTGCAAAACTTATCCAATTCCTTTCTTCTTCTTGAAGTTGGCTGATACTGATTCATTTTACCCCTTTTGCTATGAGAAATTCCACCATTAGTCCCCATGCTTTTGCCATGACTTTACTTACTATTGGAGCATTATCCTTGAAAATTACTCCGTTTCTAGCTAACCATAGTTGCCAACAGAGAAATGAAGGTAGGTTGCTCCATAGTCTCTTTATTGCTTGCTTGCTTTTTAGAGAGTGTGGATACCTGCTTTTCCATCTGTTGATAAATTGATTTAGAGGGACATTGTAATTTATATTTGCTGCTATGGGTATCACCATTGCCACCTAGCATTTTCTTGAGAAGGAGCACTCCAAAAATAAGTGTTGAATTGTTTCTTCCTCCTTTCTGCATAGTGGGCATTGAGATGGCCCACTTATTCCTCTTCTTTTTAGATTCTCTGCAGTTAGTGATTTGTTGTGTAGTAAAGTCCACATAAAAATTTTGATTTTGGGGAGGGATTCTACCTTCCATGCTAATCTCCAATATTGCCAGTCTTGATGATTTTGCTTCTCATAAAGTTTTTGGTATCCTGTTCTGATCGTATAATCTCCTCTTTTTGGTTCCCATATGTGAATATCATTCTTATTTTTTCCTATTGGAGTTGTCCCTGCTAAGAGGGAAATTAGTTTATCCCATTGATCTGCAAGGTCGAGTGGAAGATTGGGAATGGCCCATTGCTTCCAATCTCCATCAATCTCTTAGGTGGAGATGTTACTCAGCTTGTGGAGGCCTTCTTTTATCATCCATTCTTTTAAATCCTTTATACTTGGGTTGATCCCCAGTGGTGGGTGTCCCATTATGCTATGTTTCAAGATGTTTATTTGCTCCCCATTTCCCAGTCTCATAGTGATATGATCTTTGATGAGCTGAGTTGCATTTGTGATGGCTTTCCATATCTGAGTGCAAGGCCTTTTCGGAGGATTATTTTCCAAAATTATGGTTCTTGGTCCATTGAGATATTTAGCTTCAAGGGCAGCTTTCCACCACAATTTTTTCCTTGTTAGGAATCTCCAAGTTATTTTACTTCCCAGTGCTATGTTCATCAGTCCTGGAAGTTTTATGGAGAGACCCCCCTATTTGTATGTAGTTGTTACCTGCTTCCAGTTTATTAGGCTGAATTTCTTTTTTTCTCTTTTCCCTCCCTGCCATAAGAAATTTCTGATAATTATTTCAATTTGTTTGTGGATGCTTGTCGGGGCCGATATAAGGGAAAATTGGTATAGAGGAAAAGTTGTTAGTATGGATTTTATTAGCATAATTATGCCTACTTGGTTTAGCCAGAGCATTCCCCAAGCCTGGATTTTTACTTTCATTTTTTCTGCAAATTTGCTCCATATCTCGTTCTTCATATTTTTCTTGCTAATTGGCAACCCCAGTTATTGAAAATGGTCCCAGCTGTTTTGAAAGGGGATGTACAGAATTTGTGACATTTTCTGCAAGGTTCTTATGGGAGTATTCCAACTATACAAGCATATTTTTCCATTGTTGACAAAGCCTCCAGAGACCTCCATGAAGCTGTCCAAGATGGCTTTGAATCTTCTTGCCACGATACAGGATGCTCCTCCCATTAGAAGAGTATCATCTGAAAATAGAGAGTGATTTATTCTTTTGGTTCCTCTGCTTATGAAAAGGCCTGTTAGAGTGGAGTTTCTTTTGCAATGTTCCAAGTTTCTGCTGAGGGAATCAACCATTATAATATAGAGAAAGGGGGATAGGGGACATCCCTGTCTTAAGCCCCTTGAACTTTGAAATAATTTGCACGGCCTACCATTGATGAGTGGAGCTATCCAAGGACCCACTGTGCATGCTTGTATTAATTCGACAAATTCTTCTGAGAAGCCAAATGCTTTTAAGACATCTGCAAGAAAGGATAGGTTCACTCTATCAAAGGCATTTTCCATATCCATTTTTAAGACAAATCCTTTTTCATTGTTGTTGAGACTGGTATGAATGGCCTCTTGGACTAAAATGATATTTTCAACTATCTGCCTGTTAGGAACAAACCCTCCTTAGTTTTCAGTGATAAGGTTGGGAAGGAGGGGTTTCATCCTGCCAGTTATAATTTTGGAAATGATTTTATAGGAGTTGTTGTAGAGGGATATGGGCCTAAAACGGTTTAGAGTAGAAGGATGGGGATATTTTGGTATTAAGGCCAAGAAAGTTGAATTTGTGTATCCTCCAATCTTTCTTTTTCTCATTACATATCTAATCATTTTCAACAAATCCTTTTTAATGATTTTCCATAAGGTTCTATAGAAAGCTATGGGAAAACCATCTGGCCTCGGAGCTTTTTCCGGTTGCAAAGTCCATACATCTTCCTTTACTTCTTCTTCTGTCACTTCCTTAGTGAGTGAGATGTTGCTGCTGTTATCAATAATTCTTGTGATGTGTCTCAGAAACTCTTCAGGGTTTGCCTGACTATCTGGTGCAGTGAGAAGATTTTTGAAGTGGTTGAAGGCCTCATTTTTTATTTCCTCTTGTCCTTTTAACTCTTGCCCTTCTCCTCCTGTTATTTTTTCAAAGTTGTTCTTTATTGTTCTAATTTTTGCCGAGTTATGGAAAAAGGAGGTGCTCTTGTCTCCAGCATGCATCCATAACTGTCTAGATTTGAGCCTCCAAGTTTCTTCCTCTTTCCTGTTGTTTCTGTAGATTTTCCATTGAAATTATTTCTCTTGCTTGCTTTTCTATGGTGCTTTCGATGTTTTCCAATTCCTCTTGGATCTACTTTAGCTCTATTTTGAGGTGCTCTTTCTCTTTGTGTGGTTCTTTGTATCTGTTTTTTGCCCAATCTTTCAAGCTTACTTTTGTGGCTTTTATTTTTGTTTCCCAAATATATGTTGGGGAACCACTGATGTTTTTCTCCCATACTTTTTCCACCTCTTTTTGTGCTTCTTCACTGCTGCCCCAAAGCTGGTTATATCTGAATGGCAATGGCCCGTAGTTTTCAGCCATGCCCAGCTCCATCAAAACTGGTTTATGATCAGAGACTACTGAGGGGATGATTCTGGAGGCAGCTCTGCTATATTTGAGGATCATCTTATCACGGATAAGGATCCTGTCTAGCCTTTCCTTGATGTTTACCCTGCCTATTATTATATTATCCCAGGTATATTTCCCATTTTTAGGAGGGATATCAAGAAGGTTACTTTGTTCCATTATCTCTTCTAGAGTTTCTCTATTTGGATCCGGAAAGAAGTTCCATCCTCTCTTTTCTTCAGCTTTGAGTATTATATTTAGATCTCCCCCAACAAGAAGGTTATCTTCTTAGTCATCCCCAATGTTGTCTTTTAAGGTTTCCCAACATATTTCCTTGTCCTCATAATGATTGGGGGAGTATATGTTGTAGATGTTGGTTGTCCCGCCAGTTTCAGCATTCTCCAATTTAGTGTTTATCCAATGGTATTTCTTTGTGTGTTGTTGCAGTTTCCATTTCCATTTTTTCCATATAGTGCTTATCCCTCCTGAAGCTCCAGTAGCTGATATTGCTAGTCCTTTGTAGATCCTAGATTTTTCTATGATCACATCAATTTCTTGACTACTTAGCTTTGTCTCTTGAATTAAGAGGATGTTGGGTTTTTCACTTTTTATCGAGTCTTTTAAAAAGTTTATCTTGGAGGGGTGACCCAACCCTCTACAATTCCAAGAGACAACTATCATTATTTATTATTTTGGGCTATTATAGGACCCCTCCCTTTGTTTGCTTGCTGTAATTTTTCTTTATTCTTTGGTCTTTTTTTTCTAGAAAATTCTCCAGTCCCTGTTGTGTTCCCAATGAGATATCTTTGGCTGCTTCTTCATCTCTTATTTCTTTGTTTGATCTCCTTCCAACTGTTTTTATATTATCAATGTTTTGAGGGGTTTATTTTGTTTGGTTTCTTGTGAGGATTCGGTCTGGGTTTTGGGGGAGAGGCTTGTCCACTTGAGGAGGGGTAGGAATGGGAGTTAAGAGGAGGGTCTGAATGGGGGAGGAGGAGATGGTGATCGGGTCATATGGGATGAGAGCTAAAGTGAGGATGTCAAAAGGATTTGTCCCCACGAGGGAGGTTGGTTGAGAGGGGAGAGGAGATCTTTGCGGAGGAGGGGGATGGGAGCCAAAGGCGGGTTTATATGCAATCTTTTTCTTTTTTACTTGTTCCCATTTTGGATCTGATGTTTCTTCAGTGTTTTTTTCAGGTTCTTCTCTTTTACTACATCTATTGTAGAAATGACCGTATTCGTGACATACCTTACATTTGAAGGGGATTTGTTCGTAGTCCAGCTATTGAATGTGGATCCAGTTGTCCACCTTGATTTTGACTGCTTCCGGGAGGCCCTTTCCTAGATCCACCTTAACACATATTCTTGCACATGCCTGCATGTTGTCGTTGGGTTTGCTTCTGTCGATGTATATGCCCACTACATTTCCTATTGCACGAACCGAGTCATCGCTCCAGCAGTGTAAAGGGAGGTGCGGCAATCTTACCCATACTGGTACTGCATTGGGGACATCTAGTTCTGGATCAAAATCTAGAGTCCATCGGTTTAGATACATGCCCCTTGTATCCATGAAGTAAGGCCCGCTTCGAAATATAAGATCTCGATCAATTTTAGTCTCAAAATGAAAGGTGTAATATCCCCTGCCACAAAATCTTATGGCGATTTTCCCTTGTATAAAATGGATCCAATTCCTTTCTACCCATTTCTGCACTGTTTTGGGAGATGGCCATAATCCTGTGAACTGACCCACTAGTCCTTTTTATTCCAGAGTGTTTGCGGCTTTCCTTTGCACCGACGGAGGTAAGGAGATTTCTGGAATGGATTCCAGCTTTTTAACAAAATTTGTGGCTGTTGGTTTGGTTTGTTGGGTTCCTAGAGATCTTATGAGAGAGGCAAAAACAGTTGAATCTTGATCTGGTTGCTAGCTATTCGATGTTGCAGCTGTTGTTGAAGGAGAAGGCGGCCCTGGATCCAGCTCCAGGGTAGCCACGCGACCTGGCTGTAGAACGATATCAGGATGCAAATGCACGGCGTCGGCTAGGGCACGAACGCACAACAAGCAGTGCTCATTCGAAATTGTATTGGAGAAACCTTACTTCATTGTGTTCAATTATGAAGAGTTGGTATAAGGGGTGGTAGGGTATTTTGATGTGGACAAGATAGTGGCATTAATTTTGGGAAAGGAAATGGTCATCCAAAATGACCACAAGCCTTTGCAGCTTATGTAGATGTAGGGAAAAAGTTTAAATGACCACCATCAAAAGTGGTCCATGAACCTTTAATAACTCCATGTGAACATCAAATACAAGAAGGTAACAACTAAATAAGTTACAATTTTCCTTAGTCAACCTATAGTTGTGGCACTAACCATTGCATTGAATTCTTATAGACGTGACACTTTAAAGTGGCCCCAAATTTATGATAATGATCTCAATTTTTTTGCGACCCACTGAACATTAATTGCATGTGAACAAATTTTATAATTTGATCTCTAAGATAACCTTCATGGCATATGGGCCATATATGTGTTCCTTTAGATGAGAGTGAGAAGATGATTTAGGAGGGACACTTTAATTAGTTGGTAGGGAAATTTGGTGTAGAGAAGATAACGATAGTGTGACATAAGTATTTCTACTAGCCAAAGTTTGATGGTACATTCATACATATATTAGATTGTGCATCACTTATGCCACTACTAAATCCACAATCAAGAAGCATGGATTATACTTTCCTCCATACAATTCAAATAAACCTTAGGATTCAATCTCCATAAATTTCAAGATATGTATGCCCTCTAGAAAGCATAATAATGATCATAGTTTTGTGGTTTTTGATTGATTATCTAAGATGGAAATCTTGGCACCCCATGATAAGAGTGTGAAAATATAAGCCATTACCAATATCTTCTTTGAACATATTTGGGCTACCAAAGATCATTGTCTCTGAGGCAGACAACATTTTCCCAAGTATCCTTTGGTTTGACCGTTGGTCCATGATGGACACCAAATTAACCTAATTAATTGACTTCCATCCCCAATTTCAAGGACAAGTAAAGGTAGTTAAAAGGATGATTGTACATATCCTCATAATGTATAACTCCAAGCATCCACTTGCATGAGATGAAATAATTCCTTGTGTTCAACATCTCTACAACATATTTGTCCTTAGTTCAATTGGACAAAACCTTTTTAAGGTGTGCTTGGCATTTTAACTATTTTCCCAATTGATGTAGTTTTTCCTACTGCATAGTCATATGAAAATTCCTCCCATTCTAAAAACAATGCAAAAAAACAACCAAATTTATTGAATTGACCCAACACATCCAATAACAAATTCATGATATTCCATATCAAGCAAATTCCTAGTAAAAGTAGGGACATTATTAACACAAGGTTCCACACAAGTTTCACATTAGTGATAGCTTATAGTTTCACTTTTACAAAGAGTGAATTAGAGGCCCTTACATGGATCTTAGACCATTCCAATAAAGGTTTTGAGTGAAAATGCTTCTGGATTGAATATTCCACCCCATCTTTTACGTGGAGTTGCTTCAACCACAATTTTCTCCTTTGAATGACACTCAAGAGGTGGTCAAGAACTTGAATCTTGTAGAGCTTTACCTTCATTTCATTGAGCAGGCCATAATGGATCAACTCATGGATGCCAAGACGAAGAGCACTGGCCCATCAAAAATACAACTCTACGGGTTTTAGAGTAAGAGTTCCTTTATTAGGGAAAGTGGTATAGCATGGACCAAATTTAATAGAGTTTTGTCCATATAATGTTGGAACCTAATGCAATTGAGATCACTACTTCCCAAAGGGAAGCCATTGATCCAAGTGTCGATTGGGTTTATCACCATCCTAAAAATAGTGTTGAACCTTGTCATATTCCAACAATCTTATTAGCCTTGAACTTTTATGCATTTTTTAGGCCCTCCTCACATGTTTTCATGATTTTGATTGTGATTTAATGGACCAAACACACAAACTTAATGGATGAAACACATAGAACTTGAATAAGATTTGTAACTATCCAGGGAACATCCAAAGTAGAATTTATCTGCAAAAGTTATGACCTTAGGAAATCTACATATCAACTAGGTTCCTAGGGCCAAAATTATGTTAGTCAACTCAACTCTTAAGGTTAGGGTTTTTACCTCCTTAGTTTTCAAGCATTACGTTAAAATATAGTTCAACTTCTTGTTGTGGGATTTTTGTGAATGAGCGTAGCCGTTGCATCTTTTCTCATATATAAACTATTGTGGTTTTCACCACTTGTATTATGATGTATATTGCAACACTTTTCATCCATCAACTCATTAATAGAATTTGATTTTCAATAATATAGTATCTATTGTACACCTATAATTGACCATGCATGTTCCTTGGGAAATCCATAGCCAACCATATTTGTCTTTAGAAATAAGCACAACCTAGATGTCCCCTCGAAGAAAAAACATTTTGTGAAATAATACATCTTAGCATGAGTATGTATTTTGGCTCATTACATCTTTCTTGCCCTAGATACACTTACCCTATAAATGTTACGTGGAAAAATGAACAAGAAATGGGTTTCACATTTTATCTCCTGCATTACAGACATTACACAAAATACAAAGCAATATAATCTCATTGCAAGGCTATGAGATATCATGACATGGGGAAATCATTTATAGATTGCATCTCTCTCTCTCTCTTTCCTCTATTAGCATAACCTCTACACTTTTGCTCATATTATGGAATAATCAATGACTAAAGAAAGTGAATAATTTCCCTTAAACTGCTAGGTTTTCAGTAACTAGAATTAGTATTATGTTTAGGGTTTTAAAATACCCTTGGAATTTCCATGACATTTATAGAAGTCTTTAGTAGATTCCCACATGTTACTAGATCAACATAGTGAATTATGGTGAGCTAGCATGGTTGTGATTCGGAGTTGTGGGGAATAATTGAAATGTTATCTCACTAGTGGAATAAATTTGACATATAGGTTTTTTTGTTGACAATGAACCACCATTGGAAAAATTGTCAACACACATAATGTAGTGAGCACCTATTGGACAAATTTCATTAAGGTCTTGGATCCAAAACCAAAGGATTTTTGGTTTTGGCCCATCATTATAGTTTTAAAGATTTGACCCAAATCAACCTTTTTAGGTCCCAAATTCTATATTCACATTTCCTATTAATTAACTCGTAATTGATAACTTTGTAGATCCATTTTGGGTCATTTTTATAACGATTAAAATATAATACACATATCCCAATATATATTATTTAATACAAGGGAAAATCTTGTTTAGATACATATGCACTTCGTCAAAAGAGTGATAAAAAAGGACGTGTGGAGCTAATGTACAATAGTTTTAAAGACCATATAAATATATATTTTACCCATGAAATGCATACCAATTGGCTTGTGTGGGGTTTATTGTTTACTGGGTCTCATGGTCAAGCCTCATTGGGAGGGGTTAAGGGTGAGAGGTAACTATGGGGGATAAATGTTGTCCCAAGGGGCATCCAGGCTTGACAAATCCTCTCACAATCCTGTTGATAACATTCCGTAGTTGGGTGGATCGTCTTTCCATCCAACATTGGGAGTGGCATGATCTAGGCTCTACCTAAAAAATAAATACCATATATATTTTACAAAGGCCTAGATGTAAAAGAAGCTTTAGTTTTTTGGAAATTATAAACTTGGAATTCAACAAAATCTGTGTTTTAAGAAAGAAGAATAATATGGAGTGCAACATTTATGTTTTGAAGTCATGTAATTAAGTAAAGTCTACGTTCTTGAATTATTAAAACTAAATAGTAGGTATGTACATGTGTTTGTTTTGACAATCTGCAAGTAGCCAAGTGGCATAAAAAAAAAGTGTCACAGGTGTAAAAGAATATAAAGGCATGTAAAATTACATCATAAATTAGTATTCAAAATAGTGTAAAGTGGCAATGAACTACATGTAGTGTCCATGTCTAAGTCTCTTTTTATGGGAATGAAAAGGTATTGAATTTTGAATGTAACATCTCAACTATAAAGTGACTTTATATGAGTTAAATGCAATTGCTCTTCTTGATTCTCTAGGTTAGTCACTTTGTTAGAAATAGTTGCAGAGGCACTCTCCAACTTGGTATGATAACAATGTTGTAATGTCAATATAGACATTTTGACTTGGTCAAAAATAAAATAAATAAGAGGTGCAAATCTCTTGATAATTAAAAATTAAAAATAAAATAATAATAACAATAATAATAATAATTTTAACTATAAAATTATAAAGTTAAATTAAAATATTAAATTGTCATGGTTTACAAGCCCATGTTATTGTTATGGTGAAGCCTATTTAAAGGCTTGATGAAATCCATTATGAAATGTAAGAATACCGACTTAGATCCATCTTAACTTTAGAATTAATCCCTCTTGGTGCTCAGTGGATCCAGATTTAGAATGGATCTAGATTAGTATGAGAAGTGTCAAAGAGTTTACCAAATACTCAAGTAATAAAGCGTTGATAACACATACATTATTGCGATTTATTTTTATATCATTTTCGCCTAATACATTTCTTGATTTCATAGGTACCTTTCCTTATTCCAAAAACAATATGTAGGGTATGCCAACTTATTTAAGGTTTGAGGTTAATTTAACATCTCAACAACAATCTATCTACGAAAAATAAACCTATGATAAAGTAAAATAATATTTAAACGCAAGTGAAAAAACAACTTTTCTTTTTTAATTATACAATTCATAACCAATTAAATGTCAAATAACAATTAGACAGGTTAGAGTCAGGACATGATTATTTTAACTATAGCCTGTATTTATAAATAAATTAAAAAAAGAAGTACGACTAAACTGATAAAAAAAAAAAGTCAAATAACAAAAATAAATATATAATTTTTCAAATATCTTTCGATTGTCATCAAATTAACAGACAAATTACATATATATATATATATAATTAATTAATTAATTAATTACATATTTGTCCATATTAGCTTGTTTGTCCATGTCAACTTGCTTTTCTTACGACTAAATGTCATAGAAGCCACGTGACAAAGGTGGTAAACCAAGCATGCCATGCAGAGAGTGCAAGGTCTCGTTTATTTTCTTAACACCTTTTTTGGACATAGAAATTCACAGCTTGGAATGTGGTGATTGATACCGAGTGCCACGTACCCAACATACTTTGTCACCTATAGTAGTCATGGTAGTTTTTAGCACTAAAAGTCATTTTGCTTTATAAAAGGTAAATGTACAAGTAAAGGGTATGGAGTGAGTAGTTATGGAGTGAGTAGTTAGTGATTAGGTATATTCTAAATAAATAAATAAATATTTATTTATTTATTTATTTGACAGAACATTTAAATCAAAGTTGTACCGAATAATAAGAATATTATGGGCAAATCTTGACATATTAAGACAAAAACGAAGGTGAATTTATTTGACAAAACAAATAAATTAATTTATTTGACAAAACAATAAATTATAGTTATACCAAAGAACAAGAATAGAAAGTGCAAATATTGACATACTAAGACGTAAGCAAGGGTGCATTGCTTTCCTTGTTATCTCTCTCACCCAAATAAGAAAAAATTATTGTAAGGAAGTATAAGGATTTTAAATTTTAGGTTTCTAAATATTATTTAGAGTTTTTTAAAATTTGAAAAAGACTTGTTTTTTTTAAGAATATGAAAGGTGTTTATGCTATTTTATGTTTTTTTGGGACTCTCTACGTTGGTAAGACTGATTGTTTAATTAATCAAAGGATTCATGAGCGAGCTGCTAACATCAAGCATGGGAGGACTCGTTCCTCAGTGTTGGCAGAACATGCAGACAAGACTAAGCATCACATTTACATTGAAGAGGCTCGGGTCATTGCTAGAATTAGTCATTTTCATCATTGAAAATTCAGGAAAGCCTTAAAAATCGAAAAAGACCTAATAATATTAATAGAGACGATGGTTGGAAAATTAGCTAAAGTTGGGTCTCTGCCCTATCTTCCTAATTTAATTTAATTTAATAATTTTAACTTAATAAAATTTATCTTTTATTTTTATTTTCATTTTTATATTTTTATATATATGTTACATTGTATCTCATTTTATTTATTTAATGTCCTTAGTGTAATTTTTATTTATTTTTAACTACTTTATTTTTAGCTATTCTATTTTTTTTGTTTTTATTGATTATTCTTGGAATTTTGTTAATTTTGAATAATTTTATTTATTTCATTGATTATATATATAAGGTCTTGACTTCGTGTTTTAAATCTTTATCATGTGATTAATCCGAAAGACATTATTCTACATTATGGATCACAAAAGTCTTAGGTCTAACATTCATGTTTTAAGTTTGATTTTGACCAAAAAATAAAAAATAAAAAATAAAATAAATAAATTATAATTAGGATTTTTTTTAAAGTTTGAAATTGAATTTTGAATTTTATTCTTATTTTAATCTAAATATTTGACTAAATATCTAACTATAACTCAATATTTGATTAAGTTTTAATATAATTTAATCTTAGTAATTTATGTTATATATTAAAATATTTTTTTTTTCAAAACTAATGGTTTATTATAACCTTAAAATTTTTAAGGATCTCTACATTGCTTTTTTTAATTTGACTTTGAATTTTGAATTTTATTATTTATTTAATTCTTAATTAATTTTTTAATTAATTAATTAATTAATTTTATTTTAATTATTTTAATTATTATTATTTATTTACTTAAAAATTATATATATATATATATATATATATATATATTAAATTTTTATTTATTTATTTATTATTATTATTATTATTATTTTTACATTCCAAAATGATAATTGTTTGATGAATTTTGGAATCACATAGCATTTAATTATTAAAATAAAATAATTATATATATTTGGACTATAAATATTATTTACTATTTTTAACAATGATAAAAAAATAAATAAAATAAAATAAAATATCTATTATATTCTTTAAATATATTAAATTAATAATATATATATATATTTTAAATATAAATATATAAAAGAATATATAAAATTCTAAATTTAAAATTTTAATAATTTGATTTACACTTTTTAATATAGATTAAAAATTAAATAAAATAAATATTATTATTTGAGTCAAACTAGCCGTTATTTTACAAACGGTTAGTGGTGGCTTTACTTTCTATTTAAAGGGGTTATTTGATCAGATTTTCCATCTTGTCCTGATGATGAACCACACTGGATGGTTTGACCAAATCTATTTTGATGTGATTTTCACCAAAATATTTTTATCACAATTTATGGATCACAGAAACAAAATTCCTAATTTTATTCTTATTTTAATCTAAATATTTGACTAAATATCTAACCATAACTTAATATTTGATTTAATTTTAATATAATTTAATCTAAATAATTAATGTTATATGTTAAAATATTAATTTTTCAAAACTAATTGTTTATTATAACCGTTAAAAATGTTAAGGTCCCTACATTGCTCTCTATTTAATTTGACTTTGAATTTTGAATTTTATTTTTATTTTAATCTAAATATTTGACTAAATATCTAGCCATATAAGTTAATATTTGATTTAATTTTAATATAATTTAAGCTAAATAATTGATGTTATACATTAAAATATTAATTTTCCAAAATTAGTTGTCTATTATCACCCTTATCACCCTTAAGGGTCTCTACATTGTTCTTTCTATTTGACTTTGAATTTTTTATTTTATTCTTATTTTAATCTAAATATTTGACTAAATATCTAACCATAACTTAATATTTCATTTAACTTTAATATAATTTAAACTAAGTAATTGGTGTTATTTATTAAAATATTATTTTTTCAAAACTAGTTGTTTATTATGACTGTTAAAATTTGTAAGCCTTTCAAGATTGCTCTTTCTATTTAATTTGGTGCCAAGATCTGATTCTCCATCTTGTCCTCACATGAACCACGCTTGATGGTTCAAAATGCGTGGACAAAACTTATCTTATGTGCTTATTGTCTATTTTTTTTCTTAATTGTCAAATATGGATCACAAAAGTTTGAATTCCAAAATATGTTATATTATGTAAACATTTTAACTCGATCAAATCAAATAAAAATAAAAATAAATAAAATTATAAAAAAAAATAAAAAATAAAAAATAAAATAAAAGAAATGATTATATTTATTAGTTATTAATAATTAAATTAAACATTATTAATAATTAAATTAAGCTTAGATCCATTTAAATTTTGGATTTATCAAGTGTTGAGAGAGATCAAATTTCTCGAGGTGTAAATATTTCCACAAATTTTGTACTTAAAAAAAAAAGTTACATGTTAAGAGATTTGATCTCTCTCAAAACTTAATAGATTCAAAATTAAAATATATCTACTCGATGTATTTACATTTCTTTTACTAAGTATATTATGAGTTTTTAGACTAGTTTATTTTTTTAAATCAATCATGTTATGCAATAAATTTTTTTATAGTAATTTAAATTTATGAAGTGATGCAATGTAGTTTGTTGTGAGTGAAATCAAGTTCAACTTTGATGTTTTCTATGTGACATTGTAAGTTGGATGGAAATATTTCTCTATTATTTTGCTTTGACTTCATTTAATAATACATTTTTAATGGAAGAAGATCACCCTTGGTTATTTTAAGTGACACATTTAATAATATATTTATAGTTGTTTAAATAAGATCACCATGCATCATTTTAAGTAACATGTTCTTTATGGAATTGTGTATCTCTTTTTGCAATTAAGGAGTTAGCTCTTGAAGTTTTTGGATTTTTCCTTTGGTCATCGTTTGAAGTGCATTAGTCTTTTGTGTTGAGTTAAGTTTTTCTAAGAGGACAATGCCCCAAAATGCTAGGGAAAGATGGAGGATCCTTGTTAGTGGAGAAAGAGTAATCTTCAATTTTTGAGATACAATGGAGGTTTCCTTAATACTTTTGGAGATGATAATAGTAATTTTAAGCTTGAGTATGGCAATTCAAAGAAGATGTGTGAGAGGAATGAATCCTTCCATTTTTTCAAGTTAATACTTTTTGTTAATGATTTAGCATTATCTAATTGAGTGAAGAGAGTTACTTAACTTTTTCAACATGCATAGTTGTGGGAAAAGGAATCATCATTTTGGTAAAATAAGCAGAAAATTGCAAAGGTCTTAACATTTGGTTGAGGGTGAGGAATAAAGAGAAATGAAGTCACTCATTAAATTAATGTACAAGGTATGAGTTGTTTATCGAGTCGAGGTATGAGGTGGAATTTACTTGTTGGGTTGATGTATGATGTATGAGTTGCTAGTTAAATCGAGGGATGAGGTATGAGTCACTCTTGCGACAAAGGAGGGAAAAGCTCTCTAGGACCAAAGACCTGAAATGGAAAAGAATGAAGACACTTAATTATATTTTGACAAGGGAGATCAAGGGGTGAGGAAACATTGAATGGTTCATTATGAATGCCAAAGTTTTGGACTAATGTCATGTTCATTTTGTTTGGCAACAAAGTTACCATTTCAATGGCAGTTCCTTTGTTTGTTAGCTTATTTAGTCACCCATTGAACCTTTGAGACACATAATAAACTTACAAACCTCATATGAGGTGCAAATAAGATAAGATAAGATAATTTTATTAATGTCCAACGAATGACCATAAATAGGTCAATGAGACTAAAGAATACAACCACTACGAGTACAACGTGGGAGTGCAAACACAACTCCTAGAAAATGCCAAAGATAATTATAGGATAAAATAAAATGAAGTAAAAAAGGATACACTAA
Organism: Pinus albicaulis; assembly: GCA_034641835.2. Lineage (NCBI taxonomy): Eukaryota > Viridiplantae > Streptophyta > Pinopsida > Pinales > Pinaceae > Pinus > Pinus albicaulis. The sequence goes on from CM076583.1 coordinate 576,003,684, forward strand.
TATGATAACATCATAAACATAGCCCCAAGGGATAGCTCAGTTGGTCGAGTTATTGTTGCTAAGTACCTTACCTATTGGGAGGTCACGGGGTCAAATCTCCTCGACGCCCTTGGGGTTAGGCCTTGCTAGTTTGGCTAGCGGGTAGATCCCTTTGGGTTGATCTACTTGGATTTTCCCGTGGATATAGTGGCCACTCAGTGACCATGAACCACCCTTAAAAAAAATATAACCTCATAAACATGTATATAATTAGATCATGTAGAAGACTAAGCGAATAAGTCCAAGGCTGGAGGTCAATGATGTCAAGAATACTTGAGTTTGATAGATGATGGTGAGGGGGGCGATAATGGTGATGGCTCCCTATCGGTGTCCCCTAGATCCAATGAGGAGTTTGGCTTTTGGGGGGGGGGGGGGTGATGTAGGAGCAAGGGATACTCTTAACATTTGAGGCCAAAGGAAAGAAGCTCTAGATAAGTCTCTGGCTGCATCGTTGAGGCTGGGAAGGAACCTGTCGGGGGGTGGGGGTGGGATGGGGTGTCTATTCAGAAACCGTCTAATACTAATCCCTCTAATGCTTTGGATGTGAGTGAACTGATGTGCTATTCGACACATCTACAACAATCTTGAGGGTTCCAAGTAAACGATCATGTAAACATTATATATAACAATTCATGGGATTGTGGTCTTGCGACAAGTAACAAGGTGATTAAATTTATATTAATGTATAAATCTGGGTTTGAAACATTTAAAGTTGATGAAAATGAACTCGAGTGCACATGTTAAATGACTTTTTTAATTTTAATTTTTAATAATAACGAGAATCTCTAGATAATCCATAACTTCAAAATACCAACTGCCACTATTACACTAGATACAACATGTCTCTAGAGACTTGAATCCACACAATTGGGGAAACAAATTGTTCACCAAACCACTCAAGATAAGATCCTTTCATGCAAATCTTAAATGAGTTTGACAAAATAGATCTTCCCCTTTTTTACAAAACACAAAAACTTATCATAATTGAGTTTGTCAAGCCAACAATGAGCTCAACCATTACTATCTATCATCTATGAATGCAAGCTTACTCATCATGGTTAGTGAAAAAAAACCATCCCACTTAAAATGATTCACATAAATCTACACTCTTTATTAAACCTATTTAGGAAAAATAAAAAATAATGTAATTTTTAACAAAAAAAAAAAAAAAAAAAAAAAAAAAAAAATTAATTTTTTTATAAACCTATTTAAAAAAACAATTTAAAATAAAAAAGTAAATGTGATTTTTAGCGCAAGAAGAAACTTCTAGAATAATTTGTGACATCATATACATAACAAATATACATGTGTGAAGGATCATAAAATGGACATAAAATCGATGATAATAATATTAATATAAAATTGAAGATAGTTGTTATTCCAATAACCCAAAGGCGACCAAGAAAATTAAAATTAATACTACATTGTCTTGTATTTCAACATTTTATTGGAAACCTAACCCCAACGTTCCCAAGCCAACGAAGCCCAAATCGAAGGCGACATAGCTGGACAGACAACCTATGAGACAAATAAAAAATGAAATCGCAGGAAAGAGAGAAGACTTGTGCTGGACTCCGACAAGAGCGATTAAAAGTTGTCATCAAATCCAGGGATAAATCTGTACACCAATTTTTTTCGGAGTAATTCTTGGATTCCTTTCTGGTTCAGACAGCCACTGTAAGTCAGTCAATCCAAGCTGTAGATGTCAAATTCCAGAGCTTGTGTTGTTGGATTTACGCTTTGGGTTCCGAGGTTATAATCTCTGTATTCTGTAAATGCAAAGCTTCAAATTTCTGACTGCCATGTCACTTTACAGGATCTCAGTGCCTTCCATGATCAGGGATTTTGACAATCGCAGTGGGGTGGGGACATGCGTAGAGTTTAGAAAGCGATGCACAATGGACAATGGTATGATGGACTATGTTTTGGGGTAAATATAAATTATATAATAATCACTTCTCTTTGATGATGCAAATCGACAACAATGGGAGCGATTTGCTCAAGGAGATCCGCTGTTGACACCTCTGATAGCAACTCAGGTGAGAGGACTGATGGGCACGCTCTTGGTTGCATACCTGTGCCATTCGCAGGATTGGGTTTCCAATTATCTCGGGCTTCCATGAGAAATATGCCTCCACTGGAAAATGTGGGGAATGCAGAAAATGAGCGACGAGAGCATATTACACTGACTAATAGAGAAGTTACCTCTCACAAGAACTTGCATCACAGTTATGAGAGAAGTGATCAGAAGAGACTATCAAGGGTTCTCTCAGGGAAAGCCAAGATTGCGAAATCAAAAACTCAAATCGTGGCGAAAATGGGGGCAGCCAAGGTGGGCAGCACTGTATTGGTTTTACTTTTAGTCTTTTTGGATTCTTTTATGCTTTGTAGGCTTATTGCTCTTATTTCTTCCATTGGATGCAGTGTTTGCATTTTTAGCTTTTGGTATTCTTTTACCTTCCAGTATCGATCTAAGATGGCACTAAAAGTAGCATTTTGCATTGAAAGTATGTTTATTTCTTCAGTTTCGCAACAGTTCCATTCTTATGCTTGGCTTGAAATTATTGGAAGGAGGACAAATCAATACACCCCGTGTTTAATATACTGCCTCTATCTGAAAGGCCAACCCAGATATACTCATCTGAAATTAATATACTATGGCATTTACCTACCTATTGATAGTAGTATGTTATTTCTGGTACATAGCAGTGTATCCCAAATGATAAATTATGTCGATTTAGAACATCACATATTTTATCCAGATAGTCGATACATTCATGCTCCCAAATAGGTTTCCATATGCAAGAAATACTCTATAATTTAAACCAGAAAATTTCGAATATGGGACTATTGCTTTCTTATTTTTACTGAAAATAATCCATTCATTTACGTGGCTTTATTCGGCTTTTAAGAATTCAGCACTTTGATTATATTTGGATAAGAATGGTGCCTTAACGTAGGTTAGCATCGTTAACAATTATTCTGAAACTCAAGTTATTCCGAAGAGGGGACTGATAACCAATGGAAATGCAAATGGGGCTGTAAGACACTAGTAAATCAGGATAGATGGGGGCCGAAAGCTTCCAGTCTATCTGGCAAGCTTCAGTGATCTTTAAATCAGAGTGCTGGACGGCACTTAATCAGAGTTTCACCGTCAAAGCCAGTACACAACAAGATGGTCCGATGGTCTGTGTGTTTTTTAACAGAAAAAGGAGGCAGGGGGACATGCCTTTGGAGTTGTAGCTGACCGGTCCTTTTGGGAATGGATTACAGATTCAGTGTTTTTTTTGGGGCCTGATTTCATGTAGTTGGGCGTTTTTCAGGTAAAATATATGGTTAAAATACATGGCAGAGAGCTTTGACTACCATTCAATTTATAGGATCTTCTTTCCCCTGAAGAAGGTGGTGCTGGGCAACTTTCAACAAGGAGAATCTTGCAATTTACATTGGGGGAACTATCAGCCTTGCAGGTTAAATTAGTAGTTCAGATCACAGCTATGTTAGATGATATTGATCAGGTGGAGATTTTACACAAGGTTGAGAAAGAAGCACATTCTAAAAAATGATACCGATTTAGCATGTGGGCTTTCACAGTTAACAAAATGATGATGAGAGCTTTTGGTATACTGCGTGATTTTGTTCATGTGTGCAATTTTTCGGGTGAATACTTCACCCATCTTCAAGGACAGTAAGCTCAGAATGACTGTTGTTGGACCAACTTTAACTGTGAATAATTGTCTCGATCTACATTTTTTTATGAGGAAAATCACAAGGAATCTCCCCACTTTCCTGGAAATTTTCAATTTTGGATTGTGGTCAGATTAATTGTTGGCACTGATTATGGCGCCTGATCTGGCAGGGTTCTTCAAGTGAGGCCCATGGAAAAAGAGGTAGCCAGCCTGGGTAAACGACCCTGAGCCCCCCTGTATTAAGCCTGCAGCACTTAAGCACTTTTACCCACTGGGCTTATTATCTTAATCTACGTGCTGTCATTGGGCTTTCAATAATGTCCTTACTTCATTTGGAAGGTTATTGACTAATAATGTTTGTTGAGATACTTATCAATTCGGATTAGATTAATAATAAAGAGACTGATAAGCAACCTCTGTTGGTTGGGTGAGTACTTAAAAGTTAATACTGACATTTGGGCCTATTTAGTCTAAATAGCTGTTATATATCCAGTTTCCCATATCCATTTTTATATAATTTTTCTGTTTTCTAACATGTCTCTTGAATTATTTCAATTTATGAGACTGATACATTTGAATACTTTGACAGTTTTCAGAAGTTGGAACCCTGTTAGGGAGGGCTGGTACAGCTGGTCTTGGGAAGGCAGTGGAGGCTTTGGATACTCTCGGGAGTAGCATGACCAACTTAAATCTTAGCAGTGGCTTTGCATCTGGTGTTACTCCCAAGGGCATTAAAATAGCAATATTGTCATTTGAAGTTGCTAATACTATTGTGAAGGGAGCAAATCTAACACAATCTCTTTCTGAAGAAAATATCAGGTTCTTGAAAGAGGAGATTCTTCATTCAGAAGGTGTTCAATGCCTTGTTTCCAATGACATGAATGAGCTAATGAGAATTGTGGCTAATGACAAAAGGTGAGTACTTGCAGTGATGGAATTTAGTATATTTACATTTGTGGGTTATTGGGAAGGGTTATCAGTTACGAAAGTGGGTGCAATGATTACATTCATAATGATGTTTTTCTAGATCTTAATCTTTTGTTATATTCTTATTTGATAAGTAGGCATGTCGGCCTAAAATGTGCCCAAAAGACTTCAAAATTGTATAAATATCCCCATTTATCCTCATTTTGCCATTCATTTTTCTCTTTTGGATCGTAGGAAATTGTTTATTGCATTGTACTTGATTGTTTGGGCTTCATTAAGCAACATGATTTCTATGAGGTGTTCCACGGACCGTGCTAAAGCTAGAAGGTATTATTTTTATACATAATTTTAGTGATATTTGGCAGGGAGTAGACCTCATTCCCTGCCCCTCTCCTTTAGCTGCAAGGACCTGGATATCAGATAGATTCTAAAGAGAGAATATTTTGTATTTACAGGGCAACGTGACACTTTTTTTTGTCTCCCTTCTAGCCTAACAGAATGAACACTAGGTATAATTAAAGGTGATGGTGCATCTAGTTTTGAAGCCATGGTGGAACGTGGAAACATAGAGGCTCTCTTGGAACTTCTTAGGTGTTGTCAATGTGAGCAGGATGTGACAAGACTAATTGAAGCCTCACTGAATAGTTTGAAGATACGAGACTTTCAAGTGCAGAGTTAGCAATTGCTCCATTATCTTAGTTTTTGCTTTACACACAGGCTCAAACTCATCAAACAAGATTATTAGTTGCTCTTGCACTAGCGATTTTGTTTCAAAATGAGAATATGTCATTGCATTGCCTCCCATATATCCAAAATTGAACTACCACTAAAACTATTGACGTAATGGAAATAGAAAATTAGAGTAACAGAAAACAAAGAGCCAAATCAAAGAAAACAGTGAGGTCACCTGCACACCTAAGCGTGGACTGCACCTGCAAATCTGAGTAATGGAGGAACAAGTTTCCTGTAAACACCAATAAATTTGAGTTGAAAAAATTATAAAAGCAAAAATGAAACCCTAAAACCTAAAACCAACCTAAGCCGCCTTTATAAAAATTTTCATTATGAAATATAATTACATACATTCTTTATGTTTTCATATCCTTAAAATTTTTATCTTTTTTTATAATTTTACAGACGGGATCTCCGATGCTAGGGGACCCTGATGTCCTCCACGACTCTTCCTAAAATTTGGGGTGTGTTTCCACACATCCCCTGGATGCATTTTCTTGCTCCCATGTTGCCATGCCCTGGAAACTTTGTGGAAGATTGCTTATTTACATAGAGTTCAATACCTAATGAAGATGTTGTGTTACTGGTTAGGTACACAACATGTTTCCCCCCTTAGAAAAAGCTTTGCCCCCAAAGCTGAAAAATCAACAACAAAGGTCTATATTTAAAAAATGGCTCAAATAACTAAAAAGATGTACTGCCACCCCAATATATTCCAAAGTATGTGGTATAATATCTCAAAAGAAGGAAGAACATGCCTAAGGATATGGAGGATGCATCAGATTGACCAAATTTGGTAGTAGAACCCACCTTTTGGTATCCAGAGCGATTTTCAAGGAGTGTTTGCAAAGCAAAGATGGATGCACTTTAAGAATAAGTCATTTGAAGAATAGAGAGCAAGATTTAAACCCCAAACCACTTTATTCCAAAAGTAATGTGTCTATTATGTCTAAATCATGAAAGAAGAATTTATTTCCCAAGTGGCTAATTTAGGTGTTTTTAAAAAAATGGTCATGAACTCCCAAGTGGCTTTCTCATGAAAGAGAGGTCATGCCCTACAACATATGCAAATTTAGGTGTTTTTAAAAAAATGATTTGAACTCCCAAGTGGCTTTCTCTTTTAGGAGGCCACTCCATTTGATTTTGTACTCCGTGATTTGCCTTGTATGGAGGTTCTTCACATTCACGTCAATAATGTCCTTAGGTTCCAGTAGTAGGCTAGTAGCTCACCCTCTTCATCTGTGACAGAGATCTTTGTTTGGGAGACTGCCTCACTGTCCAACTTATTTTTAAACAGGAGATATGGGAATGTTGTGGGGTCTTTCCTTGTTGGGAATGCCTATTTCATATGCCAACTCATACACTTTTGCTCACACTTTACAAGGGCCATAGAGCTTGGGTTGAAGCTTGTTCATACCTGATCGCCAAAGAGCTATCTGTCTATACGGTTGTAATTTGATAGATATTATATCTCTAATCTGAATTTTTCTGAGTGGTGCTGGCCAACTCATTCTTGAAAATGTTTCACATTTCATATAGTTTGTCAATGGCCATAGGGACTTTGACATTTTGAATGACCCTATTCTTAGGTAATGGGGGTTTATAGTTATATGATGCCTTAAAGGTGTCATTTGGTAGCAGAGTGATATGCAGTGTTCTATCAATATTTTGTTAAATGTAAGCACCTCATCCATTTATTTCACTTATTCGTCGTATACATTTGAAGATACCCCTTCAACCACTTATTAACCACCTTTGTTCATCCATTTTTTTGAGGCATAGTTACCTATGCATATTTGAATTTAGATTTAGTTTCGATATGATTTAGAAAAATTGGTACTGGAAAAATCCAATTTGAAAAAGATACGGCAGAATCCATTCCACTAATACAAAAAAAGCATGCAAATGATAGTCAATGTTAATGACCTAACACTTTAAAAATGACCCTACAACGAAAACTTCAATCTTATACATAATTCCTAAATACATTTGAAATTAGTCTTCAAATTGACTTGTGAAGAGACTGACCCTGCAAAGAATAGGTAGATGACAGTAAGGGTAAAAGTGATTGTGGAGGACTAGGTCTTGACCCACAGTTGGTTAGATTGGTTTTGTCATCAGAACAAATAGCCAAGATCTAACCAATGTCCATAACCAATGACAAACTTATTATGGGAATCAGAAAATTGATAACTAGTAACTACCAATAATATAGAAAATATTTAAAAGTACATTTAAGCATTTAATAGTAAGAAATGTCTATTTAAGTTAGTGAAAATGTTTATAAATGATATGAAATTATTCCACCTTTGCATTTGCTTCCAGGAGGTGTGGTGACTTCATAAGTGATGGGTAGGACAAGTGCTAGATTTATGGAAATGGCCGCGCGATTGCTTCCCATAGAATAGTTGGTAGAGGTAGGTGGTGTTGGGTTAAGCAATGTTAGTGAGGGCATTGTAGCAATTCCAAGACGGTTTTGTACCCGTACCAGGGATGTTGTTGAGCCTTGAGGTTGGGTGGTACACCGATCATAGCCATTGTTTTTAAACTCGAACTTGGACTGGAATCGAACGAGGGTCAACGCAGACTCAGATTTAGATTCGGATTGTCTCAGACCAATCTGATTAGAGTGACTTGGTTAAAGGTTTACTAAAAAATACATAACATACCTAGATTTTAATAAAAAATCATATTTTAAGGATTCCAAATCATTAGAGACAAAATATGGCAAGCTTTCTCATGCATATACCAAAGGGTGAATATATCAATTTGTTTTTCAAAATGGTAGCGAGTGTAATACATATCAACATTAAAATACATAATTATTAATCAATGAGGCTCTAAGTGGCCTCCAGACCAATGTTGCACAAAGCGGGGACGTGGAGGCGTCATTTCCCAAAAAGCTAGGAAGTGAAGCGTCTACTATATATATAATTTTTTAATAATTTTTTTGCATTTATTTAAAAAAAAACATCCAAAATACCAAATTAGCTGTAGAAGACATGAAAACATGCATATTTTTACATAAATCAAGATAGATATGTCATCCATTGTACATCAATGATTAATTATTCGAACATCAACCATCTAGAATCTAGATTCCTCTTCTCTTGTTTAGCCTTTGCCTCTACTTTGATTCTCTAGGGATTTTAGTCAACATTGCCCAATTTTGATCAAACGGCCTAATCCAAACCTTATATTATGGTAGAGAAAGCTTAACATGCTTGATCAATGATTTTGACTTGAGTGAAAGGTACATTTTTGCTAACTTCATGACAAAGAAGTTCAACAATCAACAACACCATCACTGGGGTACATGTAGGGCTTGATGCTCTTGATCAAATGGCAATCACATGCCCTCATGCATGATATAATCCAATGAAATGCCACAATCCCATTGACCCTAAAAATTGTTAAGTCTGTTGAATTTTGAATGGGATATGAAATTATATTTTCTCCATATGAAGTCTGATGAGGTTGGAACCACTCTCAAACATCTTAAGTCATTTCATGGTAATGTTAAAAATTTAAGTAAAAAGATGAAAATGAAAGATAAAGGAGAATGTCAATTTTACTTTAGGAATTTAAAATTACCATTAGGGAGCATCTAGGAAGCGTCTAAGGAGCGTCAAGGGGCACCTTGGGAGTATTCAGAAAGCATAGTTCCTCACATAATAGTTCGAAATTAAAAAGCAAAAAACAAAAAAAGCCCTGCGGAACCGTGTTAAACGTCAACCTTCTCTCGGATCTGCTCGTGATCCGTGACGGATACACGCTCGAACCTCCATGGATCTATAGTTGATTCTTTTTGGATCCACGAATCCGTTTTTCCAGGAATTTCCAAAACCGCGGATCCGATTTTCGGATCCATGGCTCCGCCGGAGGATCGGTGGCAGATCCATACAGGATGCGGTTCCGCCTCCTGATCCTGGGGGGGGGGAGGTTCTTGCAACTATGCTCCAGACTCTACAGTCTAAAAAATATGATACAACCATCTCCTTTTGCTTAGACCTGTCTTCTTCAAATTTTGCAAGTTGATTTTGCAATTCCAAGCTAATCAGTCCAATCTCCTCTAATGGAGTCATACATAAAGCAACTTTGTTAATTTTTGAACCCAACAACTTGGCCATCAATTCCTGGTAGATTATCTCAGATCTACTGAATAAAAACAAAATTGGGTTCTTAACATAAACAAGAAAATTATTCAGTGTAAGCACAACCAATTTCAATCACGCACACAAAAAAAATTAAAAAATTGCCCAATCAAATTAGTTCTTTGTTAATCATAACCGAAACCCACTTGGGCACCCTTCTTGGGATAATGGTCCATTAAGGAAAATGCATACAACAAATTTGGATTTGATCTAGTTGGTCAAGCACTAACCTTGGATGTTTTGGATATCCTTGCTACACCCTTGCACCATTCTTGGACCCAACACACTTGAATGGAAGTCCTCCACTTAATCACTAAGATCTCCTCTCAGGTCTTCTGCTCACTGTGTGGTGTGTCTTCTCCTCTCCTTAGCCATGCTTTTATAACTTCTCATTGAGCTAAATCCCTAACATTAATCTCCAACGTGATGGATGGGTAGGATTAGATCCTAACCCACTTGAAATCAACGATTGATATTAAAACATAATTCACTAAAGTAAATACTTTACATTAGTTTATTTAGCTCATTAGTGAACATGATTAATTTTGTGCTTTCCTAAGTTAGACTTAGGCTAAGTTACAAAAGCAACCTCCTCCATACTTGAGCAAGTATCCTAAAGAGACTTTGGGTGACTTCTGAACGCCCAAACGCTTAGGTTTGTGCAAAAGTACTTTCCTGAGTTACAAACATCAACACTTTGTCTTAGTGAGGGAGGTACTTCTGCCACTTGGAACCAGCTCCAATCCTGGAAATGCATCCGCTAACATGTTTGCTTCTTTGGAACTGGTAACCTTTCTTGCCACTTGGTTTGAAATCATCCTTGAAGACTTGTTCCCTTTGGACTTGTTCCTAAAAGCCTTATGCTCCTAAACATTTTGTAAACTCATCTGATACCATTACACCTTCTTGATAGACTTGAAATGATTTGTTGACTGGTTCTTCCTACCTGAACCTGAAGTTTGACTCCCTTTATTTTGCTTAACCTTCAGAGCTTCCCACTCCTTGTTCTTTGTCACTGTCTTATTGTTGGCCATGGCTCGAATAGGTTGGCCCTTTAGCTGATACAAGTTTCTCTTTTTAACTCCAACGACGTGGCCATCATTAGAACTAGATTCCATGGGTCTGATTAGTGCATGTCCATCGCGGAACGTTACAACAAACCCCTTATTCTCTATCATAGAGACTGAGAGCAAACTTCTCTCGAGTTTTGGCACCCATAGCATGTTCTTCACTTCCTCTTGACTGAAGTTGGAATAACACTATCCCAACTTCCTTCATTCGATGTTTGGTATCAACACCAACTCCACATACATCTTTGAGTCCCACCTGGATGTCTTTGGTGATTGCTTCTATATCGACCGAACCTTCATTCGACTACTCACTCATGTTTGTGCTAAGCTCATTCCTCGGTCTCGTTCCATTCCACGCCTCCTACTTAACTTGATTGCTTGCTTCTGGCCAACACGCCTGCTTGAATTGCTTCCCTTGCTGCTCGACCCGGTGTCACTTTGCCCCGACATTGCCCCCTGACACGCTTGGACTTAGGTTTCCCACCTGTTTGCTGGTCTCGTGGTGTTCTTAGCATCTCTACTATCCACACTGATAAACTTCAATCTTGATGTGGCTCAACGTACAGGTTGACCTCTCAACCCTCGTGAGCTGCCTGCTTTGTGTGGTTGGAGCTTGTTAAAATTGGCAACTATGGCTAAACTCCACCTTGGAAAGCTCATATGATGGAGATGATATTTTTATTGGATTCCTCTTTTCGAGAGGTGCAAGATTGATCTAAAGATCATCTTGGTTGGATGAGCAAAAGTGTGATTTTGAATTTATTTCTCACACGTGCAAATTGTCAAGGTCGGCCAAAATGAAATGTAGGCTCATGAAGCCCAACAGATGTGTCTTTTCACCCCCATCGAATTGTATAAATAAGAGTGACCTTTCGCCTCATTTGGACATCATTCACTCACACATTCTTCTCTCTCCAAATCAGATTGGTTCGTACAACTTGGGTTTCTCTTTCTTCCTCTCTCACATGTGTGGGCAAAGGATGAATTTTAGGAGCAAATTGCAAGCCGAAAATTTCAGGGCATTGACCAGCATTGACCATCTTTGACCGAGGGTTCGTTGACCGATTTTGATTGCAGTTTTTAGGGCTGATTTTTGATTTCGTGAGGCTGTATTGTTGGGCACAAAAATCGAGGCGATTGGGGTAGTTTGACCTGCGTTGACCGCATGGTTGATTGAAGTTTGACCGAAGTTTCAGGGAATGTTTTGGGTTGACTTTGACCCTTCTTGGACGCTGAGTTGACTGACTTTGACCAAGCTGTCTTGGGGATGATTTGTTCTTGATTTGACTAGTGTTGAATTTTTGGTTAGGGCTTCTGGTTGACTATTGTTATGATAGGGCTGATTTGACTGTGTTTGGGCATGTAAATTTGTATTATGTACTCTCTCTTTGCTGAATTATTGAAGAATAATAAGAAGAATTTGATCAAAGGGTTTTCCCCACATTAGGGTTTTCCCCGAGCATCCGCCAAATATTGTGTCCTCTTGTCTTGGCTTGTCTTCTACTTATTGTTTATGTTCTATCTGCATTTACTATCAATGTTAATAGGATTGCTATTCTGGGAATTGATATTGGGATAATAATGAAAATTGAAGTAAATTGCTCTGAAGCATAGAACATTCCATTGTTATCTAAAATTAACATGGTATCAGAGCCCAGGTGAAGACAAAGCCCAAGCAAGAGTGAGAAAAGCAATCATTGAGATCTGTTGGACAAGGACAAGAGTCAATGGATTTCTCATCTTACTTCAAATATGAGGACAAGCTCAAATATAAATCTGATTATCATGCATGGAAGACGTCTCTAGACTTAACTTTGGAAGAGAATGATGTCATGGATTATGTGCAGGGAAAGATTGCTGAGCCTCCTTCAAATGCACCGACTGCCACCAAAACAAAGTACAAGAAAGGTGAGGTCAAAGTTAAGAAGATCATCAGGCATTCCATTTAAAAGCTCTTGGTTTCTTACATTTTCAAGCTTGGCACATGTAAGGAGATGTATGACAAGTTGGTTAGCATGTTCAAGGTAACAATGCAAACCAAATCCTCTTTCTCAAAAATAAAAGGAAGGACATCAAGATGGATAGAGGGGAATCCATCCAATCCTACTTCATAAGGATTACCGAAATAAAAAATGATGTTCTATCTATTGGAGAGGTTATTGCTGATCGAGAGCTCACTCTTATTGTCCTTGGAGGTCTTCCCCGAGCATGGGATGTATTCAATACCGCTATCCTCAACAATGACAGGATTCCAAGTTTTGATGAATTGTTGACTAGATGCACTCAATAAGAGACAAGGATGATGGAGAGAGACATGCCTTCAAATACGAATGATCCCACTGCATTCTCCACTCATGCTAAAAGGAAGAACAATGTTGGTCCAAAGAAGCAAGGTCAAGGAAGACATGGATTCAAAGAAGGAAGAAAGGCAAGATGCTTCAATTGTAACAGGTTTGGCCACTATGCTAGAGAGTGTCCTAATAAAAATGATACACCATGAGATGATGATCACAACCACACCAATTTCAAGGGAAATGGAAATCAAAGAAATAACAGGTTCAACAACAAAGGAAAAAGGAATGCTCTTGCTGCTCGATATGGAAATGGATGACCTACTAAGAAGTCAAGAAACTCCAGGTATGAGGAATCTAATGTTGTAGATAAGCAAAATGATTTTTTTCTTATCTCTGCCCTCACTACTGCCTCTCTTCCGGACACATTGGATAATTGGTTGATTGATAGTGGTGCCTCAAGGCACTTCACTGGGTACAAAGAAGCCCTCTCAAATTTGATTGAAAAGGAAATAAATTTGGAGATCATACTTGGAAACAATACCACCTATCCCGTGAAAGGGAAAGGGATTGTTACTCTTCATTTAAATCAAGGTCAAATCCTTCATCTACAAGATGTATTATATGTACCTGACTTGAAGAAGAACCTGGTATTTATTTCGGCGATGGACGACAAAGGCTTCAAGGTGGCATTTATTGATGGGAAGGTACGCATTTGGCAAAGAAACTTCAAAGATGTTTTTACTCTTGGATTTAGGGTTGATAGCCTTTATCAAGTTGGAGGAAGTCCTTTGGGACCCATGACATGTAACACATCTCTTCAATCCGAATTATGGCACCGGAGGTTCGCTCACCTTCATTATAAAGCTCTTCACGATGTTAGGAAGATGGTCACTGGTATGCTCGAATTCAAAGTTGATCATGAAGGTGTTTGTCAGGGTTGTGCCGAAGGGAAACATATAAGGGGACCATTCCCCTCTAGTGATAGTAAGACTACCGACATTCTACAATTCATCCATTTTGATTTGTCTGGTATGTTGCCCGTAACGTCTTTGGGAGGATATTTGTACTATGTTATTTTTGTTGATGACTTGTCTCGCAAAACTTGGATCTATTTCTTGAAGAAGAAGGACAAAGAGTTCAAATGGTTCCACTCTTTCAAAGCCTTGGATGAAAATCAAACAAGGAAGAAGATCAAAATATTGAGGACTGATAATGGAATCGAATATGAGTCAAATGAGTTCAATGACTATTGTAGAGAAGTTGACATTAAGAGGGAGATCACTACTGCTTATACTCTTGAACAAAATGGAGTTATCGAAAGGAAGAATCGAACCATCATTGAAGCTACTCGTGCCATGCTTCATGACCAAGGCCTATCGAAGTTCTTATGGGGAGAAACTTCCAACACTGCTGTGTATGTTCAAAATAGATGCCCACATCAAGCATTGGACTCCAAAGCTCCCGAAGAAGTTTTCACCGGTAAGAAACCTGATGTTTCTCACTTTAGAATTTTTGGTAGTCCCATGTATTTTCATGTGCCGAAGGAAAAGAGAAGCAAGCTGGACGCATCTGGGAAGAAAGGAACATTTGTGGGCTACAATGAAACTTCAAAGGCATATAGAATCTATGTGCCTGGTCAAAGGGAGGTGGAAATAAGCCATGATGTCATCTTCGATGAAGATGCTGCCCTTGGGAAGGTTAGAGATCTTCCTATTTCAAAGAAGACAAAGATGAAGATGCAGGAAAGCAGGAAGAACCAAAGAATGAACCGATGCCCAATGTTGAAGGTCCGATGGATCCCATTGATCCATCTCCTGGTGAGCCCTCTTCCTAAAAAAGGAGACCCTCATGGCTGAGAGACACTCTCGAGGATGCTGAGAGACACATTGCACCAAGGGGGACATTTCGTGAAAGTAAGAAGCCGAATAGGTACCAAGGGTACTTAGTTGCCAGGAGCACCATTGTTCAATCTCAGCTTGGCACGTTTGAAGAAGCTGTGAAGCACTGTTGTGAAATCAGCTCCAAAAATAGAAGAAAAGAGAGATCAACGCCTTTGAAATCAACCACTTCGAGGGGGCAACCTCCAATACATTACATAAATGAACAATTCTTGGATGATGCAAATGACAAAACCTCCTTTCTATATATAGGAGTCCATGGGGCCACAATGTAATCCTAGCCGACCTAACAATAATAATTTAAGGGCGCAATAATAACACTATGGGGGTTACAGGGGTACAACAATAACAATAAGGGGGTTACACTAACAACAATAAGGGACTATAGTAGTAATATAGGGACCTAACACGCTCCTCTCCTTCAAAAAAGTGTTGTCCTCAATGCTTGAGTAGCTCCGGGTGCATTTGTATAAAATTCTCATCCTCCCATGTAGAATCTTTAGTGGGTAAGTTCTTCCATTTGATGAGATACTCTGAAATTGATCGATTTCGTAGTTGTCGAGTTCTTGTTTAGTGGTAACGGGGTCGATATGGTTTCCTTCCTCATCGGGGTCTATTGTTTGAATTGGAATATTTTTACTTATAACCTTATTTAATCATGAAACATGGAAAATTGGATGCACTTTTGAACAAGCAGGAAGCTCCAATTTGTATGCCATAGTACCAATCTTTTGCAACACCTTGTAAGGACCATAGTACTTTGGCGATAATTTATTATCCTTCTTAGCTTGCTTGATGGACATTTTTTTATATGGTTGTAGCTGTAAAAATACCCAATATCCTACATCAAAAATTTTCTCATTGCGATGTTGATATGCCTGTTGTTTCATTCGATTTTGTACCATGGTAGGTTATCCTTTGAATTTGGAGAACTTCTTGTTGATGCTTGATGTGATCCTCCACTACTTGAACCCTAGCATTTTCCCTTAAAGAAGATGTGATGGATGGTGGATGATATCCATAAAGTGCCATAAATGGGGTCATTTTTGCTGCAGTATGGAAGGAAGTGTTATACCACCATTCAATGAGAGGTAACCACTTGACCCATTGTGCTTGCTTATTAGATACAAAACAATGAAGATATCCTTTCAAACATTTATTCACTATCTCTGTTTGACCATCAGATTGAGGATGATAAGATGAGCTATGAGCTAGTTGAGTACCCAAACAAGAAAATAATTCCGTCTAAAAATTTCCTTTAAAAATGGGATCTCTGTCACTTACAATAATCTTCGGGTTTCCATGTAGCTTTTGAATTGTTTCCATAAATGCAGTAGCAACTGTACTTGCTTTAAATGGATGAGATAATGCACAAAAGTGTGCATACTTGGTAAGTCTATCAGCTACCACCATGATGACACTCTTTCCTTCGGACTTAGGTAAACCTGTGATAAAATCCATTGAAATCTCCTCCCAACGTTGACTTGGAATGGATAAAGGTTGTAGAAGACCCGGGGTCTTAATTGTCTCATCTTTATTTTGCTGGAAAACCAAACATTCCGCCACAAACTTTTGAATATCAGATTTAAGGCCATCCCAAAAAAATTCTTTCTTCACCCTGTGGTAAGTTTTTAAAAATCCTGAGTGTCCTCCTAAAGGAGAAGTGTGCAATTCAAAAAGAATCTTTTGTTTTAGTTGGGAATTCTTACAAAGATATAAGCGATCTTTGTACCATAAGGAATCATTTTTCCAACTAAATGTATCAGATGTACTAGAATCTTGCTGCAACTTTTGAATGAGTGTCCATACATCTTTGTCCTTCTTCCATTCATCTCTTGCTTCAGTTATCCAATCTGGTTGGATAATAGAAATGGCACAAAGCAATGCTTCCACCTCTTCATTCTTTCTTGAGAGTGCATCTGCAACAACATTCAGCTTTCCTTTTTTGTAGATTATTTCAAAGTCGTAACCCAACATCTTAGTGACCCATTTTTGCTGTTCTTCTGACGATAGTCTTTGTTCCAAAAAGTGTTTAAGACTATCATGATCAGTTTTTACCTTGAAGTGTCTTCCCATTAGGTAAGTTCGCCATTTCTTTAGTGCATGTAGTATTGCTAACATTTCCTTCTCATAAATAGGTTTCTGTAAATACTTTCCTTTGATTGGACGACTTTCAAAAGCGATGGGTCTTCCTTCCTGCATTAAAACTGCACCAATTCCATTTCCTGAGGCATCACATTCCACAATAAAGGTTTTTGTGAAGTCTGGCGTAGCTAAGACCGGTGCTAGGCACATTGCCTCTTTAAGATGTTCAAAGGCCTTAGTTGTTTCAGGAGTCCATGAAAATGCATCTTTCTTCAATAATGTTGTTAGAGGTGCTGCTATTCTCCCATAATTCTTAACAAACTTGCGATAATACCCTGTTAACCCGAGAAATCCTCGCAACTGCTTTATGGTTGTGGGGACTTTCCATTATTTAATGGCTTTAATTTTTTTAGGGTCTACCTTAACACCCTCGTGAGATACAATATGACCCAGATATTCCACCTCTTGTACTCCAAAGAAACATTTGGATGTTTTTGCATATAATTGTTTCTCCTGCAATAGTTTTAGCACCCTATCAACATGTTTAACATGATCCTTCAAAGACCTGTTGTATATTAGTATATCATCAAAAAATACTAGCACAAATTTTCTAACGAAGGGTTTGAAAATGGAATTCATCAACCCTTGAAATGTAGAAGGTGCATTGGTAAGGCCAACAGGCATGACCAAAAATTCATAATGATCCTCATGAGTTAGAAATGCTGTTTGTGGAATATCTTTAGTCTTCATTCTAATTTGATGATATCCTGAATGAAGATCCAACTTGGTAAAATAAATTGCTCCATGTAATTCATCCAATAATTCATCAATCACAGGAATGGGAAATTTATCTTTAATAGTGAGCTTATTGAGCTCCCTATAATCCGGACACATGCGCCATGATCCATCTTTCTTATGCACCAATACTACTGGAGCAGAGAAAGAACTTTTACTAGGTTGAATTATACCAACCTCTAACATTTCTGCAATCATACGTTCAATGTTGCTCTTTTGGACATAAGGATATCTGTAAGGCTTGATGTTTGGAGGAATACTTCTTGAAATCAAATGAATAGCATGATCATGATCACGAATAGGTGGGAGTCCTTTGGGAGTATCAAACACCTTGGAATGATTGTCCAAGACTTTTTAGAGATCTGGAGAAATAGATGATTTTGATGTTGGAACTTCTAGTGAGCATAATTGTGCAATTACGCCCCGTTGTTCTTTCTTTAGAAGCTTTGTCATGACATTAGAGCTTATTATCTTTCTCGGCTTCCCTGCGATACCCCGTAATTCGATTTCCTTTCCTTCCGAGAAAAAAATCAAGAAAGTTCTTGAAAATTAAAAGCTACCGTCCCCAAAGATTGTAACCATTGTACTCTTAGTACAACATCAACACCTCCCATTGGGATGGAAAGCATTGGACTATTCAATACATATTCCCCCATGGCTAGCTTGATATTATGGCATTTTCTAGAGCAATTTATAGTTCCTCCATTTGCAACCATCACTTGACATTCTGGTGATGGGTATAGGAAACAATTCAATTCCTTGGCTACCTTACAATGAATAAAATTATCGATACTACCTGAATCAATCAACCCTATTACCTTTTTCTTCTTGATATGTCCTTCTATCTTGAGAGTTTGTGGAGTGGTAATTCCTGCCAATGCATTACATGATATGGTCGAACTCATTTCTTCTTCTTCTAGGGTTTCTTCCTAGTGTATATCCTCTACTTTTGAAGTTTCTTCATTTTCTTCCTCCTCTTCACAATCTATGTAAAATAATTTCTTCTCAGCGCACTTATGACCTTTAGTGTATTTGCTATCACAACTGTAGCAAAGCCCTTTTGCTCTTTTTTCTTCCAATTGTTGTGGTGTCAACCTTATAGGTTGTGGAAATCTAGGCGTAGCAACACTTCCTTCTTTATAGAATTGAGTGGTAGGCTTCCTTGTTGCCATTATTTTACATTCAACTTTTCTTGCCAACCTGAATGCCTTCTCCAATGAATCCAGTTCCAAAACATGAACTTCATGTTGGATGTTATCCTTTAAAGTGCCTATGAAGAGATCGATCCTGTGTTCCTCTGGAATATCAGTTACCCTTATATTCAATTTTGGGAAGTCCTCAATGTGCTGCCCCACTAAACCCTTTTGTTTGAGATTTATCAATTGGCTAAAGAAGGTGTTGCTCTTTGTATCCTCATAATGTGCTATCATTTCCTCCGTAAAAATTGACTAAGTGACAATTTTTTTACGGGAGCAAAGCCATCGATACCATACAAATGTATTTTGTTCTAAATGTAAAGTTGCAATGCGTACCTTTTGTGTGTTTTGCACATTATTGAGATCAAAATATTGCTCTATCTGTAGTATCCATGTTACGAGATCCTTGCCATCAAACTTCCTCATATCCATCTTTGGAATATGGTGGTTCTTCAATCCAACATTAGAGTTTATGAAATCATGATTAACATTTATTTTGTTCTCATCATGAGTTTCCTCTACTATCTTTTCACCATTAGGAATCATTTATTGTATCAACTTTGTCAAACCTTCGATGTCTGCTTTTAGATCATTCTTCATGTTTTCCATGTTGTCTTTCATTTTTTCTTCCATGTCCTCCATCTTAGCTTCCACGCCATCCATCTTAGTTTCCACACCGTCCATCTTAGCTTCCACGCCTTTCTTCAAACCATCCATCTTCGCTTCCATTCCTTTCTTCAAAACTTCCATTTCATTTTTTGCTTCTCTTCGTGAGAGCGAAATTTGGTGCACTTGCTCTTGTAATTTTGATAGATCATATTGCAATTCTTCATCTTCATGAGTCATAGTAGAGTATTCTGAGGGCTTAATGAGTGTTGAATTCTTTTTAGGAGGCATTTCAAAATCCAATACTGAAATATATGCTCAATAGGCCCTTGGAATCAAGGTTACTTGGAAGCGGGAGCGGGAGCGCCATTTTTAGAAGCTCCCGGTTCGGAGCGTTTCGGGGAGGATATATATATATATATATATTTTTTTTAATATTTTGATGCATATATGTCAACAAAAACATGTAGAATGATGAATTAGACATAAAAAACATAAAAACATAAATTGAATCATATAACATCAATCATGTAGAAGTTATAATCTTCATCAATCACGCCCACAAGTTGGAAGCATACAACATATTGACTCTTGAGTCTCGCGAATCATCAATCTGAAGGTTTCAAGCTTTCAAAATTCAATATATAACATTTATCATCATTGATTCATTGATTTCAAAATTCAATATACATTTATCATCATTGATATATAACATTTATCATCATTGATTCATTGATTTCAAATTTCAATATATAACATTTATCATCATTGGTCATTGATTTCAAAATTCAATATATAACATTTATCATCATTGATATATAACATTTATCATCATGGATTCATTGATCACCATATAACTTTCATGTAACATCATATTCATAATTCATAATGACTTATAAACTTATAAATGCCAACTTCAAAGTTTCACCTTTCAAATTCAAACTTCAATCTTAAATTGTCATTAACTATGAAAGAGTCAAGTTTCAACTGTTCAACAATTATAAAAGATAAAAACTACTAGAAAATAGAAAGGACTAGTAAACAACAAATCTATTTTATCTATTGGCTGGCCCCTTGCCACGCCCATGAGAAATGTCTAATTTGTGAGAGCCACGAGGCAATGGTGGTCTTCTAGTACTCTCAGGAGTACCATGACCACGACCACGACTAGAAGGCGGAGAAATTTGAATGCAAGGAACAATAGTTTGATATCGAGAAGCTGGCACGCACTACGACGCGTGCGTATGGCGGTGCTACGATGCTCATCATCATCCTAAAAAATTCTTCTTCCAATTCTTCCATATTTTTGAGATCTTAGTCACTCCAAATTATCATCCTACGGGTTGTTGTCCCAGACTCTGTATGATTGATCCTCATTTGCCCGATCACAGTAATGGCTCAACAACCTCAAGTTGTAATGCACATAAACCAAGCTTTCAACTCGGTTTTCATTCAGCCTGTTTCTTCTCACATTATGTATGAAGCTATAGGTGCTCCAACACCTCTTTGCAGAAGAAGTGTTCACAACCTGTGAGAGAACTTTTTTTGCCACTTTTGGCAAAAGTCCCATGTCGCCATATGCTTCCCACCATGTGAGAACATCAAATCTGTCTCTGTCTTCCATTGCATGGAAAGAACCAAAGTTAGCAGTGCAACTGAAGTATTTGCCTAATTCAAGGCGCAATCTAGCGCACTCCTCCTTGTCAGGTATCAACTTGTCTAATGCCTTCATGTACCCCTCTTGTACCTCTAGATTTGTGTAAGGTTTGATCCTAACCCCACCTTCAGGTGCAGGTTGGCCCAACCAAGATGGAGAGTAATATTTTGGCGTAAGGATATATGCCAAGGCATGTAGTGTAACATTGAGTTTATTCCACCGTGCACACACACAGTCATGAATCATAGCATACAAGTTGGGATCATTATCCTTAACAACATCTTTTATTTGGCCCAACATGCTGTCCATTTGCTCATAAACCTCCCCAATCACTGGTTTATCTATATCTGCAAACCGAATCATGTGATAAATGGGCTTGGTGAAATTCAAAATTTCCCTCACACGTGCCCAAAACAAAGGGTCAAGGGCGGTCTCCTTCACATGTTCGAAACCTTGCCTGTCAACTAGTGTCGCTGCCCTGTCTTTTAATACCTGCCAATGTGGGCTTGATACCATTGCAGCCAATGATTCTCTTACCTTCAAAAGGCACCTGAAGGTGAGGTAATAGCTAGCAAATCTAGTCTTTGCTATCTTCAGCAACTCCAATTTGGAGTGAGTACGGAAAAGCCCATGGGTATTGCTATTGTTTTGTAATAAATTTTATCATTTTTTTACCTCTCTTGTACAAATCACCAAGCCATTTGAATTGTGGTTGTTTGTTTTTAATGATATCATGCATCAAAAAAGGTTCATTGTGTGAACCAAACACCCAGACCAAAATATGTTGGGGTATTTATTCTCAATAATTGCTCCTGCTGCCTTACAGTTAGCAGCATTATCAGTGATGCCCTGTATGACATTGGATGGCCCAGTCTTTTCAATTATATCAAGTAATGGTTCTGCAATGTTAATGCCGGTTTTTAATTTGTCTAAATAATCATATGCTGACAGGAAGATTGCACCACTAACCGACACAACCAAAACACTTATCAATGGCTTTCCTTTTACATTGGTCCATCCATCAGAGACAATGGACACCCCATGCTCATTCCATGAATTTGTCATTCTAGCCAAAGAATGGTTTATTTTAGCTTTTTCATGATCAAGACCCACGGTTCTGGCCTTGTCATACCCAGGGCTCCTGTATCCTTTGGGGGCATCATTAATGGCAAAAACCATTTCATGCCAATAAGGTGAGCGAAGAACATTGAATGGCACCCCACATGCATATAGAAACCGGTAAACTTTTGAATCCACATCATTCCTACACACTTCGTCCAGGAAATCGGATATGGTTCTACGCCTTAATCCAGATGTGCCACTGCCTCCATAACCACTGGCATGGGTGGAAGTTGGACTTGTTTGTCCATGACGTGATGGGCCTGAATAAGAATCAATGAAACCCCTAGATCTTTTAGATCTCTGTAGGGCAGCCTCCTCTTCCTTTCTATATTTCTTTCTCTATGTTGCTGGCACACTAATACAAATTTTGATTCCTGTATTTTTTTCTCCATCCCCTGGCATTTTCCCACAAAGGTGCCTTCTCGCATGGGTGTATGAACCATGGTATTGTTTATTGCAATGAGGGCAAATAAATTTAGTGGTTTCACCACCTTTCCCTCCTCCTGTATATGAACATATTTCCACAAAGGTGTTTGAGTTTGGTCTTGTCTAGTTGGGGAATCTGTGTCCTCATGTTCTCCACTCCCCACTTCCTCCTCAACATAATCCTCCTCCTCTTTAGGATTTTCTTCAAATCCACCATAACCCTCCTCTTCATCCTCCTCTTCTCTGATTTGCCTCTCTCTTCTACTACTCTCCACCACCATTATTACAAAGAAAGGAACCAACATGAGGAAAATCCCTAGCCATATAGCCATGATGTTTCAAGTTTCAAGTTTCTAGCCTGCAAAACAAATGGAGAAATGCCAAGTGGGAATAGGAAATGCAACATAGGAAAAAAACAATTCAATTTTTAAGTTTTAAACACAATAAAATGCAACATTCAAGAAAAAAAATCAAGTTTTCATTTTTAAACAACTTACAAATTCATTCTAGAAAATACAAAATTAGATTAGAAGACCTACCTCTTTCTTGCAATCCTCCTGTTGCCTTGCAGCTTGCTCCTTGCTCTCTCTTTGTCACTTCTGCAGCTTCGCTCTCAAGCTCTCCTTCTTGCTCCTCTTGCTCCTCTCACTCTCTCACTCACTCAACTACAAACAATAAACAAAATGACCCTCCCTCCCTCTTATAAACAAATCGATTTTTTCAAGAAAAAAATTTCTCGTCGGTGGGAAACGTTTTTTTGGCCGAGGAGCGTTTGGGAGCGAACACTCCCCGACCGCTTCTAGCGTTTAAAAAACGCTCCCGAAGCGTTTTTTAAATGCCGGAAGCGCTTAGGGATCGTTCGCTCCCGAGCGCTTCCGGAAATGCTCTCGAAAAGGCAGGGAGTGTTTTTACAGGGTCGGAAACATGCTCCCGAAAACGCTCCCCTCAGGAAGCGTTTTCGGGAGCGCGTTTCCGAGTGCTCCCAAAACGCTCCCGAACGGAGTGCGTTTCGGGAGCGGGAACGAGGGAGGGGGGGGGTTAAGCTTCCCCGCAACCTTGCTTGGAATCACTTCAAACATATTTTTTACACAAGACTTATGCAATTCGGAAACAAATACACACCTTTTTCTTGCTTTTGAGGAGCTCGATATTGAAACTGAATTATCTCTGTGATTTCGGATCTTCAATATCTGAAATTTGGCCCTGAGGTAGCCCTCTGAATCTTCTTTCGAATGCCACAGGTCTGACCTGATTTGGATTCTTCAAGACAAAGTTATGTCCAATCTCCCACAATGACCTAATTATGGACTGGTTTAGTAGAACAAACTTGTACGACTTGCCATGTGTCACTGTTTCCTCCTTCGGCTTTGAAATTGATAGACAAGAAACTACAGTTCGTGTACTTGCGGCGACTTTTTATAGCATTCCAATCCGATGCTCAGAGAGAGAATTATGAAGATTTTCCCATGATCACCTCTTTGAGATGAAATTCGAGAGCCTGAAAAAGCCCTAACTTTCACAGATCATATCTCCGAAAATATTGCGAACCAAGCTCTGAAATTTTGTGACGATGTTCCTCAGGATTTCGGCTTTGCGCTCTCAAAATTTCAGCTTTTGAACCTTCGTAGAAAAAAAATTATAGCGAAATTTCCATGATGACCTATTTGGAGCAGCGAAACCCTAGAATCTAAAGCTCTGATACCAAATGTTGTGAAACCAGCTCCAAAAATAGAAGAAAAAAGAGATCAACGCCTTAGAAATCAACGACTTCGAGGGGGCAACCTCCAATACATTACATAAATGAACAATTCTTGGATGATACAAATGACAAAACTTCCTTTCTATATATAGGAGTCCATGGGGCCACAATGTAATCCTAGTGGGGCCACAATATAATCCTAGCCGACCTAACAATAATAATTTAAGGGCACGATAATAACAATATGGGGGTTACAAGGGTACAACAATAACAATAAAGGGGTTACACTAAGTTCTAACAACAATAAGGGACTATAGTAGTAATATAGGGACCTAACAAGCACCAAGTTTGAAAGGATGCAATGAACGAAGCGTATGAGTCGATCATGAAGAATGATGTCTGGGATGTGGTCCCTAGACCCAAAGACAAGTCTGTTGTCACCTCAAAATGGATTTACAAAATCAAACATGGAGCTGATGGGAGTGCTGAAAAGTTCAAGGTCAGGTTCATGGCTCGAGGCTTCTTTCAAAAAGAAGGTGTCGACTATGATGAGATATTTGCACCAGTTGCTCGATATACCACCATCTGTTCGATTATTGCCCTTGCCGCCTCTTCGGGATGGAATCTACATCAAATGGATGTCAAAATTGCTTTCTTACATGGCTCGCTTTAGTAGGAAGTTCATGTAGAACAACTCGAAGGGTTTGAAGTTCTGGATCGAGAGTCACATGTATGCAGGTTGAAGAAAGCCCTCTATTGGTTGAAGCAAGGGCCTAGGGCTTGGTATGAGAGGATTGACAACTATCTTATGAATCTGAGGTTTACAAGAAGTGAAGCTGATCTGAGCC
This sequence comes from Pinus albicaulis, assembly GCA_034641835.2. NCBI lineage: Eukaryota > Viridiplantae > Streptophyta > Pinopsida > Pinales > Pinaceae > Pinus > Pinus albicaulis. Next base: position 576,028,921 of record CM076583.1, read on the forward strand.
TTTACTTCAAGGTTGAAAATGACAGGCCTCTCATTTTGGTACTCTATGTAGACGATCTCATTCTGACAGGTGCAAACCCTCTCATTCATCAATGCAAGAGGGAGTTGGCTTTTGAATTCGAAATGAAGGACCTAGGGTTGATGCACTACTTCTTAGGCTTGAAGGTTTGGCAAAAGCCAGGTGAGATTTTCCTTTCTCAAGGAAAATACATTGTGAAGCTGCTTGAAAGATTTGGGATGGTGGACTGCAAGTCTGTGACTACTCCTATGGAACTCAACTTGAAGAAGTTATGCAGAAGTGCTGCTGGGCCCGATTTGGAAATCCTTCTGAGTATCGTCATCTCGTGGGGGCCCTGATGTTCTTGGTGAACTCCCGTTTGGACATATGCTTCGCAGTGAATACCTTGAGTCAATTTATGGTCGAGCCTCATCACATACACTAGATTGCTGCCAAGAATCTTTTGAGATATCTCCATGGCACAATCAACTATGGATTGAGTTGCATTGCTGGGAATTTGAGGCTCCATGGATATACTGATGCTGATTGGGCTAGCACTGTGGTGGATCGTAAGAGCACATTTGGATGTTGCTTCTCACTAGGTTCTGCTTCGATATCCTGGATGAGCAGGAAGCAGAAATCGATTGCTTTGAGCACCATCAAGGTCAAATACATTGCAGCTAGTATGTCCTGTTTTTGAAGCTGTTTGGTTGAGGAAGCTCTTTAGTGAGTTGTTTGAGAATGCGCTGGATACCACCGTGATCTACTGCGACAACCAAAGTAGGATTCGTCTTTCAGAGAATCCTGTGTTCCTCGACCGCTCCACACATATTGATATCATGTACCACTTTATTCGGGATATGGTACAATGGGGAGTAGTAAGGCTCCATCACGTTGGGACTGATGAGCAGGTCACAGATATTCTCATGAAGCCCCTGGAGAAGGTCAAATTCTTAACCTTCCATGAGAGACTTGGAGTCATGGAAAGACCCTCCTATGAGGGTCCCACATGAGTTGGACATTGATCTCTCGGAGCTCCGGGGGGCTTGGCGTACTTCTTGGAGCTATGAGCGACTATAGGGTGAGTGGTTCACCTTCCCCTGTGATACCCCATGTTGGTTGACATATGCTTAGGATGAGTGGTTCACCTTCTCTCCTGCTGGTGCCCCAGCATACATCCTACCCATGTAGTTGGAGACAAATGGGAAGTACCTCTCATCTGGCCAATGAGTTGGGAAATGAGGATAGAGACCATAACACTACTGATGGACGCATCGTGTGCTACCGTACTCTTCATGCTAGGATGCATGGTGTTCAACAACTTGATCTGGGATCAAGTTTGATTGAGGTTTTACCTCTGGACTGACTTTGGGTCAGTGGAGAGTGGCAAGGTCTTGTGACTCACTCTTTGTCAATTCTTCTTCATTATTTCTTCATGGTTCAACAGAGCAGAGCAATGCAGTGCAAGGATGACAGAGATGGTAACAGGTTGACAGATGGATTGGCAGGTGGATTTTTCCCTACTTGAGAGGGAGTGTTAAAATTGGAAACTAGGGCCAAACTCCATCTTGGACAACTCGTATGATGGAGATGATATTTTTATTGGATTCCTCTTTTCGAGAGGTGCAAGATTGATCTAAAGATCATCTTGTTTGGATTTTGAATTTATTTCTCACACGTGCAAATTGTCAAGGTCGGCCAAAATCAAATGTAGGCTCATTGTTAATTTCTGAACATGTTCTATGCCATTTCAGATTCGGGCACAATACTGAAGAAGATAGAACATACTAATAGATCGATAGAAGACAAGCCAAAACAGAGATAATAAATGGTGGCATTACGGCGATCAACAAGATACTTCTACCAGCAAAGTCTCCAATAGGTCATTCAGCCAAGCGTGGCACACATCACCCCAGAACAACCCAAACAAAGAATAGTCCATATATTACGCAGCTCCAATGCTATCCAGAGAGAGAGAATTCCTCCACACAATGTGTGTCAAATGAACTCTAAGTCTCTCCAATATATAGGAATCTTTGGGGGTGTGTGACATGTCCTTTAAGACATTTAAGTCTATATTTTATTCTAGGCCGACCTAGCACATAAGTGGAATAAATTCAAAGTACATGTTCTGCTCATCTGATCAAGATGATCTTTAGATCAATCTTACACCTCTCCGAAAGAGGAATCCAATAAAAATATTGGGATCGTCATCTGAGCAGCACAACCCGGAGTTTGGACCTAATTGTCCAATTTTAACACTCCCTCTCAACTAGGGAGAACTCCGTCCACAAGTGCAATCCAAACATCGTGCGTCATCCCGCCGTAACTTGCTTTGCTGGCCTCTTTATTTCAGAACAGAAGCGGGTCAGTCACAAAGACATCATACCCGGCTGACAAATTCAACCCAGAGGTCCGAAACCTCTATAGGACTCACAAAGAGTCACATACCAACCCGAAGTTGGTTTACCTGACCCGAAGTCAGTTGGAGGTCCGAAACCTCACTAGGACTCAAGAGAGTCATATACTAACCTGAAGTTAGTTTCATTGACCCGAAGTCAGTTGGAGGTTCGAAACCTCACTAGACTTGATCCCAGATAAAGTGGTTGGACACGTGCCATCCTAGACATAGAGAGTACGACAATCTCCGATGTGTCCATTGGTCTTGCTATGGTCTCTATTCACATTTCCCACCACATTGGCCAAATGAGAGGTACTTCCCATGAGTCCGAAACTCCATGGGTAGGATGCATACGAGGCACAGATCAGAGAGAGGTAAACCATCTCAATATCATCATGGTGGGGTAGAAGCACACCAACTAGGTTCGGCAAGCCTAGCCCTGTGGTTGCTTATAGGCACCAAAGCTATCCCCAGAGCCCCCTAGAGCTCCCAGAGCTCATCGTCCAACAAGACCCACATCATAGGGTCGTTCCATGATTCCAAGATTCTCACAGAAGGTTAGGAACAAGACCTTCCCCAAGGGCATTGTGAGAATGTCCGCGACCTGCTCATCAGTTCCTATATGATCGAGCCTTACGGCGCCTTGTTGTACCATATCCCGGATAAAGTGGTACCAGCCATCAACATGCTTGGATCAATCGTGGAACCCGAGATTCTATGACAAATGAATCCCCCTCTGGTTATCACAAAGGATAACGGTGGAATCTAGCACATGCTCGAACAGCTCACTGAAGAGCTTTCACAACCAAGTGACTTCACAACGGTTCATACATGCTGCAATGTATTCGACTTCAGCGGTGCTTAAGGCTACCGTCTTTCGTTTCCTGCCCGAAGCAGATCTACTTGTGAAGTAGCATCCAGATGTGCTCTTACGATCCACCACACTGCCAGCCCAATCGACATCAGTATATCCAAGGAGTGTCATGCTCCCGGCAGTGTATCTCAGTCCATGGTCTATCGTGCCACAGAGATATCTCAAGAGTTTCTTGGCACCAACCCAGTGAATGTTATGATCAACCATGTGTTGACTCAAGGCGTTCACTGCACAACATACGTCCGGACGGGTGTTCACTAAGAACATCAGAGCCCCTACGAGTTGATGATACTCAGTAGGATTTGCTAACACGGGCCCAGCAGCGCTGCTACTCAATTTATTAAAGTTAAGCTTCATCGGTGTCGACACGGACTTACAATCCACCATACCAGAAGCTTCACAATGTATTTTCCTTGAGAAAGGAAAATCTCGCCAGGTCTCTGCCAGACCTCCAGGCCTAGGAAGTAACGCATCAGTCCTAGGTCCTTCATCTTGAACTCAACAACGAGCTCCCTCTTGCATCGATGAAAGAGAGGGTCAGCATTTGTCAGGAAGAGGTCGTCCATGTACAACACCAGAATGAGAGGCTTCTTTCTATCAACTTTGATGTAAAGGTTGGGATCAACATTACTACGAGTGAAGCCCAACTTCATCAGGTAGCTATCTATCCTCTCGTACCAAGCTCTGGGTGCTTGCTTCAGCCCATAGAGGGCTTTCTTCAACTTGTAGACATGGGTGTCTTGATCCTGGACTTCGAACCCCAGAGGTTGCTCTACATACACCTCTTCCTTTATCGCATCATGCCAAAAACGACAGTGTTTACATCCATCTGATGAAGATTTCGTCCTTGCGTAGCAGCAAGGGAAATAATAGATTATAGGTGTAATAATAATCAGTGCCTTCCTAGAGAAGACTCAGGCAACACAATTTTCCATTAAATTCATGCTTGATCTTATATCGAGGTGACAACATCTTTGTTCTAGGAACCATATCCCAGACATCATTCTCGTATCTATGTAGACTTTGATGCTTTCCAGTTTCTTCAAATGATCCAGGCTCATATTGAATTTGTACACATGGCAGCTAGATACCCCTGGTATTTATATGGCTTCTTGGTTTTCTTCCGGAATTTCCCCCTCTGAAGCCATATGTCTTTGAGCCATGAGGATCTTCCTTCGTCCAACAATGATATTAGCTCAGGAGTATATACAGAGATGTATTCTCCCTCTTAATGCCAGCTTCTCTCTCGAGAGAAAAGCATCTATTTTTAAATGAGGGCATCTCAGACACCAGCTTGGAAAGGGAGTTTTATTCTCCCATAGTCAAAACCATCCAAGACCACAGTCTTTTTCTAAAGACTTCCAACAACATGTCTGAAAGCTGCAGAAACACATTTTACCATTACGCTCCAATGTGAGGCTGCTACTGTCACATGCTCACTGCTACATAGGTGTATATCTATGTCACTGTCCAACAGGGAGAATATATCAACAAGCCTCAGCTTGTGTTAGAAGTCCTGTTATTCTGAGGAGGTCTGCTGTAGCTTCCTCAACCAACCCTCTTTACTGTGACTCACAGAACTAGGAATCCAAACATGATTCCTTCTTTCATAATTTTGCGCTTGAGAGCTTCATCTACTACATCTGGTATCTCATCCAGCACTGCTTCTCAATTTCAGATTTACAGTTTATAGTTGACTGATCTAGGGCTTCAAGTCTTCAGATCTCAGTTCTGCAATTTGTCTCCTAAATTGCACAGGTCTATGAACCAATCATACAGATGTTCCAAACACAAAAATTTACCCTTCTTCATGTCAGTCGATACTTTATGTGATACCTTTCTGTTAAGTAGATCTAGCTCAGTTATAAGTACCCAGCTAATGAACATGTGGTAAATGACACAGTATGCCATCTTCTAAATATCATTGTGGTCTTGCTTACGCACAGATCTGGGAATCATTGTGTTTGTGACCAACTTCAGCTTGGATCTGTGGCTGCAATCTACAACGTTGTTCTTATTCACCACCAGTAGGATCTTTGACCATCCCTACCCACGTATGAGCCTCCAAGGAGCTCGAACTCAAGATAAGAAAACTCAAACCAGGGACAACAATTCAGAATTTCGCAAACAAACACAACTGTCACAGCAAGTCCGAGACTTTCATGAATTGTAGTGAATTATTCCAAGTCTTTGTACATATAGATGACTCCTTCCAGACAGTTTTCTCAGAATGATTTATTGCCATCCGATATCAGACCCAAAAATTCTTATCAGGATTTGATCACTTTCCAAGTATATGCATCGAGTTTCAAATGATTTGAAGACACCTATGTGTAGCTCACAACCACCAGCCTGAAAGAATTTGCTGAAGATTTTCCTTGTCTCCATGATCTCCTTAAAAGCTAAAGAGTTCTCGACCTTTCATGTGAAGATTCCTCGGTTTAGTTTTTCCAGCTTCACTTTTAGAGACAAAATCTACTTCATGATATGTGCACTCCTGCATTATAGAGGTCTCCTTTAAAATGAGAACCTCTGCAGAAAAGACCACCGAGTCTAGCACCACGTACACTGACATATCAAGGTCACTATCATATAACTCACTGTTATATATATATATATATATATACGTCATTGTTCTTACATCAAGGTCACTGTTATGGAACAAATTCACTGTTTTGTAAAGGCCATTTCCATATAAGATCATGGCCTTGTCAAGGGCACTGTCATATCAAGATTACTTGTCATGCATTAGGGTCACTGCCATTTATATATTGATGTCACTGCTAAACCAAAAGTCACAGCCATACTAAGTATGAATTTGAGCCATGGATAATGTATGCGAATCACTGAAACCTTGCGAGCCATAGAACATGATGCGAGCCATAGAATCATTGTAGTAACAAATACATGCCACAAAGTATTGTGATACAGACTATGGCGATGCCACGATGCCACTGTGCCACAGAGTATGGCGATGCCACGATGCCACTGTGGGATTTCCTTTTAAAATTTTGGAGGGCCCACACATGGCACTTTCCATAAACTTCTTTGATTTCATTTTCTTCTATAATTTTCAAGAGCTCGAATGGCTATGATGTGTGCAGGTTACATCCTTCAGCCTTAAACTCTGCGCTTAAAATCCTCCTCGTGTACAGCGTTATTCATTGCTTAACGTGCAGTTTCTTCCGGCAACCTAAAGCAGCCGACGACAATGAAAGAATTCTCGAACTTCAACGATTGTCTGTCGGCTTAAACCTTATCTTCGTAAATGCTCCGTAAAATACATTTACTGGATTGGATAAATAAGTGGGCTTCTTCCAGTACACCAGCCTCGGGCTTCTCCTTCTGATCAGAACTTCCAGAGAACCCAACATCAGTCATCGTAGACAATACTTGTATTTGCCCATGGGAGATATTTTCCAAGTATGGTGCAGAAGATTTCACTCGCTCGTCTAGCAATTCGGACGAATAAATGGTGTCGTCCCCCGCAATTAGGGCCAAAACAGATGAATGAGGTCGACCCAGTTTTTGCTTAGTAACGGCAGGAAAATCAACAATCTGCACGCCTCTGCCCGGGAAAACTTCCATAGGCTTTCCGGTCTCTGAAGTTGGAATGGGGGAAACTTCCCTCGCTTGCCTTTTAACTGGTTGCGCTTCTCTAGTCTTTGCCATTATTGGTTCTTCTCCTCTCTGAGAAATGCTTCCATTCCTTGATAGAATGCCTGCCCCCTCCCGTTTTCGTGTGAATTTGATCCTTATTGCCCCTGGAGGAAGGGACGGAGATGGGGCATCCGCTGACATGGCTATGCTCTGCAGCGGCCTTTGTTGTTTTCCGGTCTGTCAGTGTCGAGCGTAGTCCACCACGGGAGTTTGATTGCATGGTCCATGGTTCGATTCAGGTAGAGTCAAAATTCTACCTGGATAACCTCTTTGAGCTGCGGTCCACATACGCTGTTACCTCCAGCACTTTTAAAAATGCATGCGCTGTCATTTAAATCTATACGCTGTTACTTGTTGAGGTGATATGACCTGCGACTTCTGATTTTGCTCTCATGCGAGCCTTGTTGTGGTGCTATGGCCTGCGGCCTAGCACACAACAGCCTAGAGCCTTCGGTCCTCCAAAAATAGTGCCCAAATAGTGCAGCGTTTGGCCCTCAAGGGCTCGGCCTTTAATACGGTAGTCAATAAACCAAAACGGAGCTCCTTCTTCTTGCTGTGGTAGCTGCTTCTAGGGCACAGGAGAAATTCTACTTCACCAAGTCCTTTAACACAAATTTGGGCATTGTCTTCCCCCTAAGCTCTAATACCATGTTAATTTCTGAACATGTTCTATGCCATTTCAGATTAGGGCACAATACTGAAGAAGATAGAACATACTAATAGATCGATAGAAGACAAGCCAAAACAGAGATAATAAATGGTGGCGTTATGGTGATCAGCAGGATGCTTCTACCAGCAAAGTCTCCAATAGGTCATTCAGCCAAGCGTGTCACACATCACACCCCAGAACAACCCAAACGAAGAATAGTCCATATATTACACAGCTCCAATGCTATCCAGAGAGAGAGAATTCCTCCACACAATGTGTGTCAAATGAACTCTAAGTCTCTCCAATATATAGGAATCTTTGGGGGTGTGTGACACGTCCTTTAAGACATTTAAGTCTATGTTTTATTCTAGGCCGACTTAGCACATAAGTGGAATAAATTCAAAGTACATGTTTTGCTCATCCGATCAAGATGATCTTTAGATCAATCTTATACCTCTCTGAAAGAGGAATCCAATAAAAATATTGGGATCGTCATCTGAGCAGCGCAACTCGGAGTTTGGACCTAGTTGTCCAATTTTAACACTCATGAAGCCCAACAGATGTGTCTTTTCACCCTTATCGAATTGTATAAATAAGAGTGATCTTTTGCCTCATTTGGACATCATTCACCCACACATTCTTCTCCCTCGAAATCAGATTGGTTCGTCCAACATGGGTTTCTCTTTCTTCCTCTCTCACACGTGTGGCTAAAGGACGAATTTCAGGAGTAGACTGCAAGCCGAAAATTTCAGGGCATTGTCCATCGTTGACCATCTTTGACCGATTTTGATTGCGGGTTTTAGGGCTGATTTCCGATTTTGTGAGGCAATACTGTTGGGCACAAAAATCGAGGTGATTGGGGCAGTTTGACTTGCGTTGACCACAAGCTTGTTTGACCGCAGGGTTGATTAAAGTTTGACCGAAGTTTTAGGGACTGTTTTGGGTTGACTTTGACCCTTCTTGGAGGCTGAGTTGTCTTGGGGACGATTTGTTGCTGATTTAACCAGCGTTGAATTTCTAATTAGGGCTTTTGGTTGACTGCTGCTGACTGCTGTTATGACAAGGCTGATTTGACTCTGTTTGGGCATGTAAATTTTTATTATGTACTCTCTCTCTCTTTGCTGAATTATGAAGAATTTGATCAAAGGGTTTTCCCCACATTGGGGTTTTTCCGTGGCATCCACCAAATATTGTGTCCTCTTGTCTTGGCTTGTCTTCTGCTTATTGTTTATGTTCTATCTGCATTTACTATCAATGTTAATGTGATTGCTAATCTGGAAATTGATATTGGGCTAATAAGGAAAATTGAAGTAAATTGCTCTTAAGCATAGAGCATACCATTGTTATCTAAAATTAACACAACTCGATGTCTCCTCTACTGTGTATTTTTCCAGTGCAACTATGTCACTCATCGACTCTCTCCTTGTCAACTCTTGGCTAGACCACATACCTCTGACAATAATTTGTCTCCTCCATGATCTGTGTGTTGTAGTCTATAAGCTTGTGCTTGGCCTCGTCTACCTTGTCAGTTGTAACAACTCTCTTCTAGCCTTGTCCCTACTAGCTTCCACTTGCGACCACTCTCGTTTCTCGACGCACTTGTTGGTTGTGGTCCTGTATCGCATGCGAATTGTCAGTGGCTTGGCCTTTGTGTTAAAATTGACAACTAGGGCCAAACTCCACCTTGGACAACTCATATGATGGAGATGATATTTTTATTGGATTCCTCTTTCCGTGAGGTGCAAGATTGATCTAAAGATCATCTTGTTTGCATGAGCAGAAGTGTGATTTTGAATTTATTTCTCGCACATGTGCAAATTGTTAAGGTTGGCCAGAATCTATGGTAGGCTCACGAAGCCCAACAGATGTGTCTCCACACCCTCAACGAATTGTATAAATAAGAGAGACCTTTTCCTCATTTTGGACATCACTCACTCATCACACCTTTCTCTCTCCTCTCCTCATTGGTTTGTATAACACTTGGAGCAACTCTTCTCTACTTCGCATGTGTGGTAGGAGGTCGAAGTTTTCGAGGTTAAAGTGCAAGACGAATTGCAGAATTCTGGACAATGTTGACTGAGGTTTAACCCTTCATCTTTGACTGCGATTTTCAGGCAGAAAATTTGATTTTTGGAGGTCGCATTCATTGGCACAGAAATCGAGGCATTTGGAGTAGTTTGATCGAGGTTGACTTCAACATTGACTTCTAATTTGACCACAAAAATTACAACAATGTTGATTGGGTTTGACTTGATTGTTTTGGGTTGACTTTCACTCTCTTGGAAGGTCGAATTTGTTTGTTGTTGACCGAGCTGCTTGGAGGACATTCTGGAGCCGTTTTGACCAACGTTAACTTTTTGGTTAGGGTTGCAGTTGACTGCTGATTTCTACAAGACTATTTTGGGCATGCTATTTTGATATTTGTACTCTCTCTCTCTGCTGAACTATTGAAGAATAATAAGAAAAATTTGATCAAAGGGTTTTCCCCACATTGGGGATTTTCCCTGGCATTTGCCAAATATTGTGTCCTCTTGTCTTGGCTTGTCTTTTTCTTATTGTTTATGTTCTATTTGCATTTACTATGAATGTCAATGTGATTGCTAATCTGGAAATTGATATTGGGCTAATAAGGAAAATTGAAGTAAATTGCTCTTAAGCATAGAACATACCATTGCTATCTAAAATTAACACTTTGCCTATGGCAATTTTGACTGGGCCCAACATAAATTTTGTCGGCTATTATTCCTTGTTTGCAATTGGGCTGTGCGGCGACTTAGCTTCATTTTCCCTTGTTAGCCTCTCAACCACTTGTTTTTTTTGTATGCCTCAGTTGTCACCAATTTTTTTTTCCTTTTCTGCTGCTCGTGCCATCTTTAGCCACTGCACCGCACCATCATATGACTGCTTTTCCCTTGGCACCTGCAAATAAATTTTTCTTTGCTGCCACGTACAATTGTAGCCGAACATAGCCCATACGATGCCTATACGAACCTAAAACCATGGTTTTGAGATTTGTTTAAGGGTTTATGCTCTAATACCATGTTAATTTTGAGCCAACAACCTAGCCATTAATTCTTTAGCATATTATCTCAGATCTACTGAATAAAAGCACAACTAGATTCTTAACACAAACAAGAAAATTATTTAGTGAAAGCACATCCAATCTCAATCACAAAAAAAAAAAAAATCTTCCCAAGCAAATCAATTCTTCATTAATCATTATTAGAACCTACTTGGGCTCCCTTCTTGGGATAATGGCCCTTTGAGGAAAATACATACAATGAATTTGGATCTAATCTAGCTAATCAAGCCTTAGCCTTGGCTGATCTAGATTTCCTTATTGTACCCTTGCACCTTCCTCGAACCTGACACACTTGAATGCAAGTCCTTCTTCACTCAACTACTAATATTTCCTCTCAAGTCTTGTGCTCACAGTGTGGTACCTGCCTCGGACTTGGCACACTTGAATGTAAGTTCTTCTTCACTCAATCATTGATATCTCCTCTCAAGTCTTGTGCTCACGGTGTGGTGTGTCTTCTCCTCTCCTTAGCCTTGCTTTTATAACTTCTCATTGAGCTAATTCTCTAACCTTAATCTCCAAAGTGATGGATGGCTAGGATTAGATCTTGACCCACTTGAGATCAACAATTGAGATTCAAACATAATTCACTAAAGTAAATACTCGTATTTTTCCTTAGTTTCTTTAGCTCAATAATTGTGTGATTTTCCTAAGTTAGACTTAGGTTAAATTACAAAAGCAACCTATTCAATACTTGAGCAAAAAGAGACTTTGGGCGACTTCTGCATGCCTAGATGCTTAGGCCTATGCAAAAGCACCTGTTCGAGCTACAAACATCAACAAACTTGGCCTCTTATACCAACCAAGTGTTCTTTCAACCTACAAATGCCCCTTGCCCCCGTAAAATTCTGATTATCAAATTCAAATATGCAACATTGAAAACCCTATCTTAAATTCTTAATATTCAAAATTCATACTTTAAAGTTCAAATACGTAGCAGGTTGAGAGTACAACACTTTAAAGACATATTGTGTGCTTGGATGGTATAGATCATTGCTCTTCAAGGCTGCTTTAAAACTCCAAATGCTCACAAATGCTAAAAAAGAAAGTTGTAAGGTGTGAGACAATTATGAAACTAGCAACAAGCTCAAGCCTCATAGCTACCATTCAATTTTTTGGTTAGAGATTAGGTTTTTATTTTTATTTTTTATTTTTTTATTACTACTGAAAAATTTGAAAATTTCAAGGTGACGGTTGTGTGTTGGGGGCAGGGGTTCTTGGCTCGAGTAGGCCAGTTTGGTATTGAATTGGTCAAGTAATGCTTAGACTTGGTTGGTTTGGTACTAAACCGACCCATTAAATCGAGGTGAAGGCCAAGTCGACGAGGTCCTTGGTCAACTCGGTTGAGTTAACCTAGTCTAAGTTAACTTGGACCGCTTTTCAAAACATAGATCATAGGCCTTGTTACCCATCAAAAGTGGGTAACCCCATTGGAGAAAACTTTTCTCTTGTCTTGGACAACTAGCTAACCAACAACCCATCATATTGCTCAATTATAATGATAGGCTACATTCCTTCGCCATTTGAATGGGTCATACACCTCTCACTATTTCACATTCCTCTTGAACGAAGGTGGGCCACCACTCAACAGGCACTTTAACCATTTTGCTATCAAGTGCTTTTCTTAATGCTTTGGGCATTCTAACATGGATAAAGAGGTGATATGAATGATAGATCGATCTTGACTGTAAGCTTATTCTCTCACCTTACTAAGGGGATAAGTCTTTAGCCCTAATCTAATGGGATCTCCTTTGAGGTGTTAGGGTTATAGGAGGGGCCCTACTTGGGAGACTTGGATTGAAGTGGTGTGTCCATAACCATTCCATACTTAAGACCTTTCATCATTTCCTTGATATCACATCTATCCTTCGGGTTAACTGTTATTGGTTCATTGGGATTTGGCACTCATACATTCACGTCGTTGAGTTAGTGCTGAAAAACTTTTCCCTGCAGGTTAATGCAACTACAAGAAAGATAAAAACATCAAATGACCACAACAAAAGAAAAATAAAAGTTAAAATGCCGAAGATGGCTGAGACATAATTAGCGCGTAGGAAAAAGCCTAGCATGAGCTCTACCCCCTCATTAGCCATCACCTGGTTCTTGAGCTCTAGATGCTCAAGAACATCATAAGGAGCCCTTGAATGCCCCAACCATGATGAGCGAGAAACCAACTCCTCCTTAAGGGGTAAATAAATGCTATATCATAAAAGAAAGCTTGGACACCTAAGCTACACTCCATATAAAAACATTATGAAAAAGAAGTAAAAGGCACACCAAAGGGGTGGAAAAAACAAATCGAGGAAAGGGGTAACTCATGTCTTCACGATTGCTTCCTCTATTACATCTATAAATTCAGGATGTGAACCCACATCAGTTGGTCCCATGGCCATGGCACTTAGCCATGAAGTCTCTTCCCTTTGTTGTCATTTATTGTCAATAACACCTATGAACTGAAGGGTCGACTTTGGAAATGTCACCTCTCCTTAGGGGTTGGAAGTGCCTAATATTGTTGATTGCCTAGCCACCTCTGATAAAGTAGGGAACACTTTCACGGGACTTTGCCTAGCTAGATATTTGAAGGTGATCTTGATTTGAAGTCTTACTCCGCCCGTAACAATTAAGTATGGTCCGCTATGATGCATATATGGTCATTGTCTCTAATGAGTGGTTGCTTTCACTTGATTTATGATGGTTTTGCTAGGTGGTTTTACACAAAGCAATAGAGGCGTTGGGAGCACACTCATACCATGCCCACTCCATATGATGCCTAGGTCGTACTACGCTTCAAAAGAGTAGTGATGACCTTGCAAATGCAGTGTTGCCCTTCCATAGCATAATGTTGGGCACTTTGATGATCCTGCGAGTTCATCAACTCCTCAGAGCACCCTCAGATGCTGAAACACTAAGCTCACTTTGCTTAGCAGTGGAGATTATTGATGTACCCAACAAACCTAGCATGGCCCTAGGCTAGACTTGACATTGTTTGATGGGCATGGCTTGATTTGGAGTCCAAATGATGATGATCATCCCCAAGATGATTAGGGAGGGTTTGTACCACCTCATGGGGTCCTAATGCTGGAGAGAGTTGCACCACCACGTTGTCTTGATGGCACCCATGGTGATGATGTAGGGCCCCTAGAGCTGGCTTTTGGGCACATGGAGATGTTTGGAGGTTTGGTTTGAGATTTCTTCCTCAATTCATGTTGATTATGATTGTTGGAGATGGATTGAGCCTATATTTCGCACTTTTGGAGCGTTATTAGCCCTAAAAGGGCATCAAGTCATGCTTGGAGAGGGATTGCGACTCACACTTGTGGGCAATTAGTGGCTTATTTTTGTTTATTGAGTGATTGGGTTGGCTTGTAACCCATTTATTTCGTGTCTACTCAAAATCAAACTTGTTTTAAGGCTTTTAGATGGATTAATGGATATGATAGGCCTCATATAAATGGAGGATCACTACATTCTTATTTTTCATCATCAATTGTGGATTTCAACCTCCTTTAGAGAGCTTGACTTAGCCTTGTTGTAACTCACTACTTGTGGAGTTGTGATCTTTTTGGAGCTATTGCTATTGGAGACTAATTTGTGTTTGGAGATGTCCTTTTGGGATTGAAAGAAGGCAGTTTATTGGAAAAATTGTTAGTGTAATTGTAGAATTTTAATGGTTTTGTAATGTAATGAATGCATGCTAGGGTTTTACTTGTTCGATGTCTAAATGCATATCTTTATTGGAAAATCTTGCTTGATCATTGCATTAAATTCTATTTTCCTTGAATGCAACAAAGGACCTCCTAGAGAGCTTTCCTTTTCTTAATTTCTCCCCTCATAAAAAGATAACTAGCATCTGCAAGTGAAAATTAGGGCTTCGCCCCTTACTCAAGTATAGATTTGATTTCTCTTAAATGTAGCCCCAAAGACTCCAACCAAGTAGGGAAAGGCACTGGGAATCCTTGTGGCGGTCAAAAATCTTAAAATTTCATTTTTTCCCTTTCTATCTATTTTCGAAACCCTTTAAGGTAAGTTGCTAGGGCTAAGGCATGGGGACAAATTGAACTAGGGCTCTTTTAGATGAACGTTGAGTTTTTTCTAGCTTAAATTGATATTGGATTTACCTTTGCACTCAAAATCTATCATTTTTCATGGTTGAATTAGCCTTAATAGGGCTAACATCATCAACATTAGGTAATTTGTGCCCTAACAAAACCCTAACTTTAAGGCTTCAAATTGGGGTTTAAATTGAAGGTTTGTCCTCTACCTTTGTTGATTTCATCATTAGCAAGCCTTTTCTTTGTGCTTATATGCCTAGATACTCCTTTTGTTGAGGCAATTTTAAAACCTTAGGTGTCAAGTACCTTTCTAAGGCTTTGTTTATGGTACATTGCTCCTACATATAGATAATTGTGCATTTGTCCATTCAAGAAGTACCTTGCGTAGCCTTTGATTCATTTCAGCTCGAGCCAATTGACTTAGAATATCCTTTAGGTGAGAGAAATTCCACTAAAGAGTGGGAGGAGGATTACTGAGGTGACAATGACAATCCACCTTATTTTTGTATTTAGGTCTAGCCTTTGCCTTGTGAGGTATATCACAGGGCTTGCTAGATTTCGAGGCAATAAGCGCCTCAAATCAACTTTGAATTCGAGTGAAAATTTGATTGAATCGAATTCCTAGTAGAATTTTCATACGGGAAGATATGATTGTAATATTCCTAATGGAAATATACAATGCTAAACAAAGCAAACATAACAAAAACACAAACAAAAATTTACAACACATTTAACAACCAAAAATCTCCATGAATTGCGCTGATCTGAGCCATTTTATTAATAAATAAGAGACTACAATGTGGTGTTGGAAAGAGTGCAACTAGGCTTGCACAAGGCAAGCTAGCAAAGCCCAAATGGAAGATATGAAATCCCTCTCTGATCTGTTGCAGCTCTCTCCTTGCACTATGCTGAACTGCCTAAAAAATAAGCTGTTGGCTGCAAAGAACTGTTGCTAGGGCTTCCTCAGATGCTCATAAAATTCGGGGAAATTAACCCCGAGCTCTCCGCCAATAACCCACAAAAACCCACGAAGGAATTGGCCAAATGTTGACCTCGGAATTTCGACCCGATTTTCGCTTAGCTCCTCTAGTTGTTTGCTGAGTTGGGATCCCTGTTTGACCCCTCAAATCTGCCCAGAAAATTCTGCCAAATTAATCTTGGCCTCTCCTTAATAAACCCTAAAAAACCCAGAAAGGGTTTGTCTTAGTTTTGACACTCCAAAACTAACCCCCAAATGCTTGGCCCCTGCTCCACCAAAATGTTGGAAAAGCCCCCACAACACTTCCCTGGCCTCTACCTCAAGTTTCAGCCCCTAACTCCCTTCACTCATCAACCTCCAAGCGTGCCTCCTCCAAGAACTGCGCAGTCCCTATGCTGCTATTGCTGAAACTAACCATAAACTCGCCCTCCCTGCTGCTGGTACGAACTGGTACAGGTAGGAATCCCTCCTTGGGTTGGCACTCGAAGTCCACTGAAGCAAAGGTTGAGATTTCCGCTCGGTAACACTCGTGTGCTAAACAACACTTGCAAACTTGGCTTCAACTCAAGCGTGCTATGTCAAAGACAATTTTCTCAAATGATCATGAATGCCCCAAATGAGTGCCTTTTGCTCTTTTTGTCAAAGAGCCTCCAAAATGCCCTTGTGGGCCCAACTCGACTTTCCTCCACCAACTTCGCTCCAATGAGAGAGTATTCCACATGTGGGCTGTAATTCCCATTGGGTGGTCCCCATGTTCCACTAGACCCACAATATTTCCCTTCCTTCCTAATGTTTAGGCCCCCACTGAATCCCAAAATTCATGTGTGACCTATGAACCCACATCTCTTAAGTGCAAACATGAAATAAGACAAAATTGGGCAAGATTGATATTTTCCTTAGCAATATTACAGTCCTCCTTGCCAAAACGTTGCTTGTCGTCAAGCAACTGTCGAACAAGCGCTTTCTCTAGTTGTTGCTCTCCGTTGTCACTGCAAAAATGTGCCAGGTTCCCAGATGTGCCACTGAATCGTCCCTGACCTCTGCACTGTCCTGACATGAGAGAATCCCTCAATACTAGGATCCCAAGCCATCTTGTCCCACCTAAAGCTCCCCTCGCTCCACTCACTATCTTGCTCGGTATAAATACCAGAAGTCCCATGTATACCATCAATGAGTAGGGGATCATGATAATGTGGCAATATGCACAACTCCTCGTGAAGCTATCCCACCACGTAGGCCATCCCATGCACTCCAGGAGTTTACTCTTGAAGATACCACCCAATCCTTGCAGAGATAACGTCTTGCTCACGTGAGCTTCTCATGATATCATCCTGCTGGCCCACCTGCCATACTAATGAAGTCCCCCACGTCATCGGTGACTCGCTAAAGCCCAATGGAAGATTTGCATGATCTCCCTCTATAGTAGCCAGCTCATCCCTAAAGGTTATTGAGCTGTGAAGAGCGGTGATGATCAGGCCCCTACGAATCTCAGAGTGGTGCCACCATGTTGACGCTGCGCTACTCTGATTTTGACATACTCCCCATCGTGTGTGGATTGTATCCTCCTCTCTTGAGGCCTAGTGGCGAAAAATCTGTGAGAGCCAAGCTCATCCTTCCCAGGCATCGCCATGATGCCAATATCTACCCCTCCACGGCTAATCTCGACCCCGAGCAACAATAGGATAAGTCTGCCTCGCCATGCAGTGGAGGCCTCAGTGATCCCCCATGTGTCAAACCCAAGGTGAACTGGACCACCCTCTGCCATGACCCTGCTCATCACAAAGTGGAGTGATCCACCCGCTAATCGGATCCCTAGGTCCCCCAACCATATTAGGAGCTCATAACTCCCACTCCTCGCGGAATGTCATTGTGCAACGCTGCTATGTGCTAGAACCCATTCGGCCTTTATCTAAGACCTCTGTATGTATCCCATGGGTGGACCCCAAGTATCAAGAGTCTGTCCCACGCAAGACAACCTGCCCTGCTCCTGTTAGCCCACACAATGAAATCTGCTATCCCAACTCCTAACGACACACCTGTACACTACTCGGAGTTTGGGTGCCCTCCTGTAGATGAATTCTACCATCCACCATCCCTTAGGCTCGTGTGACACCTCAGACTGTCTCGTTAGAAGTGCATCATGCAGTTCCCTCGCAATTGACTCCCCATGTGTGAGCCCAGGAGTGGAACCTATGCTACCTCGGCAATAGACAAAGCTATCCCTAGGCCTTTGTTCGTTAGCCCGTGCCTCCACCAAACGTCCCAACTGGAGAGTCATGGGTGGGTAGGTCGCCAAGGGTAGGATCAAGAGTCTGTTGGGGTACTGAAGAATATCCCTATGGATGCCCCTCTCTCTGTCTTGGATCTATTGATAAACCAGGCGAAGACTCGTCTTTGTACACCACAGGATATCCTTGGCTACCGCTATGTCGCCTTATACTGTCTCGTGCCTTATCTGTGTCAAGGCACCCGTCACTCCTCGCGTGTACTCCATGTGATGTAATACACTCCTACTCCACAACGCAATCCAACACACTACAATATACCACCATGCACCTCCATGTCCACTGGTAGCCCACTGCTCAACGCTAGATGCTCCCACACATCCCTGGATATGATGGCCTAGAGCTGTGTCTCTACGTGTTGGGCCACCCTCGATTGGTATCATCACCTCTACTGTCGCATCACTATACCCGCCGATGAATGGATCTTCACTCCAAATCCTCTCTAAGGGATCCGAAAAGTGAATCTTCCTATGTGTCAGTAGTGTTGTCATCACTGCCCTGCTCCTCTGCGACCTCTGTGCCCCACACAAAGGTGAAGAATCCCCAACTCCATACAAGGCACCATCTGGTGGCCTGCCAATGCCACCTCCTTCGACAAACTCTTGCCAGAGTATGATGATCACCTCGTGATCTCGTGTACGAACGTCGTACCAAGACAACCCAGGAAGTCTGTCCATAAACTAGTTGGCCACTGGTGCTGATTGGAACTCCCCTAGCGAATGTGCACACTCAGAACTCCCCTAGCGAATGTGCGCACTCAACTGCTAGGTTAGCTATACCATCCAGGTCGTAGTTAACCGACATACTTGGGAAGTGATAGGTAGTCCCACCTGGATCCCAATGCAGTCTGGGCTTCCGGTATCCCAATGTGTGGAAGATCCTGCTGAGCTACACTGAGGTCTACCACCATCTCCATAGCCCACTTCACAGGGTACCAACTCAAAATATCTCGCCATCCAACCCCAAGAGAGGGATCGAATGCGCAAACTCCCTGTAATATCCCCAAAGGGAAATAACCAGTAATAAACAGAAATATGCCAGACAGATATAGAAAATACAATGCTGAACCAGATCATGGAACAATTACACATAGAATGCCAGAAACTGAGCCATTTTATTAATCTGAGAGTACATAGAGAGGAGTACAAGAAAATCAGAATGAGGGCACCTATCCTTGCTCAAGGCAAGTGAAGAATCCTCTCAGAAAATAGGAAATGGCTACTACAGAAACTGCATCCCAGCTGCTGGAAGAAACTGCCGTAAACTGCTGCTGCTGGAGTGAACTGAAGCTAGGGGCTGATCCCCTTGCCGGAATGAGCTAAAAATCTACAGATCACCTATACTCGCTGCTCCGGACAAAACCCAGAAACCGTGAAGCAAATGGACCACCTCCGAAAATCGCCCCCAGAAACCCTCCTCCTACAAAAACGCTGTGCCTCCAGGAACAGCTCAGAAGCTCAAGAAATATGCTGGCAAAAGGGCTGGATCTACCCACAAATCCTCCAGATGAGATGACCAACTCCTCAAGGCTGAAAACACTGAAAAATGTTGCCAGAACCCCACATAAAGACCCTACTCATCAGATCTGCGTCCTCCCTGACTGGATCTGCGTCCTCTCTGCCCAGATCTGCTGGATCTGAGTCATACAAGGCTGGATCTGCTACTATCTCTCCAGATCTGCGTCCCACAAGGCTAGATCTTCTATGCTAGATCTGCCAATATCTCCTCAGATCTGCAACCTCAAAGGCTGGATCTGATGTTATCTCTTCAGATCTAGGCTGGATCTGCCAATATCTCCTCAGATCTGCAATCTCCCAAGCTGGATCTAGTGCTACCCCTCCGGATCTGCAACCTACAGAACCAGATCTGCAAATATCTGCTCAGATCTACAATCTCCAAGGCTGGATCTATCACTGTGCCTTCAGATCTGCGTCCTTCCTCTTCCTACTGGAACAACGTCCTTACTCCAAACTGATCTGCGTCCTTCCTGCTGCTGAAACTGCGTTCTTCCTGCTAGATCTGCGCAGCCACTAGAGGGCTTCTTCCTCTCCGACTCTCCACCTGAAACTGCTACTGAAACTGAAAGATAGAACTCAGAAATTAACCTTACTAGGGCGGGCACTCGAAGTCCCCCGAAGCTAAGGGTGAAACCAGAAATAACCTTACCAGGGCAGGCACTCTAAGTCCCCCGAGGCTAAGGGTGAGATCTCCGACCGGAGACACTCGTGCACTAAACAGTGCTGCAGACCGACTAAACAACCGGCGTGCTGAAGCAGACAAAAGTCTAGCTCTCAATATCAATATCAAAATATGCCTGCCCAAATGAGGTGAGAACCCCTCCTTTTATAATGCTAAACTCCCTCCAAAACCTTAATTGCGTCCTTCACCTTGCAGTTACCCTTGGGTCAGCGTGAGGCCTCCCATCATATACGTGTGGACCCCCAAGGCCCCCTCTTTAAGTTATAACGTTAATCAACTAGGAAAACACTTTATTTTATAAAGTGAGGTGACTAAAGTGAGGTGACCCCTCTTATTTCTCACTTTATTTATTATTTCTAGCTAAAGCGGCAAAATAAAGCAAAAATGAAATATTCCAATTAGCAAGGCTAATTGGGAATATTACACTCCCGCACATAGAACAACCTCGACATGCGGATATTGCACCCTGTGCAACTTCGATCGTCTCATCTCGCTATCCAGGTCAACACATGAGATTTGACTAGGTAGCTTCGTCTCCCTCTCTCCAATGGGAAAAGGTGTTCCAATAGTGCTGCTAACTTGTTCATCCCATTTGGTATGTCTAGATAACTCCGACTCTCTCAATCCAATGCGTAGGGGTGGGTTGATAATGCTGTAGATCTTGTCAGCGTGCCTATGAAGCGAACTGTGCTGGAATCTCAATGTGTGGTCTCTATGCTGCCCCTCATCAATGGCTAACCCAAAGGATGGCTCCACATCCTCCTCCATCATGGGCTCGACATGAACCTCCAACTGCTCCTCCAGAGACAACCCAACATGCAAGACATGCTCATCAATCAGCTGTAGGTGGTTGTCGTTTTGAAGCTCTGTCATAGACTGGATGCCTCATGAATGGATGGATACCTCATGAATGGATATGTGCTCAACTGCCTTCTCCAATTTGTCTATTGGGGCTACCAAAGGAAACTCCAACAGGGGTGACTCCTGCATCACGCTAGGGGTATCCTCGTGCTCCTCCTGCATGCTATTAACCTCATGCTCAACTGGTTGGAACGTATCTAGATGAACTCCCTCCTCCATGGGTATGTTCTCTCTCATCTCGTCACTACCTCCGCCTCCCATCTTCGTCTCTGCAGTATTAATACAAGTGTTCCGTTCAACATTCATGCTCATATTTTCTTCATTTGTAGGTCGACAGCTACTGTTTCTTCTTGCTGCCCTTGCTGACAACCACTCTTCGAGTTGCCCCACCAGTCTCTTGAGGCTCCTAGTAACATTTTCAAATTTCTCCTGCTGAGACTTTTTTGGGCACAAGTTCAATCTAGAGAATAATGTGGGACTATTGTTTTAGCCTTTGGAATTCTAGTCCACAATAACACTTGAGCATTTGCGTGATTTAGAACCACAACTGGCCAAAAACATGCTCCGATACCACTATAATATTCCTAATGGAAATATACAATGCTAAACAAAGCAAACATAGCAAAAACACAAAAAAATTTACAACACATTTAACAACCAAAAATCTCCATGAACTGCGTTGATCTGAGCCATTTAAATAAGAGGGTACAATGTGGTGCTGGAAAGAGTGCACTTGGGATTGCACAAGGCAAGCTAGCAAAGCCGAAATGGAAGATATGGAATCCCTCTCTGATCTGCTGCTGCTCTCTCCTGGCACTGCGCTGAACTGTCTAGAAAATATGCTGTTGGTTGCAAAGAACTGCTGCTAGGGCCTCGTCGGATGCTTATAAAATTTTGGAAAATTAACCCACAAAAACCCATGAAGGAATTGGCCAAATGTTGATCTCAAAATTTTGGCCCAATTTTCCCCTAATTCGAGAGCTGTTGGCTGAGTTGGGATCCCTGTTTGACCCCTCAAATCTGCCCAGAAAATTTTGCCTAATTAATCTTGGCCTCTCCTCAATAAACCTAAAAAAACCCAGAAAGGGTTTGTCCTAGTTTTGAAGCTCCAAAACTGACCCCCAAATGCTTGGCCCTCCTCCACAAGTAGAAGATGTAGCCTGTAGCAAATGCTGCGTTTGCTGCTCCACCAAAATGTTGGAAAATCCCCCACAACACTTCCCCGGACCCCACCTCAAGTTTTAGCCCCTAATTCCCTTCACTTCTCAACCTTGAAGTGTGCCTTCTCCAAGAACTGCGCAATCCCTATGTTGCTATTGTTGAAACTCTCCAGAAACTCGCCCTCCCTATTGTTGGTACGAACTGGTATAGGTAGGACTCCCTCCTTGGGCTGGCACTCGAATTCCACCGAAGCAAGGGTTGAGATTTCTGCTCAGAAACACTCGTGTGCTAAAAAACACTTGCAGAGTTGGCTTGAGCTCAAGCGTGCTGTGTCAAAGACAATTTTCACAAATGATCATGAATGCCCCAAATGAGTGCCTCTTGCTCTTTGTGTCAAAGAGCCTTCAAAATGCCCATGTGGGCCCAACTTGACTTTCCCCCACCAACTTCGCTCCAATGAGAGCATATTCCACATGTGAGCTGTAATTCTCCATGGGGTCGCCCCCACGTTCCACTAGAGCCGCAATATTTCCCGTCCTTCCTAATGTTTGGGCACCCACTTAATCCTGAAATTCATGTGGGACCTCTGCACGCACATCTCCTAATTGCAAACATGAAATAGGACAAAATTGGGCAAGATTGATTTTTCCCTTAGCAATATTGCTATGTGGAAATATCACAATGATTCAATTTAACTCTGCTACTGTGGTTTGAGGGTGATGGGGTGTGCCCATTTTAAAAGTGACCCCAACTGGTTTCAGATTTTTCATGCCACAAGTGAATTGTGAATTTGGGATGCCTATCATTAATGATCTTGTAAGGGAATCCATGGAGCTTATAGATATGCCTTAAGAACAAATCAACAATTGTAGATGTTTGAAACTTAGTAGCCCATGGGATGAAATAAGCATACTTGGTTAACGATTAGTTACCACATAGAGAAATACCTCTTCCCACTTTTGATTAGGGATAATATTAGGTAGGAGAATACTAGTTCCTCTTGAACGAGTAACTAGCCAGTCAAAAGCGAGTAGCAAGGTAGCAAGCCAGTTATGTCTCCTCCTTGATTTCAGAGGTACCCTTTGTAACGCTTCTGTGCCTCCGACTTATTTGGCATTAGCTTATGATTCAGTGAAGGGTTCAACCTACTGCTTATAAATGTTCATAAGCTCCCACATATGGTTAGGTTTCGGTAAAGGTATGACCAACTACTGAGGCACCGACTTTTTCATCACGGTACTAGGACAAAGAACAATATCCACCTTGTTCCATTGATAAGTGTCACATTTTTCGACAAATTGCTCAATATTAGACTTCATTTTCTACTAGTAAACAATGGAGGAGACATTCATGTAAGTTTTGTAGAAACCCACATTATGACTGAGGGAGATGCATACCCATCTTGAAGAGGTTGTTTTATAAGAGGAGACCGATGTTGTATGCCATAGATATATGCGATTCTTTAAGAGGATGACACCATACTTAATAGTTCTAGTTAACTCTTCTTGTCGTCAATAATGTCTCATTGAAGCTGAATTGTAGTAGGATCTGCTATGTGCTTTGTGAGAAGCTCTTCTATCTAAATGGGTTGGTTGATTGAGATCTAGTTAAAGGTGGTTGGCTCATTTTGTAAGGATAAGGTATCTATAACAATACTCCTTCTTCTTCTTATAAATGATCTCAAAGTCGTAGGCTTGATGGTGGTCAATTCACTGATATCAATAACTTGCGTCAATAAGTGCTTTGGTTGAGGAAATCGATTTTAATAAAGAACTTATTACTAAGGAGGAATCGATGGCAGTTGGCCACTGTATGAAGTGTATGGCCAACATTTATTTGTTTTATGTGGACATGCATTATTCTTTTTTATTCAACTTCTTGATTTCAAAGGCAATGGGACTATTATCTTGCAAGAGTATTGCACCAAGTCCAAGCTTAGAAGAATCAAAATCGATGATGAAAGGAAAGGTGAAATTGAGTGTAGAGAGCATCAACATTTAAGCAAGGGTTTCCTTCAGGCTCTCAAAAGCTTTTGTCTTAGCTGGCCAATGTAGGGCGTCTCTTTTAGTTAAGTTGTTAAGCCCTATATGGGCCCTATTTTAACCGTAAAACCCCTTATTAAGCCTTAGCTATTGAGTGATTACATTTCTATTGTTTTGTAGGCTAGAAATGGCCACATTTTATTATAATTGTACCCCTTGTCTCTCTCACACACAAACACACACTATAAGGAGACCTAGAATTAGACTGATAAAAAAATGTCTAGTACATTGTATGCATTGTAAAAGGAGGTTTCCCTCTCGATGAGGACTGTAATTATTGGTTTATTATCATTTTTAAAGTGTAAGGATTATAACATTTGGTATTAGACGGTGAAACTTGGTGAATATTTAGAAGACAACTCAGGCAATATCTGGTACACTTGGACACTTGGACCATGTTGAGGCAAAATCATGGTGAACCGCTAGTTCAAATGTCAGATCTTGGTTCACTGTAATTCTTGATATAATGCTCTAAGGAAGGCTAGGTTCTTGAATGCTCTTGAAATCAGTTTCCAACTAGTCAGTTTCGCATTTTCGCAATAATTTTTTTTTGTGATGTTCCACATAGTGGATTTTGTACCGTAAATCTTGGGGAGCATCTGGTTTGATGTTCAAAATTTGGTTCGCTATACTTTTGGAGGTATACCTTATGGAAGTTAGGGTTTGTGAATAGTCTTGAAATGAATTTTAAATAGGTCAACTTGGTGTTTTGGCTATATCTTCCTATTTGTGACTTTTCAGACTATGAAATGTTTAGGGATTTCAAGAGACATATAGAAGTACCCAGGTACAAGTTTTAGAATTATATTTGAAGAATTGGACACGTATCACACTATACTATTTTGCTTGTGGGAAGAGGCCAAAAAAAACAATTCTTGGGAAGGCTATCATAACTTCCACTTGACACATCAAATTCAGTTCACACCTGTGAAATTGAAGAAAATACATATCAGAGGATTACATGAGAATTTTATAGATCTAGAAGGGCTCAAATCTCAGATATATATCAATAAAAATTCAACCATTCTGATATTCTCCAAATTAAGTTATGTAACTTACTAGTGACCTCACTGTAGATTAGAAGATCCCCCTTTTTTTTTTTTTCGGGTGATTGAAACTAAAAGTTGTGATAAAGAGGAGTGCTATCTTTATTTTCCAGCATGCCTCCAAAGAAAACCTCTACACCAATTAAATCTATTGAAGGGTCATCCTTGACTCATCAAGAAAGTGAAGACTTAGAATTTAGGCTATCTCAATTAGAAAAGAAAGTCAATGAAATGGATGGTAGTATGTTGAAAAAGGTTGATTTATTAGGCTTTTAAGAAAATACTTAAAAGAGAAATGGAAAAGAAGATGAATGAAAATAAGGAAGGAATAGAAAAGAAGATGAATGAAAACAAGGAAGGAATAAAAAAGAAGAGGAATGAAAATAAGGAAGAAATAGAAAAAAAGATGAATGAAATAAGGAAAAAATACAAAATCTATGATTGCCATGGAAAATCTTCTCTTAGAGAGGCTTCTTAAAAAGGACGTGGAGATGCAAGGAAATCAAGAACATAAGGAGAAACATGATGTTGAGAATCAATCTCATATGGGAAGTATCTTATCACAATTGGATAACACATATTGAATTGTATAACCATAATCACAAATTTCAAGCAAATATCTACATCATCAGGGCTTCAAGTAAACGCCAAGGAACTACTGCATTCTGAAGATCGATACGAGGAAGTTTAATGATCCTATAACATGGATATTTTAGATGGAGCAATACTTTCATCTACACCAAGTGCCATCTTTACAAAAGGCAAATATTGCATCCATGTTTTTAGAGCAAGACTAACATGTATGGTATCAATGGATTTTTGAAATGAAAAGATATTTTGTTAATATCTTTGTCCGTTTTTACAGAGGAATTGATAACACATTGTGGGGATATTAATATCAATACTCTTTTTTATTCAATTGGTAAATCTTCGAAAAAAAGGAATATTTTAAAAGTAAATTTTTAGACCTTTTTATGGGAACTTGAAAGAAAAACATCCAACATGAGGTGCATCTCTTTGAACCTAAATTTCTAGAGCATGCTTTCAGTTTGGCAAGGAGAGTTGAAATTAAAAATATGGCCACTAAAAAATTAGTCACTAATAACTATAGCGAAGATCATGCTCCCTCTCTTAAACTGTCAAGGTTGACTCCTCAACAAATGGATGAAAGAAGAGCAAAGAGACTATGTTTCAACGTTAACAACAAGTACAGTAAGGGGCATAAATGTAGTGAGAAGAAGTTATTCTACATAGGCCATGAAGAGGAAGAAGATCAAGAATTTGAACAATCACAAGATTTAGAGCTAAAAGAGACTACAACAATATCTTGTCATGCATTGGCTGGCATCAATACTCCACAAGCACTCAAGATAGAAGGATATATCAAAAGCAAAAATGAAAGTGTTGATAGATTTAGGCAGCACCCATAACTTCGTCAATTACAAATTAGCAAAACCACACAATTGTTTCATATATCCAACACTAGAGTTTCAAGTAATGATTGCAAATGGAGGCACCATAAATTGTTCAAGGATGTGCCATGATATTGAGCTCAATATGGGGGAGTATTTGTTGGATAGTTCCATTATTGCAATACAAGTGGGAGGTGTTGATGTTGTATTAGAGATCCAATGGTTACAATCATTGTGAACAATGACTTTTAATGTTCAAGATCTCTTCATAAGATTTATTTTAGAAGGAAAGGAAATTGAGCGTAGAGGTATCCAAGGGAAATCCTCTAAAATGATAAGATCTAATGGAATGACAAAATTACTAAAAAAGGGGCACCAGGGTGTAATCACATAGTTATGTTCACTAAATGTTCTAATGTCAATATCATCTATGTCACATAGATATCACGGGATCTCCATAAAGCTATCAACAATCATCCCAAGGCATTTGGATTAATTCCTAAGGGTCTTCCACCTCATGACCATGTTATTCGATTGTAGTAAGGAAGTGTACCAAAGATAAATGCAAAAGGGAAAATCATACTAGAAGTATAAACAATCCTTGAAACAAGGATCAAGCAACTCGGTAACCTAGCAATTGTGGAGTACATCATCAAATAGAAGAATGTTAAATTTAGAATGACATGGAGTGTTCCATGCTTTATGCAAATTTACTTTAACCTTTCTTAGGCCCGATTCAAATTAACAATCACATAAACATGAAAGTAAAATGCTGATAGAACACAATAATAGATCAACAGAAGACAAGCCAATAATATAGATCACATTTTACAATTCTTCTTGTCCAACAAAGATATAGGATAGTGTGCATTATGGGAGTCAATAGGATGCTTCAGCCAACAAAGTCTTTCTTAGATCAGCCAACCCTCCAAGTGTCACACTCACAACCCTCAAAGACAGCTCATCAAAAGTCAACGATGGTCAACCAAAAGTCAACGCATAAAAGTCAACAGAAAGTCAATGTTGCAGATTAGGGCTTTTGTCAAACTGCTCCTTTTTCCTCGTTTTTTGTGCCCAGCTTTACGACCTTCAAAAATTGGAATTTCAGCCAAGATTGGAGGTCAAACAGTCAAGGGTTGACCATGGTCAACGTTTGTCAATGCTAAGCAATACAACCCTAAACAAATCCGCAGATTTTCATCAGCTTTAGCTCCACACGTGTGAAGGAAAGAGGCCTCCAAAGGCTATCGAACTAGTCAGATCATAATGAGAGAATGTGTGATGAGTTGATGAGCAAATGACCTCCAAGTCTCTCCAATTTATATCCATCAGTGAGGGTGTGTGACACATCTATTAGGCTTGTGAGCCTACATTACAAATCTGGGCGACCTTGCACATGTGTGGAAAATAAAATCAAAATATACGTTCTGCTCATCCAAACAAGATGATCTTGAGATCAATCTTGCACCTCTCCGAAAGAGGAATCCAACAAAATTATGATCATCATCATATGAGTAGTGCAACATGGAGTTTGGACCTAGTTGCCCAAAATTAACAAAGAACCTACTAGTGGAAGAGATGACATGGGAAGATGACTTATTCTTGCAGAATCACTGACAGTTAATCAAGTGTCGAGGACAACACTTGTTTGAAGCAAAGGGGCATGTTAAGCCCTATATAAGGCCCATTTTAACCCAAAATCCCCTTATTAAGCTTTAGATATTGAGTGATTACATTTCTATTGTTATATCATTATGTAGGTTGGAACCCCTCATGATCCCATTTTATTATAATTGTACCCCTTGTCTCCTATATATACTAAGGAGACCTAGTCTTAGAATGATAAAAAAAACTTGTATTGTACATTGTATTCATTGTAAAAGAAGGTTTCCCCCTCAAAGATGACTGTAATTATTGGTTTCTTATTGTTTTTAAGGTGCAAGGATCATAAGTTGGTTAGAGGTTGAGCAACAATTGAGAAGTTTCACACAAAAAGGTGGTTTATGCTGACAATAAGCTTGAAAATCCTTGAAGATTCTTAAGGGTTGTAGGCATTGGCCACTCTTGAATGGCTTGAATCATAACAGGATCAATACAAACACCTTTCATGGAGAAAATATGACTAGGATATTTCATGGTAGTTTTGGCAAATTCACACTTTCATTTTTTTGCTTAGAGCTTATGTAGTGCTAAAGTAGCTAATACAAGATCCAAATGTCCAAGTACGTTGTGATTTCCTGTAAATTTTTGTGGATGTTCTATGCTTGATGCAACTTTACTTTTATTACAACAATCACCCAAACAGTTAAGTAAAATGTTGATAGAACATACCAGTGGATCTATAGAAGACAAACCAGAAACTGGAGAATGTGAAGGTGCGTTACGGCGGTCAACAGGATGCTTCAACCAGCAAAGTCTCCTTGATCAGCCAACCCAGAATGTGTCACAACAATCCTCAAATCAGTCACCTAGTCAACTCAAGTCAACTCCAGAAAAGTCAACACTGTCCAGAAAAGTCAATGCAGGGCAGCAACATCAAAGTCAATGCAGCTCCAACTTCGGTCAACCTTTTGACCTCGGTTCTTGTGCCAATGTGTACGGCCTCCCAAAATCGAAGTCTCCAACAAATTTCAGCCTCTTTGGACCATGCGTTGACCAAAGTCAACGCTGGTCAAACCTTCGTGGAAACCCTAGCTGCAGCGATTTCATCCTTCTCCTTGGCTGTAGTAATTCGTTCTTCTTCCCACGTGTGGATCGAAATTGTCCTCCAAGTAGCTCGTACTAGATTAGAAGAGAAGAAGATGTTGTGATGAGTGAGTGTGAAATGCTCTCCAAAGTTGACTGTATTTATATACATCATTGAGGTGTGTGACACATCTGCTGGGGGTGTAAAACCTTAAGGCCGACCTGCACATATAATTTATTATAAATAATAAATTCAAAATAAATGTTCTGCTCATCGGATTAAGATAAATTTTATATGGATCTTACACCTCTCTGAAAGAGGAATCCAACAAAAATATCGGTATCTTCATCTGAGCATCACAACATGGAGTTTGGACCTAGTTGTCCAATTTTAACATTTCCTAACATGAGAATATCATCAGAGAAATCTAAGAAAAGCTTGCGAAGATACATACCAAAATCTTTGTTTGTTAAGGCTTGAAACATAGTGGAAGCATTGTAGAAGTCAAATGACATCACCTGAAATTGGTAGTGGCCCCAATGAGTTTTGAATGCAATCTTTTCTTGGTCATGGTCTCTTATAGGTATTTGGGATAGCCAAAGTAGAGGTCAATCTTAGGAAATAACCAGGCACCTTGTAGCTCATCCATCAAATTGTCAATTCTAGGCATGCAAAATATATTTTTGATATTGATTGGATAAGGTGCCTGTAATATTCCTTATGGAAATATTAAGTGATAACAACAGTGAAATCATAAACATTCAATCAAAATGTGCACACATGTAGAAATATTCGATTACACCAGAAATAACACCCAAAATGCTGAGCCATTTTATTATATTAATCAAATGGGGTTCAATGAGTTGGGACAGACGAATCTGGGCTTGCTACAACAAGCAAAGCCAAACCCAGGTGATGATCAAGCTGTCCTAATGCCAGATGAGCTCCCCACCATGTTCTGCGCTAGGCCAGAAAATTATTGCCACTGCTGCTGTAGGTGCATTGAGATTTAAGCCCTCAAATCTACCCCCAAAATTATGCAAAATTAAATGTAGGCTCTCCACGCCAGCTCCAACCAAATCCAGAAATATCTCGTGGACCTAGGTGGTGGAAATGGTCGTGAAGTGAACTGCGCCCACCTCCAATGATTTTTGCTACTGGCTGCTGACTGGAACACTGATTTTGGCCAGAAATACTGCCCAGAGAATCCTGTGAAATTAACCCGGGCTCCTCTCGCCAAACCCACAAAAACTGAGAAAGGGTTTGGCCCGAATCTATCGACCCAAAATTACCCAAAATTGGTGCATTCTCCTCCAACTGCTGGCCCAACACCCTGTCCATAAATCTCTGCTAAATCGTTGCTCGAAAACTCCTCCACTTAGCTGGAAATTCCTGCAATATTTCTCCCGGGAGAGAAGTGAGAGTCCAACCTTCAAATCCCACCAACTCTAAAATGATTGCGCAGGCCCTAGGAAGGCAAATTTGTCCCACATTGAAGCAAGTACCTCCAACCTTGAAAATCACTCCAGAGTTTTGTACTCCCTCAAGGAAATTCCCCGGGAATATCCTCCCCTGAGCACTACGAATTAGCTTATGCGTCCCTGGCAAAAGATAGAAAAATCACCCAAGTGATAGCTTCGAATCCAGCTCGGCAAATCACTATCCAAACTCTGGTCGAACAATAAGAGAATTTCCTGCAAAAAAACAGAGCCTCTAACCCATGCTTGCTCCCACAATGTTGTAATATCCCCAAAGGGGAAATAACCAGTAATGAACAGAAATATGCCAGACAGATATAGAAAATACAATACTGAACCAGATCACTGAATCATGACACATGTAATACCAGAAACTGAGCCATTTTATTAATCAGAAAGTACATAGAGAGGAGTAAATCAGAATCAGTGCACCTATCCTTGCCCTAGGCAAGTGATGACCCTCTCATACAAGAAAAATGGCTGCAACAAGGACAGTGTCCTAGCTGCTGTGAAGACTGAAGATGAACTGCGCTGGTACTGGGGCTGATCTCAAGCTGCAAACCCTCACAAATGGAAAACGCTGTCTCTGCTAGTGACGGCGCAGAAACAGGTGAAGCACAAGCCCCTCAACCCTCCAGACAGATGAATCAGCTACAGAATACTGGAAAACGCTGTTGAGCTCCTCTCACAATAGTCTGCTCCTCAGATCTGCGTCCCACCGGATGGATCTGAAACCTCCAATCAAATCTGCGTCCTTCCCTTCCTGATCTGCGTCCTCCAATACCAGATCTGCTGCCAAACCCTCAGATCTATGCTAGATCTGGAACTCTCTCCTCAGATCTACAGCCTCTAGGGCTAGATCTGGTGTTATCCCTTCAGATCTGGACTAGATCTATCAATATCTCCTCAGATCTGTCACTCCTCAAGCTGGATCTAGTGCTAAACCTCCAGATCTGCAACATACAAGACTAGATCTGCAACATACAAGACTAGATCTTCAAGATCTATCCTTCCCAAAGCTGGATCTAACAATAAGCCTTCAGATCTGCAACCCTTACCTTCAGAAATGGACAGCGTCCTCACTCTAGGGCTAGACAGCGTCCATCTGCCTCCCTAAACAGCGTTTTCTCTGCCAAACCAGAACTGCGTCCTCCTTGGACAGCGTCCTTCCTCTCCTGAAAGGATCAGCGTCCTCTTTCCAGATGAGACAGCGTCCTTCTCCTTCAAGAATCGGCGTCCTTCCTTCTCTTGCTCTGCGCAGCCACAAGAGGGCTTTCTCCTCCTCAGATATGCTTCAGAAACTGCTGCTGCTGCTACTGGAACTGAAAAGTATACTCAGGACAAACCTTACTAGGGCGGGCACTCGAAGTCCCCCGAAGCTAAGGGTGAAACCGGAAAAACCTTACCAGGGCAGGCACTCGAAGTCCCCCGAGGCTAAGGGTGAGATCTCCGACCGGAGACACTCGTGCACTAAACAGTGCTGCAGACCGACTAAACAACCGGCGTGCTGAAGCAGACAAGTCTGACTATCAATAAGAATATCAAATCATGAATGATCAAATGAGGTGAGAGCCTCTCCTTTTATAACATCAAACTCCCTCCAAAACTTAACTCTCCCTGGATCTGCGCAGTTTACCTTGGGTTAGCCTGATGCCTCCCCCATCATATCCACGTGGACCCCCAAGGCCCCCTCTCTAAGTTACAACGTTAATCTACTAGGAAAAAGAACACTTTATTATAAAGTGAGGTGACTAAAGTGAGGTGACCCCTCTTATTTCTCACTTTATTTATTATCTCTATCTAAAGCGGCAAAATAAAGCAAAAATGCGATATTCCAATTAGCAAGGCTAATTGGGAATATTACAAATGTGCACCACGAAAATACCTATGCGCCCCAAAAATGCGCACTGTTGAGTAAACTCTTGCAATGATGTCCAATGGAAGCTCTGAATTGAGCTCCCCAAATTGCCTCACTAGGGAGACACTCGAAGTTCTTTGAAATGAGAGTGGAATTGCCGCTCGGAAATCCCTTGTGCTGAACAACATGAGTTGTCTTGGCTAAGCAACTCAAGAGAACTAGAGTTGAATTGTAAAATGATCAAAGATGCCAAAAGTGAGGCCCTCAAGCTCTATTTATAATTGCTGGCCTCTTCTCCCCTTGTGGTCCCCACTCTCTCTCTCTCTCTCCTACTTTGCACTTCCTTTTCTTTTCTCTCTCCTCCGAGAGTGCGAGTTCCCTCCTTGGGCTGAATTTCTCTTTCTTGTGGCCCCCACATTCCACTAGAGCTGCAATTTTCCCTTTTTCTTTCAAGTCCCAAAACCGGAAATGTCCCCTCTTTCCAAAATTACCTCAAATGCGGAAAATAAAAATTGGGGACATGACAGTGCCCTGCAATCAATACAAAAATGTAGTAAGAACCATCCATTTTTCCTTGTCAAAACAATAAGAACAACATAAGGGCTCGGACCAAGAGTTAAGATCCCAACTTCCAAGAATTTCTCCATAAGCTTGTCAATCTAGAACTTGTGAAAATAGCCATTTCCATGAGGATGAACTGCTGTGGGGATTTTAGTGGGGTCAAACTTGATACCATGTTCCATAACCCTATCAGGTGGTAGTACCATGAACATCTCCTATACGACTGCCTTATATTTCTAGAGTAGGGTAGAGAAGCTTGGAATATGGGTTTGTTGAGAAGGAACTGCTTCTATATAGTGCAAGTGAGTCATGCAGCCAAAGTGGCCTCTCTTCAGAGGTTTGGACATGTGTTTGGAGTCAATGGTTTGAATACTTTTAGGTGGAATGCGGAAGGCCTTTGATATTGTGTTCAACAGCATCCCGGTGCAAGTAGAGGAACTTCTCTTGGTGGTGAGTGGAGTAGGTCCCTATGGAAATAGGTTATATAATATTCAAAAGAATATCTACTCCAATGTCTGTAACAAGGGTTCCAATGTTTCTAATGGTGGCGGGGATTGGCCTTTTGGCCCAAAGTCATGATCTGATTATTTAGGGAGAGTATCCTCCTCAGGTTTAGATTCAAAGTCAGACAGGCATAGTTTTTCATCCATAAAAAGTTTGCAAGGTCTGTAGGCATGTCCCTTCAACTAGGGCCGAGAGCATTTATGATACAGGTGAGAGATTAGGTTTTTATGCAGGCATAGGGATAGGGGTCTTATTTGATGGAATTTTGGACTCTCCCTCTTCCTTACCCTTCTATAATATGCATGATCCCTTTTACTAGATCCAAGTACCTTTCCTTAATAGCTTCAACATGACCCTAGAGTCTCTACTCTTCTAGCTACAATAATGGCCTTTTCTAAAGAACTGGGTTTAAACACACTTACCTCAGTTTGCATAGCTGATCACAGATTTAAGATGTAGGCCTTTTGCACCAGATTTGTTGAGAGTTTGGCTTTTGACACCAAGGTTTGGAACCTCTTAGTGTATCCTTTGGTTGTGGAGTCCTTTCGGCATAGGTTGCATGTTTGTTGAAGTTGAACATCATAAAGCTTGTCCCAATGGCAATCTGCTATCTGGGTTAACACATTTGCAAATTTTCCAAAGTCCCTTGTAGGGCGTGCAACATTCCATCTCTTGCCCCATGCATGGGCTACCCCATCCAAATGTTGTAGGGCCATGTTTAACTTATCCTCCTGACTGTGAATGTGTTAGTTGCTTCTTGAATGCTAACTTAATTTTTCCTTAAACATGTATGTACTATGCACTTCCAGCTGACCTCCAAAGGCATATTGTGAGATCTTCACCTAATGGTTGAATGGCTTTCAGTCTCCAAGGGTTTACTTTTTCCTTCAGAGTTTTTGGTGTTGTGGATTAAATTATTTGGCTCAGGGTTCATGTACTCTTTCCCTAGGGCTTGTAGCTTTACCCAGCACTTGTATTCTTAGATTAATGGTGTCTGTTTTATCCTTTTCTATTTCATTTATTTTGCTTATTGAGATTTTTTTTTCAGGTAAAGCTAATATGATTATTGGGTTCTTCTGTTCCAATATTCCATACTTGGAGGGAACCAAAATGTCAACAAACTAAAGATGGTTTAGTCTTCTATGTTAACAGGGACGAACTAAAGATTTTTGCAGGGGAGGTGGTCCGATTTGGAAATCATTGTAAAGATCCTCAGTGGCACCAACTGGACCGCTACTTCGAAAAGTAAATATGGATATTGTAAACTGGTTTTATTTTTTAAATATGGATATTGTACACTGGTTCTATTTTCTAAGCACTGTTATCTTTCCTGGGTTTTACATCTACAAGAGAAACATTACTTATACGGTGTCACTAATATAATTCAACTGGCTTCTTTACATATTCAGGTTAGGCACAGAACTTCCCATACAGAAGCAAGCAAAAGATGAAGCTGAAGCAATGATGCAATACTTGATGACTCTGGCGCAAAATACAGCTGTATGTGCATTTAAACTTGATTTAATTATGGAGAATGGGCTTGCATATGTGACATTTGGGGGTTAAACAAAATGGGATCTGCATTCTCAGCTCTATTCTGTTTAGTTCTCCTGCTTGTCATAGTTTGCTTTGGATATTTTTAATGGGTTAAATACTAAAAAAATGCTTCAGTTACACAGGCTTGTCCCACATTTCAGTATATGACCCTATTTCCTTGTGCAAAAACATTGTCGAATGTTACGAAGACCTAAAATTTAAAATGTATGCCAGCACACTGTCAGAGCGTTGATAATTTATATATGTATTATGAACGATAGAGTTGCTTCTTGAGAAGTACAGATCTCATTTGCTATATGAAAACTGACATCTGTATATCTGATGCCTGGGAAGGGGACATTGAGGTTAGTAAAAATGGCTTACATGCAAGAATGTATATCAAGTTAGAGAAATTGTGGTTACACTTCACCTGTTCTTGATCAGTTTTGATGGTGGACAAATATGGAAGTGGGCAAGCATAGATATAACTCCATCCACCTTCTGCATTCCAAGTGTCGGAGACAACCAATGCAGTATTTTCAATTTTGAACAGAGGGATCTAGGCAATTAATTATTACCAGTATGGGCTTAGATATAAATATTAAATACTTATAGAGGGGATGTGCGATGAGAGAAGAATGCAAACGACTTGAATGCTGCAGAAGAGATATATCATATATGTGATGGATGAATGGGATAAAGGATAGACTTGGGTGTGAGTCAGAGGATGTATATAAGAAAGAAAAGTGAATGGCTGTAATGCTTGATAATTAGAGAGATTCTGAACTAATCAAAAGTGAGGTGCTGAATAAAGCTATAGGCATACTTTGTTGATGCAGAAAAAAAGTTCAACAGTAGTTATATCATTATTCAAATCAGTGAGATGCACTTGATTGAGTAAACTATAGAAGTAGATATCAATTTCCAAGGGAATAATATTTGAAATTATATCAAATGGTTATGACTTCACATATTACCAAGACACAGAATCCAAGGAATGTGTTTTTAACAGAGGTTAGGCATTGAGAAAGTTAAATCGATGGCTATAATAGTTTAAATGTTTAGGAAAAGACATTTGCAAGTGTAAACATGTTGTGGTAGGAAAATTGGTGAATCTTCCAATGAATTGCAATTATTGTTTAAGATCAACCTTTCTAAAGCTCGTTTCTGACAAGAAATCTTAAATAAACTGACATCTACAAGATTAGCATTATTGAAGATTCAATTACATTTCTTCATTAAAAAGAGGATGTTTTGATGCAGAATCCGAACCAAATAATAATCAATTACGTTGAAGCCACTCATTAATCTGGCATGGATAATTTCATGTTAATTTTGGACAAATAGGTCGAAACTCCATGTTGTGATGTTCAGATGAAGATACCAATATTTTTATTGGGTTCCTCTTTCGGAGAGGTGCAAGATCGATCTAAAGATCATCTTGATCCGATGAGCAGAACATTTATTTTGAATTTATTTTTAATCTATTCAAAGTATGTGCAGGTCGGCCTTAAGGTTTTGCGCCCCAGCAGTTGTGTCACACACCCTCAATGATGGATATAAATAAGGTCAACGTTGGAGGACATTTCACTCATCTCATCCTCACACATTTTCTCTCTCCTCATCTGATTGGTTCGATCACTTGTAGTCTCTTCTCTTCACACGTGGGAAAGTGCAGCAAGGAAGAAAACTGTTTTTGGATTTCTGTTTTCGGCTAGGGTTTCTGCAGCAACTTTGACCAACGTTGACTTTGTTCAAGGCAAGGTCAAACAGACCTAAAACTTTTCCAAAAGCTCGATTTTCCTAATCCTCATTTTCTGGCACTATTTCCGAGGAAAAATGTTGATTTTGACTTTTCAGTGTTGACCTAGCTGCTGCTGCTGTTTGCGTTGACTGTTGACTGACAGCGTACACTTTTGGGTTGACTTTTGAGTTGACCGTTTGGTTGTCCTAGAGGGTTGTGTGACATTGCTGGTTGGCTGACAATATTGAGACTTTGTTGGTTGAAGCATCCTGTTGACTGCTGTAACGCACCAACAGTCTTATATATTTCTGGCTTGTCTTCTGTCGATCTACTGGTATGTTCTATCAGCATTTACTTTATTGTTTATGTGATGGCTGTTTGATATTGAAGAGAAAGTAAAGTTGCATCAAGCATAGAACATCAACATAAATTTACATTTCACAATGGAACTGCTTTGGTATCATCTGAAGCAGATATAAATGACAATGCTAAACTCAAGTCATAAATTATGGGGCTGGCTCATATTGCAATAATAAATCAGAGCTTACACATCAGTGCAGCAAGCAAAATTGAGTCCAAGGTCTAGCAAGATGATTTGATAATAATGATGGTATAGGCCAAGGACTGCTTCTAAGGTAGCCAAGGGGTAACTATTATTCCTAATCATGTAGTGATCAACTTTGCTCCCACAGTGAGGTCTGGTACACTAATCTCAGATAACCGAGATTTTAGTGATAAAATAAGTTACCAAGTCTGATTTTTTTTTGTAATTTAAGCTAGATTCTATTGATAATAAAAAATAATGTACAGAGAAGCTGTGGACCGGGGGTATCTAGTGTTAATTAGCCTACACCCATCCGAGTCTGGTTCAAAAAGGACAAAAAGAGGAACTGCCCCTGTAGGGGAAACCAGCTTTTATAGTTTCTGAGAATATCATTGTCTTACTGTTTATCTAGAATGCTAAAGTAGGCGCAAAAAGCTATAACAGATATGCAAAAACAAACTAGAAACTGGAAGCCAGCCAAGGAGCTACCATGTTCCTTTTCCTTCGTCTTCATCTGTAGGGGTTTCTTCCAGCACTAGGCAGCCATATTATTGGATGTGGCTTCCTCTTCCGCGGTCAGGAGAGGCCTAGAATCTGAGTGAGCTGCTACCTCGACCGGGGTAGTCTTTGTGTCGTCTCTGCGCCTGGTGCCATTTGGAGAGAGATTCCAGACTCCAATATCCTTTGCTGAAGGAAGCTTGACAGGCAGACTATTCAATTTCCGCGGCGAGGAAGGCATAAAAATCGGAATGGTGG
This sequence comes from Pinus albicaulis, assembly GCA_034641835.2. Classification (NCBI taxonomy): domain Eukaryota; kingdom Viridiplantae; phylum Streptophyta; class Pinopsida; order Pinales; family Pinaceae; genus Pinus; species Pinus albicaulis. The sequence goes on from CM076583.1 coordinate 576,067,285, forward strand.
ATTTTCGCCGCCGTTTCCTGCCCGACTAAGTGCTGCGGTGAGAGCTAGGAGGGCCTGTCTCTGAGTGGGGGTTCGCTTCGGTCTCCAGAGCAGGAGTACTGTAGAGGGGGGTAGGAGCAGAGGGGTTGGAGCCGTCGGGGGCCTCCATTGTCCTGTCCACAGAGTGAGTGTGGAGGGAATCACTGTGGGTGCGGCCCGGGAGGGTGCCTCTACCTTTGCCTTGGATGGGTCGCATACGCTGGCGAGGAGGCATAGCAGAGCAGGCTGGAAGAATGATAGGAGGTATAATGAGAGTGCTTTGGAGAACCGAGAGTCCTCGAGAGAGCATGACAGCAGGCATGCCGACTCGGTGAACATACCAGGCACAAGAAGGTGACCAAGTGCGAATGGCTTCAAGCAATTCCATCGGGTGGTAATAACCTTGGGCGGATGGTGTAATCATTAAATGTCTGAGTAATGACTTCGAGCGACGACGGAGGGGATTTGACTTCCCCAAGGGGCCAACCTTGCGCCATTTAATGGCCTTCTCCATCAGCCGTCGTGCCATTAAGTCAAGGATGGAGGTCCTCCATGTTGATCTCTAGCTGCCATGTCGTGTGAGGATCCTTTTTCAGGGGCGCATTGATTATCACCTTCATCCGGGGTTACCAAGTCTGATTTCAATGAGGAAAAAATTAGAGAAAAATCTTCCATGTATCTGAAAAGATTGATTTACTTGTCAGAATTAAGGTGAGGATTCAGGGATGGAGGTCCTCCACGTTGATCTCCAGCTGCCGTGTCATGTGAGGATCCTTTGTCAGGGGCGCATCGATTATCACCGGCATCCGGGCTTACCAAGTCTGATTTCAATGAGGAAAAAAGTAGAGAAAAATCTTCCATGTATTTGAAAAGATTGATTTACTTGTCAGAATTATTTCCAATGAAATTAATCATTTTTATTTTCCCTTTTTACTCTTGAAGTTTGTCCATCTCTAATATTGTGTTTCCATACTGAGTGTTTTCTCTCATGTATTATCTGCTTTTCCTTGTTTTATTTTGAATACTGCATTGTCAAATATCTGTAAATTTTGTAGTGATAGAATTGCAATTGTATCATTGTTATCTTGTGTTGTCATGCAATACTGGTTGAATATCTTGTCCTTTGATTGTGAACTTTTCCACTAAGTTTCAAGATTTTTCGTCACACTTTGAGCATTCACATTAATAAGTCTTTTCTTCTTTAAGAGGTCTGTGAGAGCACACCCTGAAATACTCAGCAGATGATAAGGTGAAATGCACTCAATTAAACATATGATACACATAATACAAAGCTTAACGACCCTCGGCTTTCATCTTCCAAGAGGTCTCTTGGACTTCTCATGACTGTTGGCCTTCACTCGAGGGTTTTCATTTTCCACTCAAGTGAATGTGCCAAATTTACATAACCCCGTGGATTGTGTTTCCAACATTCCCCTCGTTAATCTGAAGGGGTTTATATGAGTCCAATCAGAGAGTTGAAATACAAAGGTGGATAGCAGCCGATGGTTGGATGTTCTCTCTGAAATGGTGGTTTAAGGAAGACCACAAACCAAATGAGGTGGCAGAGCTCGAAGTTTTCTATTGGTGGTGGCTAAAGGCTGACCACCAACTTTGGAACTCGGGTTGAAGCAGTTCCTGGAATAATTTTGAATTCGGCTAGAAGCTGAAGTATTTTGTGAAGTGGAAGTGCTCCCTAATGATGGTTTAAAGATGACCATAAATTGATGATATGTAATAGAAGCCAAAGTCTTCTACAAGTGGAGGTTTAAGGCTGTCCATTAGTGTCCTAGATTCCTCGCCCCCCCCACCTAGGGGTCTAGATTCCTTGCCTCCTCGCGCTCCGGGGTCTTGGGGACTTCTAGGGGGCATTTCCCCATGCCCCCCAAAATTAGGAAACTAAGGGGGGCATGAGGGGGGATGTTTCCTCAAATTTAGGGGTTGAGGGGGCGTGAGGGGCCCGAAATTGAAAAAACTATTTTTTAAATGAAAAAATTAAAAAAATAAACGCCTTTTTTTAGGTTAAAATTTTATTTGTGTTAAATGTTTATTTCATTGTTTTAGTTTATGGTTTCGTGTTAAAAGTTGGTGTGCCACTTAGCATGTTTGAGAATCCAAATGATTCTGATTCAGATGGTGACATGGTTGATCCTGATATATTCGTGCACCGGCTGGATGCAGAGACTAGTGGGGCATTACCTTGAGCATTTATGCTCATTTATCATTATGATGATATCATTTGATATTCATATGTTATGTTTTATGTTTTATGTTTCAGACATACCTTATTTGCTTTTAAGTTTTATGTTTCAGACTTGAGTTGTAAACTTCAGTTTAAACTTTATTTTGAATCTTGATATAATATTTCATATGATATCTTAAACTTTATTTTCATTGTACATTGTTAGTAGTTACATTAATGATTATACAGTTACAAACTTACAAACTTACATGTATGATTGTATGATGTATGTTTTAAATTTGTTTCAGTTATATGATTCATCATTCATCGATTTATAATTTTATCATTTATGATTTAATTTCATGATGTAAGTGTATGATGACTGTATATACATTCCTTGCAAAAATACAGTTACATTATAAATATTAAATTTTATGATTTTTATGACCCCGACGTCCCCCCACGTTTCCTGAAAATTGGTAGGGAGCTTTTGCATAGGCCACTCTCGCACTCCCTCGCCCCCTCGCTCCCACCTCCAGGGGACTTGGTGGAACATTGATTAATTTAGTTTAGTTTTTTTTATAACATTTTATTAAATTAACTCCTAATGACTGAAATTGTTTTATTTGAAGTTTTTAACAAATTGATTTATTATAATATTTAATAAATCATTTTATTTATTTTCATTAAAATAATCAAAATAATTCTCATTTATATTTCATGATCTTAAGCATATCTGTATACATATATATTAATACTAAAGGATTAATCATATACATATATATAGGTATATAAGGATGATATACATATCAAGGCCCCACTTGATATCTTCATTATATTCTAGTAAGATAGGAATTAATTTCGATAATCACTTTATTAACCTGGACTTCAACAATTTCCATATTGGCCATTATATATACTAGTGCAATACGTGCGGTTCATGCATATATAGCTATCATATGCATACCTCACATGCTTACTAATTTCCTATGTTTCCTGTATTTTGATGGGTCATTACACAAAACTAATTCCTTTAAATCGACAATGTCTAGGCACAATTAGTTTATATTTGATTTCTCATGTTTAATAGATCTTGGTTGCAAAAGTAACCCAAGATCTGATTATAATTGATTTCACATAACATAAAAATGCGAAGAATAGGTTGATTTGTTTTCCCTTGCTAGTTGGGTGCACTCATTTGTCCAAAACATTGGAGAAGAGTGTAATATCCCGAAAGGGAAATAGACAGCAATACAAGCATACGACAATATAGGAAATGCCGAAAATAGAACATAAAGCAAATACACATAAAAATGCCGGAAATGCTAAGCCATTTTATTAATCTGAGAATATAATGAGATACAATGGATAATCGGAATAAATGCACCTATCCTTGCTCAAGGCAAGTGAAGAACCCTCTCAGAAAAACAGGAAATGGCTGCTACAAGAAACTGCATCCCAGCCGCTGGAAGAAACTGTCATAAACTGCTGCTGCTGGAATGAACTGAAGCTAGGGGTTGATCCCCTTGCCGGAATGAGCTGAAAATCGGCAGACCACCTGAACTCACCACTCCGGACAAAACCCAGAAACCATATACAAAATGGACCACCTCCGAAAATCACCCCAGAAACCCTCCTCCTAGAAAAACGCTGTCCCTCCAGGCCCAGCGCAGACACCAACTGAAATAGACTGAAATGGGGCCACAACTCCTCAGGAAACTCACCAAATGATAAACGCTGAACCTCCACACCGGAAGAGGCCTGAATCTCCTGCAGAAATCTCTACCACTGAACAGCTCCAACTCAAACTGCGTCCTCCCTCCAAGGACTGCGCGGTCACCCAATGAAGCTCAGCTCCTCAGCAAAACTCCCAACAAAACACCTGCAAATCTCCTGCTAAAGACTGAAGAAAAACCTTGCCCGAGCAGGCACTGGAAGTCCCCCGGGGCCAAGGGTGAGATCTCCGACCGGAGACACTCAGTTGCACTAAACAGTGCTGCAGACCGACTAAACAGCCAGCGTGCTCAAGTAGACAAAAGTCTAGCTCAATATCATCAACAATATCAATAATGCCCAAATGAGATAGCTCTCCCTCCTTTTATAACGCTGGCCCTCCTCAAAACCCTACGTGGTCCCTCTCTCTCCCACGTGCTCCTCATGGGCCTGCGCAGAAGCTTTTAGAGGCTACGTGAGCCTCCTCTCATACGTGGTGTGGACCCCCAAGGCTCCCCCTTAAGTTATAACGTTGCATCTACTAGGGAAACACTTTATTTTATTTAAGTGAGTTAGACCCCCTTTTCTCACTTTTATTTATTAATAAACTATAGTCGGCAAAACTATACAAAAATCAAATATTCCAATTAGCGGTGCTAATTAGGAATATTACAAAGAGGGCCGCAATTGTAAATCTAGGCAAACCCAAACCCAGAATAGGTAAACGACCATATCTCCCAGATCCTTCAATATTTTCAAAAATCGCTCACGAGTCAGCGAAATGGGTGTATTATGCAAAAAACCTAGGTTCTGGAATTTTGAGATTTTCTCCCATTTGCCCAAAAATTTGAGGCGAAAGTTGACTCTTTGTTTAGAACTTTTGCTAATTTTGGGCTGAATTGTTGTTCTTAAGTTAGAGGTCCACATGTTCGACTTGGGCATGAACTACTAAACACAAAACCATATTGGGGGTATTTTCATCAAAACCCATGTCTTCATCTTGGCTTCGAAGATGTACATGTATGCTAAACATGGAGGTCATGTACTTGAACTGAGGTGTTGATGTAGGCATTGAACCGTCAAAAACCTTCATCGGCAAGATTAGTCTAAATCCTACCTAAATCATTAAAAACAAAGGAAATTATGAATATTAACAACATTTTACTTGTCAAGCATGTTAAGCACATATCTATGAGTGAATGTGGTAATAGGCATGGTAAACAGATGCAAGGATAAGATAAAAAGGAGACCAATTGACAGTGTAAAAGATTTTAATTTTGCGATCCAATACAACTCTTGATGGATACTATTGCTATCCAACAATGACAAGAAAACCAACAAATGGAAATCGAAGGATGACAACAAGAAAATTTCTAACAAATGATGCAGATGATGATGATCACATTTGAGCAACTAATGACCACCCAACAGTAAACACTAGAACAAGTGCCCTTGTAGTTACTCAATCCAACTACATCCATCCCATTGCCTTGTAGTCTTTCATGATAGATGGAAAGTTTTTTGTCCCTAAGTTTGACAAAGGCTTAAATTGATATAGGTTTGATACTTGGATTCATAGTTTGGAAGCTTATTTCAAAACTTGACCCAGTTTGATAGATGCTCAAAAGATCCTTGTAGATAAGTTACACACGGAAGAACAAGCTCTCTATAAATTAATTTTCCAAGAAAAATATCATGGGGAAACCAAAAAGATGCTTCGCTACATTTGTGGATGACATCCCTAGTAAACTTATTGACGTAGACTAGTGGGCATCAACCAAAGGTTTTCAAATTAGGCACCCGCTGACACAAAACTAGCCAAATTCCCATCAACATTAGTGCCAATTGATTGAGCTAACCCGTTGGGCTACAAGCCCCCCTATGAATTATGTATCATGAGATAAGAAAAAAAAATTGAGTGGTGGAGTGAAGAAGCTTCTCAAAACCAACAATCCAACATTATCTTCCCATAGGAGGTTCATGGAGGTGATGTCCTCTAAGGATTGAAAGACTAACTAGGGAGTTGGAGCACCTGATCTTTTGGTGTGCCATTTGTTAAGATATCATATGGAGGTTCCATTGCCTCCATTGGAACTCGAGAGGGTCCCTTAATACCATCTTTTGCTATCTAGACCATATATGCCTAGTTTTAGGAAATGTTGGGGTGCCAAAGGTAGATGTTATAGGGGCCTTTTAGGATGGACCCTATCTTGGTACTTCCTTTTTTCCTTTTATCTAGATTGTTGGTGGTAACAGGGAATACACAAATGTCTAAGGCATACTAAACACAAGATTGTTGCGACTCCTCCCAACCTCTAGCTTGTGGGCCCACATCCTCAAGGGTTTTGAGATCTTGTCCTTCACATGTTTATGTTGCTGCCCTTGAGGAATTGACCTTCAAGCATTGGTTTTTTTTAACGACCTTGATTGTTAGGAGAGTTTTGGTAGATTGGTCTCGATTTCAAGCCAAGGTTACACAACAATGTCCTCTCAAACTTGAATTCTCCTTAGAGGACATTATTATGTAGTGTATTTGCTCATTCTTTGTTGTTGGTGGTTCAAGAAGGAAATCTTAATCTCCCTCCTCTACTTCCACTAATGTTTCCATTGTTACATTAGGATCTTACTCTTATGGTGAGGATCTTACTCTTATGGTGAGGATGAGTAGCCCCTTTTCATGTTGTATATGCTTATGCCTTTGGTAATTTCTCTTATTTAACAATTTAGTTTATTTCTTTTATATTTTAGGTTCTAGGAGCTGCTTTTGTACTCCCCCAATGTGGCATTATTGGATTTGTACTTTTGAGTCCCATTGATCTACTTTGGTGTTCATTGATGGACATCAATGAAATTATTCTATCTTATCTACTATCTTGTTTCTAAGTCTTTTATAGTGCATATCTTGTGAAGAAAGAGACAAGCTTAAAATGATTTTTGGGCAAAAGGGATGGATGCCAAATTTAGCTTGTATAATGACATGAGAAATCATTTGTTTAGAAGAGATCATACTTGAAAAGTTGAAACATGATATATTGGACTCTTTCCATTCATGCCTAGTCAATAGGTAGCAAATTGGGACCCAAATCTCAAATTCATAAAGCACTTTGGGTTTGTTAATTGTGTAGAATTGACCTGTCTTCAAGATATATGTCCTAAAAGTGCAACATAGATCATTGGTGCTAGAGTATAGAAAGATGCACACACGCCTTATTGAGTTAGGGTTGCAAAATAAGCCTCAAGTTGAAGCTAGACTGATAAATTGGACCCTAAGTATGTATATGTTTTAGTGATATCCATGAGGGAAAATCATAAATTCATTTTCGCTAAGGCTCACCACCAAGCTGGCTAGGACATTGAGTTTCCTTTGAAGACCTTTGTGATGGGGAGAGGGACACTAAGACGACAACATTATTGCAAATAGGAGTAATGTAATCAAAGTATGGTGTAAAAGGAAACATCATCTATATGTTTGTTTTCCCTAGGATATTTCTCCAAGTCATCAATGTAGATCTCAAGTAATGTCAAGAGAGGGCATCCTCACTTAGCCGTAATGGTACTCTTGTTAGGGTTAGAAACCCCAGAGCTATTGGAAGTTGACCCATGCTTGTATCATTTGAAGTTGACCTATACTTGTATCATAAAGCCTTATTGTAGCAATAATGAAAGGCTTATATATCCCAACATATATTAATCTTTGAAGTAGAAAATGTCTTGTCTTAGAACAAAGTCGAAGGCCTTCCAAAACTCTACAAAAAAAATAAATACTTTTAAGGATCACTATCTAGCTTCTTGGGTAAATTTACATATTGTAAAGATGCAATCGATCATTTGGTTGTCTCCTTTGAAGCATGCTTTGTCCTGAGATGTCATATTTCTTTAGATGTTTAAAAACTCACATGCTCAATACCATATTATAAGCCTTATTAAATGCATGTTCAATCACACTAGTCTTGTAATTGTTTAGATGAAAGTTGACACCTAATTTTAAAATAAGGTGGATGACAAATTGTGAATAGGAACAAGGTAAGCTTCCATAAACTACATCTTTAAAATGGCCAGCTATATAAAATGCAAGAGAGTTAGCACCATACATGAGAAATTTAGCTTGAAGATTTTCCCCATCCTTTGCTCCACTACTACACAAAGTCTAGATAGCTCTTTTAATATCCTTTAGGGTAAGAAGGTGACATGAAGTAGTTGATGATGGCACACAAATTGTGGGTTGAGCTACTACAATCAGAGAAGGTTGCATGAGTGTAGGAGGGGCTTCTTAGGGAGGATAGTATGCAAATTTTTTTTGGGGAGGTGTGGAGGGTTGAGCAAAGATCACATTTAATCAAAGAAGAAATTCTTGTTTCATGCATTAGAGGAGACACTGCTACTCTCTATGTGCATACAAAATAAAGAACATGCCATGCGCGAGAACAAAGTGGATGCGCCTATGCATAGCCTTACATTCCACATCATATTAGTGGTCCGTGGGACATTTACTTGGGGGTGGACATGTTTGTTTTGGTGGATGGTGTGAGGGTGAGAATTTGGGGCAACTTCTAAAAGAATCTATGAAACTTGTATATTTAATAATGAGGGAAGACAAGTATGATAAGTTTGGAAAGGCAATCGCCATAGGTATCGACATACTCAATGTCAAAATGAATTGTGATAGGTGGATCATCCTTTGGTTTTAGGAGGGGGAGGTGGGGAAGGGGGGCATTTAAGAAGGTAAGCATGGTCAACCATGGGAAGTTTGTGGGAAAAATAGGATTTCTAGATATGGGGACTCAAGGTTTGGTTGGTTAGAACATAATTAACTATGCTGGTCCGACTAATATGGGGCTAACAAGTAAACATGTTGGAGCTCCGGTAGTCGGAGAGCCCATTGAGAATAAAGAGACTGCGGGATTCACCTATTTGGTGGTGCTTCTCATATTCTATGATAGGGATGAATGTATTCATTTAGCACCTTTGTAAAGCAACAATGTCTATGTCCACCTTATATGGGCATAGTGCATCCTTGGTCAGATCATGATTTAGCCTCCCTGATGTCCATGTGCGGGTATTGAAATCCCCAAAAGATGCATATTAAGGAATCTTTGGATATCGTTCAGGGGGCTTCCCAGAATGTGAACCACAACGTTTGATGGCATGGGGGAAATAACAAACCACAATGCAAACATCCCAAAGAGGAGTGAGCCCAACTGAATTTGGAGCCACATATATCTAGAACGCACATTTGAAGCTAGTAAAAATACCCTGCATTAGAGGTACAAATGAGGCAGGCAAAACCCCAGCTTGATCTCTGTGTTTTGTGCTTTAATCTTGATGTAGAATGATAAACATAACAAGTGGGAGTGACCTCTCAGCTGTGTTATGTGTCTCATTGGGAGGATAACGCTGCTTATGGAAATCACATCCCAGAAAAGTACCCAAAGAGGACCAAACAAAAAAATTACAATGCTAGCATGCAATAGAGATGGTGGCTATCCCCTACTTGACCTAATGACACCATCATTTAGCTAACTAAGGATGTGATTTCCTTGTGGGAAGGGAACCATGCGTAACTAGGTGGGCCTGCACCTCTTTATATGATTGTTGTGGTATGATCGACTTGCGCCATATAATGCCATAAATTCAACCTCTACTTCCACGTGCCTCCATGGCTACCTCAAGGTTGCTGAACTTACTTGTGGAACCTTGGTCTATGGTCTTTGGAAAAGTTATCAAAGTCGGAACCAATGTCCCCCAAAATTAAGAATTGGACTCGAACCAAATGAAAAACTTATATAAAACCAGTTGAATAAAAAACACAAAATATTTATATTTTAATTACAAAAATTATTGACGTACATCAATGTAAATTCAAACCATTATACACTGTAGCACCACATATGCAAAATTCTCTTTTTCCAAGGGAAAAATCGTAATTTTATTATGAGAAACAGAATTGCATATTGCATTAACTGAAAAAGGGCCAACAAGCAATGGTGACTGGTGTTCAAAAATCATGCAAGAGACCAATAATATACAAATGAGGAGAAAAACTAAGTTTTTCTCCCTTTCTTTTTTTCCACCTTCCGCCATGCTCCTTGAGATGACGTGGGGGAGACAAGGGCGAGCTGATTTCCAACTGTAGCTGCTCCAACGTCCTTGTCCGAGTCAGAGGTGTCTGATGAGTGATGTTGTTTATTCCCACCAATGTCTGATACGATTGGTTCCTTTGCGGGCGTGTCCTGGTGTGTTTGTATTTCAAATGGATCCTGAGGTTCTTTTTCTTGTGCATCTGGGACAATTGTTCACTGATTGTTCCCATCTGTAGTGGGTACTTCTACTTCTTCTTCTATCTCCTCCTCTGAGTCACATGGAGGAAATTGCCATCCTTTGGGTGCTTTTCCGGCCCTCTTCTTTCTTCGGTTATCTCTCTTTTGCTTCAAGACTAGTATATTCCAGATGACTGGTCTATCTGCAGATTCTGCATCTGAAGGCTATGTTTTCATAGTCTAGATGTTGCATCCATTTTTGCTGTTTATGTACCAATTGTATGCTTTTTGGCAGCCCTTTGTTGAGATCAACTTCCACACAGATACGTGCGAAGGTGAAGATTCTCTCCTCCAGTCGCTGTGTATCTGTTTTGATATATTGCCTAATGAAGTTCATAATGCCTTGAAGGACGTTGTCACTCCATAAATGTAGGGGGAGATTATATATCTTGACCCAAACTGGGATTCTGGAAACTACCATAGTGTTTGCATCAAAGTTCGGGAACCATGGGGTGATGTAAAGTCCCTTAGAACCCCAAAACCACAGACCCTCCTAGAGAATTTAGTCTCTGATTTCTGTTTAACTACGAAGAATCTGTTTGAGCAGAGATGTATTTCGCACTCCATGGTTCAGTTTTTGAATATCCAATGAAAGACGTCCATTGGTTTGGGCGAGAATTTATTGAAATGACATATAAGTGCTTGTGCCTCATATGTGTTTCGATGGTCATCAATCTCAGGTATATCTATGGCCAGTTCGAGAGTATCATTCAACTGCTCTATGTAGAAATTTACAGGGTAAGTTCCGTAGATCAAGAACCAAAGATCACCGCTCACAAACAGATCACAAATCAGTACACCAGTATAATCACGTGGTTAAAACCCTCAAAGAGGGAAACAGTGCACGCCTTGAGCCAATGCAGCCACTTCAGGGAATTTATTAATATAAAAGAAAAGTTACATATGTTTCTCTCATAAACGATTACCAGACAAATGACCCTCCATGCTTTTTAAATAGAGATCATGGACCAATCGGGTGTTAAGCCACGGATCAAGTGCTGTTAATACCGAGGTGAGAGATAACTGTCGGATCACTACAAATCGTGACCATCGGATTATAAGTTACAAATGTACATGGTAAAGAAACACACTTTACCTAACTCTACACTAGACTAAGTTATTCTTAACTATTTCCTATGTGTCGGAATATCCTAACATCCCCCCTTAAGAACAACTTGGGATAGGATTGAAGGATTTACAAAGGTGACACAAAAGGAGTCTATTTCCTATGTGTCGAAATATCCTAACATCCCCCTTTAAGAACAAATTGGGATAGGATTGAAGGATTTACAAAAGTGACACAATAGGAGAAGGAAGGAGGCATTAGAGCCTATCCCCCCTTAATGACAACTTTCCTAAACTCCAAGCATGGATCGAAGTTTGGTAAACTTCGCTTCTGTGAGAGCTTTCGTAAAGCTATCGGCTACTTGATCATTGGTCGGACAATACTGCACTTCAAGAACACGATCATGAATGAGCTTTCTGATGAAGTGTATGTGGAGTTCAATGTGTTTCATACGCTGATGCTGAACTGAATCTTTACATAGCTGAATAGCCTTTACATAGCTGAATAGCACTCTGATTATCACACCAAAGTGTAGTTGGATGCTTCTGAGGAAGACCAAATTCAGACAGGATTTGACGAAGCCACATGGCTTCCTTGCTGGCTTCAACTGCACCATGATACTCTGGTTCTGCTGAAGAAAGGGAGATGGCACTTTGTTTCTTACAGGACCAAGTAATAGGTCCTGAACCAAGAGTGAATACATATCCTGCAGTGGACTTTCTATCATCAGGGTCACCAGCCCAATCAGAATCAGTGAAACCAATCAATAAGGGAGATGCGCCTGCACTGTAATGAATCCCGAACTAAACTGTACCTCGAATATATCGAAGTATTCTTTTAGCTGCTTTCCAGTGACTTTCATGACGTTGGTGCATAAACCAAGCGACAAGACCAACGGCAAAGGAAAGGTCAGGACGGGTATGGGTTAGATACAAAAGTTTACCAACAAGTTGACGGTATAAGGTAGCATCAACTTCAGGGGTAGTACAGTTGACTGAAAGCTTGACTCCAGACTGAAGGGGAGAAGGGGCAGGCTTACAGTCTTCCATGTGAAAGTGGTGTAGAAGATCACAGGCATACTTGGACTGAGAGAGGGTAATGCCTTCCTTGGATTACAAGACTTGAAGACCAAGGAAATAATGCAAGTGTCCTAAGTTTGTCATTTCAAACTTCTTTTTGAGGCTAGACTTCACATGGTTTATATGGTTTGGATCACTACCAGTAAGGATAAGATCATCAACATAAAGAACAAGGATGGTGAAGGAATTACCCACTTTCTTGGTGTAGACAATGTTGTTAGAATGACACCTAGAAAAGCCATTATCTAAGAGAAATCTATCCATTTTGGCATACCAAGCCCGAGGAGCTTGTTTGAGACCATAGAGAGACTTCCTGAGGGAACAAACAAGGCTGGAGTCTTTTTGGATAAAGCCAGGGGGTTGTTCCATGTAGATTTCTTCATGCAAATCTCCATGTAAGAAGGCGGATTTAACATCCATCTGATGGACTTCCCATTTAAAGGAGGCAGCAAAGGAAAGAACAAGGCGGATAGAATTCATTTTGGCAACAGGGGAGAAGGTTTCAGTATAGTCAATGCCTTCAACTTGTGAAAAACCTTTAGCGACAAGACGAGCTTTATGTCTATCCACTTTTCCATCTGGTCCAAACTTTTTTTTGTAAACCCATCTGCATCTGACAAGTTTTCTTCCTTTTGGAAGAGGAACAAGATCCCAAGTATTGTTTTCCAATAAGGAATGATACTCTTCATTCATAGCTTCATCCCAATCTGGATGACCGGAGGCTTCTTCAAAGGTTTCTGGATCAAGTTTTTCTGGAACTTGAGCCAATAAGGAAGAGGCTCTTTCGAACTGAGAACGTGTACGTCGTCGATCGGCAGGGTCACCTGCAAGAGAACCTGCTGCATCCTGAGTAGAGCGGACCCATCTTGGAAGCGGTGGAGTATAAGGAACAATTTCACGAGCTGGAGGAGGATTGTCATCCTCGCTGTCATCATCTGAACTAGAAGGAATACTATTAAAAATAGAAGAGAGAGAGAGAGGTGGCACATATGCCGAATCAGGCTCGCAGGCCAAAGGTGTCACACCCGCCGAACTAGGCTCGCAGGCCGATATATTTTCATCAAACTTTACATCTCTTCTAATGATTATATTTTTGGATTTGGGTTGAAGAAGTCTATATCCTTTGACATCTTCAGAATATCCAACAAAAATACATTTTTCACTCTTAGGTTCTAAGGCTTTATGTTTCGCATCTGGAATATGGGCCCAAGCATCACTTCCAAAAACACGAAAGTGACTTACATATGGTTTGATTGAGCTCCAAGCTTCTTCTGGAGTTATATTCTTTAAAACCTTAGTAGGAGTGTGATTTACTATGTAATTTGCACAGTTAATGGCTTCTGCCCAAAAATTGAGACCAAGTCCTTTAGATTGAAGCATACAATTAACCATTTCTTTTAAGGTGTGATTCTTCCTTTCAGCTACACCATTTTGTTGTGGAGTATATGGAATGGTATGTTGCAATTGAATGCCATGCTCAGTGCAGAAGTTGATAAATTTGTTGTTAACATATTCTCCTCCATTGTATGATCTTAACTTAAGAATTTGATGTCCAGATTGTTTCTCAACAAAGGCCTTAAAGGCCAAGAACATGTTAAAAACTTCACTCTTGAGTTTTAAGAAATATACCCAAGTGCGTCTGGAAAAATCATCAATGAAGGTTAAGAAGTACTTGCAACTAGAGAAAGAAACAATAGGAAGTGGACCACATAAATCACTGTGCACAAGCTGCAAAGGGGCTGAAGCGTGCCAAGAGGCACGTTTGTCAAAACTATCCCGATGATGTTTTCTGAGTACACATCCGGAGCAAACACCATCCCGGCAAGATACCATAGGAAGGCTCGTCACCATATTTTCCTTACAGAGAGTTTGAAGAGAGCGATAGTTTAAGTGACCAAATCGCTCATGCCAAAGTTTGCTCACATCATCATTATGAGCAACAAAAACAGAGGGAAGAGATGATGACCCAAAGTTGTCAAGCTTATACAACCTTGTGGAATCATCAGCAATGCCAGTAGCTAAAATATGTTTAGGATCTTTGAGGTCCTTGATTACAACATCATGAGGTGAGAATTCTACTATTTTCCCTTCACCTGAATGAGTTATCTGATAAAGAGATAGAAGGTTGCATGACAAGGTAGGAACACATAGTACATCATTAAACTGACCATTATCTAGATGAATGGTTCCAGATCCTACAACACTAAGAGATCTATCATCACAAACATAAATATGTTTGGTGTTACAATCATTTAAAGAAGAAAACATGGATTTATTTTTAGCCATGTGGTAAGAAGCTCCAAAATCAATGAACCACTCATGAGAAGGAGAAGAAGAAGATACATTTAATGCATAACCAGATCTTGATGCTTGACAACCACAAGCAGAAAGTGCCATGCCTGAAGATGAAGGTGAAGAGTGCTCCAAATTGATGTTGTGCTTCTTCATTGCTGTTTCTAAGGCTTCCATCTTCTTAAAACATTTGGACTCTAAATGGCCATCACGATTGCAAAAGTTGCAATGTCTATCTGTCTTCTTTCCTTTGTTTTTATATGCCTTATCATTTTGGTGAGTTGCTTTTTTAGTTTGTGGCTGAAATTGCTTAGGACTCTTGTTTGGTTTCGGACCATACTTTTTAGGATACTGCTTCTTGGGATTCTTTTGATATGATTGATGTTGGGCTGCTAAGGCTTTCTTAGAAGCGTTTCCAGCAGTGATAAGACCAAGGTGTAAAAGTTTTTCTTGTTCTCTTATCAAAGAATCACAAAAGGCATCAAAAGAGGGATTCTTGTAGGTGGTTCCTGAAGAAATGATGGCTTCTCTAGTGGAATGGAAGGCGGAAACAAATACAGAGTATGCAGGGCCAAGCTTAGTAAGAATGCAACAGATGAGGCTATCATCTTCCTTTTTGACCTTACAACCTTCTAAAAGAACTCTGAGGGTCTTGAATTTGGACAAAAAATCTTCAATAGAGGGGAAATTATTGGGGTCCAAAGTAAGCAACTTATTTTAAAGCTGATGGGCCCTGATTTGATTTTGAATGCCAAAGATAGTATTTAGCTTGTCCAGGGCTTCATGAGGGGTGTCAATGTCAAGGATATGAAATCGAAGATCTTGAGCATTGAATATTCCTATCAACCCTCGTGCTTGATCTTGTTTATTTTCCCATTTAGCAACTTTATCATCATCAGAAGGTTTAGTTTTTAGCCCTGTGGCTATTCTATAAAGCCCTTTACTTTTGAGTATATCTACCATGTGAGGTAGCCATTGGAAATAATTGGTGCTGTTAAGAATAACCGGGGATGCACTTTCCATTAAAAAAAAAAAAACTGAAGCTGAGAAACATTGAAACTAACTGCTCCAATGGAAAGATCTCGAAAAATTAGGCTGTTTAAAAAAAACGGCTCGAAAAACGGTTTCCGGATGAAGAAGTTATGCCTTTTGAAAAAAATTGAGTTGTAGATGCCGAATAGTTACGGGAACAGGATGAAGTGCGGCTCTTTAAAAAAAAAATTCTGCCCCTTTGAACAAAAACTTTTTACAAAAGAAGCTTGAGAAGGAGACTTGAACCCAAGATCTCTATTCTCATAAACTAACCCCTCACCAAGTGAGATAGTAAAAGGATTATGTTATTTTAGAAAGGAAGAAGGGGGGATTATTATTATTATTATTATTATGGGAGGTGTGCGTGCCTTTTCCTGCACAAAAAATGAGCAAAAGAAACGAAATGCAAACCCTTACGGCAGAATGTTAGATTCTCGTTTAGCCTTATCGGCAACTATCACTTTTTTCACCATTTCTGATTTCCCAAGATTGCACAAAGACGTGGGGAAAGAGCACACTTAGCAAAAAAAAATCCCTTTTTCTTGTTTCTGATTTGCTGAGATTGCACGGGGCGCACAACAAAGAGCATACACAGAGAAGAGGGTATAGATCCGGCAAATAAGTAAAACCTTAATACAGGAAAAAAACCGAAATAAGCAGAACTATTAACAAATATAACTGCAAAATAGATGCTTTATACTTCCAGATCTAAACTGACATAACTTGGGCAGCCGAAAACCTTTTTGCATGAAACGAAAGGCGTTCCTCACTGTAACAGACGGTCCGGACATAATCGAGCAGTTCTCCAAGCCCAAAAATGTTCAGAAATAGTAGATCTACAAAACGGCATTCGCATGCAGTCAAACCGGCTTAGGATTTTGATCAACAAGGGACGCGGCTCTCAAAATAGCTTTGATACCATGCAGGAATTTACAGGGTAAGTTCCGTAGATCAAGAACCAAAGGTCACCGCTCACAAACAAATCACAAATTGGTACACCAGTGTAATCACGTGGTTAAAACCCTCAAAGAGGGAAACAGTCCACGCCCTGAGCCAACGCGACCACTTCAGGGAATTTATTAATATAAAAGAAAAGTTACATATGTTTCTCTCATAAATGGTTACCGGACAAATGACCCTCCATGCTCTCTAAATAGAGATCATGGACCAATCGGGTGTTAAGCCATGGATCAAGTGCCGTTAATACCAAGGTGAGAGATAACTGTTGGATCACTACAAATCGTGACCGTTGGATTATAAGTTTCAAATGTACATGGTAAAGTAACACACTTTACCTAACTCTACACTAGACTAAGTTATTCTTAACTATTTCCTATGTGTCGGAATATCCTAACACTCTACTATGTAAGGTGTTTCGATGGTCATCAATCTTAGGTATATCTATGGCCAATTCGGGAGTATGATTCAGCTGCTCTACTAGTAAGGCCTAGGGGCATTGCCCTCTGGTTCTGTAGGGGCAGTTGGTTTTTTGTTCCCCTATAGTATGTTCTTGAAGGAGGGCCTCATTTTATTGTTTTCCTGTTTTGAGGTGCTGCCTCCCCCTACTCCACCAAGGCTTTTAGATTTACTTTGTACCCCTGTTCCTCCTCCTCGCAACTGTAGGTTGAGGATAATGTAGAGCCTGTTGTTATGGAGTATTCCTTTATGGATCTGAAGTGTTGTAGTACTCTGCCTTCATATATTATTGATTGTAATGGTACTGGGTATCCCTGAGCTTGTTTGATTTTCTGTTTGAGGTTTATCACCTGCTCTGTATCATCTATCCACAATACTATATTTTTCCCAATAGGGGTTCTAATAAAAATTTGAAATCTGTTTGTGTTTACCTGATGCGTGGTTTCTGTTGCCCTTTTGCTTTCTCCCGCCAGAGCCGTTTCGGGGTCCTTCTGCAATGGGGAGCTCCGTTTGTGTTGAAGGAGCCCATGTGAAGACAGGTCATATTCAGCAAGATACAGGGCGTCTGCATCTATTAGGGGCCGACCAATGGTGTTCTGATGGCAGCCACATTCCAAGGATGGGAAGAGGCCCGAAACCGCAGGAGGCAGGGCACCCAAAATTGTCTGATGGCATTGTAGGTAGCTCGGTCTGTGGCCAACATGTTCTTTTGTAATTTCGTGTTCCTAGAGTTGTCTTGCTGGCCCTCCAGCCGCCGCCGTGTGCCTCTGTCAAGTGCCTCCATTGAATTTTCTTACTGGTCTTCCAGGTGCCGTCGAGTGCCTCCGTTCGTGGGTACCCGAAAGTTGGAGCCAAGTGTTCGCACATCTGTCATCCGTGGGTGAAGGGGCTTCAGGTCGTTCCTGAAACCTTGACTGTGGCAACAGTGGGGAGGTTGTGGGTCTGAGTCTGAGGGTGCCGTGTGCCCAATGCAACCAACGCCGCGAAGAAACCGCTCCAGTCCATCAATCGTGGGCCGCCTGCATCTCGGATCAATGACCCTCAAGCCACAACTTCGTTTCCTGTTCGCTGCGAGCTTGTGAGGTGCCGCCGCATTGCTGCAAATGGTTCTTGACCTGTAAACCCTAGCGCCGCTCACCATTTTCTTTCACCTCTTCAACACATATGCAAAATTCTCATTGGGGTTCCCACTTTATTTTAATGTTAAAATTTAAGTTAATATTGACATTTACCTTTTTTTCCCATGGAAAACCTTACAGGGAAACCCAAGGATGCTTTCTCACATTCGTGGATGGCATCCCTAATTAACCCATCAGTGTAGACTAGGGCATAACCTAGGGGCATTCAAACTGAGCATTTGTCAGCATGAAAATCATGAACTTCCCAGCAACATTGGTGACAACCAGTTGAGCTGCCCCTTGAGCTATTCACATTTACCTTGACTTAAAATAAAATATAAGAAAAGGTAAATGCCAACATTTCCTTTAAGAATCTAAATTAAAGTTCAAATACTTTTTTTTGCTGTCTCTAAGGGGTTATTGGCACACTGGTTGAGGCTGTACTTACTATTGAATTGGCCACTGGACCGGTTTAGATGTGAATTGTTTTAAAACTAGTTCGAAGTGGTTAGCCTAAGCCAAATTTGGCTCTAAATGGTCCAAATCAGGTGGTTGGGAACTGGACTCTGATAATTATACCAAAGTTGTAAGAATTAGATTTGGACCAGAGCCATTTTGGTGCAAAATTATGAACTGGACCGTATTTGCTTGAAAAACCCATAGAAGAAAAAAACACAAAATATTCTGATTTTAATCAAAAAAATATATTCATGTACATCAATGCAAATCCAAACTATTAGATACCAAATATGCAAAAGTTAGATTGCATATAAGGGTGCAAATAGCAAAAAGATATCGAGATTTAAGTTCTGAGATACATATAATTAAAGTTTGGAGATTCATAACATTAAAGTTCCGAGGTAAGATAATTAAATAAAATATTTTTATTAATGTTCAACAAATGACTGCAGAAGTTAGTCAGTGGGACTAAAAGTTACATGTATTGTAAATACATCGTGGAAGTGTGAAAGTAAATCCTAAATTGATGCTAAAGGAAGAAAGATAAAGAATTATGTCTAGCTAAGAGCTAAATCTATAGCCTAAAGAAGATAGAAAAGAAAGTGCAAGTACACCCAATCCTTAATGCTAAAATTCTAAACAGGCGATAGGATTTCAAGTTTTGCTGGAGCTGGAGTAGATGTGAGGGGTCTGCAGAGAAGGATCCTCATCGGAATCATTGATAACTATCAACGGGCCAACGCAGTGGCAATTGATGTCCTTGGGGAGTGGGCAGGGTTGAGACAGATTGGCTAAGATTTAAGATAAGATAATTTTATTAATGTCTAACAAATGACCACAATAGTAGGTCAATGGGACTGGAGAGGAGTACAGTTAGTATGGATACAATGTGGGAGTGCAAGTGCACCCTCTAGAAAATGCTGATAATAACATAAAGAAAGAAAGAAACATGTGGTAGTGCTTCGTGACACATACATAAAGGACTATGGCATAATTCAAAATAATCAATAGCCTGCCAAGGAAGAATGAGTGAGATAGGAAGATCTGGCAATGGAGCTAAAGATGTCAAGGGCTCCTGTGTCTGAGGACTGACGGCAAGGGCTGGTGGTGTGCCCTAATCGGAGCGCTAGAGGCACAAATCCTTAGCAAGAGGACAACAACGGGTGTTGCAGATGATCTCTTGTTGATGGTTGATTGCTAGTGGATGCAGAGGTCCTAGAAGAGGACATTGGTATTGGGCACTCGTGAATTGTTGGAGGGCAGCGTGAGAGTGGACCAAGTTGGCCCAAGTGCAGTGACCTAAGAAGGACTTTAGCCCTACTAGAAGTGGCAGAGTTGGAGCACCCTAAAGAACAACTTGTGGATGTTTGTAGAGGCTTGCTTCAAGCCCTAAGGTACAAGTCTCCTGAAGGACTAAGGGATTGTTAGAAGTGGCAAAAGAAGAGCTCAAAGGTATAATCAACCTGGAGTGGTTTTGTAGCCCTAGACTTGCCTTGTGGAGAAGGACATCTATAGCAAAAGTTGGGGAGTCATCCATGCCCTAAGTTCATTGTGGAGAAGGACATTTGACAGTGATAGTGGGGATCCTTTCGGCCCTAAGTGTGTCTTCATCAGGCAACACAAGAAGGAACTAGTGGGAAGAAAGTCCTTAAAGAGATGAGGAGCAATATTGGGCAGTTGAGAGTTGTTCACAAATAGAGTTGTGAACAACTCGACAGGATTCTCGATGTTTTGATGCATTGAAGGACTAACAGTGAACAAGAAAGTAGGTGTAGTTGCGTTCAATGACCTAATGGAGCTACTTCATTCATAGAGGCAAATTGGAATTGCTGCAGATTGAGAGCCAAAGGAGTGGGCAAGTGTGTTTAGGGTACGATCGAGAGGAGATGAGAGTGCGCGCTACATCAGCGAGATGGTCAATGTACTTTGTTCAGGGTAGATTGGTTGTCAAAGGACTGACACCAAGCCCTAGTTGTTGTTGTCTTGTGTCAGTGGATGTATGAGGGCCATTATCCCTGGAAGGAGAACCCTAGACTGTTGTATTATCAGTTTGATTCTGTGTTTTAAAAAACGGAATCGGTTAGCTACCAGGCCGAGGTAATGATTCGGTAATGACTCCGAATTGGTAATGACTCGGTCGACTCGGTTTCAATGACTCGGTTTTTGTAAAAAATACATTAAATATTAATTTTTTTGTACAAAAACATAAATTTAAAGATTTTTATTCATGTTTCCAAACACAAAGCATTACAATATAGATAAGTCACAAAAGACAACATATGATCAAAGTAGGCTCATGAATATATCCATTATATCAAAATTGCACCTAGTGCACTGTCCAATACAGGATGATGATTTAGAGATCAAAACAAAAAACATAACCAATGTCACTAACATCATGTCATCAAGGTACATAGAGGGATTGGTGCTCTTGATTAAATACGAGTTCCATACCCTAATACATGACAAAATTCGATGGAAACATTGCCAATCCTGAAATCCTGAAAAACTGATAAGTCTGCTGGATTTTGAATGAGATCTAAAATTCTACTTTCTCCATATGAAATCCAATGAGGTTGGAACCACTCTCAAACATCCTGAGTCATTTCATGGTAATGTTAAAAATTTAAGTAAAATACTTTAAGAATTTAACATTACCATGAAGCTGCTCCAAAAACCAACTCCACAACTCTTTAGAAAACCTCAAACAAACCTAACAGCAGAATTAAATTCGGTTTCAAGTCCATAAAAATCGATTTTTTGGGCCCACCGGGCGGCGGAATTGGCTCGGCCGAGTTAACTCGAACCAGGCCTGGTCGGCCGGTTTGTTACCGAGCCGGCCGAGCCGGTACAAAAACCGGCCGGCTCGGTAACAAACCGGCCAACTGGCCGTTTCTTGTGCCTGGTCGGACCGGCAAGCCTAATGGCTCGGTCGACTAGGCCTGGTCCGATTCGAATCAGCCGTTTTTTAAAACTAAGGTTTGATTACTATAACAAAGTTGGGTTATTGTAAAATGTGTAAAAAGTTGTCTATATTTTGTGCACTTGTAGATTTACTGCTGTATATTATTCCGCTGTGCGATGTAGTCTTGTTGTGATACTTGGATATGTAGTGTTAGTGATTTAAGATTCTATCCTAAACTCCAATATCGTGGAAAATAAACATCCTGGTCATCCCAAAGATGGTGTGTAGTAATTGAGATCAGTGTGTGAAAATCTCCCTGATGTACATAAACATTGGGGCTTTATGTGGCCCCAAAGCCCAAAAGTCATCATACTATAATCAAACAAACACATAGCTGGCCTGAAGTTGATCCCCTTAAGATGATTTGGCTGAGTCCACGAATCTGAAGTTTCCTTTCTCTTGGTTAACGGATTTAACATCTGTGGTTGTTTGATGTTTTAAATATGTTGGTACCATTGGCCAACATATAGGTTTCAATCAATTGCCACCAGTCAGTAACCCATTTCTACTCTGTGTTTCAATTTTAGAAGTAGTTCCTAAAGGTTGGGTTGTAGGAGGAAGAGGCACAAGATCCTATTATCATATATGTTGAAATCCTGAAAAAACAATTGAGTGTGTTAAAAGCTGAAAAACATCCCAGTTTCTATTTTCTTATTGTGAGGCCCACCGACTCTGGTTGTGTTCACCAAACATCCTGAAATAAGTGTCCCACATCAACTTTTAATGTTAAAATTTGAGTTAATTACAAATGTTGGTATTTACCGTTACTTGTGTTTAAGTAAATGTAAGTAACCTTAAATGTCACCATAAACTTAAAGAATTAATGTTAAAATTTAAATACAAATTCATTGTATGATTTTCCGGGGTATTGGCATGTGGTTCAGTGTTGTATGGAATTGAACAATTTGAGATCGAACCATCCAGTTGGACTAGTTCAGGTAAGAACTGGACCAAAACCTGTTTGGGAGGCTGGTTTGTGCCAGTTTTGGCTCTAAATGGTCTGAATCAACCACTTTTGATAACTATGATCACACCCCATCATTACTACTAAGTCTTGGGTTTTATATGGCATTGGCAGGCGTGAAGGAATCATGGGGGTGGGTTTAGTTCCTTAATATGGTTACGTGGACACAATTGCACCATCAAGATGAATGGCTACTCCACCTTGACTGGGTTTGCACCAGACATTACCATATGTTTGAGACCTATCTCTGTCATAGCTACCTCAAGGTTGTTGGAAATGCTGGTGAGAATGAAATCTTTGTCTATGGTGTGAAGTCCTCGCTCCTTGGTATTAGTCCCAAGTCTGATGGGCAGCTTTAATTTATCATTATTAAATTTGATATGTTTTGGTTTTGGCCTCTGCCTGTCTGAGCTGAACGCTCGATCTTGTAATTCTCATCTTGTTGGGATAGAAGAATAGAGGCTGCTTGGATCTTTGGATGTTTTAACCTTCCAGCCAGGGTTGCCCAGTTGTTATTCTCATGATAGTCTGCTGTGACAGCGAGTTGGATCTCTCCAGGTATTTCGAATATTTGCATCACTTGAAAATGGGAGAACAATTGGGATTAGTAAAATTTTATTCTTGATTAATGTTATCCTCATTAATAACACATGCCATTTGAGACATTCATGACAAAGTGTTTCTGTTTCTTTATTGTGATGTGTTTGTCACTGAACAAAGCAGCTCTGTTTTTTTTCTTTTTTCTGGTCAAAGTAAATTGTACATGCTGCTGCGGTTTATTAATATTCCATAACTGTTGGAAATACTTTTGTATGGTGTGTACTTTGATCATTCAATCAAGTTATTTGGCATGTGCATGAAACTCTAGAAGAATAATTTTGTATCCATGGTCTGCAGGAATTGTATCATGAATTGCATGCTTTTGATAGACTCGATCAAGATTATCGAAGGAAGCTTCAGGAGGAGGAATCATCAAATGGGCATCAGAGAGGTGCATATCTGATTTTTAAAGTTGATTGGAAGTGATTCTATAATATAACAAGAATTTGCTTTAAAGAAGTGTGATATTGACATCTAAGCTTTCTTCTATTATTCTTCAGAATTCACAGAATCTGTTTATTAAAAGAAAAGGACAGCACAGCTATTTTACTCAAGAACTTCCTCATTAGTCTAGAAGGCGCTGTACTTCAAGATAACATAGTCGCTTTTCAAAAATAACCAAGGGCCAGTTAGTATGGTCTGATATAGCTGGTTCTGCAGGAATTCGGTAATGTGGTTAGTTTCACTAGGAGCCTGTCAAAGGTTTTGCAGTTGACCTGGTACCGTCTTTCCAAACATTCTTTCTCATAGTTTCTTGCACAATCTGTTTTAGAGCATCGTAGAGCTCGTTACCAGCCAAAAGTGGGTGACCCCATAAGATATTTTTTTTTCCTCCCACACTTCGGATCCATCTGGCCAGCCAGCAGCCCTTGACAGCCACTGCTAGTTAATGACGACGTGCCATTATATCTTCGTCACCTGCATTAATCATATACCTTCTCACCCATCTGGCAAGAGCACGTGGACGAAGGTGGGATTTCGATCAAAAGGTACTTTATTGATTTTGCAATTGGGTGCTTATGCTTGTTTGTATTTGGGATTTTGATATGGATTACGGGGTGACTTGTAAGGAGGAGGGGTTTGAACTTGATCTTGTTCCCTCACCTTAAATGGTGTGTTAATCTTCGATCCTAGTCCAGTGGGACCTCGCCTAATGGTGCTGTTGGTACAGAATGGGCACTACTTGGGAAACCTTGATTGAGATAGCGTGTTCCATCTATCTCTATTCCATACATACCACTTTCCATCTTATATTATAAGCCCCATGTTCCACCTCCATTTTTCGGGTTCAACTGATCATTTGTTCTTTGGGATTTGGCACCCTACATCCACATACCTGGGTAGGGCTTGGAACTTTGCTGTGGGAGGTTGATGCAACTAAAAGAAAAAGAAAGAATATATAATGGCCACAAGCAAAATAAAAAGAAAGAATATTAAAATGCAAAAGATAGCCGGGACATACACATTAGTACGTGGGCAAAAGCCTGACATGAGCTCTACCTCACTCATTATGGCCATCACCCGGTTCCTGAACACATGTTGCTCTTAGACACCATAAAAAGAACCCTTACATGTCCCAACACCGATGGGAAATGAGCTGCCTCATCATTAAAAGGTAATACAACTACTATATGTCATACAAAACAATCTCTAACCCTTTGAGCCATGAGCAATAATACAAAGAAAAATCAAGCAAAAGTAAAAGACACACAAGAGGGGTGGAAAAACAAAGGCCGAGTTGGTAACACATGCATCTATGATTGCCCCCTCACATCTATCACTCAAGATGTGGATACCCATCATGCTGGTCCCTTTGACCATGGCACTTGGCCATGAAGTCTTCTCCCTGTGAAAAATCTTAGATCCAGATTCCTACTGAAACAAATCTGAATCACTTCTTCTATTATGTTTCATAATTATTTCGTTACAGTGAAATATCAAAGTAATTTCTCAAGCAATATACACAAATAATGCTACAGAGCAAATCTAAGTGCTGAAACAATCTGAACAAAATACAATGAAAAACATCCACATTTGACACAGTTATTTTTGGACTAAGTCCCCAGAAAAACCCAACTCGGGAAAATCGGTGCAGCAGATTTGAGGGTTTGTATTATTAAGCAGCAGAATCTTGAGTACAACTAGGGTGCCAACATTCGGCAAACCCTTCAGAGAAATATAGACAATCTGGTGAAAAATGTGAGATATACCTCACTCTGCAAGTCTCCGACTGATCTGACAGCGTTGGTGAAGCCCTCACTGCCTCTGCATGATTGCCTACGCTGGAACTACGTAAGCCTGCGTGGGCAAGCTTGAGGAACTGCGTCACCTTCCTCTGCAACTGATCTACCTGATCTAAGACTAAATTTTGGCCCTCCTGGCTCAGAAACCCCAACCTCTAGCTATCTCCGGACTGACTCCAAGAGACACTACTCTGCTTTTGCGTGATTTCCTGCATGGATTGCGTCACCTCTTTAGAAAACTGCGCTGTCTCTCTCTACATCACTGTTGCCTCTCTCTAAAATGCACTCCTGGTCCTCCTGACTAGTTCTGCTTCTGCCCCTCTCTGAATCTGATCACTGAATCAAAATCACTTAGAAAACCTTGCCCTAGTGATTCGATTCTGATCAAAAGCTGTGTCTCCTCACACAAATTCGAAAATGCTCAATGGCTCAAGTGTCTCAATGTGTTTTTTCATAGGCCCCTTATATTCTTCTGTTGAACCTTCAACGACCAAGATTAAAACATAATCAAGGGCTAAGATTAACTTGGAGGTGATCCATGACTTAATCTACAAGATTCACACTTAGTTTAATTAATACCCTTTAATTAATCAATTTCCCTAAGTTTAGACTTAGGAAAACATTAAAAAACGATTAATTATTTTAATTAAACCATCTCCAAGTGGAATTTTCCAAAACCATTTATGGGTTTTATGGAATACATATGTCCTAGCCTATATACAAAGTTACAAGGCTAGAGAACATTGATGCTACCATAAATCAACACTCCCCTCCATTACCATCATTATTAACTAACACCTATAAATTTAATGGTGGACTGAGGAAATGTTACTTCCCCTTGGGGTTTGGAAACACCTAATAGGGTTGTCCTTTAGCCATTCCTTCCTAGGGAGGAAACACCATTGTGAGTTCAAGGCCTTGATTTTGGAGGGAATCCTTATTAAGTTATTTGAAGTGTTAAATAGCCCTTTACAGTCAATCTTGGCTCACTTAGATGCAAAAATGATTATTGTCCCTGATGACTGGTTGCTTTCACTAGACTTTATGTTGTGATTGTCAGGTGGTTCTGTAGCCCATGACCTAGGTACCTTACCCATAGGTACCCAGGCCCCAAAGAAGTATATTGGCACCCATAGGTGAAGTGTTGAGAGCCTTGGGTCTCCAAGCAATAGCAACAGATCACACCCACCCTTGGACACCTTCTTCACCCAAGATGTTTTGCCACTTTGCACTACATCTGATGATTCTTCAGGATGATGCACCTGGACCAGCATGCCCTTAGGCGGGCCTTAGCACTTTCTGAGAGATGGTAGTTGATTCAGAGCCCAGATGAGAATGGTCACACCTTCAGAGACTTGGGAGGCTAGTAGCACCTGGAAAACCCTCAACATGTAATATCCCTTTCGATAAAAATTTGCTAAGTGCCTTTCTCAATTTTTGCAAATTTTGGTTGGGGAAAATTTTGGGTACAAACTTAGGAAAATGGGTGAAAATTAATTAATTTAATTTTGTGTGGTATGGGAGGCCCCGAACATTAGACAAAGGGAAGATTAATCACATAGTGGGATGTGGGGACCACCCCATGAGGAAATACGCACTCCTTGGTGGAGGAGTTCGAATGGCTTAGGAGGGAGTTTGATTTACTTGGTGGAGGAGTTCGAATGGCTTAGGAGGGAGTTTGATTTACTTGGTGGAGGGGCCCACATGGAGTGAGGAAGCAACAACTATAAATATGAGGAAGATAGAAACATTTGTGGCTTTTGATCGATTGACATTTACATGGTTGCTCTCGCTGTTTAGCAGAGTCACATAGTGTTGTTGAGCACAAGAGTTTTCCCAAAGAGGAAGCTCAACCTTTCTTCGGTGGACTTTGAGTGCCACCCTAGGAAGTCTTCTTGCCTTGTGGTGGCTGGGATAGGGAAAGCTCAAGCTCCACGAGTTCCCTTGGCCAGTTGGGATGCAGAACCAGGGAGTACATAGGCCTTTGGAGATTAGGAGTTGGGAATTGAGGCCACATCCTTTACTGGGCTTTTATTGTCTGAAATTGCAAGAGGAAATAAGGAAATTACAGGTGGAGAGAGAGCCACACTGAGAAAAACGAATTTCCTTGCTGAATTTGCGTAGTATAGCCACAAGACTACGCAGTTCTTGGGTGAGATCGTTTGGGGGTGCAACTTAGACAAAGGAATTTGGAGTAGGGGCTGATTGGGGTTGATAGTAGAGATTTTTAGAAGAGTTTCCAGCATTTGGGTGAGCTGTCCAAGCCATATTTCCTCACATGCTATTATTCCAGGCAATGCAGAAGTGTGGGGAAAATAGGGGTCATTTTGTAGCGTCAAAACTAGGGCAAACCCTTTCTGGGTTTTTGACAAGGATCTCAGAAATAATTTGGTAGAATTTTCTGAGCAGATTTGAGGGGTCAAACAATGGTCCCAATCCAGCCAACTGTGCACTTCTTCAAGGGCCAGCACATACATTTTTTGGGGAAGCCTTCTACACCATTTGGGCAGTCGTTACTCATCCACTTGGGGCTTGTAGCATGCTCTAAGCAAGCCCAGTTGCACCCATTCCAATCCATATTGTACTTTTGATATATAATAAATTTGGCCCATTTTGGTGTATTTTTTGGCTCATTTCTGGTTGTCTAATGTGTGTAAATTTTGTTGTGTTGAATGTTTTGCACATGTTGGTTATTATTGTTAATTTTCCATTTGGAATATTACAATGGTATCAGAGCGTGATCTTGGCCAGTTGTAGGGGAGCTAGCAGGATCATGAGGGCTTTGGGTGTGTATGCACTGTGAGGGGTGAACCATATACAAACCCAAATGACCCTCACCCACTTTGATGGTTCAAATAGGAGTTCTATCAGAAAATGGGTACAAGAACTGGACACATATTTCTTGCAAAACACCATGAAGGAGGCAGATGCTGTTACACATGCTAGTTTGCACTTGGATGGAGATGCTATGTAGTGGTGGTATTGTGGGTTGATCCATTTGGGTCATGTACGTATCGCATCCTACGTAGAGTTCACACAGAGGCTTGTGGAGAGATTCGAACGGAAGGACACCATACTACCTCAAAGGGAGTGGACAGGAGGAGGACAATTACAAGATGAGACCAAAGGGCGTTTCTGCTGTTGGAGACCGAGATTTAGATGTCAGGAGCTTGAGGAGGAGGTTGAGCAGGAGGATATGCAGAATGGTGAGGGGCATATCGATATACTTGGTGTGGTGCAGTAGTCACCATCATTGGAGACCTCTTTGATAGCTCTGGCTGACACCTTGGTAAGTTGGTTGAGGGAGTAGAGCATACACCCAGAGGGCCACCTGTTGGTGAGGTACCATCCGTTGATGAGGTGCCATCCATCGATAAGGCATCCGTTGATGAGATGTCCAGGACCGTGACTGAGTTTCCAGATGATAGCTGTCCTCAATTGATTCGACAGTTTAGTGCCAATCTTCTAGCCTTGGTAAAGAAGGCCAAGGTAGTCTGGGAAGCCATTTTGCAGTAGAATGAGGAGCTGAAGGTCATGAGAGCTGTTTGTGCCGAGTCATCGGCCAAACTGACTTGCGTTGGGGAACGGTTGGATTGCATAATGATGGAGCTAGAGTACACCTTAGAGAGTAGGAGCAACCCTTTTCAGACATAAATAAATGAGGTTGGTAGCACTAGTAGGTTGCCTCTGCACGTTGGAGAGAGAGAGACAGAGTTACCTAGTCAGATATTATGTGTTGATTAGGACAGTGAGACAAGGCAACATGAGTTTCATAGGGCGCAACGCTCGTAGGGTGGAGTTGTTGCGTATATGGGTTCTCTTGCATTTGATCCCTTTCATGGGGTTGGATAGCGAGAGGTATTGAGCTAGTACCCAATTGAGCAGAGGCCGTGGGTTACTAGAGGGGCTCGAGGGCCAAACTATTTCTGGGATCTAGGTGGGATTCCCCTTCACATCATGGAGTCAGTCGACGATGGTAGTAGTTGTGCACTGGATCCGGGGATTGGGGGCACACACACCCACAAATTTCTATTAGAGTTCCGAGTAGCACTAGTGGTTAGCTGGATCGACAGGGGAGTAGGTGGACTCCATGAGTTGTCCTGGCATGTGGATTAGGCGTGGAGTCGCAAGATGATCAACATACTCTTGCAGGGGCTGATTAGAGGAGGTGGCATCGACAGGCCACCATGCAGAGCATTGTACGAGGATGAGGCTTTCCTATAGATATGTGGGGTGGAGAGGACACCAAGCAACAACACCTTAGTGACTCCGCCACTGGAACGCAGGGATGTTTACTTGTTGGATCTCTCTGAGTGGATCGGGAGGGGTGGTCAACCTATTCGCGGTCATGGAGGTATGGTAGTAGAGATGGAGACCTTGGTAGGATATAGGTTGCTGCACACTGACTCAGCCTCTGGTCGTGGCATTCTGTGGTGTATAGAGATATGCAGTGATGAGTGCCTTTTGAGTATATCCATAGGGACTTGCATACAGTCACAGAGGAGTTGGTTTTTGTCCCTTGAGGCCCTCATCATGAGTAGTAGGGCGCAAGAGACTCACCTGAGGCGGATGGACGTAACCCAAAGTATCATGGATAGGAGAGGAGTTTT
This sequence comes from Pinus albicaulis, assembly GCA_034641835.2. Taxonomy (NCBI): domain Eukaryota; kingdom Viridiplantae; phylum Streptophyta; class Pinopsida; order Pinales; family Pinaceae; genus Pinus; species Pinus albicaulis. The sequence goes on from CM076583.1 coordinate 576,097,356, forward strand.
CTTGTTGGGGCAGATAGACTATGCGCGTGTTGGCACGTGGAGGCATAGGGATGACATGGTATGTTGCAGAGGTAGCATATGCTTTGCCCCCGAGCCCCCCTTGAGGGTATGATTACGGGGGATCTGCATGACACACCTTCCGCTAGGCATTCTGAAGCATTGTAGGGGCAAGTGGCGCAGGGGATGATAGACCTGTTCTACAGGAGGACACGTAGGCTTATGGCAGTTTTTGGGTACCCCATCCAGAGTCGGGATGGTAGAGTTCGTTGTGTGACCAGGCAGGAGCAAGGCCGTGGGGTATTCACCAGCTTGTCCCTTGATATATGGAGTCTATACCCGCAGGGATCAGAGGTGAGGCGTGGATGGATCATAGTAGTTGTTAGAATTATGTCGCCGCAAACTTGGGAGCCAGGGTTTCAGTTGACGAGTGGATCACTCCACTTAGAGATGAGCAGGACCCTGACAGAGAGAGATCTAGCTCATTCTTGGGTCAACACATGGGAGATCACTGAGGTTTTCTCCACATGGCGAGGCGGGTATTCCTTGTTGTTACTTAGCATCGAGACTAGCCATGGGGTGGGAAGCTCGAGCATTGTTCACTTGTCCCTGCATTTGGGCTTTGCCTTGGTCATTACTTGTATGGTAGCCGAGAGATACAGGAGGGGAGGACCCAGTATGAGCATGTTGGACCGTCAATTATGACTAGAGAGCCGCAACGTCAGCCTGGCAATTTCCTTTTGCGATCAGCACGAGATCTTGGCCTCTCAAGACTTGTCAGTTCAACCACATTCAGGGATGTGCTAGTATCTACAGGGGAAGATCATACAAGTCTTCCATTGGGTTTCGGTTGCACGGAGAGTAGTTCGCCCCCTAAAGGTTCGCTAATGACTTGGGGCACTACGCTAGTATGGCAAGTTGATTGGTACGTGTGGTTCTTAGCGGTCATTGGCACTACTCAGCAGTAGGTAGTAGGAATAAGGAGCGATGGGCCTCCAGTCTCGCTGTGGGATCCAAGGATCCATTGGGGTAGAGGACTACCTTGTTTCGGGAGGTTCATGGGGATGAAAGAGACATGATTGCATCCTCCTTCAGATGACAGGTCGAAGACCATTAGGATGATCACCACGGGTCGAGGAAGGCCCTTCTCACTATTGTTTTGACAGGAAAGTGGGCGTGGATAGGTAGATGGTAATCTTGGCGGGGTGCCCTGGCAGGATAGACCTGCATGAAATGGAGTTGCCCTTGTTGGATTTGTAGAGGAGGTTTACCAGAGTGGATGACTTTGCAGGAGAACGAGAGGGTCGCAGTTATGACCAGACCAGAGCAACTCACTTTGAGATTAATTTGGGACCTGAGAGGTACAGCGCTGAGCAATTGGGTTTTGGATTGGGGAGAGTGGGTTCTCACAGGGGAAGGTCACCCAGATCTGCCATTGGGACTCCATTTGATAGTAGGAACTTCACTTCCCAGAGACCAGTTGAGACAGGGTAGCGCCTCACTTGGGTGGCTATATGACTGGCAGGAGGTGGCTGTGATTGGCATGCCAGGACGAGGGATCTATTTTATGGGACTCAGGCTGTTTCAGGAGTTCCCTCTTGAGGTACCCAGGATCAATTTTCTGACTGGACAACATTCTGTGGAGTGGACAGGGGTTTGGCAACATCGAGGTGCTCTGCTTACCGATAGGAGGTGGGAGGACATTGAGCGGGATGACTTGGGCCCCTAGTATTTGGGGACTCCTTTATGATAGGTTAACGCATGGATCGGGAGTGGCTCAGTGGCACAAGTGGGACCTCGGTATTGCTTGCAGTGGTAGTTGGGTCAACAGGGAGAGAGCGGTTGTTCAGGAATTGCTTGAGGACAAGCAATTTTTGGTGGGGAGGACTGTAATATCCCTTCCGACAAAAAATTGCTAAGTGCCTTTCTCAATTTTTGCAAATTTTGGATGGGAAAAATTTTGGGTACAAACTTAGGAAAAATGGGTGAAAATTAATTAATTTAATTGTGGTAAGGGAGGACCCAAACATTTGACAAAGGGAAGATTAATCACATAGTGAGATGTGGAGACCACCCCATGAGGAAATACACACCCCTTGGTGGAGGAGTTCGAATGGCCTAGGAGGGAGTTCAATTTACTTGGTGAAGGGGCCCACATGAAGTGAGGAAGCAACAACTATAAATATGACGAAGATAGCAACATTTGGGGCTTTTGATCAATTGACATTTACATGGTTGCTCTAGCTGTTTAGCAGAGTCACATAGTGCTATTGAGCACAAGAGTTTTCCCAAGGAGGAAGCTCAACCTTTCTTCGGTGGATTTCGAGTGCTACCCTAGGAAGTCTTCTTGTCTTGTGGTGGCTGGGATAGGGAAAGCTCAAGCTCCACGAGTTCCCTTGGTTAGTTGGGACACTAAACCAGTGAGTACGCAAACCTTTGGAGATTAGGAGTTGGGAATTGAGGCCACATCCTTTGTTGGGATTTTATTGTTTGAAATTGCAGGAGGAAAGAAGGAAATTACAGGTGGAGAGAGAGCCGCACTATGCAAAACAAACTTTCGTGTTGAATCTGCGTAGTGCAACCACAGGACTACACAGTTCTTGGGTGAGATCGTTTGGGGGTGCAACTTAGACAGAGGAATTTGGAGTAGGGGATGATTGGGGTTGATAGTAGAGATTCGTAGAAGAGTTTCCAACATTTGGGTTAGTTGTCCAAGCCATATTTCCTCACAGGCTATTATTCTAGGTAGTGCAGAAGTGTGGGGAAAATAGGGGTCATTTTGGAGTGTCAAAACTAGGGAAAACCCTTTCTGGGTTATTATGGGTTTTTGACAAGGATCTCAAAAATAATTTGGTAGAATTTTCTGAGCAGATTTGAGAGGTCAAACAGTGGTCCCAATCCAGATTTGAGGGTCAACACAGACATTTGTTGGGGAAGCCTTCTACACCATTTGGGCAGTCATTACTCATCCACCTGGGGCTTGTAGCTTGCTCTAAGCAAGCCTAGGTGCACTCATTCCAATCCATATTGTACTCCTTCTGATATATAATAAAATTGGCCCATTTTGGTGTATTTTCTGGCTCGTTTCTGGTTGTCTGATGTGTGTAAATTTTATTGTGTTGAATGTGCTGCACATGCTTGGTTATTATTGTTAATTTTCCATTTGGAATATTACATAACATTGGAGCATAGAAGGGCATTTTGAGTAGTCGAGGACCCAAGAGACCACCTTTGGTGCCCCAAACTAGATTTTGGGGTCCACAGACGTATTTGGACAGAGATTTGAGGGCCAACCCTCACATCATGATGTTAGGAGGCTTCTACATCACTCATGGCAGCTTGAAGCCTCAACGCGTGCCACATGGAGCTCTACGCAAGGATGACATCAACCTTTTTCTAAGGCCTTATGGCTCACACGTGTCGGCTAATTATTTGATTTTTGTGTAAGATAGTGGGTTGGCTTGTAACCCAATGCATCATAATGATTTTACTTACCCAATGCATCATTATGATTTTACTTGTTTTCCTAGGGGCTTTTAGGCTAATTAGGAACTATTCCCCCTCATATAAATAGAGAAGAGGACTATTGTATCTCTCATTTTCATCACTTGTGAGCTCACTCTCTCTTCTTGAGTATTTTGGTCACTTTTCCTATTGGAGAGATGTGATCTATGGAGCGAAATTTGTCTTGTCTTTAGAGAAGTTATGTTGGATTGATGATTGTTTTGTTCATTCCATGGGCAACATTGTTTATCTGCATTGAACTCAGCTCTTTGTGCATGATGGAAAATTTGAATGAATGTACATTGACATTCCTAGGACCATTGGAGAAAAATTACAAATTACAATAAACACAATTACAAAACATGAAGGCAGATATTAAAGAGAAGAAATATTACATTGGTGACATGTGTGCACAATTTTATAATTACAAGTCCTTACTCTCTTAATCTCCACACTTACTCTCTTAAGCTCCACGCTACTTTATCTTTCATATGTTTATAGACAATAACTCGTACTTTTCTAGATCAGATGTTATATCTTTTGGTGCTTCACATTACTTAATGTATCTTTCCTGATTTCGTGTTTTTTTGACCTTATCTTCTCGCTTGATCCCTCATCTGACATTTCTTTATTTATTTTGATTCTACGCTTAACAAATATTTTTTAACTAAAACTTATTACATTAATTGATGGCCCTCTAAAATGTTAAGGCTCATGACATTAATTTTATGTATTTGTATTTTCCGACAATCTAGAAGGCTCTATAAACTGAATTATACATATCATGTAGCTACTAAAAAGAGCATCCGATCATTAATTTGTGATAAAACTATGTTCTCCTGATAATGTGTTCAAGTGTATTTTTCTTTTGGTTGAAGTATAATGGAAGGAATTCCCAATCCAAAATCTGTTACGTTAGAGAAATTTGAGGTTTTCGAATTTTGAGTCTTCAACTAGAATTGAAGGTCCCTGCTCGGGAGGAAATAAATCTATTTGAATGGTATGCTCCAAAATTCTATGTCCTAGTAGAATCAATGTAATGTGTGATCTTTCTTTGTTTTAAGTTTTAACTACAATGAAGCTCCCATGTTATTTTTATGTCACTTTAGTTTTTTCAAGCATTAATTGAAATCATAATCTTATGACATGGTTTAGTTTTTTTCTTTTTAATTCCCTCATATTGGTTAATGATATTTAATTTTTATAGCAAGTTTTTGTATACATTTTTTTTTGTGACAGAATTAATTGGACGTTACTTACACTGTCCCAAACTAAATTTAGATATCTAGTAAGTGCGTTTTAAATTCTGGGAGCCATCTTTTATTCGTGGCATTTGCCTAAATTTAAATTAATTTTCTTTTGCCTTTATGGTTACTTTTATAGAAGTATCTCAACAATTTTATGTCTAGCAATCCATCACTTCTTTCATGGAGCAACTAATTTGGTTTGAGGCCATTCCTGATTTGATGATGAATTACAATATAGACTGCAGTATCAGAGTTTACCTTTGAATGTTAGTCCCGTCATATTAAGGAGGAAAATAGTCTTTATTAGTAGAAATGATGTTCAAACATGTTTTCTCCTTGTTTTGTAGGAGAAGGACTTGCAATTTTGAGGAGTGAGTTAAAAAGCCAAAAAAAGCATGTGAAGAATCTAAAAAAGAAATCGCTGTGGTCAAAAATTTTGGAAGAGGTTTGAAATTTTGAATATCCTTTTGGCAAGAAACATAAAAGAAGATTTTTTTTCATCTAAAATTATAGATTAATTGGTCATTGAATTGACATGGTTGCCATTTTTTTCCCTTTTATTTGATATTTATAAATAATTATTAAATGTGGTCAGTTTGCTAGCAAAACTTGGATAGGTTGTAGATTACGATGTGTATATACAATGCCAATTTTAATTGCATGGAAGAGTTCACTATCTTGACCAACTTGCTCATGCTTTATGTAATATGTACTATGTTGCTTTTGATATAAGCCTTTGTTAAAATTTAGCAACGAAAGTAGCATGTTTTGTCTTTCTTACCATTTATTATGACCTTGAGATCAGTTATCCAGTACTTGGACTGTTTCTTGAATAACTACGTGCCATAATCAATGTAACAACACCACATGATCAAAGGTAATTTAGGCCATATAACAACATCATGAAGTGTTTATTAGAATCCAACTAAGTTTGTTGAAAATTTTGAAGGTGTGTGTCAAGATAATTACTTGCGTATACATTTGTAGAGATCCTAGAGATTTGCTAGACTTTTCTAGGCTCACGCAGGTTCACATAGGCTTTGTGGCTTCTTGTAGTGTAATGGTTTTTATAGGATTCTCTTCAAGTTAACCATCCTCCTTGTTGGGGCTACATGGGTTTTCAACTAAGCAATCTTTTAGATAAATCTAAATTTTAACCGAACTTTTGCCTTAAGTGTTGAGATTTTGAGGTAGCATCGGGTGTGCCCTAGCCCTGAAATTTTGTGGAGGGGCTAAGACACACGAGACCTCCAAAATCCAGAAAGCGTTTGAAGAAATTTCATCTGGTGTTGAAGTTATTCTAATAATTAATTTTTTTAATGAGGAGCCAAGTCTAACTTAGGAAATTAGAAAAATTAAAGTGAATTAATTAAACACATGTGATGAAATGTTCTAAGTGACGTGGATCAAGCAGTCTTTTAATCTGAGCCGTCGCTCAGAGATTAGATCACGACCATTGGTTTTCCAACGAGAAAGTATAAAGGAAAGGCTCAGTTGGAGACACACACACAGGCAGAGCACTGAAGCTAAGTCGAATTTCTGGGGCGGGGTTTGCTAAGAAATTCGAAGCGAGTTTGCAGTGCAGTAAGGGGCAGAGATTAGCAAGGGATGATCTGATCTAAGGCCGAGAATACAACAAGCAGAGGGGCAGTGAGTACCAATCAGTGTAGAGCCAGCCAAGAGGACGCAGTATAGCCAACACCATGCAGAGGACTGCGTAGAGGCTGTGTAAGCCCAGCCAGGGTGATGCAGACCCAGCTGGCATAGCGCAACACCAGCAGAGGTGACGCAGGCCCAATCGGGGCATCGCAGAGGCAACACAACGCCAGTCAAGGTGACGCAGTGGGGACGCTGGCTAGTGAGGGCTGGTGCAGAGGCTGCAGAGGTAGCGCTGAGGGTTCTAGTGGGCCAGAAGGGGTTCGTGATCTGTAAATCTCGTTTGAGGGTGTGATACAACCATATCTTCTGTCTCCGGGTGAAAGGTACAAACTGCCGTGTAATTTCTCTGTAGGGCCAACCATTTTTGGTGCCCATAATGTTGTATTCAGATTCTGCATAGTAATAAAAACCCTTTAGAGCTGCTGCACCGAGTCTCCCCCATTTGTTTTTTTCGGGGACATTTGTCCGAAAAATCATGTGTAATATTGTCACATGTGTGTATTGTTCAGTAAATGATCTGTAGATGTGTAGGCTACAGTTTGTGTCTGCTTTAGTGTTTTTCTGAATATTTCAGTTAAATAACTTGTTAAGAAAATTAAACAAGTAGGCGAAGTAGATCTAGACACTGCAGTTGGGTTTCTATTTTGAAACTTTCACATGGTATCAGAGCATTGCAGATCAAGCTGATCCACCAGGAGAGCGGTTGAAGAAGATTGTTGCAGTGAGGGTAGTTGAAGCAGCAGATCTAGAAAGAGGGTAGTGCAGCGCCAGGAGGGACGCAACGCAACACCAGGAGGGACGCAACGCAACACCAGGAGGGACGCAGCCCAGCCAGGCTGAGGCAGAGGCAGAGGCCACAGAGAGGCCGACGCAGAGCCTGCTGAGTGACGCAGAGGTAGCACAAAGCCTTTCAGAGTGACATAGGACCAGCCTGTGCTGCGCAGTCGCTGCGCAAAGGCTGCGCTGAGCCACTCTACTCACGCAGAGGCCAGCCAGAGGGACGTAGTCCGGGCTTGAGGTTGCTGTGCAGTTTTTTCGAAGTATGAAGCAAAGCTTCCGATGTTCAGAGGTTGCTGGTGTGGCAGAGGTCCTGTCGGTGCAGAACCGTGCCTAACAAAGGTGACAAGAGCGGGAGGAGAACAGTTGCTCAGCAGATCTGCGCCAAAGAGATCTGAGATTCGATCAGGAGGGTGATCATAGAGAACTGATTCAGTTGTTTGCGGAGGATTTCCGGGAGGGAAATTAGTTGTCAGAGGGAGCAACTACTATAGAGGGTTTCTATCGCCAAGAAGCCCAGATCCAGTCTTCTGTTGAGCGTTGTAGCAGGAAGAGGGAGAGGAGTATCTGTTCCGACAAAGTTGAACAGAAATGGTTTCGCATGGACTGAGAGATCAAGACAGGTTGGATGGCATGTCCAACTTCGTTATCTAGAGGGCCAGGATCCTGACAGTACTAGATGAGTACGACATCAAGGACCATGCTGAGAATGTCCTAGCCATGCCTACCGATGCAGATCCTTTAAAGAAATTCAAGGAGAATCAAGTGCAGGAGAATCAAATGCAGTTGTTCCAGATGCAGAAGGGTGAGGAAATAGATCCCTTCCTCTTTAGACTTCAGACCATGGTTACTTGGAAGCGGGGAGCGGGAGCGGGAGCGCCATTTTTAAAAGCTCCTAGTCCGGGAGCGTTTCGGCGAGCGTTTTTTATATATATATATATATATTTTAATATTTTTTAATATTTTGATACATATATGTCAACAAAAGCATGTAGAATGATGAATTAGACATAAAAAACATAAAAACATAGATTGAACCATATAACATCAATCATCTAGAAGTTATAATCTTCATCAACCACGCCCACAAGTTAGAAACATATAACATATTGACTCTTGAGTCTCATGATTCATCAAAGTTTCAAGCTTTCAAAATTCAATAAATAACATTTATCATCATTGAAATTTGATATATAACATTTATCATCATTGATTCATTGATTTCAAATTTCAACATATAACATTTATCATCATTGATTCATTGATTTCAAAATTCAATATATAACGTTTATCATCATTGATTCATTGATCACCATAGTTGTACTTGTAAGCTAAGTGTAACCAATAACCATTACAACAAAGAATATTTAACATGAAATGAAATGTTATAAAATGAAACGAAATGAAACAACTTTCAACTTTCATGAAGCATCATATTCATAATTCATAATGACTTATAAACTTATAAATGCCAACTTCAAAGTTTCACCTTTCAAATTCAAACTTAAATTGTCATATATTGTTTACAAAAATTATCATAATAAATATAAAAGAGTCAAGTTTCAACTGTTCAACAGGTATAAAAGTTAAAAACTACTAGAAAATAGAAAAGACTAGTAAACTGTCAATCTATTTTATCTATTGGCTGGCCCCTTGCCATGCCCACGAGAAATGTCTAATTTGTGAGAACCACGAGGCAATGGTGGTCTTCTAGTAGTCTCCTGAGTACCACGACCATAACTAGAAGGCGGAGGGCCACGTGAGGATGTAGGTGGAGGCTGAATCTGCAAAGGAACAATCGTAGGAAATCAAACACTAGCACTGGTACTAACACCCGCACTACTACTGGATGGTGGACTGGCTCTGGGTGTGGCAGTGGCATCGCTGCTGTTGCTTCATCATCATCCCTCAAAAGTTTTGCTTCCAATTCTTCCATATGTACAGTGCCGTCCTCTAAATTATTGTCCTCTGGGTTGTTGTCCCAAACTTTATATGATTGATCCTCATAAGCCTGATCACAATAATGACTCAACAACCTCAAGTTGTAGTGCACATAAACCAAGCTTTTGCTCGGTTTTCATTCAGCCTGTTTCTTCTCACATTATGTATGAAGCTGTAGGTGCTCCAACGCCTCCCCGCATAAGAAGTATTTACAACTTGTGAGAGAACTTTTTTTGCCAACTTTGGCAAAATTCCCATGCCGCCATATGATTCCCACCATGTGAGAGCATCAAATCTGTCTCTATCTTCCATTGCATGGAAAGAACCAAAGTTACCAGTGCAATTGAAGTATCTGCCTAATTCAAGGCGCAATCTAGCACACTCCTCTTGTTGGGGACCAACTTGTCTAATGCTTTCATGTATCCCTCTTGTACCTCTGGATCTGTGTGAGGTTTGATCCTAACCCCACCTCCGGGTGCAGGTTAGCCCAATCAAGATGGAGAGTAGTATTTCGGCATAAGGATATATGCCAAGGCATATAGTGGAACATTAAGTTTATTCCACTGCGCACACACACAGTCGTGAATCATTGAATACAAGTTGGGATGATTTTCCTTAACAACATCTTTTATTTGCCCCAACATGCTTTCCATTTGCTCATACACCTCCCCAATCACTGGTTTATCTATATCTGAAAAACGAATCATGTGATAAATGGGCTTGGTGAAATTCAAAATTTCCCTCACATGTGCCCAAAACAAAGGATCAAGAGCAGTCTCCTCAACCTGTTCAAAACCTTACCTGTCAACTATTGTTGCTGCCCTATCCTTTAATACCTGCCAATGTGGACTTGATACCATGGCTGCCAATGACTCTCTTACCTTCAAAAGGTGCCTGAAGGTGAGGTAATAGCTAGCAAATCTAGTCTTTGCTATCTTCAACAACTCCAATTTTGAGTGAGTATGGAAAAGTCCATGTGTATTGCTATGATTTGTAATAAATTTTATCATTTTTTACCTCTCTTGTACAACTCACCAAGCCATCTGTATTGAGGTTGTTTGTTTTTAATTATATCATGCATCAAAAGGTTCATTGTGTGAACCAAACACCCAGACCAAAATATGTTGGGGTATTTATCCTCAATAGTTGCTCCTGCTGCCTTACAATTAGCAGCATTATTAGTGATGACTTGGACGACATTGTATGGCACAATACTTTCAATTGTTTCAAGTAATGGTTCTGCAATGTTAATGCCGGTCTTGAATTTGTCCAAATAATCATATGCTGAAAGGAATATTGCACCACTAACGGACACAACAAGAACACTTATCAATGGCTTTCCTTTTACATTTGTCCATCCATCAGATACAATGGATACCCGATGCTCATTCCAATAACTTGTCATTCTATTCAAAGAATGAGTTATTTTAGCTTTTTCATGATCAAGTCCCACGGTTCTGGCCTTGTCATACCTAGGGCTCTTGTATCCTTTGGGGGCATCATTAATGGCAGAAACCATTTCATGCCAATAAGGTGAGTGAAGAACATTGAATGGTACCCCACATGCATAGAGAAACCATAATTTTTTTGAATCCACATCACTCCTAGACCCTTCGTTAAGGAAATCAGATATGGTTCTACGCCTTAAGGAGATGTTTAGTTCAGGTGTGCCTCCATATCCACTGCCATGGGTGGAAGTTGATGGACTTCTTTGTCCATGATGTGATGGACCTGATGGTGCATAAGAATCAATGAAACCCCTAGATCTTTTAGATTTCTGTTGGGAAACCTCCTCTTCCTTTCTGTATTTCTCTCTATCTGTTGCTGGCACACTTACACAAATTTTGATTCCTATATTTTTATCTCCATCCCATGGCATTTTCCCACAAAGGTGCCTTCTGGCACGGGTGTATGAACCTGTGTATTCTTTATTGCAATGGGGGCAAGGAAATTTAGTGGTTCCACCCCTGTAACCTCCTTCCTGCCTCTGAACATATTTCCACAATGATGTTTGACTTTGGTCATGTTTAGTTGGTGTCTCTGTGGCCTCATGTTCCCCACTCTCCCCTTCCTCCTCAACATACTCCTCTTTAGGATTTTCGTCATATCTACTATAACCCACTTCTTCATCCTCCTCTTCTCGAATGGGGCCTCTTTCTTCTACTCTCCAACACCATTATTACAAAGAAAGGAACCAACATGAAGAAAACCCCAAGCCATATAGGCATGATGTTTCAAGTTTCATGTTTCAAGTTTTTAGCCTACAAAAACATGGAGGAATGCCAAATGGGAATAAGAAAAATGCAACATAGAAAAAAAAATTCATTTTTTCACTTTCAACACATTAAATGTAACATAGAGAAAAAAATTCAAGTTTTCATTTTTGAACAACTTTAAAATGCAACATAGAAAAAAAAAACTAGATTAGAGATTCCTGACTCCTACCTCTTTGTCTTGACTCCTTCAATCCTCCTTGTTTCTCTCTCCAAGCTCCTTGCTCTCTCCGCTTGCTCTCTTGCAGCTTGCTCTATCCTCTCTTCTCTCCTTGCTCTCTCCTTGGCATTTGCCCTCTCCTTGTTCTCTCCTTGGCAGTTGTTCTCTCTCTCTTGACAAACAAACAATAACACAAATGAGGGGAGGGATTTTTATTACCCACCCCCCCTCCCTCCCAAAAAATCACCGCTGATTTTTTTTGTGCGTCGGGGAGTGTTCGTGAGCGAATGCTCCCCGAATGCTCCCTCCATTTAAAAAAGGCCCCTAAATCGTTTTTTAAATGGAGGGAGCGCTTGGGAAGCTTTCGCTCTCGAGCGCTCCCTGAAACGCTCCCTTGAAACCAGGGAGCTTTTTTTCAGGTTCGAGAGCGCGCTCCCGAGTGCTCCCAAAACGCTCCTGAACAGAGCATGTTTTGGGAGCGGGGTCGACGGGGGGGAAACTTCCTAACAACCTTGCTTTAGACTATCCAGGATCAATTGATTTCCATTGGTACGACTCCGGATGAGGCACTCTTGGTGAGGACTGCCCTGAATGCAATCATCGAGGAATGGGAAACGTTTGTCCAAAGCATCTTGGGCAGGGCAGCATTGCCATCCTAGGCGGATACATGGGCAATCCTCCGATAGGAGGAAATCAGGAGGTTTACCAAGACACAAAGCAACAACAATGGTACAATCAAAGTAAAGAAAGAGGAGGAGGAGGATGCAACCCTTGCATCAAAGGGACAGAGGCAGTAAGGGAAGAAGAAGAGGGACGTATACAAGGTCCAGTGCTTTAATTGTGGCGAACTTGGACACTTCGCTAGGAATTGTCCTAAGAAGAAGGACAAGGCATCTTCTGATTCTAAGGCAACAACAACACAGGGGGACGATGGTAGTGACGATGACGTAGCCATGAGTGCTCATGAGCCACGTAAGTAGCGCGACATAGATTTGTAGAGTGAGCTACAGATGGTGAGAGGCAGGATACTTGAGGTGCCCAAACTCTTGTGTTAGATATGAGCTACGAGAGCCTTAAGATGGTAGCAGGAAAAGTGGAGCAGTGGGTGCAAGAGATCACAGTGAAGTGGAGGGCAGAGGTGGGATGCTGTAGAAGGGAGCAACGCAGTGCAAAAGCAACAACAACATAGAAGCAACATTGCAGAGGCTGATGGGACTTCAACAACGCGGAGGGGGCAGTGCTTACGCAATGCAGAGCTGCAGTAGCGCAGTGGCTTCAGGGAGACAACACAGCACAACAGCCAAGGGAGCTTCAGTGATGATATGCAGCCTGACTGACTTGTCTGTTAGTGATTGGGCAGAGGTCCTTCAATTGCTTACTTCTCAGCAATTGAGTTGCAGTGCATCAGTTAGCAGTGGCAGTGCTATAGGCAACACGATGCAACAAATTGAGAGGGAGCTGCAGTACGGATGTAGCAGTGTCAGTGGCAGTGACATGGGCAACAATACAAAAAGCAACAACGCAGTGGATGGAGGGCAGCATGCCAAGCATCAACAACGCAGAGACCGATGCCAAGATCAGAAAATACTTGGTGTGGATGTATTGCTAGAGCACACTCCTCGCTAAGAGGGAGTGTTGAGATTTTGAGGTAGCATCGGGTGTGCTCTAGCCCTGAAATTTTGTGGAGGGGCTAAGACATACGAGACCTCCAAAACCTAGAAAGCATTTGGAGAAATTTCACTGGTGTTGAAGTTATTCTAATAATTAATTTTTTTAATGAGGACCCTAAGTCTAACTTGGGAAATTAGCAAAATTAAAATGAATTAATTAAACACATGTGATGAAATGTTCTAAGTGTCGTGGATCAAGCAGTATTTTAATTTGAGCTGTTGATTAGAGATTAGATCACGACTGTTGGTTTTCCAACGAGAAAACTATAAAGGGATGGCTTGGGGTTAGTTAGAGACACACGCATAGGCAAAGCACTGAAGCTAAGTCGAATTTCTAGGGCGGGGTTTGCTGAGAAATTCGAAGCGAGTTTGCAGTGCAGTGAGGGGCAGAGATTGGCAAAGGATGATTTGATCCAAGGCTGAGAATACAACAAGCAGAGGGGCATTGAGTACTAGTCAGTGCAGAGCCAACCAGGAGGACGCAGTTCAACCAACACCACATAGATGACTGCGTAAGCCCAACCAGGGTGACGCAGACCCAACTAGTGCAACGCAGCACCAGCAGATGTGACACAAGCCCAATCGGGGCAACGCAACACCAGTCAAGGTGACGCAGTGGGGATGCTGGTCAGTGAGGGCTGACGCAGAGGCTGCAGAGGAAACACTGAGGGTTCCAATGGGCCAGAAGGGGCTCGTGATCTGTAAATCCCGTTTGAGGGTGTGATACAGCGATATCTTCTGTCTCTGAGTGAAGGGTACAAATTGCCGTGTAATTTCTCTGTAGTGCCAACCATTTCTGGTGCCCAGAATGTTGTATTTAGATTCTGCATAATAATAAAAACCCTTTAGAGCTGTTGCATCGGTTTTCCCGCATCGCTTTTTTCTGGGGACATTTGTCCGAAAAATCGTGTGTAATCTTGTCACATGTGTGTATTGTTCAGTAAATGATCTATAGATGTGTAGGCTGGAGTTTGTGTCTGCTTTAGTGTTTTTTTGAATATTTCAGTTAAATAACTTGTTAAGAAAATTAAAGAAGTAGGCGAAGTAGATCTACACACTGCAGTCGAGTTTCTATTTTGAAACTTTCACATTAAGGAGACTAAAAGAATTAGACACGAGAAAAGGTGGCTAGGCTTGACTCCTTTGTTGAGCTAATCTTAGAGGTACAAGGGGGTAATAACATATGAAACTGTTGCAAATAGTGTGTGGTTGATTAGGGAAACACACACACAGGGTTAGTTGGATTGAAGTATGGAGATGTCTACTTATTCCATGACTATTATTGCCTCCTTGTTGAGAAATACATGGCACTAGGATTAGGAGATTTCTCTTTGATGATAACTGCTTGTGAATGCTTTTTACTTCTTTAGATTAGGATCTTCTTTTTATTTAGATTCTATAGTATTCTTCTTCATCAAACAACTGCGAAAGAATAAACTATAAAGAGACAAGAGACACAAAATGTAGGCGATTAGCTGGGGCCAAAAATCTCCAACTTCAGAGGAAAACCCAAACGGATTCTTCTTCTTATAGAGACTTCAATTGACGAATACCAAGACCAAGACCAAGACCCTTGACACGACAACCTTTCCAAGACCAAGTCGTGAACCTTCTTAGTTTGATTTCTTCCTTGAGTCAACGATGGTCAAACTTCCTTCTCTCCAATATCTCGGCTATTCTTTGGATTTCGGTTCCTTGGTTCAACTTTGCAATTCTCATCCCTACTTCAGAAACCCTAGCTATAGCATACGAGAGAGATAAACAACTTGATTCCCTTCGCTTTAGATGGAGGCTCTTTCTCTTTTAATTCGGCTAGAGAATCACCTTGTTCTTCTCCCAAAATATGCCTTCTCAATATCACTATGGTATCTCAGTCCTTCCTGTAGTATACAACACTGGATCGTCGCACGTGTGGAATGTGTTAACCCAAAAACATATCAAAAAACAATTCGGTGATGATCTTCCTTTACCTCTCTTGGTGACGAGACTCTTCTTGAGATCTTCACACTTCTTTTCCACTTCTTCTTGCTTGTTTGAATTGTGCCTTCAAATGGAAGTCAAGCTTCCCTATATATAGTGTTTTGCCATAAAAATAAGTCGACTTGAACTTGAGCCTAGGCCGACATGTCATATTAGAGTCATCCTTCGGCCGACTTGAAGGTGAGCTTGTGACATGGTCTTGGAAGGGTATTTACTATTGACACAATCAAAATTATTTTTTACAAGATGTAACATGTCCTCAATATTTGACATTGACTCCCTAGACTTTATGACTTGATGACCAACCCTAAAGGTTCACAATGGGAGTCCTAACTATAAAAATAAAATTCCTTGAGCATGAAACCCATGGCTCAAGCATTACAAAAAATAATTTTTTATTTTCTTCTTTACATCAATTACATAAAATCATAATTACACGTCATTATGAAGACCGAACCTAGTTACACTTTTCAACACCTCCTCTTAACTAGGGAGGTATTCATAATCCATACAAGGTACTTGGACATTCTCAATATGAAGAATTCTCATAAGAAGAGTTGCATTGGTAACCCATCTGTATAGCATCATATCATCCAACATTGTCACATAACAAGGCCTTGACTAACAACTCTATCACTCCACAAGATCAAAGCACAACACTGGCGAGACTAATGATTTATAGACACCATCACCATTTTCTCTCTTAGAACATACCCTACCCAGGTTTTCTTAGAGTATGTTCCAATAAGACTATTCTAATCTTGGATTCCCAGTCCTCAAAGAATATCGGTCCTCTACGACTACTCTTATCTTGGATGCACTAACTCATCCTCAAAGGGTATCGAATGCCAGATGTTTACCCAATCCTCCATTCTGTCTTCCCAAGTGAATACAAGAATGATGTGTCTATCTCTCCTCATTGCCTTCAATAAGAATTACGACCTTTCGTCTTGGTCTAGTGCATGACACATGAAGTAGAGAACCATATTTGTCACTCCCTCTTAACTAGGGATGGCCAACCCATTACATAAAAGGAATGTACCCAAGCTCCCTCTTAATCAGGGACTTGTCCAAGCTCCCTCTTGACCAGGGAGTTGCTTTCAGCAACTCTTCAAATGGAGATCATGGGAAAACCAACTGCTTGTAGAACTCCTTCCTTTGATGTCATGAATTCTTTCGTTGTTATGGAGTCTACATATTTTTGGGACTTCTTCGTTGGGCACAGACCATCCATCACTTTTATCCATGAGTCATGTCATCACTTCTTTCATTGAAAAGTGATCCATTAGTCCATATTTGGCCTTCCTACATGCCATGTTGCCTTCTTCATGCCATGTTTCTTAAGGATCTTTCATCCTATTACATGGTCATCAGAGGTGGAAGACATCTACAACTTCTTCCCTTGGCAACCCTACATAAGCCCATCCAGATATTAATCACAAATAAGAAATGAACATTAAATCAAAATTACCTTTGTGATGGTCTTTCATCATGGCATCTTCTTGTTTGCATTAGCATCCTTCATACAAGTTGACACATCTCCAAAAGATATACATTGTCAAGGGTATCCTTCTTTTTCCAGACTCCATTAGGGTATTCATATCTTTCATGGAGATATCATAGTCAAATCTGACATTCACAACACAAATTCTATTGAAAGCTATTGAATTTTGCAACTATGGTCAGCCTTCATAATTAATATTTTAGCCCTTCAAATATGTGTAATAATAAATATAAGACATGTTATGCATGTCGACTTTAATGAAGAAAATTTCAATTTTTAAGTCCCTCCAAATATCAGGTTGGTTCTCCAAAAGATCAAGTTAGCTTGACCCTTTAGACACACCACTTTGAGTTCGTCCCATCACTATATCTACCCAATAAACTTCTTCACTTGGCAAGCAATTCAGATTGGTTATATTTCTTCCGTTCACACAAGGGGAGCAACAAAATGAGATTTCTCTAGGGTAGATTGAAGTCATTCAAAGAAGATTAAGAATATCCAGGCAGGTCAAATTCTGAGGTAGGCAGTACGCCGAATTCTGAACCAGGCAGTAGGCTGGATTCCGAGCAGACCAAGCAAAATTGTTTGGGTAGAAGATTGACTTGTCTAGAGTGTAGTTTGACTAGGTGTGACTAAGGCTATGTTTGACTTGAAGAATTAGATGTATCTTTGTTGAACTGAATAACTTCTCTAATGAAAATATTTCTTGGTTTTTCCTCCATGTGGGTTTTCTAAGGTTAAAAATTCTTGTGTCTCTTGTTTGGTTGTCTCTTTATGATCCTATTGACATTTTCTTTCTACTATTGAGATATTCTATGTAATTACTTTATGATGAATGGGAATGCAAGAAAGCTCAATATATGAAATCATAAGTAATTATCAGATTAGGTGATCCTTGAAAAGTCAACAAAAGCAACCCTTCATTAGGAACAAAGATCATTATTGAATCTAAGTGAACCAAGCTTGAATGTCATGGGCTATTTAATACTTCAAATAAGGATCACCTTTCAAAATTAGGGCCTTGAACTCACACTGGTTTTTTCTTCCTTGGTAGGAGTGGTTAAAGGACAACTCTATTAATTGTTTCCAGCCCCTGAGGGGAAGCAACATTTCCTTAGTTCACTCTTCAATCCATGGGTGATAGTGAATAATAGTGATGGTAATGGAGGGGATAAGACTTTATGTCCAAGTGCCATGGTCAAAGGGGCCAACTGATGCGGGTATCCACATCATGAGTGTATAGATGTGAGGAGGGAGCATTCGTGGATCTGTGAGTTACCAACTCAAGCTTTTTTTTCCACCCCTCTTGTACTCCTTTTTCTTGATTTTTCTTTGTATTACTCCTCATAGCTCAAGGGTTAGAGTTTGCTTTGAATGATATAACATTTGTATTACCCTTAATGATGATTCAGTTTATCGTTCATCGGGGTTTAGGACATGCAATGGAGCAACATGTGCTCAGGAACAGGGTGATGGCCATATGAGTGAGGTAGAGCTGATGCTAGGCTTTTGCCCACGTGCTAATTCTTATGTCCCTAGCCACCTTTTGCATTTTAATATCTTTTATTTTTATTTTGTTTGCCTTGATATACTCTTTCTGTTTCTTTTAGCTGCACCAACCTCATAGGGCAAAGTTTCCAGACCCTACCTAGGTATGTGGATATATGGGTGCCAAATCCCAAAGAACTCATGACATGTTGAACCCGAAGAATGGAGGTGGAATAAGGGGCTTGTTATGTGTGATGGAAAGTTTTAAGTGTGATATAGGGGAAGATGGAAGTTTGCTATCTCAATCCAGGCTTCCCTGGTAGTGCCCCTCCTATACCCATTGGGCCATTAAGAGAGGTCCGACTGGAATAGGATTGAAGATTAGCCCCCCATTTAAGGTGAGAGAACAAGATCATGGTCAAAGCCCATCCTTCTTCCAAATCACCCCATAATTCATGCTAAATGCCCAAGAACAAACATGTATAAGCACTCGATTGCAAAATGACGATATTAGCTTTTGAGTGAAAGGCCACCTTCTTGCATGTGCTCTTGCCAAATGGGTGAGAAACATTTGTATGTTTCAAGTGGTAGAGATATATGGCTTATCATTAGCTAGTGGTGGCTGTTAGCTATCTGGTTGACCGACTGGCTGTCATGAGTAGGAGAGAAAAGTTTTCGCCTATAGGGTTACCTATTTTGGTGGGTAACAGGTTGTACCTTTATTCTCATACTTCACTTGGGAGATTATATTGTGCCCCTAGTCTACTGTGACGTCCCATGGGGCCCCTTTTCTTCCACTTTTAGGAGGGGCACTAATAGGAGGCACTGATTGATATAGTGTGCTTGAGGTAATCCATGCCACCTTCTATCTCTCCCTTATATTCACTTCCAATCTTTGGGTTGATTGTCGTTGCTGTTGGAAACACGATTGTCGTTAGACCAAAACCAGCAGGCCGTTAGTCTCTGCTACAATCGCCAGAGTTAGGATCCACGAGAGGTGGTTAGTCCATGTCGCGAAACACACGGGGAGTGTTGAACCAATGTCCAACAATCTCCCCCCAACATGAGTTGGGTGAGTTTCGAACTCGAGACCTGTTGCTCTGATACCAATTGTTGGAAACACGATTGCCGTTAGACCAAAACCCGCAGGTCGTTAGTCTCCGCTACAATCGCCAGAGTTAGGATCCACGAGAGGCGGTTAGTCCATGTCGCGAAACACACGGGGAGTGGTGAACCAATGTCCAATAGTTGCTCATTGGGACTGACACCTTATATACTCATCTTTGAGTTAGGGCTTAGAAACTTTGCTCTAAGAGGTTGATGCATCTGAAAGAAAGATAAAAGCATATGAAGCCACAAATGAAAGAAAATGAAAATTCCAAAAGATGGCTAGGACATATATAAGTGTGTTTGATAAATTCTAGCAGGAGCTCTACCCCCCTCATTGGCCATCACCTAGTTCCTTAAGCATTTCATGAATGTCCCAACCCTAATGAGTGACAAACTGCTACATCTTTAATGGGTATTGGAAAAGCATAAAGCAAGCTAGGTTACCTAAGCTATGCAACAAAGAATGACAAATCATTAAAGTAAAAGGTGCACTAGAGGGGTGGAAAAAGCAGATTGAGGAAAGGGGTAATTCATGCCTCCATGATTTTTCCCTCTTATCATCATTATGCTGTAATATCCCCAAAGGGAAATAACCAGTAATAAACAGAAATGCACTAATACAGATATAAACTGAACCAGATCACTGAATCATGACACATGTAACACCAAAATCTGAGCCATTTTATTAATCAAAAAGTACATAGAGAGGAGTACAATAAATCAGAGTAAGTGCACCTATCCCTGCCCTAGGCAGGTGGAGACCCTCTCCAGCAGGATAATGGTGCAACAAGGACGGCGTCTGTTGCTACGAATGCGAAGATGGCTAGCACGTA
This sequence comes from Pinus albicaulis, assembly GCA_034641835.2. NCBI lineage: Eukaryota > Viridiplantae > Streptophyta > Pinopsida > Pinales > Pinaceae > Pinus > Pinus albicaulis. The sequence continues at coordinate 576,117,499 of CM076583.1, forward strand.
CAGTGCTTTGAAATTTGAAAGGCGATAATAGCGATCTCCCCTTTTGCAAACCCTCTCCAATGAAAAACGCTGTCTCTGCTAGTGACAGCGCAGAAACAGATGGAGCACCAGTCACCCAAACCTCCAGATAGATAGATCAGCTCCTGAAGGCTAGAAAACGTTGTTGAGCCTACCTCACCCAAGCTTGCTCATCAGATCAGCGTCCTACCAAGTGGATCTGCTCCTGAATGCTCAGATCTGCTGGATCTGAAGCCTCCAAACCAGATCTGCGTCCTTCCCCCGGATCTGCAACATACAAGACTAGATACGCAGAGTATACGCTCGGATCTACTCCTCTTGAGGAGTTGGATCTAACAATGGGCCTTGGTCACCCAGCCCCTTTCCTTCGAGAAATAGGCAGGCGTCCTCACTCCCGGAGCTGAGCAGTTCTTCTCTTCTCGAAACCGGCGTTCTCCCTTGCCGGATACGGAAGTTGCGTCCTTCACAGGACGGCGTCCTCACCCTCTCGAATAGAACGGCGTCCTCTCCTACGATGAGCAAGGCGTCCTCTGCCCTCAACCGAGCACAACGCGACCCACCAAGGGCTTTCTCCTCCTCGGATTTGCTTCAGAAACTGCTGCTGCTCTGCTACTGGAACTGAAAAGTGTACTCAGAACAAACCTTACTAGGGCGGGCACTCGAAGTCCCCCGAAGCTAAGGGTGAAACCGGAAAACCTTACCAGGGCCGGCACTCGAAGTCCCCCGAGGCTAAGGGTGAGATCTCCGACCGGAGACACTCGTGCACTAAACAGTGCTGCAGACCGACTAAACAACCGGCGTGCTGAAGCAGACAAAGTCTAGCTATCAATAAGAATATCAAATCATGAATGCCCCAAATGAGGTGAGAACCTCTCCTTTTATAATGTCAAACTCCCTCCAAAACTTAACTCTCCCTGGATCTGCGCAGTTTACCTTGGGTTAGCCTGATGCCTCCCCCATCATACTCAAGTGGACCCCCAAGGCCCCCTCTCTAAGTTACAACGTCAATCTACTAGGAAAAAAAGAACACTTTATTATAAAGTGAGGTGACTAAAGTGAGGTGACCCCTCTTATTTCTCACTTTATTTATTATTTCTATCTAAAGCGGCAAAATAAAGCAAAAATGCAATATTCCAATTAGCAAGGCTAATTGGGAATATTACAGTCTCCCCCGGCAAAACGTTGCTTGTCCTCAAGCACCTGAAGTGAGGGATGCTGTAAGATCTTCTCATCTTCCCAAGTGGCATCCTCATCTGGCAGATTCTTCCATCTCACCAAGAACTCTCTGATCTTCCTGCTCCGCAGCTGCCTCTCCCTGGTGTCAATAATGGCCTCCGGCTGTAATACCAAGTGCCCCTCATCATCTGTTGGTGGTAGCTCCCCGGTGACTGTCACGTGCTGGCCCAGTGCCTTCTTCAGGCATGATACATGGAAAATGTTATGAATCCGGCTGCCTTGGGGCAGCTCCAACTCATATGCAACCTGTCCGATCCTACGAATCACCCTGTACGGTCCATAAAAACGAGGCTTAAGCTTCTCTGCCCCCTTCTGTTTGAGTGAAGACTGGCGGTATGGCTGTAACCGTAGGTAGACCAGATCCCCTACCTCAAAGTGTCTCTCCACTCGGCCCCTGTCTGCATACAATTTCTGCTGATTTTGTGCGGTGGCTATGTTGTCCTTGAGAGCCCGGAGGATGTCTTGGCTCTCTTGGATCCATAATTTGGCTCGTGGAGCCCTGCTAACACCAAACATCACGTCCACAAAAGATAAGGAATGGTATCCATACAACGCATAGAAAGGTGTCATGCCAATGGTCATGTGGTGGGTAGTGTTGTAGCAGTACTCGCCCAGATGTAGCCATTTCAACCATGCTCTCTGCTGCCCACTGACGTAGTTACGCAAGTAGCCCTCCAGCCACTTGTTAACTATCTCTGTCTGCCCGTCTGTCTGGGGATGATAGCTAGTGCTCGGTGTCAACTCGGTCCCTACTAGTCGAAAGAGCTCCTGCCAAAAACCCCCCATGAAACGGCTGTCCCTGTCACTAACGATGGTCTTGGGCAGACCATGTAATCTGAAAATCTCCCGGAAAAACAGCTCTGCCACCTGCGCTGCTGTATAATGTGCCGAAATGGCGAAAAAATGAGCATACTTCGTTAGCCGGTCAACTACCACGAAGATGCAGTCCTTGCCCTGCACTGTGGGCAAACCCGTGATGAAGTCCATCGAAACACTCTCCCACTTCCCCTCTGGAATGGGGAGCGGCTGCAACAACCCTGCGGGATGGTTCATCTCCCCTTTGTTCCGCTGGCAAACCTCACACTCCCGAACATGCTGGAGTACGTCCTCCTTGAGGCCCTTCCATGCGAATCTCTCCCGGATGGCCCTGTACATCTTGGTGAACCCCTGATGGCCCGCCAATGGTGAATCATGAGAGGCATGGAGTATCTTCTCCTTGAGCTGAGATCCCTCAGTCAAGAAGATCCTATCCCTGTAATAGATGACCTCATCGGCCACCCTGTATCTGCTATCTGCTACCTGTCCATCCAGCACCTCACATGCAAATCTATCCTTGGAATACTCAACCAGTAGTCGAGCCTTCCAATCAGCGTCCAAGCTCATGAGAGATAACGTGGCTGGTCTACGGGAAAGGGCATCTGCTACCACGTTGTTCTTCCCTTTGACATACTCTATGTCAAAGTCGTAAGCCTGGATCTTGCTGATCCACTTCTGCTGTCTCTCCTGTAACTGCTTCTGCTCCAGAAAGTACTTCAGGCTGTTATGATCTGTCCTGACCCTGAACCTGCCACCTACCAAGTACTGCCGGAATTTGGCCAATGCATGCATGATGGCCAACATCTCCTTGTCATAGATGGGATAAAGTCTCTCATGTGGAAGGAGCTTTCGGCTCTCGAACGCAATCGGATGACCCTCCTGCATCAAGACTGCTCCAATCCCTTCCCCAGATGCATCGCACTCTAGGACAAAGGGCTGAGTAAAATCGGGTAATGCCAGCACCGGACAACTACTCATCACCTCCTTGAGCTTATCAAAAGCTCGCTGGGCGGTATCCGTCCAACTGAATGCCCCCTTCCTCGTCAGCTCTGTGAGGGGTGCGGCAAGCTGTGAGAAACCCTTGACGAACTTCCTGTAGTAAGTACAGATACCAATGAACCCTCTAAGCTCTGTCACATTCCGCGGCTCTGGCCAGTCCCTGATAGCCCGGATCTTCTCGTCATGGACTCTCACCCCGTCCACTCTTATGATGTGTCCCAAATACAACATCTCTGTCAATCCAAACTCACACTTGGAGAGTTTGGCAAAGAACTGCTGCTCCTCCAGAATGCGCAAGACTGTCTCAATATGCTGGAGGTGCTCCTCCCAGGTCCTGCTGTATATGAGAATATCATCAAAGAAAACCAGCACGAACTTCCTCAGATGATCCCTGAAGATATGGTTCATGCAAGACTGAAAAGTGGCAGGTGCATTGGTCAGCCCAAATGGCATGACCAGAAACTCAAAGTGCCCATAGTGACACCTGAAAGCAGTCTTGGGAATGTCCTGTTCCCTCATGCGTATCTGATGGTACCCGGACCTCAAATCAATCTTTGAGAAGAACCGTGCTCCCCTCAACTCATCCATCAACTCATCGATCCTGGGAATGGGGTACCTGTTTTTCAGGGTCTTCTTGTTCAGAGCCCTGTAATCAATGCACATGCGTAGCGTGCCGTCCTTCTTCTTCACCAGTACTACTGAAGAAGCGAAAGGACTGGTGCTGGGTCGAATGTGCCCAAGGGCCAACAACTCCTGAATGGCCCGCTCTATCTCATCCCGATAGGCCTTGGGATGCCTATATGGGGTGGTGATCACTGCCTGTATCCCCTGCTCCAACTCGATCGTGTGCTCAAACCCCCGATCTGGTGGTTGTCCTGGTGGAATGTCTCCAAAAACTACTGCATACCTGTCGAGAAGAGTCTGTAGATCAGGGTGCACCGCCCTTCCCGTATCTACTATCTCTGAAGCCCACAACTCGACTGCCCACTCTATATCTCCCCTGCGGAATGTCGCCTCCATGCTGTGTGCCGATACTGTCTGGGGCGGATATGTGTTCTGTCCTCGGATCTTCTCATGCCTCCCCGTCTTGGGATCATCCCACTCCATTTCCAAGGCCTTCCAATCTGTTGTGACCTTACCTAGAGTAATAAGCCACTGAACTCCCAATATCACATTGGTGTCCGGAATGTCCACCACAAAGAAGTGATCGGTCAATGTATAGGTGCCCATCGTCACCGATAACTCCGGTACATATCGAGCACAAGCCATGGTCTGATCTCCTGGAACCAAAACTGAAAACCCATCAAAGCTCTCCGTGGGTATGCCTCTCCGTGCGACCATCTGGGCATCGATGAAGTTGTGGGTGGCCCCACTGTCGACTAGAACTGAAACACGCTGTCCGCGCATTGTCCCTCGTACGCGCAATGTCAGATACTTGGGGACTCCTCGTAATGCTGCTAGAGCTCCCCCAGTAGGTGCGAATGATGCCCCCCCTGCATCGGGTGGTGGAGGTGGTAAGGTACTCTGCGCTGCATAACACTCTCCTGCCTCCTCATCATCCATCTCATCCTCTTCCCCACTGCCCTCGGAGAAGACCTCTATGAAATGTGCCTTCCCCGCTGTGCACTTGTGTCCTGGTGCCCACGGCTCCTGGCAGGTGAAGCATAATCGCTTCCGTCTCAGCTCTCTCCTAGCCTCATCATCATACTGTCCTCGTCCGGGATTCGCCTTGGGAGGCGGAACCCTCGTGTCCTTACCCTTAGGCTGGAAAGCCTGTCTCTGGGGATAAGGTGGCCGAGTCCTAGGCAAGACATCTTGTAGGTCACGGGCCCTACTAATAGCGTCCTGAAGTGTAGCCGGTTTGTTCGACCGGACTAGACCACGAAGTGGTTCTGACAGCCCCTCTACAAACATCGTGATCAACCGAGCTGCTGATATGTCAGGTACCATCACTGAAACCCTCAAGAAGTCTGAGATGTATGCCTCTGCACTCCCTGTCTGTCTGAACTTGGTCAGCTCGAGGAAAGGCTGATCCGGGTCCTTCTGGTCAAAACGTTCCACCACTCTCCTGGTGAACTCAGCATATGTAGTCACTGCGGAATGCCCCAGTGTCGTGAACCCATGGAACCACCAGTTCTGGGCCTCACCCTCTAGATGTAATGCAGCCATCTTAATGGCCTCCCTCTCTGGCATCTGGTTAAGCTGAAAATAGAGGTCTAGTTTTTCCACCCAAGACTTGGCCGTAGTCTTCGGTGAACCATCAAACATCGGCAAATGAAATTTGCTGGCTGCACGGTTACTATCACGGTGGGAGCCCCGTCCCTTATTTCGATCATGAGACTTGCCGCCACATCGGAACTGGATATATTGATTAAAAGGAAAAGCATCCATGAACTCCTGTCCCATGCTCCGCCAATCTGCAAACAGAGTCGCATGCTGAGCTAGATTCCCATCTTGTGGTGTTGTCTGCTCCTCTTCCTCTACCGGAAAGGTGGGCATGGTAGGTCGTGTGGGTGCGGAATCGACCCTCTGTGCTGTCACAATGGGAATAGCATCCGCTATGTAGCTAGACACGCCCGATCCTTCCCCCACCTGGAAAACCCTAGGGGGTTCCTTCTGCGTCCCCTCTGCAATCTTCTTCACATCCTGCATGAATGCATCCATCTTCTCAGTAAACTTTGCAATCCATCTTCTCGATCGCTTTGCCGCATTGCAGTCGCTATTGTCGTCTCACCGCCAGGGTTCCGCTACCCTCATGCATTGCAGGATGTCATAATTTCTTCTTTCCACGGTGCCGGGCGACCATGCTACGATATGTATGCGTATACGAGGAAATAACCGATAATAAGCGAAAGTATGCCAAGCGGATAAAGAGAAAATATAACTTGTTGAACAGATCTTTGAATCATGACACATAGAATACCAGAAACTGAGCCATTTTATTAATCAGAAAGTACATAGAGAGGAGTACAATAAATCAGAGTAAGTGCACCTATCCTTGCCCTAGGCAAGTGGGGACCCTCTCAACAGATAATGGCTGCAACAAGGACAGTGTCCTAGCTGCTCTGAATGCTGAAGATGAACTGCGCTGGTACTGGGGCTGAAGACTGATAAATAGCTGATCTCCCACTGCAAATTCTCTCCAATGAAAAACGCTGTCTCTGCTAGTGACAGCGCAGAAACAAATGGAGCACCAGTCACCCAAACCTCCAGACAGATAGATCAGCTCCTGTAGGCTAGAAAACGCTGTTGAGCCTACCTCACCCAAACCTGCTCATCAGATCAGCGTCCTACCAAGTGGATCTGCTCCTGAATGCTCAGATCTGCTGGATCTGAAGCCTCCCAACCAGATCTGCGTCCTTCCCTTCCTGATCTGCGTCCTCCACTATCAGATGCTGAAGCCTTGGGATCTATGTTTGGATGCGACAATATCTCCTCAGATCTGCAATTCCTCAAGCTGGATCTAGGGCTAAAACTCCAGATCTGCAATATACAAGGCTAGATCTGCAAGTATCTGCTCAGATCTACCTTCTTCAAGGTTGGATCTAACAATGGGCCTTCAGATCTGCAACCCTTTCCTTCAGAAATAGACAGCGTCCTCACTCCCAGGCTAGACAGCGTTCTTCTCTTCCTGAACAGCGTTCTCCTTACCCGAATGCGGGTACGTCCTTCTGGGGCAAAGCGTCCTCACCCTCTGAATCGAGCAGCGTCCTCTCTGATGAAGACGGCGTCCTCTCCCCTCCTTTGACTGGCGGCCCGGGGAGCTTTCTCCTCCTCGGTTGCTTCGACTACTGTTGCTCACGCTCTTGGGCGGGGTGTGCTGAACAAACACTAGGGCGGGCACTCGAAGTCCCCCGAAGCTGATGGTAGAACCAGAAAAACCTTACCAGGGCAGGCACTCGAAGTCCCCCGAGGCTAAGGGTGAGATCTCCGACCGGAGACACTCGAGCACTAAGCAGTGCTGCAGACCGACCAAACAACCGGCGTGCTGAAGCAGACAAAGTCTAGCTATCAATAAGAATATCAAAATCATGGATGATCAAATGAGGTGAGAACCTCTCCTTTTATAATGTCAAACTCCCTCCAAAACTTAACTCTCCCTGGATCTGCGCAGTTTACCTTGGGTTAGCCTGATGCCTCCCCCATCATACTCAAGTGGACCCCCAAGGCCCCCTCTCTAAGTTACAACGTCAATCTACTAGGAAAAAAGAACACTTTATTATAAAGTGAGGTGACTAAAGTGAGGTGACCCCTCTTATTTCTCACTTTATTTATTATTTCTAGCTAAAGCGGAAAAATAAAGCAAAAATGCAATATTCCAATTAGCAAGGCTAATTGGGAATATTACATATGCTCAAGATGTTAGACCTCCCTCAACTGGTACCATGTCTATGGCCATCTTTGTTGAAGCCTTTCTCATTTCATGACCACATTTATCATATGCATCCATGGATTGAGGGGCCTAGCTATGAAATGTCCTTCCCCTTAGGGGCTTGAAGCACCTAATAGGGATGATTGCATAATCATCCCTAACATAAGTGTGGTAACTTGCTTATAAATCATCAACTAGAAAGACATGTGAAGGCAAGCTTTATGTGAAGTATTTTTGTACCCCTATTGTTAAATATGGTCCATTATGATGCTTTAAAGTTTTTTGTCGCTAATGGTGTTGATGTCACTTGATCTTGAGGTATGTTTCAATTGGTTCATCATACATGTAGTAGAGATCCCTTGAGGGATGGTTGGACATCTTTCTAACATAATGAAGAGGACAACTAGCCCAACTTTGAGAGCACATATGTCATTGTAGTCATAAAGTTTTCCTTTTTGAGATGTGTGTTGGGATTTAAGAAGCCTCCAGATGGTCATATGTTCCTTGCCACACCTCTAGATGCTAAAATGCTAAACCAAGAAACCAAGGCATTGGCTTGATTGATGATTTGCTCGGGTGGACCTAGGACACCCCCAACCTAGCGTTAACTTGCTTGATACACATTGCCTTGTTTGAGAGCCCAGATGATGATGGAGATCACTTGGGATGGTTTGAGAGGGCTAACGCACCCTATATTGATGCCAATGCTTGATTTTAGGGCTTTCGCGTCACCCATGCATGCCCTAGGAACATAAACCTTCTTGATGGTGACATCTTGTTGTAAGATATGTTACTTGGAGATGTACCCATGCACTTTGATGTCCCTTGGAGTAAGGATTACTCTTGAACACACTTTGTCACCTGCTTGATGGAGATGCCCATTACTAGAGGATGCTTTCTTGTTGGAGAGCCTTTCTTCCCACATGTGTTGGAAGATTTATGACATTTTTGTTATGATTTATTATTTTTAAAGCTATTTTTAGGATGGCTTATGATCTATTAGCCTAGTTGAATGCTTTAAGAAAATTTTTAGGGCTTTTTTATTGTAAATTAATGAAAAATGACTTGGTTGCCCTGATACAAATAGAGGGAAGTCATTTTGGTTGGATCATCATCACACAAACACACACACACTCAAGTCTCTTCTCTTGAGTGAGTATGCACTCGCTCTTTTCTCCTTTCTCTCTTGGACGCAATGGATGAATGATAGTGTGAATTGTCTTGGGGAGGAATTGTTTGCAATATAGGGCTAGCACACCCTATATTGATGCCAATGCTTGATCCTAATGTTGCCATGTCACCTATGTAGTCCCTAGGAAGGTGACGTAAACCTTCTTGATAATGAAGTCTTGGTGGAGGAGATGTTACTTGGAAATGTACTCCTGCATGTTGATGATGTCCCTTGGAGTGAGGAGCACTCTTGGACCCACTTTATCACTTACTTGATGGAGATGCCCATTATTGGAGGATGACATATGTTGGAGAGCCTTCTTCCAATGTGTGGGAATATTTATGATGTTTTTGTTGTGGTTTATCATTTTAAAGCTATTTTTAGGCCAACTTGTGATCTATTAGCCTAGTTGAATGCTTCAAGCGAACTTTTAGTGCTTTTTCATTGTAAATTAATGAGAAATGACTTAGTTTCCCTCATATAAATGGAGGAAAGTCATTTTCATTGGATTATCATCACACACACTCATCTCTCTTCACTTGAGTGAGTGCGCACTTGCTCTTTTCTCTTCTCTCTTGGACGCAATGGATGAACAATGGTGCCAATTGCCTTGGATAAGATATTTTTGCATGGAGAGACTATCTTGTCGCTTGATGAAGTGATTCTTGCTTGAATTGTGTAAGCTTAATGCTATCTGCTTCCATTTTGAATGTTATTTTTGAAATTAGGGTTTATCTTGTGCCATATTAAAAAGTGCAATATCTTTCATGAATTCTTGTCTCTATGTGATTATGCAAAATTGGTCATTCAAGAATCCAATAAAGGAAATTGTTTTAGTACATCCTTTGACTTTAATTCTCTTATGAAAGAAGTCGCTAGGGTTTCCAAGAGAAGCAAATTAGGCTTCCACCCTCTCTATCAAAGTCCTTCCATTGCCCTAATTGACTCCATTGCCCAATTGAATAGAGGCACTGGCCTAGTTGTGGGATCACCTCTAAAATTTCTATCTTTTTCTTTATTTCTTTGTAACAAGGGTTAGGTTTTGGTGTAAATTTGCATTTAATTAATATTGTTAATATTTGGAAAGCAAAATTTAACATTATTTGCATGTCTTTACCCCAAATTTGTTGTTTTATGCATTTTTAACCATTTAAAACATAAAATTAACCTTTCGTTTGTGTACCTCTTTAATAGCGTGCATTCCCTTGTTGACTTCATCATTTACAGGTTATTTGTTTGCTGTTTTATGCTTTTGCATGTTGTAAATCTGCATATCATGAAACATCTAATTTATAACAATTTTCCTTTAGTTTATTGGGATTGGTGGAAAGTATACCTGAACATTGTGACTCTTGTCTTGGCCTCCAAGGCTTTGCTGATACATTTTCCCATAATCATTAGACTCTTATCACCGTTAAACCCTCCTTTATTGAAGATACTTGTAGGTGATTTATCTACAAGCTCCTTAGAGAGCCATTTGGCTGAGAACTCTTGTCATCTAACCCCCAAGTCTTGCTCGGGAAGCCTCCCTTGTGGGGATAAAATCAGACCACAAAATAGTAGGAGAAAGGCCGCTAAGGTGATAGTGGTGGTTGATCTCTTTGTTGCCATAATACCTACATTGCTTAGTGAGACTATGCACTACGTCTACTAGATTTTGCTGTAACATTTTTGGCATTGTTGCTATGCAAGAGTTCAGTCCTGCTTCTGATCCAGAGTATATGCTTCAATCCTTTTTTGTTAATTTGGCAGGTCAGGGATAAATTCCCGTCATTGGACAATATACCTCATCTAGTGAGACCTAAAATTGCCCTTGGAAGCACTGAATTTGGTTAAGGAAAAATGTACTTTTGATGTAAAAACCCACAATGGTACAAAAGTTAAGGTCGACCTAGCAGCAAAATTGGCACCCTCCAACCCATATAAGTACAAGCGAAGGCACACCTCATTTGACATCATACCATCACAACTCTTCTTCTCTCTCCAAATCTGATTGGTTCGTACAGGTTTGAGGCAGCTTATTTTCTTCACACGTGTGAGGGTCCTTGGCAGTTCTGAAAGTTTAGTGTTGACTTTTCTGTGCAGGAGACTTTGACCAACGTTGACTTCAGTGATTTAGGCATGGTTTGATTTCATTCTTCCTTGGAGAAATTTTGTTTTGCTAGGCCACATTGTTTGGCACAAGAGCCGAGGCATTATGAGCACTTTGACTTGTGTTGACCATAGGTTTGACCACATACTTTGACCTACATTGAGCACAGGGTTTGACCGCAGACTTTGACCTGCTTTGACCACCGAATTCTCTCTCTCGCTTTTGACCGAGTGACATTGTCTGTTTTGGGCTAACTTTGACCAGCATTGGAGGTCGAGTTTGTTGACCTTTGACTGAGCTTCATTGGAGAGCTTCGACTACTAATTTTTTGACTGGTTAGGGCACACTTTGACTGCTGTTGACTTGGGCTGAATTGTAGAATTTGACCGTTGACCAAAATTGACTATTGGTTCATCTTTTGAGTATTTGTTGGATGGTTTCTTGGATGAGTCAAAGATGTTGACCTTGGCTTCTTGATGATTGGATCATTGTACTCACTCTGCTGAACATTTTATGACAATCTAATAAGAAGAAGAATTCGAAAGGGTTTTCCCCCTTGTGGGGGTTTTCCCTGGCCTTTGACCAAATTTGGTTTCTCTTGTCATTGCTTCTGATTGTCTCTTATTACACCGAAGGTGTTTTTAAGGGGAGGTTGCTTTGAGGAGTTTCATCGTCTGTCCAAAGCCTATAGAAAGATGCCATCTGTTTGCCCTTTTTGTAACTTATTTCAATGGCGATTTGACTGGTTGTTCACTGCATCAGACTTTTTAATATGCGGATACCATGAGCGGCAAGAGAGCTTTCATCTATCATCAGGCCGTGATTCCGCTATGGTAAACAAGTCGTGTGATTTTCGAAAGGAACACTACGTGGTTCTGCTATTCTGGAAGTAAAAAGCCAATAAAATACTAATCCAGAACTGGGAGGGTAGGTGGGTTCAACCTGACAGAATCAGATTAATAGAACCCCATACAGATACCGCTCACCATGAAACGATGCATCCTTCTAGGAACCAGAGCTCTACCAACATCTACATCAATGGCCATCTTCAATCATCATCTCTGCCACAACAACTGTAGATGGTGTTTGATTTTGCATTTGCTTATTGTCTAAATTCCATTCATATAAATATCATGCGTTCTGGACTTTACTGTAACTAATGGAAATGAGATTTGGGATGTTTATTTAAATTAATATTTGTATTAGAGAATGCATGCGTTGTGAGCTCTGAGTTGGAAAAAATGTTATGGAGAGATTTTAAATTAATACAGTCCATCACAACAACTTAAGGAACTTGCCCCACTCTAGGATAAATGAAAATACGAATACATAGTGAATGGTTTAAATTGATTATTTGAAATACTAATAACTGATTGGTTGTCACCCAAACACGTTAATCCCAAAATAACGTTGTGAACAGTAAGCAAAAATAAAAGCAATGAAAATTACAATTTGTATGTCCAATGAGTATTTATTTATATATTATACATCATATTTGGAGGAAATTTTCTCAATGATATATATATATATATATATATATATATATATATAACCATGGTATGAAACATAAAATGTGATTCATATACGATTGCAGACAACAACTATGAATATGAATATTAAAATTTACTGAAATTGAAATCAAAATCAATCCATGCCTTTTTTATTTAGTGTCATGCCTATTTTTAATTTTCTTTTTTATGGGAGGGGATGTAATTTGAGAATGTTTTATCAACATTATATTTGTTTAACAACATTCATTATATTGATCATGATTCATAATTTAATTGATGATAATATAATCTTGTTTAAATTTACAAATTTGAAGAGGACAATTGTTTGTAATGACAGATTCAATTAAAAATCTATTTTATACATTAAACTTGATGTAATACACGTAAGACTTCATTAAAAAAAAAAAACATGTAACAAAAATTTTAAGCATGGAGATTCTTAATATGTAAATAGACTTTATTATAAAACTATTGGTCAACCATGACTTATCAATACCATATATCCAAAAAAAACCATAACTAGTTTTGTATGACATTGTTTATATCACATTTTTTTAATTAATAAATTTAATTAACAATGCAAAAATAGGCATAACTACTTTGATATAAAGCTCAGGCCTTGACTTGTGTATACTATTAAGAATGTTTTAGAATATTTTATGGAGGTTAAATCCCTTTCATCCAACTAATAATTATTGATAATTAAATTAAAGTTGTAGAAGCCCTATTCCAGAATAGACATGCCTATAGACATAAATATTTTGGGGATATTCTGTAAATGTTAAATACCATCAAATACCTATCATCCATCTATAACTTATTGATAACTAAATTTAAATTATGGAAACCCCTATCTAAGTAATAATTGATTTAATTTTATAATTTATGGAATACATATACACAAGTGATTTGATTTTAATATTTTTTATTAAAAAAACTAAGATATGCTACTTATGAGGATTTTGTTCGTTAAAATATAATGTAAAAGAAACAAGTGGAAAAAATTAGATTGATATTGAGTATTATAAGTATTGTAGAAGTTTAAAATATAACAAAATGTAAAATACAAAATAAAAGAAAGTCAAAGTTCAAAATGGTCAACAAATTGCCTTGCCATACATATTTGGCAGGTAAACAAGTCTGTAATACATTTGATATCTTATAAATATATTACACATATTTTATCTTTCCAAGCACAAAAACAAGTCTGTAATACATTTGATATCTTATAAATATATTACACATATTTTATCTTTCCAAGCACAAATGGTTATTGGTTTGCATAACTATTTAAACTATCTATCAATGCTTTAGGAAAAAAAATTAAGTTTGATGTAGAGTTTACACAATTGGTTATATCAAAGGTGGATATTTGCTCAAATTCCAATCCCATATTTGATAACATGAACACATTTTGTCATATGACAAACATTGGCCTTATTAGTCCCTCCCAAGGGTCATTGATCACTATTACTTGAACATTGACTAATGCAATTTGTAGTGTTTAACTTTTAAAAATGTTTTTTTTTTCAATATTATGAAAAAAACTAATTTTCAAATGTTTGATTGGACCATAACTTGATGGTTTATTACAAGGTTTGCACGATATAAGTCATGTGGATAACTGTCACATATTTTTCCCATAATTTCTGGATATTGTTGCCATATTCATGCATGATTTTTGAATAATTGCGTAGTGGTGTTTTATTCTTAACTTTTGCAAGAAAATCATCCAAAATTAAAATATTTAAAAATAGTTCATACTATGTAAATAACATATTTATCATCAATTAATTCCCACCATAATTTAAGCAAGTATTTGCTAAAAAAAGGATAAGAATAAATATATTTACCAGGAGTTATTTCCCACCATTATTTATATAAGAGTAAAATTGTAAATGTATAAACATCTCAATTTATTAGTTGTTGCGAAAGAAAAACTATAACATTTGATTTGCCTATTAACCACTATTAATTTAGCATTTCCCAATGCAAGTTATAATGTTTTATGTAATTTTGTTTAGAGCATAATTTATAACTTCATTGATAGGCTCTAAACTTCCCTGTAACACTTGTTTTAAGTGAATTGTTAATTTTGTAATGAATACATTAACATATAATTAAAATTTAATCTCTTCCTCTTCGGTGTTCCCTTCCCCTGCTCCAGGGGTATGCTAGTTGTACATTGCATTCACTGTTCTATCTACAATTGCTATAGATTATTGGAAGATTGAATTTATTGCTAATTGAAGTTAAGAATTTATCTAAGTGATTGTAATGGCATAGAACAGTGGAAAATTAACATTTTTGATGAGGACAACACAAAGAGCAAGTTTAAAATTTCTCATTTAGCGACTCTGAATTATGAAGCAAAAACTAAAAAAGCTTGATCCAATTAAAACCTACCAAAGATTATCTAAGGAGACTATTGATAACCCTGTCCTTGATAGGCTCAATATGGATCTATCTATAAAACCATTGATCGAAGACACCATCTCTCTTGATTTAACTAGAATCTTGGGATTCCCAAACCCTATGCGTAGCGACCATAAGTGGTTGTCTATATTCCAAGGAAATCCACTATCGAGCCTAAAAGACATTTGAATTCCTTCAAAGTATTTGTGCCTCTCATGTTGGTGATGATATAAAAGATGATGTATTGATGAGACTATTTGCTTTATCACTAGGGGCGAATGCTTAAAGCATGGTATCAAACTCTTCCAAACAAGTGCATACGATCATGGGATGATTTTGTAGGTATCTTATTATGTAGATGGGTTAAAGGAGTGGATGGTTAGTATTATACAAGGACATTCTCTCAACAAAGAAGGAAATATTCAAAGGTATGAGGGAGTTGAATCGAAGGTTCAATCATCTTGCTGCAATCATCCCTGAAAAACTAAAAGAGGTATCTTATTATGTAGATGGGTTAAAGGAGTGGATGGTTAGTATTATACAAGGACATTCTCTCAACAAAGAAGGAAATATTCAAAGGTATGAGGGAGTTGAATCGAAGGTTCAATCATCTTGCTGCAATCATCCCTGAAAAACTAAAACCTCCTGTTGAATTAATACTCTCTACATACTTCCAAGCATTTTAAGTATAATTTTCATATATTCCTAGGGATAAAAGTCCTCTTACAATCAAGCAAGCCCAAGACAGTGCTATTGAGATGTATGATTATATAGGACCTGAATCTCGTAGTACATATATGATTTCTCTCTTCAAGTGACTTTGTGAACATTGCTAATCACATATTTAATAAATGGATGTGTACATTGGTCAAAAATTATATTTTCTATGTTGCCCATATTAACAAAATTGAAGAAGAATATATAAATGAGCAACAATACTTTCCTAAGAGCTTAGGAACTCAAAGGTTGGATGGTACTTGTGGTATGGATCCCTCTGTTATCCTACACACCTGAACGTCAACTAAGAACATCCTCCTTTCTTCATAAACTTGGAAATCAATGGTTTCCTCCTACATAACGTTGGATTCAAGAGCTCCTACCAATGTAATCCCATTGCGAATCATGAATCACCTAGGGTTAAAAATCTCTAGACCATATAGAAATGTTTGTGGGATTGATTCTAAGGATATTGAAGTAGTGGGGTTATTGAAGACTTGCCAACATTTTTACATGGGCACCTTGAGAGGAAAATCCTCATGAATGTAATTATCATAGATACTCCTGACTGTGGCATGTTGCTATCTAGGAAATGGGCAACCGATGTAGGTGGCGCAATTGGAATGGATATGTTCTACATTCAAATCTTGGTTGGGGAAGGCTCCTTCGCCTTGATCTTTAAACAACCTGCCTTGTGTCGTCAAGTAGAAAAATATATGTTATTTTTGATGATGAGGAAGGTGAAATCTGTGTATTTCAAAATTGGTGGGTATCAACTAAAGCAACTTCCCTCGAGGAGGATGTAGACAAAATTGTTAGGATATTCCGACACAGGAAATAGTAAGTATAACTTGGTCTAGTGTAGAGTTAGGTAAAGTGTGTTTCTTTACTGTGTACATTTGTAACTTATAATCCGACAGTCACGATATGTAGTGATCCGATGGTTCACTCTCTCTTCAGTATTACCGACACTTGATCCATGTTTTAACACCCGATTGGTCCATGATCTCTATTTAAAGAGCATGGAGAGTCATTTGCCCGATAATCATTTATGAGAGAAGCTTATGTAAATTTTCTTTTTTATATTAATAAATTTCCTGAAGTGGCCGTGTTGGCTCAAGCCGTGGACCGTTTCCCTCTTCGAGGGTTTTAACCACGTCAAATACTTGTGTACTGATCTGTGATCTATTTGTGAGCGGTAACCTTTGGTGTTTGATCTAAGGAACTTACCCTATAAATTCCTACATAGTATCAAAGCCATTTTGAGGGCTGCATTTGTTGTTGATCCAAATTCGAAGCCGGTTTGACTACATGCGACAACTGTTTTCTAGATCTACTATTTCTGATCACTTTCGGGCCGGGAGAACTACTTTGTTGTGTCAGGAGCTTCTGTTACAGTGAGGAACCCCTTTCGTTTCATGCGAAAAGGTTTCCGGTTGCCCGAGTTATGTCATTTTAGATATTTTTTTGCAGTTATATTTATTAATCCTTATGTTTATTTCGGTTTATATATTTTTTTATTATTGCCGGATCTATACCCTCTTCTGTGTGTATGCTCTTTGCTGTGTGCTGTGTACGATTTTGGCAAATTAGAAACACGAAGACATGATTTTTTCTTGCTACGTATGCTCTTTCCATGCGTCTTTGTGCGATCTCGGGAAATCATAAATAGCGAAAAAAAGATAGTTGTCGGTAAGACTAACCGGAACTCTAACGTTTTGTCGTAAACTTTGCATTTCTTTTTTTTTGTGCACAGATTTTTGCAGTAAAAAAGACGCACACCGAAGAGCAAAAAAAAGACGAAAAACCCCCTTCCTCCTTTCAAACAATTACAGAATCATTTTACTAGCTCACTTGGTGTAAACTTAGTTTATGAGAATAGAGGTCTTGGGTTCAAGTCTCTTTGTTAAGCTTTTTTTTGTAAAAAGTTTTTTGTTTAGTTACTTTTTCTTATAAAGCCGTTTGGCAAGTTGCCGGTTTTAAAAAGAGGGTTTTATTTCAAAAGCACATGTAAAAGTAACATTGTAAAAGTGACTCACATTTATTTATAAAAGTGGGTCACATAAAGTTTTTTTTATAAGTGAGCTTATTGTATTAAGTTTGGAAAAAGGGGGGGAGGGGGGCGGGGGCAGAATTTTTTTTTTTTTTAAGTAGAACTTCATCATTAGCTTTCAACCTTTCACGTAACTATTCGGCATCTACAACACATTTTTTTCAAAAAGGCATAACTTCTTCATCGAAAGCTGTTTTCCGAGCCGTTTTTTTTTGAACCAGTCTAATTTTTTGAGATCTTTCCATTGGAGCAGTTAGATTTAGCCTTTTCAACTTCAATTTAAAAAAAAAATGGAAAGTGCATGCCCGATTATTCTTAACAACACTATTTATTTCCAATGGCTATCCTATATGATAGCCTTACATAGAAGTAAAGGGCTTTATAGAATAGCCACAGGACAAGAAACTAAACCTACCGATGGAGATAAAGCCACTAAATGGGAAAATAAACAAGATCAAGCACGAGGGTTGATAGGAATGTCCATTGCTCAAGATCTTTGATTTCATATTCAAGAAATTGACACCCTTGATGCAACTATGAAAAAGCTAAACACTGTTTTTGGCATTCAAAATGAAATAAGGACCCACCAGATTGAAAATGAGTTGCTTACTTTGGACCCCAATAATTTCTCCTCTATTGAAGATTTTTTGTTCAAATTCAAGACCCTTAGACTTCTTTTAGAAGGTTGTAAGGTAAAAAATGAAGATGGTAGCCTTATCTATTCCAATCTTGCTAAGCTTGGACCTGCATACTCTTTATTTGTTTCCACCTAAGTTGTAGGAAATGTCACCCCTAGGCCCGTTTCTGGCAAAAAACGAAATGGAAATGGGGAAACCCGTATCATACGGCCCGGAAACGCAGTTTCGGCCGTACTGGTACGTTTCCCGTAGTACGGCTGGAAACACATTTCCTGGCCGTACAACAACGTTTCGCTTCCAAACAGAGTTAATTTTCGACTTTTTTTTTCGGGAATTGTGCAATTTAATAATATTTTATTTGTTTTAATTGGGTCTTGGATGCTTCTAGATGGGTTTCTAAAGTTATAAAAAGGGGATTAGCCTTATTCTCTCATCACACGAATTGAGCAAGTCGTTTCACTTGGAGAAGAGTGATTTTGGAGAGGAGAAAGGAGGAAGAGATTAGTGCTTCATCTTGGGTGTTTTCACCATTGAGCAAAGGAGATTTCAACAGCAAGAGAAAGAGATTTGAGGAGCGGATTTGGAGTGCGAAGTTTCCAGATACGACATTCTTGGTTTTTGGCTTAGTTACAACCATATTTCTCTTTTTTTTTCTGGTATTTTGGGGTAGCTTCAGATACAGAAAATTAATTTGGGTAAGAAGCATTCAATTTCTTTG
This sequence comes from Pinus albicaulis, assembly GCA_034641835.2. Taxonomy (NCBI): domain Eukaryota; kingdom Viridiplantae; phylum Streptophyta; class Pinopsida; order Pinales; family Pinaceae; genus Pinus; species Pinus albicaulis. Next base: position 576,136,255 of record CM076583.1, read on the forward strand.
TTTTTTCTCATTGTTTTGTCTATTTTTCAAGGGTTTATGCTACCAAAATTTAAAAAACGTTTTTTTATTTATAGATTTGTTTTTTTTTTTTTGTGCAGCAATGGCTTCTTCCATCCAAGGTTCAAGTGCAAACCCCAAGGCCAACCCAAGGGCTGAATATTATCCTCTTTGGAGGCATGTTGAGAAGCTGCAAAGATGTGGAGGTGGTGGCTCATGGGAATGGCGGTGTACTCTTTGCAATAATTGTTATAAGGGCCCTTACCGAAGAGTGAAGGCACATCTTTTGCATGGAGGAGGATAGGGGATTGCAGGTTTCATGAAAACATCAGACTCTATGGCAAGGAGGGATTATCAACGAGAGCAAGATCAAATTGATGGAATCAAAAGAAAGCATGATGATTTTAGTCAAGTGGCTAAAAATCCAGCAAACAGTGAGCCAAGGATTGTAATTGAAGCAAGGAAGAGGAGAGGCACTCAACAGCCAGAACAACCACCATCCAGAGGGGCATCTGGTACAGTTCAAGATAGCAGGATTGCTAAATTGGTGAATGTGCAGGGAAGAGAAGAAGCTGATTCCAGAGTGGTTCAGTGCATCTATGCATGTGGTGTCCCATTCAATGCTGTTTGCTCCCCTTACTGGCAAGATATGATAAGGGCAGTTAACAAAGCTCCTCAAGGGTACAAGGGGCCCAACTATGAGAAAGTTAGAACTCAGCTTCTAAAAAATGAGAAGGACCTTGTGGAGGATGTGTTGTTACCAATTCGTTCTTCTTGGAGTAGCTCTGGGGTTACCATAGTCTCAGATGGTTGGACAGATATAAGGCGCAGACTATTGATAAACATCATTGCCACTTCACCAAAAGGATCAATGTTTCTAAAGGTGGAACACTGCTCGGGAGAGGTAAAAGATGCACAATTCATTGCTGATGTCATTATCAAATCTATTGAACAAGTTGGTCCTAATAGGGTGGTGCAAGTTATCACGGATAATGCATTGGTATGCAAAGCTGCAGGTTTGATTATTGAGGGGAGGTTTGACCACATCTTTTGGACACCTTGCATTGTCCACAATCTGTATCTGATCTTAGAGGAGATCGACAATAAAGTTCCATGGATAAAGGAACTCACAGGGGAAGCAAGGGAAATTGTGAAATTCATCACCAACCACCACCAGTCTCAAGCAATATTTCGAGAGTACTCCAAATTAGAGTTGTTAAAAGTTGCTAAGAAAAGATATGTCTCAAACTTCATAATGTTGTGCCACCTTGTTGAGGTTAAGCAAGCATTAGTGTCTATGGTGGTGAGTCAGCTTTGGGCCGAGTGGAGACAGGCAGATTCAGAGCGGGGAACTGCGGTGCGTAGATTGTGCCTTGATGAGGATTGGTGGAGCAAGACAGATTTCTTGCTACTGTTCACAGCCCCTGCATTTGAGCTTCATCGGAATGCTGACATCGACCAACCTTTCTTAGGAGAAGTATATGATGGCATGGATTCCATGGTTGAGAAAACTATGGAAATAATTTCATAGGAGTTACCACAACTTTTGTTTGAGATGGTCAGTTTGCCGAATTAATCAAGAGAATCGTTGTTGACAGGTGGAACAATTTCAACACTCCATTGTATACTTTAGCACATGCCTTGAACCCAAAATTTTATGATGAGGAACTTATTTCTCAAAGCAATGGGAAGAGGAAGGCACCCCATAAGGATAGAGAGGTGGCAAATGGGGTGAAAAAAGCCCTTTGGAAAAATTTTCCAACTCATCTACATAGGGAGGTGAAGGAAGAATTTGCCAGTTTTGCTGCAGGTATAGATGATTATTCAGATATATCATCTTTGGAGGAGAGAAGCATGATGAATCCAGTTAGGTGGTGGATTTGTTATGGAGAAAATGGTGTACATTTGCAAAACGTTCCCATTCGTGTCCTCTCACAAGTGGCATGCTCTTGATCAGTAGAAAGGAATTGGAGCACCTATGGTTTTATTCATTCTGTGAAGCGCATTAGGTTGGGCTCACTGAAGGTAGAGGATCTTGTTTATGTGCACTCCAACCTTCGGCTTGCATCTCATAGGGGTCCATAATATGGCAATGGTCCTTCTAAGGAGTGGGATGTGGATTCAGAAAATCTTGATTTGGATCTCTCTCTTGCTGCCTTGAATATTGAGGACTAGGATCATAGAAGTGGAATTGGCCAAACATCTTCTTCAGCTACACCATCCACTGCTGCGCATGCTTCTGCTGCTATATTTGATGAGGATTCTGATAATGAGTATTAGTCTTTTGACTTTATTGTACTTGCAGCCTCATATATATAATAAAGGTTGATTTTGAGATTTTGATATATAATAAAGGCTAGTTTTGGAGGTTCCGATATTGCTATTTTCATTATGTGTTTGTTACCAATGATCATTCATGAGTAAATGTGTTGTAACTTGTAAATTTGTAATAGCTTATGCTTTGAATTTATGATTTATCATGTATGTTTTAAACTTGTATGATTTCACATAACATTTCTTAAATGTCCTAAATTATATATATATATATATATATATATATATATATATATATATATATCGCGTTTCCCCGTTTCCAAAATTTGGGAAGGTCGCGTTTCGTATCGCTTCCCGTTTCGGAAACTCGTTTCCATTTCCTCGTTTCGTGCAACTTAGGTTTCCACCTTCCATTCCACTAGAGAAGCCCTCATTTCTCAAGGAACAACCTACAAGTCCCCCTCTTTTGATGCCTTTTGCAATTCTTTGATAAGAGAACAATAAAAACTCTTACACCTTGGTCTTATTAATACTGGAAACTCTTCTAAGAAAGCCTTAGCAGCCCAACAACAACCATATCAAAAGAATCCCAAGAAGCAGTATCCTAAAAAGAATGGTTCTAAACCAAACAAGGGTCTTAAGCAATTTCAGTTGCAAACTGAAAAAGCAACTCACCAAATTGATAAGGAAAATAAAAACAAAGGGAAGAAAATAGATAGACATTGCAACTTTTGTAATCGTGATGGCCATGTAGAGTCCAAATGTTTCAAGAAGATGGAAGCCTTGGAAGTAGCAATGAAGAAGCACCACATCAATTAGGAGAACTCTTCAACTTCATCTTCAGGAATGGCACTTTCTGCTTGTGGTTGTCAAGCATCAAGATTTGGTTATGCATTAAATGTATCTTTTTCTTCTCATTCTAATGAGCGGCTCATTGATTCTGGAGCCTCTTACCACATGGCCAAAAATAAAGCCATGTTTTCTTCTTTAAATGATTGTAACACTAAAAATATTTATGTTGGTGATGATAGTTCTCTTAGTGTTGTAGGATTTGGAACCATTCATCTAGACAATGGTCAGTTTAATGATGTATTATGTGTTCCTACTTTATTTGCAGAATCTAGATTATCCACAGTATCATAAAACATTGGTCGACGTTTCGAATGATGTATTATGTGTTCCTACCTTGTCTTGCAACCTTCTATTTGTTTATCAGATAACTCATTCAGGTGAAGGGAAAACAATAGAATTCTCACGTCATGATGTTGTAATTAAGGACCTCAAAGATCCTAGACATATTTTAGCTACTGGCATTGTGATCCGGATTTTATGCAGGAACGCAACAAAATACAGAAATAACCATGAACAAAGAGATGCAGCGGAAATAATGCTTCATTTCATTAATATCAAATAACATAAATATGCTTACAGGCATAATGGAAATAAAATAGCTAGGGTGCTGGTAGTGAATCTCTGAGAAGAGATGTGATGGCTACAGACCTCTGAACTATGTTACAATGAGGCTCGAGGGCCTATTTATTGTTGAGAAACAATGTAGAATCTGAAACGTCCAAAAACCTAACCGTAGGAGATGAGGCGCCAAAACTGTGGGCGCCCATTTGGGTAAATTGGTGGTTCAACTTCCCGGGGGCGTAACTTTGGCACCCGATCTCCGTTTGATGCGCTCAATAGCTCGTTAGAAAGATCTATCCGAGGAATACAACTTTTGGGATGAATTTGATGATCAAACTTGTTGGTAAAACGATACCCAAAAAAACGTCGTTTAGGGCCTCAAAACGGCTCCGGAAGTTCAAGACCCGAAAAACTGCTAAAAATAGTAAATTTTGTTGCAACTTGAAAACTGAAAGAACTGATGATGGGGGTTCAAATGGAATAGGTGGGTGGCCACCAATATCCACCTAGATCATTAGGGCCCCAAAACGGCTCCGGGAGTGCAGAACCCGAAAACCTGCTAAAAATAGTAAGTGGTGTTGAATGTGAAAAGGTGCAAGAATTGATGGTGTGGGTCCAAATGGAATAGGTGGGTATTGCAAGTATCCACACAGATCATTCTTGATGATTCTGAGTTGTATAAGTTTGGCAGCTTTGGGTCATCATCTCTTCCCTCTGTTTTTGTTGCTCATAATGATGATGTGAGCAAAATTTGGCATGAGCAATTTGGTAACTTAAACTATCGCTCTCTTCAAAATCTATGTAAGGAAAATATGGTGATGGGCCTTCCTATGGTATCTTGCTGAGATGGTGTTTGCTCCGGATGTGTACTTGGAAAACATCATCGAGATAGTTTTGACAAACGTGCCTCTTGGCATGCTTCAACCCCTTTGCAGCTTGTGCACAGTGATTTATGTGGTCCACTTCTTGTTGTTTCTTTCTCTAGTTGCAAGTACTTCTTAACTTTCATTGATGATTTTTCCAGACGCACTTGGGTATATTTCTTAAAACTCAAGAGTGAAGTTTTTAACATGTTCTTGGTCTTTAAGGCCTTTGTTGAGAAACAATCTGGACATCAAATTCTTAAGTTAAGATCAGACAATGGCGGAGAATATGTTAACAACAAATTTATCAACTTTTGCACTGAGCATGGCATTCAATTGCAACATACTGTTCCATATACTCCACAACAAAATGGTGTAGCTGAAAGAAAGAATCGCACCTTAAAAGAAATGGCTAATTGTATGCTTCAATCTAAAGGAATTAGGCTTAATTTTTGGGTAGAAGCGATTAACTGTGCAAATTACATCGTGAATCACACTCCTATTAAGGTTTTAAGGAATATCACTCTAGAAGAAGCCTGAAGCTCAATCAAACCAGATGTAAGTCACTTTCGTGTTTTTGGAAGTGAAGCTTGGGCCCATATTCTAGATGCAAAACATAAAGCCTTAGAACCTAAGAGTGAAAAATGCATTTTTGTTGGATATTCTGAAGATGTCAAAGGATATAGACTTCTTCAACCAAAATCCAAAAATATAATCATTAGAAGAGATGTAAATTTTGATGAAAATATATTGGCATGCGAGCCTAGTTCGGCGGGTGTGCCACCTTTGGCCTGTGAGCCTGATTCGACACATGTGCCACCTCTCTCTATCTCTTCTATTTTTGACAGCATTCCTTCTAGTTCGGATGATGACAGCGAGGATGACAATCCTCCTCCACCTCCTCAAGATATTCCTTCAGCGCCACAGCTTCCAAGATGGGTCTACTCTACTTGTGATGCAGCAGGTTCTCTTGCAGGTGACCCTACAGATCAACGTCGTACACGCTCTCAGTTCGAAAGAGTCTCTTCCTTATTGGCTCAAGTTTCAGAAAATTCTGATCCAGACACCTTTGAAGAAGCTTCAGGTCATCCAGATTGGGATGAAGCTATGAATGAAGAATATCGTTCCTTATTGGCAAATGATACTTGGGATCTTGTTCCTCTTCCAAAGGGAAGAAAACTTGTTAGATGCAAATGGGTTTACAAAACAAAGTTTGGACCAGATGGAAAAGTGGATAGACATAAAGCTCGTCTTGTTGCTAAAGGATTTTCACAAGTTGAAGGCATTGACTATACTGAAACCTTCTCCCCTGTTGCCAAAATGAATTCTTTCTGCCTTGTTCTTTCCCTTGTTGCCTCCTTTAATTGGGAAGTCCATCAGATGGATGTTAAATCCGCCTTCTTACATGGAGATTTGCATGAAGCAATCTACATGGAACAACCCCCTGGCTTTATCCAAAACGACTCTAGCCTTGTTTGTCGCCTTAGGAAGTCTCTCTATGGTCTCAAACATGCTCCTCGGGCTTGGTATGCCAAAATGGATAGATTTCTCTTAGATAATGGCTTTTCTAGGTGTCATTCTGACAACACTGTCTACCCCGAGAAAGTGGGTAAGTCCTTCATCATCCTTGTTCTTTAAGTTGATGATCTTATCCTTACTGGTAGTGATCCCAACCATATAAACCATGTGAAGTCTATCCTCAAAAAGAAGTTTGAAATGACAGACTTAGGACACTTGCATTTTTTCTTTGGTCTTCAAGTCTTGCAATCCCAAGAAGGTATCACCCTTTCTCAGTGCAAGTATGCCTGTGATCTTCTACGCCACTTTCACATGGAAGACTGCAAGCCAACCCCTTCTCCCTTTCAGTTTGGAGTCAAGCTTTCAGTCACTTGTACTACCCCTGAAGTTGATGCTACTTTATACCGTCAACTTGTTGGTAAACTTCTATATCTAACCCATATCCATCCTGGCCTTTCCTTTGCCGTTGGTCTTGTTGCTCGGTTTATGCACCAACCTCATGAAAGTCACTGGAAAGCAACTAAAAGAATACTTCGATATATTCGAGGTGCAGTTTAGTTCGAGATTCATTATAGTGCAGGAGCATCTCCATTGTTGATTGGTTTCATTGATTTTGATTGGGCTGGTGACCCTGATGATCGAAAGTCTACTGCAGGATATGTATTCACTCTTGGTTCAGGACCTATTACATGGTCTTGTAAGAAACAAAGTGCCATCTCTCTTTCTTCGGTAGAAGCAAAGTATCGTGGTGCAGTTGAAGCCAATAGGGAAGCCATGTGGCTTCGTCGGATCCTGTCTGAATTTGGTCTTCATCAGAAGTATCCAACTACACTTTGGTGTGATAATCAGAGTGCCATTCAACTATGCAAAGATCTAGTTCAACATCAACGTATGAAACACATTGAGCTTCATATACACTTCATCAAAGAGCTCATTCATGATCGTGTTCTTGAAGTGCAATATTATTCAACCAATGATCAATTTGCCGATATCTTTACAACAATGTTTTGAAAATCGCGATCGGGATTAAATCGGCAAGGGGAAAAAATCGGAAAAAATCATAAAAATCGGGAAAAAATCGGTAAAAATCGGGAAAAAATCGGCACATACAAAAATATTCATTTTTTTTCAATTTTTTTAATATCTAAAGCATCCACAGCATAAAATAAATGCATTGACACAGAAATGTGAAAAAAAAACTAAAATATAAGATGTGTAATATCATGTCTAGTGCTACATCACACATAAAATTGAATCATGTCCTGAATACTAAGTCCTGAGTCTCAAGAGTCAACTCAGCCTCAAAATATCAACAAAAAATATAATAATGTATCTCATATCATGAGTCATAATGTCATATACAAAGGAATGTCAATGCACCATATAACCTATGGTCCTATACTACTGATTTCCTCTGCCCCTCTTGCAAGAAAATACAACAGCTTTCCCTCTAGATGAAGAAGCTGGTGGGGCTGGCAATGGACTCTGTTGTGCTCTAGAAGTAGAACCTGAAGCACCAAAACAGGAACCTGAAGCACCAGGAGCTAAAGGAGGCAGACCACGTCCTCTACCGGTAGCAGGGGTAGGTGGTGTCACCTCCTCCTCCTGCTGCTCCTCCTCCTCCTCCTCCTCCCCCTCCACTACCTCCTGCTCTATCCAATCAGGGGCTGACTCCATGACAGGCCTCTCAGCCTCAACCCTCCATTCAGCAGTGGTGTCAATCACATCTAAAGAGATGGCCTCCATATCAGGTGTCCTCTCAAGTTGTCTCACCCACAATCTAAGATTGTAGTAGACGTAAACCATGTCATTGAGGCGCTGGGCCTCCAACCTGTACAAGGGTCATAAATTAATAAATTAAAAATATATATTATAAACAATAAATTAATAATTATAAAAAAAATTATTTAATGAATTCAAAAAATCAGTTGGAATATTTTAAGTTTTTAACCTATTGCGCTTTTTGGTGTGTATTTTTTCAAATACACTCCAGTTGTGCTCGCATCCTGAAGAGATACATGTTTGGTTGAGTATTCTAATGGCAAGATTTTGGAGTTTTGGTACTCTGCCACCATAGCTCCTCCACCATGCATCTATAAGTTACAAGTTACAACAAATAAGATAAACTTATAAAGTTACATAACATAAGAAAAATTTTAAAATAATGAAAATCTTACCTGGCATTATAGTAGTCCTATCTTGGACAAGCATGTCAAAGCTCAATGTGCCACCTGCCATTTTGTATACCTTCATTTCTTTGGATATCTCTGCATGTTCTGATGGAGATGGCACCATCTTCTGAACATAAGTGAAAAAGCCATCCATGACCTCAGCATCAAATACGAAACTACATGAGTGAGCAAATTCAGGGTTCAGGAAGATCCCTGCAGCATGAATTGGACGATGGAGTGTGTTGTTCCATTGTTCATCAATCACTTCCCATACAAGAAGTTGTTTCTGAAACCCCTCATCACCCTTATCATCATAGTAGCTGCGAATGGCTTCTTTGGCCCTATCCATGGCCTCATACAAGTAGCCCATTGCGGGCTTCTCTCCATTAACCAATCTAAGAACCTTTACCAAAGGTTCAGTAATGCTGCACACCTCTTGCACTCCCGCCCAGAAGCTTTCCTGATATGAAACCAACCTGCAGATGGCCTCTCCCTTTGGTTTGCGGCTGATAGTCAAAGCATGCTACTCCTCTGAAAGAAACATTCTCTTCAAATCTCACATAGAATTCAAGAGGGATTGAAGAGATATGAAACTAGTGGCAAATCGTGTAATAGAAGGGCGCACCAACTCCTTGTTGGTGAATTTTCTCCTCAAATGAAGCACAAATGCATGATTATATATAAATTTTGTAATGCTCTTTGACGATTCTACAATATTTTTGACAAAATCAATCTTTCCTATGTCCTCCAACATCAAGTCAATGCAACGTGCAGCACAAGGTGTCCAAAATATGCTTGGATGCCTCTCCATAAGCATCTTGCCAGCGACAACATAGTTTGCAGTGTTGTCCGTTAAGATTTGGGCAACATTTTGGGGACCCACCTCCAGAATGAATACATCCAATAAATCACATAATAATCGTGCATCTTTGACATGTGCAGATGCATCAACAGATTTCATAAACATTGTCCCCTTGGAACCACTGACCAAGAAGTTAATAAGGGTCCTACCCTTTTGATCAGTCCAACCATCTGATATCATAGTGCATCCTGTGACTTTCCATGATAACTTTTATTCCTCCAATATCTTGGTGCAGTCAACTTTCTCATTTTGAAGAATGCACCCTTTAAAGTCATCATATGAAGGGGCTTTGTATCTTGCGCCAACAACAGTGATAGCATCAATCGTGGCTTGATAAAATGGATTGTTCCTGGAAACAGTGAAAATAATATCACTCCAAAGAAACAATTTTCCCAATAACCTGTCAGCTTCTTCCCTTTTTTTTTAATAAGTGAGGAGATAGATGGTTGTGCACCTGGGGTGGTTCTAGGAACAAAATATGGGGAGGCAACTACGGGGTTGGGTGTAGAAGATGCTGATGCTGAAGAACCACTACCACTCTCACGATCACCTCTAAACCCTGATATTTGACTCCTCAGAGCTGTCTTGTTGAGTTTAGTTGTTTCTATTTCTTCTAATGATTTGATGGCTCTTCGGATTATTTCTGGATTGGTATTTGTGCAAGGTCCTACTTCATGTTCAGGAATTTGTGCCAGGTGATATTTCAATTTGTATATCCACCCTGTCATGTGTTGACCACATAACTTGCAACTCAAGTTTGATCGGTCAAACCCCTGATCAGGTTCACCAAATTCCCATAAAGGATCCAATTTCCTTGGCATGTTTGTAAATTTGTTGAACCCTTGACTCTTGAGTTTTACTTTAAGATGAACTTTGAACTTTGAACTTTGAAATTTGAACCTAGGGCACAGGAAAAATTGAAAGTTAAAAAATAAAATAAAAAAATTACAATTTTACATACAACATTTTGATATTTTCACAAAAAATAACCCTCAACTCAATGCAAAAATAATGGGAAAATATACATGTTGAAACCCAAGCAAAAATAATGGAAAGAAACTAGGAGCACAAGAAGAAATATAAAAAATAAATTTAACCACCAATTTTTTGCATTTTTGACCAAAATAAACCCTCTCCTTTGAATAAAACAAAAAAAAAAAAACAAAAAACACAACCAACTGCAATAAAAAATGATGAAAAATACATGGGTGATAAAAACCCATGGAAGAACAGGAAAAAAACAAAAAAAGGGTCAAATTTGATGCGCATACCTGGAAAAAACGTTTTGCTGAAGAAACTTGGTCCAAATTCGAATTTTGTTGGCTTGGCTTGCTAAAATCCTTCACTTTTGTCCTCTCTTGCCCCTGTAGATCACTTATCCTCCTCCTTAGCTCTCCTTAGAAAATCTTTGACTGCAAAAATGAGGCAAAAAAAATCAAAATCGCATGTTAAAAGAGCGCTGTTTTGAGGCCCCATGATTTTTTCAAACTCAAAAATTTGCCCAAAAAAGCGCCGATTATATTGCCTATGCGAAAAAATTCGCGATTTTTTGAAAAATTTGCGATTAAATTGCGATGTTCGCTTCTTTGCTTTACAAAGGCTCTTATAGAAGCGAAGTTTACCAAACTTCGATCTATGCTTGGAGTTCAAGAAAGTTATCATTAAGGGGGGATAAGCTTTAATGCCCTCTTCCTTCTCTTATTGTGTCACCTTTGTAAATCCTTCAATCCTGTCCCAAGTTGTTCTTAAAGGGGATGTTAGGATATTTCGACACATAGGAAATAGTCAAGTATAACTTGGTCTAATGTAGAGTTAGGTAAAGTGTGTTTCTTTACTATGTACATTTGTAACTTATAATCTGACGGTCATGATATGTAGTGATCCAACAGTTTATTCTCACCTCAGTATTTGGACTACGTACTTTGATGGAGCTTGCTCCAAATTTATTTTTGGGGTTGGGATTGCTTTTATATCGCCTTCTGAAAATTTCATCATGTTTTCCTATAGATTTGCATTTGATTGTACCAATAACATTTCTGAATTTGCAACCCTCACTTAGGATTAGATATAGCCTATAGAAAATAAATAAGACAAAGTTACAGGGGCCTTTGACCTAAGGGGCTTTCAATGCGAAGAATGAAAAGCTTAGGAGTTATGAAGATGTCTTTTGCCACACCATTGAATGCTTTAAAAAATTTCATATAAACATGGTTCCTTGGCTGTTGTTGCTATTGTTGATTTTTGAAGCATCAAGAGGTATTCTCGCATGCCTAAGTCAGTTTTGAAGAAAAACCAAAATAAATTTGTTTTTGGGCCATCGAGTTGGCCCAAGAAGGCAAATCAGCCCAACCACATGACAGGGTGTGTCCCTTGGGCTAATTCACCCCCATTTGACTAGTATATATATACATGATGTGATATTTCATTTTCAACACACCAACAAAGAGTAATGAAGGACAATTTCTCTTGAGAGAGGACGACAAAAGGAGCCTTAGTCTTGAGGAAGGAAGCCACAACCAAGGAACATTTGTTTAAAGGTTTTTTTTTGTGGTTATAGAGGAGTTGAGGTAGGGCTTGTTTGGAGGGATACAGGTTGCAGGGGCTAGGGGCCGTAGGGCCTATCGCAGATGTTGAAGGGGACAAGCCAAGGCTTGTTGGATGCTCAAGTTTTCACTGGCTTTTTTGACTTAAAAATTGGCACATATTTCTAGATAAATTGGATTTGTAAACCTTGTTGAAGAATAATCTCCTAAAGAAAAGCTAGGTTTTCTCCCAAGGTTGGGTTTCCTTGGGTAAAATATTGTATCTATTGTTGATATTTTTTGTGTATAATTGCTCAATGATATCAGTGGCATGAGATAAGTTGATTGAACATCATTAGGTAGTAATTATTAGACCAAAAAATTGTTTTATATTGTGCTTCTTTTAAGAAAATTCGATATGGTAGCATAGCCTTGTTGAAAGAGCAGCCATAGAAGCCAGCCTAAGAGACAAGTGTTAAATATGTTACTGAATTTTAAATCTCTTACCAAATGGTGCCAAGTCTCCAAATGGAAGGCAGGTTGGCTGGTGTTACAAACCTTCAAGAGGAAGTTATTCTAGACTTGGAGGGAGCTGAGGAGAAAGTCCTTTCTGCTCTTTCAAATTCCATTACAAATAGAGATATTTGGTTGGTGGATTGTGGTGCTTCTAGACACATGGTAGGTTTTCAAGATTCTCTCACTTATGTGACTAAGAGGGAGGACTATACAGATTATTAGGACAACCAGCCCAGGCATTGGTGCCCCAGGAGCAGAAGAAGAGGGATATGTCAAAGGTTAGGTGCTTCATTTGCCATAATTTTGGACACTATGCCTCCCAATGTCCTGAGAAGAAAAGGAAGAGAAAGCAACATGCATCAGTAGACAATGTTGATGGTGATGACATTGAGCATCCACCTTAGAAGAAGTCACAAATTTGTCAGAATGGGAGTTGATAATCCTCAGTAGTTTCTTCCTTAATCAAAAGACAACTACTTCATGTTTTTCTCGTTTGATTATGATTATTATTATTATTGTCTCTTGTCCTTGTATTTTTTGCTTGGTTATGATTTTTTCTTCCGTGACCTCTTGAATGAGGTTTTCAAGTACGTCGTGAAGGTTTCCAAGGCAAAGATTCATGCAGTGGATGGCAACATTGGGAAGTACAAGGCAAAGTTGGTGGCAAGAGAGTTCTCCCAGTAAGAGGCAGTGGACTATAAGGAGATTTTTGCTCCAATCACCAAATGGTTAGGTTCTTGTATGGCCTAATCGCTCAAGCATAGACTCACCAAGAGTGATTGGTGTTTGAGAAGGAAGTTTTACAGATTGTCAGGACGTCCAAGACCGTGCCAACTGACTAGAAAAGCTTCTAGTTCTGAGGGAGCAAATAGTCAGGCAGTTAGGAAGGAGCAACTTTCCAAGAGGATGTCATGGGTTGAGATTGACAGACTAGATGCTCAGAGATGGGAGATTGCTAAGAGAAGTATGCTTTCTATGAGGGGACCATGGTAGATAGCTAGATATGCTTTAGTGACAGAGGGAGTAACAGTGGTAGGGGATAGCCAGGATTGTCATAGGAGGATCTGTTTTAGTGTCAGAGGAGTACCTAGTCAAGGTGACCAGAAAGCAACTGTGGTGATGGATCCATTGAAGGAAGCTAGCCAGTTTATGGTTGAGCCAAGACATGCAATGAAGCATGTGGTAAGGTACTTGCATGGTATAATTGGATATGGTTTGAAATATTTCTAAGGTGGTGAAGTGAGGTTGCAGGAATATATTGATTCAGATTGGGCCAAGAGTGCAGAGGACAAAAATAACACCTTGGGGCACTACTTCAGCTTGGGAACGACTATGATATCCTGGTTTAGCAGGAAGAAAACTTTTATCACACTTAGTGTAATAGGGGCAGAGTATATCGTAGCTATTGTTGCAAGTTGTGAAGCACTGTGGCTTCAGAAGCTTCTTGCAGGACTCTTTAATCAGGTCACTTCATCCGAGACATGATGCAATATGGGAGCAGTGAGAATCTAGTACATATCCGCATATGAGTAGATTGCAAACATTCTCACCAAGCCTGTGTCTAGAACGAAGGTTGTATACTTCAAAGACAAGCTTGGCATGATGCAGAATGTCTCCCTCGTTGAGAGGGAGTGTTGATTTCTTTGTAGGATCAGGGAAACCATCTCTTGAGAAGCCGAAAGGACTTCGATAAGTCGTGTTGAATTGAATAAGGGAGATGGACAGATTCACCTGAGAAGCCAGAATAACTTGGCTGGGTCATTTGACCAGGGGTGAATGGTCGAGGGCAAGCGCAAGGTTGGAGAGATCGTCTCTTGACAAGCTAGAAGGACTTGGCTAGGTCGTGCCAATTTGACCAGAAGAGATAGATGAAATTCACATGAGAAGCCAAAAGGACTTGGCTGGGCCATGCTACTTTAGCCAGGGGTGAATGGTCTAGGGTCAGATCCTCTTCTGAAAAGCCATAAAAGACTTTGGCTGAGATATGCCAATTTGACCATAGGAGATTGATACATTTACCTGAGAAGCCATAAAGAACTTTGGCTGGGCCGTGCTGATTTGGCTAGGGGTAAGTGGCCTAGGATACTCACATTGCCTACTCTAGCATGGAGTGATCTATATGTTGAGAAATCAATAAGGCTACAATTAGGGTGAGATTTCTCTTAGACTTAATAACTGCTTGTGATGTATTTTTACTTTTTCTTGATTATTAGCTTCTTCTGTTATTATTATGTTGTTCTTAACATCAAACAACTACCAAAGACATGAAGATCAATAGTACACAAGAACACAAGATGTAGGCTGCAAGCCAGGGCCAAAACCTCTCCTCTTGAGAGGAAAACCCACAAATCTCTTCTCTTATATATTTTTCAAATGACGAATTCCAGGACCTCTAGACCATGACCAAGGCCCTTCCAAGACCAAGCCAGACCTTCTTGATGATATGCTTTTTTTATCCAAGTCAAGCCCAGTCAAGTTTCTTCCAGTTGCACAACTTCGATCCCCAGCTACAGAACTTTGGCCAAAACTACAGGTCTAATTTTTTTTTCGGCCCCTGCACCAGTTGTTGCTTCCACATGTGTGAGGGAAATTACAGTTTCCAAGGTTTCCTTTCTCCTTCGCTTCAGTTGCTTCCTCTTTTAGGGCTAGTAGGTGACCTAATAGACCACCTTTCTTCCACCAATTTCAACCTCCTTTCTGCAACTTGAAAACTTTGACCTTCGAGCTGCAAAACCCTAGCCTTGTCTTCGCACGTGTGAGAGAGATAGAGAGAGAAACAACCCAAAAAACTCGTCCTTTCTTCTTCCTTCGCTTGCCTTTCTTCTCCTTCTTCGCTTGACTGATGAGTGAGAGAATGAATGTCCATAGGAGGTCGATTTCTCTCTTATATATAGGCTTGCAAGTAGGACGATATGCCCTAATGAGGCTGAGTTCTTAGTTGCCAAGCCGACTTGATCTTGGAGGGGTATTTAAAAAAAAATAATTCTTTTGGCATGTTACAAGATGCCCAATGGGGTCTTCTTCATATGATAATGACTCTATTGACTTCTTGATTCTATGACAAACCCTAGGAGCACTAAATGGGTGCTTTGTTGAGAATTTGGTAGGGCACAATTTAATTCAATTTTCTTACTTGATAATTGCTTGAGTTATACTTGTTATGCTTCTAGTACTTAGATCTTATCTTCTTTAGCTTATTATGTCTTTCATCAAGTCAATTATTAAAACGCAAGAGACAAAATTTTGACTCTTCAAGCCATGGCCAAAACCTCTCCCTCTTGGAGAGGAAAACCCGAAAGTAATTCTTCTTCTAGATCTTCAAATGATAAGTACCATGACCATGACACAGACCCTTGAAATTCAATATGCCTCCAAGACCTTGTCACTACTCTACTAGGCCTCTTATGTTGATCTTCTCTTTTCTACACTATTTTGCACCACTTCTAGGGAAGCTCAGTCTAGCCTTTTGATTACTTTTTTCGGTCACCAAATCAGTGTTCCACAGTCTATCTTACTTCGTCCTTTAGATAGATTCACCCTTAGTCAAGGTAGCCCTCGGTCTACCCTAGTCTATGTTCTTACTTGCAGTCCTTGATCTCACATTATATTGTAGACCCTATACAGTGATGTAGCCTCCTTAAGATAGAGTATACGAGATCCCTTTTCCTTCGCTGTAATGAAACTTTTCTTCGCTCCAAACTTCTGTCCTTTAATTCGCACTTAGGTCAAACTTTCCCCTTGCTGGAATAGGTCTCGGTCTCCTAGATTATGCGAGGTATAGTATATTCGAGATCAGAGGTAATTAACACTTCTTGCTTCTTCGTAGATTAGCCCTTATCCTTCGCACCAAGACAGATCCTTAGCTCGCACTTTTATCACAAAACTTGTCCGAACTGATTGGTTGTAATGAGGCCGTAGACTTGTCTATATATAGAGACAGTCTTACCCTCTCTAGGCTGATATGATCAACTGTTAGTGAGCTGAATTCTTCCAACATCTTTTAGGCCGACTTGTTTCAAGGGTATATGCATCATTTTAAGCCAACTTCCATGAGCATATTGACAAGGTCTTGAGGCATACTTTTATATCAATGAATGTCCATTACAAGTGTAACAATCCTAAATATACATGACTCTAAATTATACATTTATGACAAGATGACAACCCCTAAAGACATCAAGAAGAAGTCTTTGACCTATAATAAAAACTTCCTTGCTCATGAAACCCATGATGCAAGTATTACAAAATACATTTTATTATCTTTGTCTTCTTAATTACATAAATTCATAATTATAGGTCATTATGAAGACCAAACCTAGTTACACTTTCCAACACTCCCTCTTAATTAGGGAGGTATTCATAATTGTACGCGGTCACTTTTAATGCGAAGAGTCTCAAAAGAAGAATTCGATTGGCAATCCATCTGTTATAGCATCATATTATCTTGCATTGTCAGAGTGCAAGGCCTTGACTAATACCTCCATCTCTCCACGAGACCATAAACTACAATGCTGGTGGGACCAATAATTATAGACACCATCATCATTGTCTCCAAGGTACATATACTCCACCTGAGTGTTCACCGAGTATGACCTCACAGGAATATTCTTATCGGGATAGCTAGTCCTCAAAGAATATTCGTCCTTTGACAACTACTCTTTCCATGGATGCCCTAATACATCCCAAAAGAGTATCAGATGCCAGATGATTTACCCAATCCTCCATTCTTGTCTTCCCATGTGAAGACCAGAATGACGTGTCTATCTCTTCCTCTCAACTAGGGAGGACATATTCCACAAAGGAATATACTTATACAAAGAATGTGCCTAAGCTTTCTTCTTGGGTTAGGAATTACAGAGTTTCTTCCAAGTAAGAAACTTATTACCAGGCTCCCTCTTAATTAGGGACCTGCAATAGAAATGATGAAAACAACACCCAACTTCTCATGAAGGACCCTTTTCGATGATGAATTGAGCCTTCAACTTTGGGATATAAGGGCACAAATCATCCATCATTTTCATCCATGAGTCATGTCTTCAGAAAGTGATCCATGAATCTTTTCATTTGGTCTAGCTTCATGTCATGTTGCTCTACTTCGGACCATATTTCTTTCAAGGACCTTTCATCCTGCCATATGGTTATCAACTTGTGGAAGACATATGCTTCCCTTTGGCAGCCCTGCATAAGCTCATCAGATATTATTTAATTATAAATATGAACTTTTAAATCAAAAGTTAGCTCAGTTGTGATCTTTCACCATGACATCTTTTTGTGGGCATCGACATCCTTCGTAGAGATTGACACATCTCCAAAAGATATGTATTGTCAAGGATATCTTTTCTGGACCTCTTATTAGAGTCTACATATCTTCCCAGGAGATTTTTCTAGTCAAGTCTTCTTGGCTTCCTTGGATGTTGACGACCTCTGATCATGGTTATATTTCTCATGATCTCTTCCTTTCTTTCTCCACAAAATTTTATTTTATCCCCAAAAATTTTCAATGTGCAACTCCTTGATTTCCTTGCTCATGAAACCCATGATACAAGTATTACAAAATACATTTTATTATCTTTGTCTTCTTCATTACATAAATTCATAATTACAAGTCATTATGAAGACTGAACCTAGTGACACTTTCCAACATGCTTCACCTATAAATAAAATAATACTTGAGCATGAAATCCATGCCAAAAAAATAATAATAATAATTTTCATTTCTTTTTAGAACATACATGAATTAAGAGTACATTTCATATTTTCGAAGACTGAACCTACTTACATATTTCAACACTCCCTCTTAACTAGGGAGGTATTTATAATGGTACATGGACATTCTCATATTGAAGGGATCTCATAAGAAGATTCGAATTGGTAAGTCATCTTATAAGCTATTATTTTAGCTTATGTCATTGCATCTCATCATACCAACCAATATTGTCACATAGCAAGGCCTTGACTAACAACTCTATCTCTCCAAGATTAAAGCACAATGTTGGCGAGACAATGACTGATATACATCATCATCATTGTCTCTCAAGGCACATACACCATCCGGATGTTCACAAGGTATGTCTTTTTAGGATGATTCCTGTCTTGGATTAACACATCCTTAAGAAATTTCCTCTTCAACTACTCTTGCCTATTGGGTGTCGCACCTCATCCTCAAAGAGTTTCAGAAACCAAATGCTTACCCAAGCCCCCATTCTTTCTTTACAAATTGAAGACAAGAATGATGTGTCTATCTCTCCCCCTCAACAAGGGAGGAGATATCAACCAATCCAAGCTTGTTTCTCAAACACACAAGCTTCTTATTAGGAAGAGATTTTGTCAAAATATCAGCTCCGTGCTCATCGATGGAGATATACTATAGCTGCAACACTTCATCTTGCACCAACTTTTGTGTGTAATGATACTTGTTGTTTATGTGCTTTGTCTTTCCATGGAATACTAGGTCTTCAAACAACCTTATGCAACTGTTGTTGTCACAATGTATAACTGTAGGGTCCATCAGTCCTTCAAACAAGTCGGATATCATCTTCCTCAACCAGACAACATCTCTAATAACTTCACATGGTGTAATGTACTCAGCTTCAAAACTACTCAAAAGAACTTGAATTTTTCTTTCTACTCATCCATGATATAGAGGATCCCAAGCTTAAACGTCCTCCAACACTGCGTTTTTCATTTGTCTCATTGCCTCCCCAATCAAAATCTGTATATCCAATCAATTGGACATCATTCTTTCTATTATACTTTAGGTCGTAATGCATTGTTACTTGCAGATATCTCAATATATGCTTTGCTCCTATGCATTCTATGCTCTATCTGAAACTAATTAGGAATATTCACTGCAAAGCAAATGTCTGGTCGAGTGTTCACAAGTTACATCAAAGAGCCAACAAATTGCCAATAACTTGGAGGAAACACAGGGCTTGAATCAAAACTTCTTAACCTCTTCAAGTTTGTGACCATAGGGGTTGTCATAGGTTTTGCAGTCCATCATGCCAAACCTTTGTAACATCTTAATCACATACTTTCCTTGACCTAGGTATATTTGACTGGTTTTTTGCCAAAATTCCAACCCCAAGTAATAGTGCATTAGCCTTAGATCCTTCATATCGAACTTTGCTGCCAATCGTCTGTTGAATTTTGAATATGACCTTCCACACATGTTATGAGAAGGTCATCGACATATAGAAGAATGATCTCATGTTCATCCTTCATTATCTTAATATAAAGATTCAAATCAACATAACTCTTTGAGAAGTCCAATCTTTGTAGATATGTGTCCATCCTTGCACACCAAGCCTTTGGAACTTGCTTGAGGCCATAAAGTGCCTTCTTCAACCTACAAACATGAGTTTCTTTATTATTTACTTCAAATCCCAAGGGTTGTTCTATATAGACTTCTTCATCAATAATACCATTCAAGAACACTGTTTTAACGTCCATTTGATGGATTTTCCATCCCATAGATGATGCCAAAGAGACCATCGATCTTATTGTTGTGTATCTCGCTGTAGCTGCAAAGTTCTCTTCATAATGGATGCCTTCTTGTTGAGAGACACCCCTAGCCACAAACCTTGCTTTGTATTTTGTTAGCTTCTCTCATAAACAATTATAAATCCAAAATAAATTAAATAAATTAAATATTAAAAGTTAGGAATTTATGCCTAACTCTCTAGATTGGGTTGTTCCTCTAAGTTAGGAGTTAGTTTAGGTAGCTCTAGATTGGTGTGTGTATGGTTGAGAAATTGTCTCAACCAAAGGGTCCAAGATAGAACGCACTATCTTGAGACACAGTCTCTTCATCTATTTAATTGGGATATTACATTCTTTTAATAATGAGAAAATATGTGAGGAAGCCGTGAGGCTGAAGCCTTTTCCGCCATGACTGTGTTTGGGTATAAATCTGTGTGTTTTTATGTGTGTTAATGGTATATGATTATTCAACATGTGGTATCGGAGCACATGGGATGAGAGGCTTGTGTGTTGTGAAGCTAATTCCTTGGAGGTGTAATTGAGCATATTGGAGGTCTAGTTGGGTTGTGTTTAATTTTGTTTGAGATTCAGATAGCTGTTGAGTACTGCAGATTGCTGTTGTCTGTATTTGTGAAGTGAATTTGCTTGCAACATGTAAATGCATGTTCGTCGACTGCAACGAGGACGACATGATTCAATAACTCGTGTCCCTTCGCCAATTCAAAAGCTCTGCAGGTACAAATCTAGTATAATGTTTTCTTTTGCCCAAGCTGCGTTTATGAGTGTTAGCATTGAAGCTTTTTTCTAGAACACTTCCTAATTCAGTAACGGCTGTTGGCAAACTCCCCTTTGCACTATGGTCGGGCAACATGTGGACACCTTTTCTGGCATCGCTCGGTCCACTGGGGGAATAATAATATGACAATGTAATGAGTAAAGTGAATATGCAAACGCATAATATAATGCCATATTTACATATCATCGCCTGCTGCTCGAGGGTCTGCAATCTCTTTTCAAACTGAGGATTCATCATTCTCTGTTCCAGAAGATATATTTCTTCGTGCAATTTCTCATCCAAATGGAGTGAAGCAAATCTGCGTTCGTGCAGACCTTGCAAGCGAGTTTTCTTGCTGCGTTTGGAGAGTCAATCTGGTAGCTGATTGCGTCCAAAGAGATGTGGAGAATGTTTCATGGTGGAGTTGACACAGTTTCATGATCCGCTGCTCGCTTCATCTCCCTGTATCTGCCTTCGTTTTTGATGCGCTTCTTGGCAGATCGAGTTGTGTCAAGATGTTTCTGAGCTGCATCTGGAAGATGGGCGGGCTGTAATCAGCTAGATCGTTTGAGATGGAAGTTTGGCCGCCCCTTGAAGTTTTCGATGCACAAAACCTGCATCTTGAGACTTTGGTCGAATATGAGGGACGCATGTGAAGGGTGGAGGCAGCCTGAATACTCGTCTAAAAGAAGCATGTTGTAGTGTGTTCCAGGTTTTTGAATCCATCGAGTTTTATTTGAATCATTTCTTGTCCCATCTTCAAAAGATTTAAGTAAATTAGTGTCAGTGGCGTTAACGGATTTTGGGAAATTCATAGAGCCCGAAATATTAAAAACAATGAATGTCTAGTTGCTCACAGTCAAAAGCTCGGACAAAGAAAAGCACATTTGGCTACTGGGATATGTAAGGCACAATCAATAACCTTATTCAACTTTCTCAGAACGTGCTCTAGTCAAAAAATCTCTAGTGCTCCACAGAGTTACGACCTCGGCATGTGTGAGTCATTATAAAGAACGATAAAGAAAAGTGACAGAGCAGATCTTCACGCCTTCGTGGAGAAACGCATCGTAGCCGACCCGCACTACATCTTCTGTAATCAGAGATCATTTGAGGGTTTGAAACAGAGTATATAGAAGTCATAAAATTGAGGAGCAACCACATCTTCAGTTGCCGTGAACAACCTTCGCCACGTCGTAGAAGAAGTTAGCGTGGTCGTGAGAAGTCTCTCTCGTTTCAAAAGGGACCACACAAATTCCTAAAGGTTCCAACGCACAGGGTTCACAGGACCAGGTTGCAGTTGAAATTTTCAAAGATTAGTTGTCTTAGTTTGCCGCACGGTCAACATTGCAGAAGTGAGTGAAGAGATCCAGTGACATATGTAACGGAAGAGATCCAACCCATCGAAGAAAGATAGCGTGGTCCAATTGCAAACAGATAGGGGAAAGGCATATGAAACGATGGATCCCATGTTATTCCTTGTCTTGGCAGAAAATAAATGAAATGCATTACCCTTCAACTAAGGAGACGAGATCTGCATAATGGATAACTTCGCTGGAAGTGACATGCCTGGAATATTAGCGTGAAAGTCAAAGGTAAAAGATTAAAGCTTTAAATTGGGCATTTTTTATTAAATATATATTACTTTTGTTAACGAATTGGGAAAGCTTTTTTTAATGGAGAGATAAGGTGGTAAAGGATTTTTTCATCTTTTTATAAAGTGATTTCATTAAAAATCATGGAAGTCCAAAAGGTGGATTATAAAGGTTTGTTTTTTTAATGGAGTAATAAGAAGTATTTGGAGGGGTATATTAAAGTGCTTTAAGCAGACTTGAAGCATATGATAGACTTGATGTGGAAAATTTGAAACGTATGCACTTTAAACAAAGTTATTGGAAGAAGGTGGGATATTAGTGAAGGAGAGATAATGGTTGCTTAGTTCATGAGAGATAATGAGTGATGAGATTATATTATTTTATTTAATGAAGAAAGATTTGTATAGAGTTGTTTATTGAGATTTTAGACTTTGTCATGGTTTGGGTGTTTTTTTAATGAGTGATAAGGTAAATGTGAAAGTTTTGAGGTGATTTTATAGAGTGTAAATTTGAAAATTGTATTAAAAAAAAAAAAGTCTTTGGAGAGATAAGGAGTATTTGTAATTTTTTGGAGTGATAAGTGTGAAAAATATTGTATTTAACTTTGGGAGACATAGGTGATCATAGAATTTTTGGATGAGATAAAAGGTGCATTAAATTTTAAATTTTGGAGAGATAAGTGTGCTTCTTTTTAAGTGGAGTAATAAGTTGTAACTTGGAGAAAAAAGGTGTCATTTCTTTTTTGTATTTGGAGCGATAAGTGCATATGGTTTTTTGAAGACATTTGCTTCCAAAATTTGTGAGTATGAGATTCTCATTGTTTGAGAAAACTTCAATGCAGATGTTGTAAAAGATGAAAGGTTGATGACCTCAATACTTAATAAAGACATGTTATTTGTGGTGTTGAAGTGTCCTTGATCCGCTCGAAATTGAATAAGGGGATCTTAGGTACACGAAGAGTGTGTTGATGATGGTGCATGCTTCATGCTATTGCTTATGATTTTTGTCTAGTTTTGACACATAAATGATCTCATTTAACACACACATAAAGTTCAATGCAAGAAAGCACAACACCTGTAATGAAGTAGCTGCAAGGAAGGATAATTAAACTCAACACATGCATTTGCGCCACTACAACACATAATCAAAGATTGTCAACATCAACATTCTACCTCAATGATAAAATTCACTTAATACAATCAAGTTAATGCATTTCAAAGCACAATCTACATCAACATTCTTGCAATAAATTTAAGAACTTGTAATCAAATTCAAATTGCATTGAATTGTAAGGGTGCATTCTCGGTTGAAACCGACACCCAAGTTTTGAATTGAGTCAAATTAAGTCAAAGTTCATGTAGTGAGTTATTAAAATCATTAAGCATTTTTGGGTGCATTTTCGACAGTGTTCGACACCCTTTCTTTAAGCGGAATCAAGTGAGTGCACGAGTTTTAACTCTAAAGCAAACAAAAAACAAGTTCACCTCTCTTGCAAGCGAGCGTGAATATTCATTCAAGCAAGTTCCATCAAGTCAGTATAAAGTTCACAACCTCAAGCGAGCCAACGTGAAGTTCATTGCAGCAATAATCAAAACAAGCACGCGAGTTTAAATCTAATTCCATTAAATGTCATATTCAAACAACAATCAAGCAAGTTGAAATCTACAGCAAGCGAGTGTGAGGTCCAGTGAGTGTGAAACAAGCAAAACAAGTTTCACCAAGAGATCAAGCAAATTCCGCAGCAAGCGAGCGTGATAAACTCAATCAAGTGACCCAACACAAGAAGACGTGCTCCTTAAGCACCAAAGCAAGTGAGTGTGTCATTAACATCAAGTGAGCACATTCAATCCAACAAAGTTCAAATCAAGTGAGATAGTTCAAGACAAGTGAGCTTGAATTCAAGTGAGCGAGTTAACATGGTGCAACACATCCAGTTGTTACAAATTCTTCACAATTTGATCCTCTCAAGTGCTGAAGACATGGTGCAAATCAACAAAGAAACTCTTGTTGATCTTTCACGGCATCTACAATAGACAAATGAAATGATTGAGTTCCTTCAACTGGAGTCGCAACTACAAAGAAATGAGTTACAAGAGAAGAAATGAGTTGCAAGAGTTACGACCTCATTTTGTTGTAAGTCTTGATCATGTAACATAACACTAATACTTTCTTCAATTGTACGATTCTTTCGTTTTGCCACTCCATTTTGCTTTGGATTATATGGAACTATCAACTCCCTCTTAATTCTACCCTCCTTACAGAAAGCTATGAGTTCCTTTGATGTGTATTCTCCTCCATTGTCATATCTCAATACTTTTATCCTTCTTTCTGTATGATTTTCTACTTCTGCTTTGAATTCTTGAAATTTTTGGAATACTTCATCCTTGGATTTTAGCAAATAGATCCTAGTCTTCCTTTAGTGGTCATCAATGAAAGTCACATAGCATAGATGACCTCCAAGAGATTTTGTAGACATAGGACCACAAACATCAGAGTGATGAGATCCAAGATTTGTTTTGATTTTGAAACATTGCTTCCAAATGGTTTCTTAACTTTTTTATGTAATGCACATCCCTTGCAAAGTCCTTGACGATTCTCCTTTAGTTCAGGGATGCCATTCAATATTGTGTTTAGAGTTGGTAAGATTTTGTAATGAAGGTGTCCAAGCCTTCTATGCCAATGCTCACATGGGCTAACTTCAATGTGAACCAAGGCTTGAGAGAGAGGTGTAAGTAACCTGTAGAGTATTCCTTCACGAATCCCGATGATTTTTGCATTGTTGATGTTGGAGCCTTTATCCCATACCATAACTTTTCCATCTATAAAAGCATCTCTATCTCCCTTATCTTCTAGACATGAAATAGAAAGTAAATTCTTTTGCAAACCTGGTACGTATAGAATGTTGTTGAGATGTATGTTTCCTTTTCCAGCTCCAACGAAGTTGATCCAATTCCTCTTATTGGATAGCTCTTTTTGTCTCCAAGCTCAACGGAATAAGAAGACTTTCCTCTTGATAGGGTCTTTAGTTGTTTGTTCTCACCTGTCATATGCATGGATGCTCCACTGTCAATTACCCATATATTTTCATCTTCAAATGTATCTATAAGTGTTGAGAATAACCCTTTGTCCTTCGTAGTAAAAGTCTTGGTCATATGATTTTTGATAGATAATAGGAAATTACAAAATGCTTTGATGCCTGGCTTGAGATGACTTGCCATCATAGAAAACTGCTTCTATGACTTCTTCAAAGACGTAGTGACCTTCACTATGCCCTTTTTCAACCTTAGCTATGATACCATGTATAGAAATCAATAGGGCTACAATTAGGGTGATTTCTCTTAGAGTTGATTACTGCTTGTGATGTATTTTTATTTTTTCTTGATTATTAGCTTCTTCTCTTATTATTATGTTGTTCTTATCATCAAACGACTACCAAAGACATGAAGAATGATAGTACATAAGAACATAGAATGTAGGCTGCAAGCCAGGGCCAAAACCTCTCCTCTTGAGATGAAAACCCACAAATCTCTTCTCTTCTTATAGATTCTTCAAATGACGAATTCCAAGACCTTTAGACCAAGACCAAGACCCTTCCAAGACCAAGCCAAACCTTCTTGATGATTTGCTTCTTTTATCAAAGTCAAACCCAGTCAAATCTCTTCCAACTGCACAACTTTGATCCCTAGCTACAAAATATCGACCTCCACTGCAAGTCTAAATTTTTTTTTGGCCCCTGCAACAGTTGTTGCTTCCACACGTGTGAGGAAAATTAGGGCTTTCAAGGTTCTCTTGCTCCTTCGCTTGGGCTGCATCCTCTTTTGGGGCTAGTAGGTGACCTAATAAAACTTTCTTCCACCAATTTCGACCTTCTTTTTGTTGAAGATTGTAACTAGGTTCGGTCTTCATAAATTGTGCTTGAGTCAAAATATAATGTACTTGTCAAAAGAATAAAGAAAAGAATTTATATTATTATTAAATGACTTATTAAGGCATGGGTTTCATGCTTGGGTCATTATGTTTTAGGTCAAAGTCCCCATTGTGGACTTTTAGGATTTTTTCCGAGTTTATAGAGTCATTGCATATTTAAAAAGACCCTTTTTGGGATTTTGAATCATGTAAAAAGGTTTAATATTGAGTCAAATATGAATTATGGAACCTCCACACCAAGTCGGCCTTAAAGTGATCAAGTTGGCCTCAACTCAAGGAATTCGAGTTCACCTCAAGCCTATATATACAAGGAGATCGAACTCATTTGGGGCATCCTCTCTCACACAAAAAAATCGATATCTACTGTTGCATAGAAAAAAGTGCAAAGTCAAGGAAGGAGCCAAAAGGATTGTGAGTTTGGACAATCTGAAGGAGTGAATAAAAATCGAAATTTTGGTGTCTCTCTCTCTCTCTCACGTTTCCTAGATTGGAAGATCGAAGTCCCTCATTGTTTTGTTGCTACCAGTTGCTGCTGCCAAGAGAAGAATAGGTCGAAGTTGCTTTTGCTGGATGCTGGTGCCTTAAGTTGTATTGGGTCAAAATCGAATTCCCTGAAGGAAGATCGAAGTCTTTTCTCCAAGATCAAAGTCTCAGAAGTAAGGTCGAAGTTTCTAGGTCAAAGGAAGTGCTGCATGGCGCTGCTGCTGTTGTTGTTTCCAGGTCGAAACTAGGATCAAGAAGAAGGCAGACTTGGTGTGGAGGAAGTGTGAGTCAAGGTCTAGAGTCTCAGAAAAACTATTGAAGGAAGAATTACTGATTGGGTTTTCCCCTATAGTGGGGTTTTGCCTTAGCTGTCCGCCTATATCTAGTTTCCTTGATCCATGTGCTATTGCTTTGATATTTGCTTGATGAACTAAGAAGAAAGAAGATAATAAGAAACTAATAAGAACTAAGGAACATCACTAGTAAATTATCAAGAACAAGAAAATCTTTCTGCGTTTCTGATTTTCTAACATGGTATCAGAGCTTTGGTGAAGAAAGAAGGAAAAGGAAGTCTCAAGGAATTGATCAAGGCATCATAAGAGGATCATAAGAGGAAGCTCTTTAAGGAAAAGAAGTTTCACTGTCTTCAAGAAAGATGTCTAACACAATCAAGGGAGAGAACAAACTTGAAGAAGCATCAAACTACGGATCTTGGAAGAAGAGGATTGATCTCATCCTTGAAATGAACAAAGTATTAGATGTGGTGAAAAGAAAAGTAAAGAAGCCTACAAAAGATTCTAGTGATACAAATAAAGTGAAATATAGGGAATTGGAATAGGTGGCCATGACTTTAATGGTGGAAGGCATAAAGGACAATCTTGTCCCTTACATAGCTAACATTGACCATGCTCAAGAAATGTACGAAGCCTTGTGAAAACTATTCACCATCAATAACATTGGGAAAGTAGCAAGCTTGAAGAATGAACTGAGGACCACCAAGATAACTAAGGAAGATACTGTGGCCACTTGCTTTGTGAAGATAGCAAGAATAAGAGATGATCTTCTTGCCATTGATGAAATTGTACCAGACAAGGAACTTGTGATCACAGCCTTATTAGGGTTGCCACCTTCTTGGAGTGCTTTTGCTTTAGGTCTTAACAATTTGAAATAAGCTTCCACTTTTGAAGAATTATGGACTGCCTGTAGTCAAGAAGAGTTAAGGATCTCATTAGCAACCAACAATGAAGAAGTTTCAAATGCCTACATTGCTCATCACAAGGGAAACTTAAAGAAGAAAGGGCAAAGAAAGAAGGTTGACATGTCCAAGATAGAATGCTATCATTGTCTTAAAATGGGTCAATATAGAAGTGATTGTCTCGACAATCCTAGAAATAAGAAAAGAGAAAGAGATCATGCAAATGTAGCTGAAGAAGCATATCGCAAGAGAGTGAAACCCGAAGAGACCGACAAAAGGGACTTACACTACTAAGCCCTTTGATCTCACCCTTAGATATTTCATTTGTATATTTTATTTACTTGTAGGTTTAACATAGTTTTGGAAAATAAATTTCTTGTTTTAGAAGTTTTGTTAGGTATCCGTCAAAGCTTTGGAGGGAGCCCACAACTTGTTGCAAAGATAAGTATCTCATTCCCATTTAGTTTTGGTTTCATATACTTGTTTAAGGTTTTGGTTATGTCCAATGTTTTGAAAATTGCGATCGGGATTAAATCGACGAGGGGAAAAAATCAGAAAAAATCGTAAAAATCGGGAAAAAATCGGCACATACAAAAATATTCATTTTTTAATATCTAAAGCATCCACAGCATAAAATAAATGCATTGACACATAAATATGAAAAAAAAACTAATATATAAGATGTGTAATATCATGTCTAGTGCTACATCACACATAAAACTGAATCATGTCTTGAATACTAAGTCCCAAGTTTTAAGAGTCAACTCAGCCTCAAAATATCAACAAAAAATATAATAATGTATCTGATATCATGAGTGATAATTTCATATACAAAGGAATGCACCATATAACCTATGGTCCTATACCACTGATTTCCTCTGCCCCTCTTGCGAGAAAATGTAACAGCTTTCCCTCTAGATGAAGAAGTTGGCGAGGCTGGCAATGGACTCCGTTGTGCTCTAGAAGTAGAACCTGAAGCACTAGAACGGGAACCTGAAGCACTAGGAGCTAAAGGAGGCAGACCACGTCCTCTACCGATAGCAGGGGTAGGTGGTGTCACCTCCTGCTCCTGCTCCTGCTGTTGCTGCTCCTCCTCGTCCTCCTCCCCCTCCAGTACCTCCTGCTCTATCCAATCAAGGGCTGAATCCATGACAGGCCTCTCAGCCTCAACCCTCCATTCAGCAGTGGTGTCAATCGCATCTAAAGAGATGGCCTCCATATTAGGCGTCCTCTCAAGTTGTCTCACCCACAATCTAAGATTGTAGTAGACGTAAACCATGTCATTGAGGCACTGGGACTCCAACCTGTACAAGGGTCATAAATTAATAAATTAAAAATATATATTATAAACAATAAATTAATAATTATAAAAAAAATTATTTAATGAATTCAAAAAATCAGTTGGAATATTTTAAGTTTTTAACCTATTGCGCTTTTTGGTGTGTATTTTTTCAAATACACTCCAGTTGCGCTCGCATCCTGAAGAACTACATGTTTGGTTGAGTATTCTAATGGTAAGATTTTGGAGTTTTGGTAATCTGCCATCGTAGCTCCTCCACCATGCATCTATAAGTTACAAGTTACAACAAATAAGATAAACTTATAAAGTTACAAACATAAGAAAATTTTTAAAATAATGAAAATCTTACCTGGCATTTTAGTAGTCCTATCCTGGACAGGTATGTCAAAGCTCAATGTGCCACCTGCCATTCCATATACCTCCATTTCTTTGGATATCTCTGCATGTTCTGATGGAAATGGCACCATCTTCTGAACACAAGTGAAAAAGCCATCCATGACTTCAGCATCAAATACGAAACTACATGAGTAAGCAAATTCGGGGTTCAGGAAGATCCCTGCAGCATGAATGGGATGATGGAGTGTGTTGTTCCATTGGTCATCAATCACTTCCCATACAAGAAGTTGTTTCTGAAACCCCTCATCACCCTTATCATCATAGTAGCTACGAATGGCTTCTTTGGCTCTATCCATGGCCTCATACAAGTAGCCCATTGTGGGTTTCTCTCCATTAACCAATCTAAGAACCTTTACCAAAGGTTCAATAACGCTGCACACCTCTTGCACTCCTGCCCTGAAGCTTTCCTGATATGAAACCAACCTGCAGATGACCTCTCCCTTTGGCTTGCGGCTGACAGTCAAATCACGCCACTCCTCTGAAAGAAACATTCTCTTCAAATCCCACATAGAATTCAAGAGGGATTGAAGAGATATGAAACTAGTGGCAAATCGTGTAATAGCAGGGCACACCAACTTCTTGTTGTTGGTGAATGTTCTCCTCAAATGAAGCACAGATGCATGATTATATATAAATTTTGTAATGCTCTTTGATGATTCTACAATATTTTTGAGAAAATCAATCTTTCTTATGTCCTCCAACATCAAATCAATGCAATGTGCAGCACAAGGTGTCCAAAATATGCTTGGATGCCTCTCCATAAGCATCTTGCCAGCAACAACATAGTTTGCAGCGTTGTCCGTTATGATTTGGACAACATTTTGGGGACCCACCTCCAGAATGAATACATCCAATAAATCACATAATAATCGTGCATTTTTGACATGTGCAGATGCATCAATAGATTTCATAAACATTGTCCCCTTGGAACAATTGACCAAGAAGTTAATAAGGGTCCTACCATTTTGATCAGTGTAACCATTTGACATCACAGTGCATCCTGTGACTTCCCATGATGCCCTTAATTCCTCCAATGTCTTGGTGCAGTCAACTTTCTCATTTTGAAGAATGCGCTCTCTAAAGTCATCATATGAAGGGGCTTTGTATCCTGGGCCGACAACAGTGATAGCATCAATCACAGTCTGATAAAATGGATTGTTCCTGGCAACAGTGAAAGGAATATCACTCCAAAGAAACAATTTGCCCAATAACCTGTCAGCTTCTTCCTTCTTTCTTTTAATAAGTGAGGAGATAGAGTGGTTCTAAGAACAAAATATGAGGAGGCAGCTACGGGGTTGGGTGTAGAAGATGCTGATGCTGAAGAACCACTACCACTCTCACGGTCACCTCTAAACCCTGATATTTGACTCCTGAGTCCTCAGAGCTGCCTTGCTGAGTTTAGTTGTTTCTATTTCTTCCAATGATTTGATGGCTCTTCAGATTATTTCTGGATTGGTATTTGTGCAAGGCCCTACTTCATGTCTAGGAATTTGTGCTAGGTGGTATTTCAATCTGTATACCCCCCCTGTCATGTGTTGACCACATAACTTGCAACTCAAGTTTGATCGGTCAAACCCTTGATCAGGTTCACCAAATTCTCATAAAGGATCCAATTTCCTTGGCATGTTTGTAAATTTGTTGAACCCTTGACTCTTGAGTTTTACTTTAAGATGAACTTTGAACTTTGAACTTTGAAATTTGAACCTAGGGCACAAGAAAAATTGCAAGTTAAAAAATAAAATAAAAAAATTGCAATTTTACATAGAACATTTTGATATTTTCACAAAAAAAACCCTCAACTCGATGGAAAAATAATGGGAAAATATACATGTTGAAACCCTAGCAAAAATAATGGAAAGAAACTAGGAGCACAAGAAGAAATATAAAAAATAAATTTAACAACCAATTTTTTGCATTTTTGACCAAAATAAACCCTCTCCTCTAAATAAAACAAAAAAAATACAAAAAACACAACCAAATGCAATAAAAAATGATGAAAAATACATGGGTTATAGAAATCCATGGAAGAACAAGAAAAAAACAAAAAAAAAGGGTCAAATTTGATGCCCATACCTGAAAAAAATGTTTTGCTGAAGAAACTTGGTCCAAATTCGAATTTTGTTGGCTTGGCTTGCTAAAATCTTTCACTTTTG
Source organism: Pinus albicaulis (assembly GCA_034641835.2). Taxonomy (NCBI): domain Eukaryota; kingdom Viridiplantae; phylum Streptophyta; class Pinopsida; order Pinales; family Pinaceae; genus Pinus; species Pinus albicaulis. Next base: position 576,167,694 of record CM076583.1, read on the forward strand.
TCCTCTCTTACCCTTGTAGATCACTTATCCTCCTCCTTAGCTCTCCTTCAGTTCTTAGCTCTCCTTAGCAAATCTCTAACTACGAAAATGAGGCAAAAAAAATCAAAATCGCATGTTAAAAGAGCGTTGTTTTGAGGCCCCACAATTTTTTCTTATCGGATTGCGATTTTTTCCTAAAAATCGCGATTTTTTGGCGATTTTTTCAAACTCAAAAAATTGCCCAGAAAAGTGCCGATTATATCGCCTCTGCGAAAAAATCGCGATGTTCGCTTCTTTGGTTATGTCAAATACCAATCACCGTTCTACCATTGTTTCCTTGTCTCGGAAATGACTTAATAAATGATAAAGGAGTATGAAGGAAGGCATCTCAAGACAAAGCATTGGAGTTAAAGAGGTTTGTCAAGAAACAAAGGTATGTCTTTGATCATAAATCTTTTCTCTTTGACAAATCCATTCTACACTACTGACAATTCTAGGGATCACTATATGACAAAACTTGTCTTCTGTCATCTTGATTAAGCTACTAATGTGATTGAAAGTTTGTAACAAAACCTGGGATAGAAGTTGAAGTATTGAAGTATAGTCTTTTGCTGATTATGTTTATAAAGTCTAATGCTTCTGCTACTATAAGATTTCGTTATGATGAACTTCATGCTTCTATAGTTTTGGTTGTACTTTCTATCTATGTTGTGCAGGTATATCATACACAAGTTGGTGAAGATGTCCGTAAGAAAAGTTGATGTGATAAGCTTGATGAGAAGGATGGAAGCCATGAAAAATTATCCCACACTTAAGGAAGAAGTTAATCTCCCTAGATTAAGAGGGAGCCTGGATAGAAGAAATCTCCCTAATTAAGAGGGAGGGCATGACATAGTTTTGATTGGAGAAGGAAGGATATGTTGCTACATGAGAAATAGGAAAGAGGAGTCTTCTGTCAAAAGATTCGATTTGTAATCCTACTGAGATAAGTTGAAGAGAAACATCGAAACCCCAAAGGTTTGTTTTGATTATATATTTGAAAGTATATCTCTAATTAGGGTTGTGTTTGTACAGGTAAATCTCTCGAAGGTTTGATAAGCATGATTAGTTTGATTGGGAGAGATTTGTTGACGCTTTGTGAGTGAAGCATTGCTTGGAAGGACATTGGGTCAACACTTTGTTTTGATGTCTAGTAGGGAGGGTGGCATCGGGTGGATGCGCACCTAGATCCTTGGGTTGATGGTTAGTAAGTAAGCCTGATGGTACCTATAGAGGCTGAAAGCTTTAGTCCATCTTAGTCACACTTGGATAGATTGCCTTGGTTAGGAATCTAGTCCATGGCATTGTGGTGTGTAAACTGTTGAGAGAGCAATGGATAGATTTCTCTGGTTGAGGAAGTGTTGAAGATTGTAACTAGGTTCATAAATTGTACTTGAGCCAAAATATAATGTACTTGTCAAAAGAATAAAGAAAAGAATTTATATTATTATTAAATGACTTTTTGAAGAATGGGTTTCATGCTTGGGTCATTATGTTTTAGGTCAAAGTCCCCATTGTGGACTTCTAGGATTTATTCTGAGTTTATAGAGTCATTGCCTATTTAAAAAGACCCTTCTTGGGCTTTTGAATCATGTAAAAAGATTTAATATTGGGTCAAATATGAATTATGGAACCTCTACACCAAGTCGGCCTTAAAGTTATCAAGTTGGCCTCAACTCAAGGAATTCGAGCTCACCTCAAGCCTATATATACAAGGAGATCGAACTCCTTTGGAGCATCTTCTCTCACACAAAAAAATTCGATATCTACTACTGCATAGGAAAAAGTGCAAAGTCAAGGAAGGAGCCAAAAGGATTGTGAGTTTGGACAAGCTGAAGGAGTGCAGAAAATTTGAAATTTTGGTGTCTCTCTCTCTGTCTCTCACGTGCCCTAGATTGGAAGATCGAAGTCCCTGATTGTTTTTCTACTGCCAGTTGCTGCTGCCAAGAGAAGAATAGGTCGGAGTTGCTTTTGTTGGATGCTGGTGCCTTGAGAAGTTAAATTGGGTCAAAATCAAACTCCCTGGAGCAAGATCGAAGTCTTTTCTCCAAGATCAAAGTCTCAGAAGCAAGGTCGAAGTTTCTAGGTCAAAGGAAGTGCTACATAGTGCTGCTGCTGCTGCGAGGTCGAAACTAGAATCAAGAAGAAGGCTGACTTGGTGTGGAGGAAGTGTGAGTCAAGGTCTAGAGCTTGAAAAAAACTATTGAAGGAAGAATTACTGACTGGGTTTTCCCCTAGAGTGGGGTTTTTCCCTTGTTGTCCTAGTGTGCTTGATCTATGTGCTATTTCTTTGATATTTGCTTAATGAACTAAGAAGAAAGAAGATAATAAGAATCTAATAAGAAGTAAGGAATATCACAAGTAAATTATCAAGATCTTTCTGCCTTTATGATTTTCTAACAATTTCTACAACTTGAAAACTTCGACCTTGTAGCTGCAAAACCGTAGCCTTGTCTTTGCACATATGAGAGAGATAGAGAGAGTATAATTCAGTAAACCTGTCCTTTCTTCTTCCTCCTTCCTTCACTTTCCTTTCTTTTTCTCCTTCTTCGCTTGAATGACGAGTGAGAGAATGAATGTCCAGAGGAGGTCAAATTCTCTCTTATATATAGGCTTCTAAGGAGGACAACATGCCCTAATGAGACCGACTTCTTAGCTGCTAAGTTAACTTGGTCTTGGAGGGGTATTTTTACAAAAATAATTCTTTTGACATGTTATAAGATGCCCAATGGGGTTTTCTTCATATGACAATGAATCTATTTACTTCTTGACTCTATGAAAAACCCTAGAAGCACTGAATGGATGCTTGACCTATAAATAAAATAATCCTTGGGCATGAAACCCATGCTACAAAAATAATAATAATAATAATTTTCTTTTCTTTTTACAAAATACAAGAATCAAGAGTACATTTCATGTAGTAGTGCTTTCTGGGTTTGTCGCATCCATGAAATGAAAAACATGGATGCGACATACCCGGAAAACACTACTACATAAAACACTGATCACAAAAGCCTAAAATATACAGTACATTTCATATTGATGAAGATCGAACCTAGTTACATATTTCAACTCTATAGACATGCATGTGAGGAGTCATATTGCCTACTCCAGGATGGAGTGATCTATAGACGTGCATGTGAGGGTGACACTACAACATAGCAACCTAATGAACTTTTCACAAGGATAAATTTCAGCTAAGGGGAAATCTGTTTGCACCTAAGGAGAATATCTCCCTTGGTAAGAGGGAGTGTTATTTTTTGTAGCATCGAGAGGTATTCTCGTATGCCTAAGTTGGTCTTGAAGAAAAATCAAAATAAATTTATTTTTGGGGAATCAAGTTAGCCTAGGAAGGCAAGTTGGCGTAGCCACATGAAAGGGTGTGTCCCATGGGCTAATTCACCCCTATTTGACTAATATATATACATGATGTGACATTTCATTTTCAACACACCAACAAAGAGAAATGAAGGACAATTTCTCTTGAGAGGGGACAACAAAAGGGGCTGCAGACTTGAGGAAGTTAGCTACAACCAAGGAGAAACTATTTATAGTTTTTTGGTGGTTATAAAGGAGCCAGGGTAGGGTCTGTTTGGAGGGTTGCATGGCTTGTCGCAAATCTTGAAGTGGACATGTCGAGGCCTATTGCATGCTGAAGTTTTGACTAGTATTTTTGACTTGAAAATTGGCATATATTTCTAGAAAAATTTGATTTGTAAACCTTGCTGAAGAATAATTTCTCCTAACAAAAAGTTGCTGGGTTTTCTCCAACAGTTGAGTTTTCTCAGGTTAAAATATTGTCTCTACTGTGCATGGCTATCTTTCTATTATCTTTACGGTTTCCACTGTATTTACTATTGATATTTTCTGCGTATAATTGCTTAATGATAACAATGGCATGAGATAAATTGATTGAAGATCATAAGGTAGTAATTTTCAGATCAGAAAATTGTTATCTACTGTGCATCTTGTAAGAATATTCAACAACTACCACCTTGCAACCATCCAATGAGGCCATTTTGTATCTAGGGTAGTTTCGCATGGAAGTTATCTTTAGACTAGCCATACTTGATTACTATGAAAATTGGCAAGTTTTTGATAATGATACCCATATCCTTAGTTTCTTACAAAGTAGTGATGAATCTGATCATCAAAGCAATCAAGTTCACACTTTAGAGGATGTGCATGAAATATCTGATCCTCAAGAGACTATTCCCCTAGAAAAATCTTTTGATGGAAATGATCGATGTAAACTTGAAAGGGGAACATATTCATTACAACATACAATTGTAATAAATATAATATCAAAATCAAACCTGCAAATGATCAAAGTTGGGAAGGGAACAATCGAGTGGGAACGAGCAAAGCTTGAAAAGTTATTTTATGATTATAAGGATGTCTTTGCCTGGTCGTATCAAGCAATGTGGAAAAGTCAGCAAAAAGTCTTGATTTAATTGCCAAAACTCGATTTTTTTGGTTGGCCGATTAAATCGGCCGACTTTTTTGCCGATTTTTTCACTTTTGAAAAAGTCGCGACTTTATCGGGAGTCGACCCAAAAAGTCAACATTCCCTCCTAGGCCGCGGATAAGACGCCGAAAAGGAAAAAAAAAAATAGTCATTTCTCACTTAGTTTGCTGCCATTCGTCCCTATGGAGAGATAAGAGGTGTTTGAACTTTGCCATTGCCCAAGATTTGCTAGTTTTATGGTGTGGATTTGGAGATTTGTCCACTGCTCAACGTGAGAGATTCAAGGTGCTGATTTGTTGCTTCTAGGTATGTATTTTAATTTCTCTCTTAGTCTTTGTTACACAAATGGCTTCTTAAATCTTTCGATAATTCTATTAGTTTGTTTTTATCTTATTTTTGCTTAGAATTTTGAATCAAAACATTCCTTAGAATCTAGAGTCTAGATTGAATCAAAACTTCAACTTTCAACTTTCAAGAAACAATGACAAAAAATCAAACCCTTGTTTAGTGAATCTGTGTGTGTTCAAGTGAGTGAGAAGAGGCATTTAAAATTTAAAATCAACAATTGCTTTTGTGTTTGCTTATGTGATGGGCAATTTTTAAATTTTTTCAATTCGTTTTTGTGCCTAGGTTCAAATTCAAGTTAAAAGTTTCAAACAAAATGCCAAGGGTTTTGGACCCTATGTGGGAATATGGTGAACCTAATACTATACCCGAATCTTGGGGTGTCAATAGAATGTATTTGACTTGCAAGTTGTGTGGCAAGTATATGTCAAGGGGTGTCAACAAATTAAAATTCTATTTGGGGCAAATTTCGGGGCAAGATATAGAACTTTGCCCAAATCCATCTTCAGAAATCATCCAGCAGGCCATTAAATCGTTGATGGATAAAGAGGATGGCAAAGACACCAGGGAAGCATTAAAAAGTCAACTTGTAGGGGCCTCAAGAGTGGGGAGAAGTGAGAGTGGTTCTTCAGCATCACCTTCCACACCCACATGTCCTAACCCCTCAACTTTCTCATCTTTTTTTGTCCCTAAAACACACCTGGTGCAAAACGTGGCATCAAATCGACACTTGAAAAAAAGTAAAAGGCAGAAGCTATTAGGTTGGTCAGTAAGTGTCTTATATTAAGTGATATTACTTTCAACATTGGCAAGACAAACACATTCTACCAACTTATGTTTGATGCTGTTGCTATCGTTGGCCTGAGGTACAAAGCCCCTACCTTTGCAGAGTTGAGAGGGCCTCTTTTTCAAGATGAAAACACTGATTGCACTGCTAGATTGGAGGAGTTTAAGGCTGGTGAAAAGTGTAACTAGGATTGGTCTTCATATTGACTATGTAATTATGTATCATAGAAGACAAATAAAATAAAATGTGTTTGGTTATACTTGCTTCATGGGTTTCATGAGCAAGATATTATTATAGGTCAATAGACTTCTTCTTGATGTCTATTAAGGTTTTTCTTCTGGTTATAAGCCTAATTAAGTGTCATGTATATGAAGTCTCTAGTCCATAGTATATGCTCAAGACCTTGCCATTAAACAGTGAAAGATTGGCTCAAAACAACCCTCATCAACGCTGGAAGATGTACTCCTTCAAGTCGGCATATTATCTGTGAAGTCGGCCTACAAGGCTGCGTGTGAGGTCGGCCTAAATATGGAGACAGTGAACTATATATATATATATATATATATATATATATGGAGAAGTGCACTATATATAGTGCTGGATCATTAGTACACAGAAAAGTGCGGATTCATCTGTGGTCTTCGGTGAAGGACATAAGTGCAGACTTCAGGAAAAAGTCTGGTCTGATATATATATATATATATATATATATATATATATGTCAGTGAAGGACATAAGTGCATACTTTAGGAAAAATTCTGGTATGATATATATATATGTCAGTGAAGGACATATGTGCAGACTTTAGGAAAAAGTCTGGTCTGATATCTATATATATATATATATACATCAGACCAAACTTTTTCCTGAAGTCTGCACATATGTCCTTCACTGAAGACCACAGATGAATCTGCACTTTTCTGTGTACTAATGATCCAACACTATATATAGTGCACTGTCTCCATATATATATATATATATTTGGATTAGGGTCAAAGATTGCGATTAGCTTAAAAGGGAGACGCTACATGGACAGCTCTGAAGGAAGTAAATTGCGGAGAGTTCTGAAGTGAAGACAACGTGATAAGGTCTGAAATAAAAGTGAAATTAAAGGGCAGCGTTCAAGTATTATAAGTGCGGATATATTTGAAGAAAGATTTGCTAACTGTCTTGAGGTAAAATTGCGGATCAAAAGTTAGGTCAGTACACACCTACAGTTCATGAAGTTGAGACCAGGGTTGCGGGGAAGCTTCACCCCCCCCCTCGTTCCCGTTTCCGAAACGCGCTCCGTGCGGGAGCGTTTTGGAAACGTTCGAAAACGCGCTCCCGAAAACGCTTCCTAAGGGGAGTGTTTTCGGGAGTGCGTTTTCGAACCTGTTAAAACACTCCCTGCCTTTTCGGGAGCGTTTTCGGAAGCGCTCGAGAGCGAACGCTCCTTGAGCGCTTTCGGCGTTTAAAAAACGCTTCGGGAGCATTTTTTAAATGCCGGAAGCGGTCGGGGAGCGTTCGCTCTTGAACACTCCCCGGAACAAAAAATGCTTCCTGCCAGGCGGAAATTTTTTTTCAATGAAAAATTCGTTTTGTTTATAACGGGGGGTGGGGGGGTGGTCATTTTGTTTTTATTGTTTGTTGAGTGAGTGAGAGAGAGCAAGAAGAGCTTGAGGAGAGAACTGGAGAGCTGAGCTGCATAAGTGACAAGGAGAGCAAGGAGCAAGCTGCAAGGCAACAAGAGGATTGCAAGAAAGAGGTAAGCCTTCTAATCAAATTTTGTATTTTCTAGGATGAATTTGTAGGTTGTTTCAAAATGAAAACTTGATTTTTTCTTGAATGTTGCATTTTATTGGGTTTAAAACTTAAAAAAATGAATTGTTTTTTTCCTATGTTGCATTTCCTATTCCCACTTGGCATTTCTCCATTTGTTTTGCAGGCTAGAAACTTGAAACTTGAAACATCATGGCTATATGGCTAGGGATTTTCCTCATGTTGGTTCCTTTCTTTGTAATAATGGTGGTGGAGAGTAGTAGAAGAGAGAGGCAAATCAGAGAAGAGGAGGATGAAGAGGAGGGTTATGGTGGATCTGAAGAAAATCCTAAAGAGGAGGAGGATTATGTTGAGGAGGAAGTGGGGAGTGGAGAACATGAGGACACAGATTCCCCAACTAGACAAGACCAAACTCAAGCACCTTTGTGGAAATATGTTCAGATACAGGAAGGAGGGAAAGGTGGTGAAACCACTAAATTTATTTGCCCTCATTGCAATAAACAATACCATGGTTCATACACCCGTGCGAGAAGGCACCTTTGTGGGAAAATGCCAGGGGATGGAGAAAAAAATACAGGAATCAAAATTTGTATTAGTGTGCCAGCAACATAGAGAAAGAAATATAGAAAGGAAGAGGAGGCTGCCCTACAGAGATCTAAAAGATCTAGGGGTTTCATTGATTCTTATTCAGGCCCATCACGTCATGGACAAACAAGTCCAACTTCCACCCATGCCAGTGGTTATGGAGGCAGTGGCACATCTGGATTAAGGCGTAGAACCATATCCGATTTCCTGGACGAAGTGTGTAGGAATGATGTGGATTCAAAAGTTTACCGGTTTCTATATGCATGTGGGGTGCCATTCAATGTTCTTCGCTCACCTTATTGGCATGAAATGGTTTTTGCCATTAATGATGCCCCCAAAGGATACAGGAGCCCTGGGTATGACAAGGCCAGAACCGTGGGTCTTGATCATGAAAAAGCTAAAATAAACCATTCTTTGGCTAGAATGACAAATTCGTGGAATGAGCATGGGGTGTCCATTGTCTCTGATGGATGGACCAATGTAAAAGAAAAGCCATTGATAAGTGTTTTGGCTATGTCGGTTAGTGGTGCAATCTTCCTGTCAGCATATGATTATTCAGAGAAATTCAAAACCAACATTAACATTGCAGAACCATTACTTGATATAATTGAAAAAACTGGGCCATACAATGTCATACAGGTCATCACTAATAATGCTGCTAACTGTAAGGCAGCAGGAGCAATTATTGAAGATAAATACCCCAACATATTTTGGTTTGGGTGTTTGGTTCACACAATGAACCTTTTGATGCATGATATCATAAAAAACAAACAACCTCAATTCAAATGGCTCGGTGATTTGTACAAGAGAGGTAAAAAATGATAAAATTTATTACAAATCATAGCAATACCCATGGGATTTTCCGTACTCACTCCAAATTGGAGTTGTTGAAGATAGTAAAGACTAGATTTGCTAGCTATTACCTCACCTTCAGGCGCCTTTTGAAGGTAAGAGAGTCATTGGCTACAATGGTATCAAACCCACACTGGGAGGTATTAAAGGACAGGGTAGCGACAATAGTTGACAGGCAAGGTTTCGAACATGTGGAGGAGACCGCCCTTGACGCTTTGTTTTGGGCACGTGTGAGGGAAATTTTGAATTTCACCAAGCCCATTTATCACATGATTCGGTTTGCAGATACAGATAAACCAGTGATTGGGGAGGTTTATGAGCAGATGGATAGCATGTTGGGGCAAATAAAAGATATTGTTAAGGATAATGATCCCAACTTGTATGATATGATTCATGATTGTGTGTGTGCACGGTGGAATAAACTCAATGTTCCACTACATGCCTTGGCATATATCCTTACGTCAAAATACTACTCTCCATCTTGGTTGGGCCAACCTGCACCTGGAGGTGGGGTTAGGATGAAACCTCACACAGATCTAGAGGTACAAGAGGGGTACATGAAGGCATTAGACAAGTTGGTACCTGACAGGGAGGAGTGTGCTAGATTGTGCCTTGAATTAGGCAAATACTTCAGTTGCACTGCTAACTTTGGTTCTTTCCATGCAATGGAAGACGGGGATAGATTTGATGCTATCACATGGTGGGAAGCATATGGCGGCATGGGACTTTTGCCAAAGTTGGCTAAAAAAGTTCTCTCACAAGTTGTGAACACTTCTTCTGCAGAGAGGTGTTGGAGCACCTACAGCTTCATACACAATGTGAGAAGAAACAGGCTGAATGAAAACCGAGCTGAAAGCTTGGTTTATGTGCATTACAACTTGAGGTTGTTGAGCCATTACTGTGATCGGGAAAATGAGGATCAATCATACAGAGTCTGGGACAACAACCCAGAGGATGATAATTTGGAGGGCGACATGTTACATATGGAAGAATTGGAAGCAGAAATTTTTAGGGATGATGATGAAGCATCAGCAACACCGCCACACATAGGGCTAGTCCCACCATCTACTATTAGCAGTACGGGTGCGAGTGCGGGTGCTAGTGCTAGTGCCAGTTCTCGATATCACGCTATTGTTCTTTTGCAGATCCAACCTCCACCTTCTAGTCATGGTCTTGGTACTCTTGAGAGTACTAGAAGACCAACATTTCCTCATGGCTCGCACAAATTAGACATTTCTCGTGGGCGTGGCAAGGGGCCAGCCAGTAAATAAAATAGATTTGTTGTTTACTAGTCTTTTCTATTTGTTGTTGACAGTTGAACAGTTGAAACTTGACTCTTTCATATATTTAATGACAATTTAAATTTGAAGTTTGAATTTGAAAGGTGAAACTTTGAAGTTGGCATTTATAAGTTTACAAGTCATTATGAATTATGAATATGATGCTTCATGAAAGTTATATGGTGATCAATGAATCAATGATGATAAATGTTATATAATATCAATGATGATAAATGTTATATATTGAATTTTGAAATCAGTGAATCAATGATGATAAATGATATATATCAATGATGATAAATGTTATATATTAAAATTTGAAATCAATGAATCAATGATGATAAATGTTATATATCAATGATGATAAATGTATATTGAATTTTGAAATCAATGAATCAATGATGATAAATGTTAGATATTGAAATTTGAAATCAATGATGATAAATATTATATATTGAATTTTGAAAGCTTGAAACCTTCAGATTGATGATTCGCGAGACTCAAGAGTCAATATGTTGTATGCTTCCAACTTGTGGGCGTGGTTGATGAAGATTATAACTTCTAGATGATTGATGTTATATGATTCAATCTATGTTTTTATGTTTTTTATGTCTAATTCATCATTCTACATGTTTTGTTGACATATATGCATCAAAATATTATATATATATATATATATATATATATATATATATATATATATATATATATATATATATATATATATATAAACGCTCCCAGAAACGCTCCGGACCGGAAGCTTCTAAAAATGGCGCTCCCGCTCCCGCTCCTGCTCTGCGTTTTCGCTCCCGCTCCCAAGTAACCTTGGTTGAGACAGTAATCTCAAGAAGAGAGCAGTCTGAAAAGTGTAAGAAAGTGAGGAAGGTAAATCACAGATTTACCTTCCTAACTACAGTTCAAGAAATAAAGTTTCAAGTGTATGCAAAGTGAAGATGATTTTGTCTCCAATATTTGACGAAGCATTAAGAAGTAAAACTTAGAGACCGAGTTCTCTAGTGTTGGTGCAGATCAGTGCAGGTTGGTGTAGAAAAGAAGGATAAACGTTGGAGGTCGACAAAGAAGCAGTGACAAGGTCTTGGAAGCATACATAGGTCAAGGGTCTGAGTCTTGGTCATGGTACTTGTCAAGAAGAATTTCTCGTGGGTTTTCCTCTCCAAGAGGGAGAGGTCTTGCCTTGGCTCGAAGAGCCTAACTTTGTGTCTCTTGTATTTTGACAATTGACTTGATGAAAGACTAAATAAGCTAAGAAGAGAAGACGTAAGTAAATCAAGTAAGCTCTCAAGTAATTATCGAGAAGAGAATCTGAATTAATCATCAGCCCTCCAAATTCTCAACAAAGGTATCATGGGAACACACTGGATGCATAGTTATGTCAGATGGTTGGACTGAACAGAAGGGTAGGACCCTTCTTAACTTCTTGGTTAGTTGTCCCAAGGGGACAATGTTTATGAAATCTGTTGATGCATCTGCACAGCTTAAAGATGCACGTTTATTATGTTAGTTGTTGGACATCTTCATTCAGTAAGTAGGCCCACAAAATGCTGTCCAAGTCATAACAGACAACGCTGCAAATTATGTTGTAGCTGGCAAGTTGCTTATGGAGAGGTATCCTAACTTGTTTTGGACACCTTGTACTGCTCATTGTATTGACTTGTTGTTGGCAGATATAGGTAAGATTCATTTTGTAAGGGATATTGTTGAATCATCGAGGAGAATAACAAAATATATATAATATCATGCATTTGTGCTTAGCTTGATGAGAAGATTCAGCAACAACAAAGAGTTGGTGTGTCCCACCATTACACGATTTGCCACTACTTTCATATCTCTTTAGTCTCGGTTGAATTCTACGTGTGATGTGAAGAGCATGTTTCTGGATTGGCATGCTTTATCTATTAACCGCAAACTAGAGGGAGAGGGCATATGTAGACTAGTTTCATATCATTAGAGCTTTTGGGCAGGGGTAGAGAAGGTGTGTGCCATTTCAGAACCTTTGGTAAGGGTTCTTCAGTTGGTTGATGGAGACAAGCCCGCAATGGGCTACTTGTATGAGGCCATGGATAGGGCCAAAGAAGCCATTTGTGCTTATTATGAAGATAATGGAGACGAGGGGTTAGAGAAACAATAAGTCATATGGAGAGTGATTGATGAGTGATGGAACAATACCCCCTATCGCCCAATTCATGCTGCAGGTATCTAACTCAACCTTGCATTTTCTTACTCCTGTGGTTTCAGATTTGATGCCGTGCTGATGGATGGATTCTTCACTTGTGTTGAGAGGATGGTGGCATCTGAGCAAGAACGTGAAGATATTTTTAAAGAAATGTAGATATATACGATGGGAGGTGGCACATTTGGTTTTACGAAGGATATTAAGAATAGGACGACCAAAATTTCAGGTAAGCTTCAGTTTGTTTCAAATTTAAACTTTCAACTTTCAAATTTCATAATTCATTGTCTCTTTATAACAGAGGATGGGAAACAACAACAACAGAGGATAGAGGCCACCTCTTTTATTGGCTTCTAGAGGATGACTGAGTCCATTTGTATCCCCAGGGGCAGGGCCTTCTTCCTCTAGAGGAAAAGGCAAAGCCATTCCCTATTCCCGTAAAAGGGGCAAAGGATCTCAGTGACTGATTACTTTATGACATGGAGATGACTCATGATATACATTTATTATCTTTTTTGTTGATATTTTGACTCGTGAGAGTTGAGACTCACATAGGACTCAATAATCAGGACTTGATTCACTATTTTGATATGTGATGTAGCACTAGACTTCATATATATACTATATATTAGCTTTCTTTACATGTTTATGTGGAAATTCATTTATTTGATGTTGTGGATACTTTATATGCTAAAAAACAAAAAAAGAATTAATATTTTTGTATTTTTTATTTTTGTTTTGCCGACTTTTTAAAAAAACTCCCGACTTTAACGAGTTTTTTAATTCCTGGACCCTTGCTGATTTAATCCCGACTTCGACTTTTTTACATTGGTACTAAGACCTAAGATCATAGCCCCAGTTAGGCACTCCTCTTGGCTCTCCAACCTTGTAGTTACCCAAAAAAAAAGACTGCCAATATTAGAATGTGTGTTGACTTCAAGGACCTCAACCAAGTGTGCCTCAAAGATAATCACCCTTTCCTTAACATGGAAACCTTTTACAAAGAATTACAGATGCAAGAATGATGTCCATGTTAGATGGATTCTCAGGTTACAATGAAGTCTTAGTTAAAGAAAAGGATCAATTAAAAACTGCTTTCACAACACCTTGGGGAACTTATAAGTTTTTAAGAATGCCTCTTGGTCTCCTAAATACTGGATCTATTTGAGCGATGTAGGAAATAAATTATTTGTCTAAACCTAAAAAAGTTTGTTTTTTGTGGTTGAAAAAGGGAAACTCCTTGGGAATGTGGTCTCCAAAAAAGGCATTGGCATTGATCCTAAAAGGATTGAAGAAATTAGGGCTATCTCCCCTCCTTGGGACAAAAAAGCTTTAAGATCCTTCTTTGGTAAGATCAACTTCATAAGAATATTTGTCCCGAATTTTGTTGAAATTGTTAAATAATCTCCTAAAGAATGACACAACCTTTGTATGGGATGAAAATACTAGGAAACTTTTTGAAGAAATCAAGGAGAGAATCACATCAACCCCCCTTTTGATTAGCCTAGATTATTCAAAGGTTTTTATTATTTACTCCTTTTCCTTTGATGATACAATTGCAAGGATCCTAATGCAAAAAGATGGCGAGGGAAATGAGAACCAATTGCATTCTTAAGCAAGACCCTTAGAGATGCTGAGGTTAGATATACCATCATTGAGAAACAAGCTTGTCCCATGGTTAAGTCCCTTAAGGATTTTAGAGCTTGTATAGGATATAATAAAATTATGACCTACATTTCATTTGCTGTAGTTAAGGATGTCTTGATTCATCAATATTGTTTGGAGTTTAGAGTTAATGGGTATCCAAGATTCAAGAGCATGTAGAAATCTCTGTTTTCCCACCCCGGTTTTCAGTTTCACCTTATTTCTCCAATTAGTTAAATGCCCTTTCCCATAACCGTACATTCAACAAGCTGGAAAATAAATATTTTTTGAAAACACAAATTCTGGAAAATTTTCACAGCGCTAGAAATTGCAAAAATAAAAATCAGCAGACTAAAACAGACACACAAAACATTCTAACACAGTGATTTTTGGTCAACATGACCCTGGAAAAACCCCCTACAACTCTTGGAGAAAACCAGTTCAAAAGTTTCTCTTTATTTTCTAAATATTGCTTTTACAGTGATGCAAAAATTTACACAGCAAAAAAATTACAGCAACTTCGAAACAAAACTTATCTCGAAAACTGTGCCAAAATTCACCTCGGTTTCCGTGCCCTCAAAACAGAAAAATTACAACCTTCAAAACTGTACGAACAACCTCGAAAACAGTGCCGGAATGGTTGTACGACCTTCCTCTAAATCTGCAGTTTTCTCTCTCACTTGTCTCGAACTTCGTGCTCAGCCTTGCTGTACGGATTTGCTGAAAGTTAGTGCTGCTGCCCTCCTCCTTCTCACTGCTCAGAAAGTTCTCTTCAACTTTCTCCTTCTCCTTCTCTCAATCTGCTCGTGAAAGAATTAATGAATGAATGACCTTTTCTCTCATTTTCCTCCTTTAATAGAACTCTAAGTGACTTTTGGGTTATCCCCAAATCCAATGGCTGAAATAGCTTTAGATCTAGGGTTGAGATTAAATGCTCTTTTAAATCTCACTTTCTATTTTTTAATTCACCCCACTTTAATAAAGACCCACTTAGTCATTTATTTCCAAAGTCACTTTTCCTTTCTAATTTTACGTTAACTTTATTAAAGTCACTTTAAAATTAGACTTTAGTAACTTTATCACTTAAAGTCACTTTTAAATTAGATTTTACGTTATAACTTTATAAAGTCACTTTAGGAGAAAAATTAAATTCTTTTGGACACTTTTCCCTAGGCCAAAGATCAAAGCCTTAGGGAACCACTTGTCCTCCGGTAACCAAATTTCAACACTCCCTCTTACCGAGGAAGGTGTTCCTCACCACGCCCATTTTATCTCTGAAGTAGACATGCTTGCCCCGTGGTAAGGCTTTGGTAAAAATATCTGCAACCTGCTCATCAGTGGGAATATATTCGAGCTTCACAGCTCCCTTCTGCATAGTCTCTGATGAAGTGATATCTGATGCTGATATGCTTTGACCGATCATGAAATATTGGATTCTACGTGAGTTTAATGCAACTCTGATCATCACAGTAAATCACTGAAGGTCTCAACGGCTGACCAAATAAACCAAACAACATCTTGCGAAGCCAGATGGCCCTCCTTCTTCATTGTTGCCATATACTCTCGCCTGTGGAGACTCCAATGCTACCGAAAGCCTGCCCTTCGAGGTGAACCACGACACCAACTGCCAGACAACCCAAAACGGCCTGCTGAAGTGCTCTTCTATTAGAAACTGTTGGCAATGCGGAATCAATGTAACACAACAATCTCACTCATCCCCTAGGAGTCAGGACACTATCCTTGTCACTTCCTGCAGTCACACAAAATGTGTTTCTGCAGCAATCCGATGCGTTCTTCCTATGCTCCACCATAAGCGGCTGTTGTGTTGACTGCAAAACAAATATCTGGTCTAGTGTTGACCAAATACATCAAGGAACCAATCAGCTGTCTGTACAATGTGGAATCCACCAACTCGGAATCCGAAGCATGAAGCTTCTTCCAGTTGGTGATCATCGGTGTCGACATGGGTCTACAATCCTCCATGTGGAATCTGCCAAGGATGTCCACAATATCCTTCCCCTGTCCCAGGAAGAAATGCCCCTCCTCCTGCCACACCTCCAAACCCAAAAAGTAATGCATCAAGCCGATGTCCTTCATCTCAAACTTCGCCGCAAGATCTCTCTTGCAGTGCTCTATGAGTCTCTCTGCACCTGTAATGACCAAGTCATCCACATACAACACCAGAATGAGAGGCTCCTCACCTATCACAATATAGTAAAGGTTCGGATCTCCCTCACTCTTTGTGAAACCCATCTTCTGCAAGTATGTATCTATCCTGGAGTACCAAGCTCTGGGAGCTTGCTTCAGGCCATAAAGGGCCTTCTTCAGTCTGCACACATGGGACTCCTTCCCATGCACCTCAAGGCCCTGTGGTTGCTCAATGTACACCTCCTCCTGTATGAAGCCATTGAGAAATGCGGTCTTCACATCCATCTGGTGGATCTTGCTTATCTCTCTTTGCTATACGTTATGGTGGATCGATATATAAGACACGAGGGTGAAGGTCTCCTGTAATCAACTCCTCTACACAGGAGAACCCCTCTCGCCTAAACCTTGCTGGACTACGATGCGCCTGCAGCATCTTTATATAAACAATATGGAAGTAACACGGATTTGCCCTCGAGGCCTGGCACAGCCTCCCGACATGTTCATCCCTTGACAGAGAAGTGTCTCTGTGGCCTCTCTCCAGACCTGCTGGCTAGCTGCCTCCTCATAGCTAGAAGGCTCAGAGTCAAGGATGTTGGCAACCATTGCCATATAGCTACAAAACCTCTCAGGTGGTTTCTTCTCTCTGACCGGCCTCTTAGGCCTAGCAACAGCCTCTCTCAAGGTATCTTGAAGCCACTTGGGCTTCCTCTTCCCTGAGCACACTTCTCCCACTAGAGAATGAAACTCCTCCTCATCATCAGGAGTCTGAACTCTTGACTGTCTGTTTGCTTTCCTCCTGCCTGCACCTGAACCTGTATATGCTGAGGTACTGTGTGAACTGTCCATCAGTGGACTCCCTAGTGAACTGCTTTGCGGACTGCTTTGCATGCTGCCCGAAGCACCACCCCTCTGACTCTGTGAGCCACTGTTCACTAACGGACCTGACACCGTAATCGATGTACCTCTGGATCCTCCTGATCCCTGCCTACTGGATCCTTGCGACTGACTCAGTTGCTCTTGAGGGTCTGGCTGATCCAGATACTCTAACTCCCGTGACCTCTTGAAGGCCCTGTCCTCCTCGAATTTCACATCCCGCCTGACAACAACTCTCCTTTGTGCGGGAATATAAATCCGAAAGGCCTTCAAGGTCTCACTGTAGCCCACAAAGACACCCTTCTCTGTGGTGGGCTCTAGTTTGGTCCTCTTCTCCTTTGGGTATGTAGGAGTATGTAATACACCCAAAGATACGGAAGTGACCAACATCAGGCTTCTTCCCAGAAAAAGCCTCCTCTGGAGTCACATGCCCCAAGGCACGATGCGAACTCCTGTTCTGCAAATAAACAGTAGTGTTGCAGGCCTCTGCCCACAAAAACAATGGCAACCCCTGATCATGTAGCATGGCTTTGGTAGCCCTTCCGATGGATCTGTTCTTCCTCTCCGCAACCCCGTTCTGCTGGGGGTTGTAAGGAACAATGAACTCCCTCCTAATGCTTGACTCCGCACAATAGTCAACAAACTCTCCAAGGGTGTACTCTCCTCCATTGTACCACTTCAGGGACTTGATCTTCCAACCTATTTGTGTCTCCAAAAGAGCTCTAAACTCCTGAAATCGCTTGAAGACCTCACTCTTGGTCTTCAAGAAATAAATCTAGGTCCTCCTGGAGCGATCATCAATGAATAAAACATAATACTCATATCCACTCAAGGAAACATGAGACATCTGACCGCTCACATCGAAATGAATCAAATCAAGTATCCCAGTCACTCTGCTATCACTGCTGGGAAAAGGGGATTTGACAAACTTGCCCATCGCACATCCTCTGCAAGTATCAAAGTGATCAATACTCAAATCTGGCACACCTGTAGTGATCTCCCGCAATGTCCTCAAGGCCCCATGATACATGTGCCCCATCCTGCAGTGCCAAATCTCACATAGCTCAGAACTGCTAGCTCTACTGTCGGTACTACTGCTCAATGCCAAAAGGGGCTGAAATGCAAACTTGTACACCTTTGCATGGCGTACTCCTATCACTCTAGCTGAATCAGCTGGAGCGCCCCTGGGATATATCAGCAGTTGTCCTCTCCTGAACAATATCTCATACCCTCTATCCTCCAATGTTGAGACGGATATGAGGTTCTTTCTCATCCCTGGCACATATAAAACATCTAACACCTTCAAGGGAGGTTTGGGTTCCCTATCAAATGTCAATGTCCCCACACTGACTGCTCTAACAACACTGTCATCACCGAGTACTACCTCTATATCAGTGCCACTCTCTGAAAGCTTTGGGAAGTATTCACAGACTCCTGTCATATGACGTGAAGCCCCACTGTCCACATACCAGATACCCGAAGATGCTCTGCTAGTCGAGGGAAATGCATGCTCCCTCTGAACCTCCGTGGTAGGTGATTTTGCACTAGTGGACTCACAAGCACTGAACCCAAACTCTCGATCAAATCTATCTGAAAAGTCCTCAATCTTTGTTGATGCTGCCATGGTTTGGTTCTTCCCCTTCTTCTTCTTCTTCTCCGGACACAGAACTGCATAGTGTCCCATCTTCTGACAACTCCAACACTTCACTTTGGAGTAGTCCTTTTGTGTGTTACCCTGTTTACCTTTACCTTTGCCTTTGCCCCCGCCACTGTTTGTGGAAGCTTGCTTCTTTCCTTTGCCTTTCTTGCCTCCTGCCAACAGTGCTACATCCTCATCCTGCTCAACTGGCTTGGCTGTCCCAAGCTGACCCTTCCTGATTTCTGTCTGAATGTAATCATCCCAAAACCTCTCCCATGTGGGAAGGGTCTCACGTGCACAAACCCCATCAGAAACGTTCAGCCATGATATGGGGAGGCCATTTACTGCAATCTGCACCAACTCAGTGGATGGAATGACCTCTCCAACTGCTGCCAACTCATCTCTCACATTAGTAATCTTTGTGAGATATCCAGCTGCACTATCAGTCTTACCCATTTTAATGGTCTTCAGCTTCTCCCTTAGGACCATTTTTCTGTTCTCATTGGTACTCTGGTAGAGATTGGTCAAGGCAGACCACATCTCATGAGCATTTCTCTTTCCTGTCACATGAGGAATGCAATGGTCTTTGATTCCGTCTAGAATCAGTCTCTTACCCTTGTTATTCTTTTTATTATACGCTGCCAACTGAACAACATCAGTAGGCACAACAACAGGGTGCTGTGCGGTATGCACCATGACATCCCAGACTTCTGCCTCCTCAAAGATACTCTGCATTCTTTCCTTCCACACACTGTAGCTACTATGCCCATCCAACCTATCCTCCACCCTCAATCCCAGTGACATCCTTGCTGTCCTAAAAACTGAAAATAACACTGCTGTAGTAAAGATAACATTTGTGTGTGTGAAAAATTAGCTTGCTAGAATTTTCCGAGTGAAAAATCAGTAACCTGTAATTTTTCTCTTTGCTGTCCCAAACCGCACTTTCAGCAAAATAGCTCTGATACCATGTAGAAATCTCCGTTTTCCCACCCCAGTTTTCAGTTTCACCTTATTTCTCCAATTAGTTAAATGCCCTTCCCATAACCTTACATTCAACAAGCTGGAAAATAAATATTTTCCGAAAACACAAATTCTGGAAAATTTTCAAAGCGCTGGAAATTGCAGAAATAAAAATCAGCAGACTAAAACAGACACACAAAACATTTTAACACAGTGATTTTTGGTCAACATGACCCTGGAAAAACCCCCTACAACTCTTGGGGAATACCAGTTCGAAAACTTCTCTTTATTTTCTAAATATTTCTTTTACAGTGATGCAAAAATTTACACAACAAAAAAATTACAGCAACTTCGAAACAAAACTTATCTCAAAAACCGTGCCAAACTCCACCTCGGTTTATGTGCCCTCAAAACAGAAAAATTACAGTAGAAATTACAACCTTCAAAACTGTACGAACAACCTCGAAAACAGTGCCAGAATGGCTGTACGACCTCCCTCTAAATCTGCAATTTTCCCTCGAACTTCGTGCCCACTTGCCTCGAACTTCGTGCCCACTTGCCTCGAACTTCGTGCTTAGCCCTGCTGTATGGATTTGCTGAAAATTAGTGCTGCTGCCCTCCTTCTTCTCACTGCTCAAAAAGTTCTCTTCAACTTTCTCCTTCTCCTTCTCTCAATCTGCTCATGAAAGAATTAATGAATGAATGACCTTTTCTCTCATTTTCCTCCTTTAATAGAACTTTAAGTGACTTTTGGGTTATCCCCAAATCCAATGGCTGAAATAGCTTTAGATCTAGGGCTGAGATTAAATGCTCTTTTGAATCTCACTTTCTATTTTTTAATTCAACCCACTTTAATAAAGACCCACTTAGTCATTTATTTCCAAAGTCACTTTTCCTTTCTTATGTTACATTAACTTTATTAAAGTCACTCTAAAATTAGACTTTAGTAACTTTTTCACTTAAAGTCACTTTTAATTTAGATTTTACTTTATAACTTTATAAAGTCACTTTAGGAGAAAAATTAAATTCTTTTGGACACTTTTCCCTCGGCCAAAGATCAAAGCCTTAGGGAACCACCTATCGTTCGGTAACCAAATTTCAACAGAGCACGGCCTAGATAGTAGGCCAAAGAAAATAATCAAAGTCTAAGGATTAATAGAGATGTTAATTGAGGAAAATCAAAGAGCGTTTGAAGTAGGAGAAAGTGACCAAATATGTGCTATTGTAATTGAGATAGAATCTGACGATTGGTACTTTGGAGTCTGATATAATTTATTATGTAAGAAACTTGTTTGCTTCACCACATGTTGATGATCACAAGGGCCTTGAGATCAAGGGCTATGAAATATTACTTAACACAAGATGGTCTTGGTTGGAAAAACCTAGTTGGGGTGATTCTTAAATGTGAAAATTATCAGGAAGTAGAAAAATTGATAATAGAGTTTCATACAATATTTTATGGAGGACATTTTGTAGCAAGATTCACAACCCACGAAATCCTAGGGGTAGCGTATTGTTGGCCACGATCTTCGCTAACACACATAAATATGTCAGGTTTTGCTAGCCATGCTAGTTTTCATTAGAAAGAAATAACTTCCTTTCCCATCGTTAAAATATATGATAGTTGAGGACCATTTCAACAATGTAGTCTCGATTTTATGGGGGAATTTAAGGACATCTCTTGTAATTTGTAGAAGTGGATTCTAACTATGGTTGATTACTTCGCCAAGTGGCTAGAAGCTATACCTATTACCAACCAAAAAGGAAAATGAAGATGTTGTGATAAGTTTTCTTGAAGATAGAATTATCACTAGAATTGGAGTTCCATCTAAGATTTTGACAAATATCTTCAACTCCATTGCCCTTGCTTCATTATTTTGTTAGCATGGGATGGTGTTGGCCCATTCTTCTAATTAATACACGCAAGGAAATGGCTAGGGAAAATGCAATAATAAGAATCTAATGACTATTATTAAGAAAGAAAATGGGAAAAATAAGAAGAGTTGGGACAATAAGATCAAATATGCACTTTGGGTAGATCGGTAAGGCATCTATCGAGAAAAGTCCCATTGAGTTGGTATATGGGCTGGAAACTAAGCTTCCAATCCATCTACTGTTATCCATGCTCCAATGCTTGCAATCAAATATCGATGAAAAGGATGTCATGCACGCTAGGATTGACTGATTGGTTGAATTATATGAGTCTGGATGCTTTGCCTATGATCAAATAACTAAGAATCAAGAGAAATTAAGAACACATTTGATTAGAAGGCTGGGTCTAGGGAGTTTGAGGAAGGAAGTATGATTGTATTGTAGGATAAGAGGAAGGAAAGTTCGAGATGCACACAAACTTTGATGAATTTTGGCAAGGACCATACATGATTTTAAAAAGGGTATCATTTAATTCTTATCATCTAGAGAGCCTTGAAGGAGAACACCTTCCTTTACCAGTGAATGGACAACTTTGGGAGGCATTTTTGCGTGATGGAACTTAATGCACTTAGTAGAAGGTAGTGGAGAATTGAGAAATGCTAGATGGAGAAATAAAAGCCCACTCTAGCTCTAATACTTTGTTGAAATCATAAGAAGATAGTAGATCTATGGTGATCTTTTCAACAAACCCTAATTCAATAATCAAGCCAATAAATTTATAACAACCCTTATATATAACGAAAAAGTGTTCACATAAGTGTTGTCATACTCTTCTTGGACTCTTGAGTTTGGCCAAGTTTTGCCTAGTCAACTTTGGGCTAAGTATTCGCCAAAGACTTCCTTTGTAGACTCCCCACTTTGTTGACTCAGTTGAGACTCACTAGACTATCCAGACTCGGGAGCCATGGCCTCAAACTCGGAAGTCCAACTCTAGCTTAGCTGATCGAAAGACAACCAAAAATACCCTTCATGTGCAATTTGACCAAGTAAGAGTTGTTGCAGAGGGGGTTTGAGAGGGAAATGAAGTGCTTGAGAGGGTAGAAGTCTTTATAAAGACTTTCCTCACGTCATACTTTCTCATTACATATATTTTCAAGAGCCATTTCTTATAAGAGTGTTGTGTGCTGTTATTGTAAGTGGGTTGAGTTCATCATCATTTAGGAGGGCTATTGAAGGAGGCTTCATCATTATTAGGGATGACTAGCTGCTGTGTAGAGAAGACTTTAATGCATCACTGGCTACTGTGTGAAGAAGGTTGCTGTTTGAAAGAGGTCTCAGGCTCTCGACGTTCAAAACTCAGGTAAGCGCTGAGCAGGAAATTACACATTCATGTTTTACCATTTGGTTCAGAAACAATTTTTTCTTTTAGTTTACACTAGTTCGCCTGTATGATGATAGAGTTAGCCTATGGGTCTGTAGGCTTAGATGTCATCCTATAGGCTTGATGAAGAGACTTGTGATCTTTGTAGTGTTCCATTATCTCAAATGAAAACACCAAATACGTTTGAGTCATAGTTGTTTCTTTAGTCTAATGATGTTTACAATAACACCCTGGGGCCTTATTCTAGGGGTTCTTGACTTGTAGTAATGCATGAGACTAGAGATTGAGCTTCGAGACATTGCCTATTTTGATTTTCTAGTTATGTTATGAGACTATGCGTTTAGTTGAATTGAGTACTATTTGTGAATTTGATCATGGAATCATCTTTACTTCACTATTTTGCATACAATTATTGAATATCAAATATTGTGTTATAATATTTTATGAGATGTTCTTATGATTTTTTGCATAGACTAGGGCTTTGTAACTTATATGGATTCAAAATGTCATTAGTATATTTTTTATGCATAAAAAATTACCACATATATTTTTTTCGTTGAGAGTCTTTGCTGAATATATGCCAAATTTTTGTTGAGTTGCTGAGTTTTGCCAAGTCCTAGGCTAGCTGAGTCTTTGCCAAGTCAGAATCTGACAACTTTGCTTCACATATGATATCTTTGTCCAAGAATAGCCAACCAGAAAACTAGAATGAAATAACACACTACAGCAAATTGTTTAGAGGTGCCCTTACGGAAAAATGAATGAATTCACTTGAATGAGATAATACAAATCAGGAGTGCATCATTGTAGTTATACAAATCGTTTAGGTTTAGGGTATTGTGTTGATTTATGTAGTTTGGGAGGTACTCCACAACCCTGGGTATTGGGTTTCTGTGAGTTGGCACCACAAAAGGACTTTGTGGGTGAAGTACCGAAGCAGTGAGTTTTGCACCCAAAGTTGTGGGCGTGAAACCAAGAGGAATTTTCATTGTTTGAGTTTTGACCACTGTTGCAAGTGGAGCACCCTTAAAGAAATGAAGGGTCCTAAGGCAACCATGGAAGATTTGGTCAGATGGAGGAAAAATAATTTTATTTATATGTAGTGGGCTAATTGATGAAAAGGACAGGTCTGCTTGGCCTGAGGAGTGCCCTAGAGAGGGCTAGATGTTGCACCCTAGGAAGCATATAAATAGGAGGAGCCTCATTTGATCTCAAGACACATCACGAGTACAAGAACATTAAAGGAGAAGGACTGATCTGTCTGTAGTCTTGAGAGGAATAGCCAAAGTGGAGACAACGTTTGTTTTGGTGCCTTTTCTTGTGACTGGTCTAGGCTGAGTTAGGCAGGGTGCTGGCTAAGCTTGAAGGGCAGATTCTGGGCACATGTTTTGTGGGTAAACCCGTTGTGGACAGGGCTGAAGTTTTTTGTGTTATTGCAGTAGGGTTGAGTCCTATTTGGGAGCTGATCTGAGGTATGGAACAACAGTCAAGAAGGCCACATTATCATAGAATAATAACATGAAAGGATAGGCTTGTTAGAGGAGGTTTAGCGCAGGATTTGAAGGGTTGCTTGGCCAAGAAAGGGAGCAGCCCTGTAGCTGCCACAGGGTGCCCTAACCCAGGCCAAAGCTTTCGAATTTAGTGTGCACAGGGCTGAGTATAGGAGGGCAGAAGAAGAAATCCAATATGAGAAGTATGTTGTCTTTCCTGTTTGATGTTTTGCAAGGTGGTGTAGGTCCTGTTGGATAGATTTGATTGGCAACTTGTGTACAGTGTGGAGGGCTATTAGGTAGCTGCTTATTGTAACCTAAGTACAATCCCTTGGGAAGGACAAACAGGGATGCTAGTGCGCAGGAGTTGTGAAGCCCTAAGGGTTGACTTTTGAAGGAACAAAGGGAAACCAAGAGGGCTAGATATCAAGCCCTAGTTCTATGATCAATAGTGGATCTATTCAGAGATAAGAGGGCGACCTCCAAGGCCCTAAGGTCTGTCATCATTGGAGCAACAGAGGCAGAAGTGGGTAGTGCGTTGAGGACCTTATGTGTTGGTGTCCTTGAAGGATGAAGGAGCAGCTAGTGGGCAGATTGGTTGGGCCAAAGTTCAGTGACTTAAAGGAGCAATGATCATATATTGTGGCAGATTGTTGAGTTGTACAAGGGAAGGCAAAGGACTGACGAATGTGTTCAAGGTACATGGACTAAAAGAGGCTGTGGAGCGCTACATCAATAAGTAGGTCAGTTGTACTTTGTTTAGGGTAGATTGGTATTCATAGTTGATGAAACCAAGCGATAGTTGTTGTCTTGTATCAGGGCTAATTCTAGGGGCCATGATTCCTAGTACAAGAGTTCTAAGATTTTTGTATTAAAGATTTGTAATATAACAAAGTTGGGTTGAAAGTTTTTGTCTTGTGTACTAGTTGATTCACTGTTGCGTTTATTTCATTGTGCAAAGTAGAAGTGTTGTGACATTTGAGTGTGTTTGTGTTCGAGATTTTAGAATCAAACTGGATTCTTAAGTGCCGTAGAAAAATCAACATCAAAGCTACTATGACGGGCTAGTGAATCAGAGTGTGCACCGTGTACAACTCAAGAGGGAGTTTGTTCCATTGTTGTTGAAGGACTAATAGCAATGGCAAAGTTGTCGGTTGGTCTGTGATATGAGGACAGGATGGGTTGTCTAACTATAGTCTGTGGCAAGAAAGGATCAAGTTGGTCTTGATGGTGAACAAGATCTATCATTTTTTCGACAAGGAGATCAAGAAACCAATTGACCTTAAGGAGTTGGAAGCGTTTGAGGAGTTGGATACGAAGGCAAAGCTAAACATCCTAGATGGTGTCAAGGATCATTTGATACCTCATTTGTGGGGGAAGAGAAGTGCCCATGAGATGTGGAAAACTCTTCAGGATTTGTTCCAGGACAAGAACGAGAACCGACTGTTTGTATTGAAGGACAAGTGGAAGAGCACCAAGATGTTGGATGGTGAAGTAGTGGCGCTGTATCTGACAAGATTGTCTCAGGTCCAAGATGAACTTGCTACCATTAGTGCAACTGTTACAGATTTTGAGATGGTGAGGATTGCTTTGAAAGGGTTCACTGAGGAATGGAAGCCTTTCATCAAAGGGATCATCGCTCGAGAGAAGCTGCTAGATTGGAACAGGTTGTGGGATGAATTCATTCAGGAGGAACCGCGAGACGAGGACCTTCATACGAGGAAGAAGTATTTTGATGATAACGTGGCTCTTGTAGGGAGAATGAATGGCAAGGCGAAGGACTTGAGCAAGCTGAAGCGTTTTAGCTGTGGCGAATATGATCATTATTTGATGAATTTTTCGAAGAAGGGAGATAATGAGAAGAAGAAGGGAAAGGAGATAGCCGATAATTCTTTTGAGCTCGATGATCTCTCAAGAAGATTGGAGGAAAAAGATTTTGCTTTGGTGTGTCATTTCCCTGAGAGTACTGTCAATGAGATTACATGGTACATGTAGATTCGTGCGTCGAAGCATATAACAGGTTCGCGTGATGTGTTTGTGACTCTAACTGAATGGGACTTGACGTCGCACATGATGGTTTGTGACAAGAGCCAGAAAGAGATCAAAGGATCTGGTGTTGTGCCATTCAGGATGGTGTCAGGTTGGTTGTTGCGAGTTCAAGACATACTATGGGTACTGGAGCTCAAATACAATGTGTTGTTTGTCTCAGTGATCGAGCAGAAGGGGTTTGGGATGATTTTCCAGAATGGGAATGCGAGACTCAGGCCCAAATGCTCTAACTCTACTGGAGATGACATTGGAGTTAGGGATCATGGTCTACATCGGCTGACAGGCAAGCCTATAGATCATGCGCAAAAGCAGGTGCAGGTTTCTGAGGTTCAGAGGGTGCCAAGTTCTAGCGAGAGTATGCAAGTTCGGAGGGAGAATGTGCAGCCCAAGAAGAGTGCGTGGTCAGTGGGGAGTAAGGGGACTTCTAAAGTTGGCAAGAAGGAACCATGGGATGGCAGAAGGCTTGTCAGGATAGGAAGAAGAAGTAGGAAGCTTTAGGTGGCAGAGACACTACCGGGAAGGGCATGGTTCATTCTACAGGGTATGTTGTTGTGGTGAATGCCAGGAGTCAGGCTAGTGTCGCTAGTAATGATGATGATGACGAGATACTTGTAGGTGGTGGGAGTACCTCCCTCGCTAAGAGAGAGTGTTGATTTATGTAGCTTGGGAGGTACTCCATAACCATGGGTACTGGGTTTGTGTGATTTGGCACCACAAAAGGTCTTTGTCGGCAAAGTACCCAGCAATGGGTTTTGCACCCAAAGGGTGTGAAACCAAGAAGAGTTTTCATGGTTTGACCATTGGTGCAAATGGAGCACCCTTAAGGGAATCGAGGGGTCCTAAGGCAACCATGGAGGATTTGGTCAAATGGAGGAAAAATAATTTTTATTTATATGTAGTGGGCTAATTGATGAAATTTACAGGTCGACTTTTCTTGAGGAGTACCCTAGAGAGGGCTAGACATTGCACCCTAAGAAGCATATAGATAAGAAGAGCTTCATTTGATCTCAAGACACATAACAAGTGCGAGAACATCATAGGAGAAGGACTTATCTGGCCGCAGCCTTAAGAGGACTAGCCGAAGTGGAGAGGTGGTTTGTTTTGGTGTATTTTCTTGTGACTGGTCTAGGGCTGAGTTAGGAAGGGTGCTGGCCAAGCTTGAAGGGCAGATTCTGGGCACACATTTTGTGTGTAAACCCTCTGTGGACAGGGCCAAAGTTTTCTGGGTTATTGCAGGAGGACCGAGTCCTATTTGGGAATTGATCTGAGGTCTGGAACAACCGTCAAGAAGGTTGATTATCTTAGAATAATAGCGCAGAAGGACAGGCTTATTAGAGGAGGTTTAGCGTAGGATTTGAAGAGTTGTTTGGCCAAGAAAGGGAGTAGTCCTGTAAGCGTAGGATTTGAAGGGTTGTTTGGCCAAGAAAGGGAGTAGTCTTGTAGCTGTCATAGGGTGCCCTAACGAGGGCTGAAACTTCAGACTTTGTTGTGGACAGGGCCGAGTATAGGAGGGCAGAAGAAGACGTCCAAGACTATAGGTATATTCTCTTTTCGTGTTTGATGTTTTGCAAGGTGGTGTAGGTCATGTTGTACAGATTTGATTGGCAGCTTGTGTACAGTGTGGAGGGCTGTTAGGTAGCTGCTTATTGTGCCCTAAGTATAGTCCCTTCTAAAAGATAATCAGGGCTGCTAGTGGGCAGGTGTTGTGAAGCCCTAAGGGTTGACTTTTGAAGGAACAAAGAGCAGCCAAGAGGGCTAGATATCAAGCCCTAGTTCTGTGATTAATAGTGGGTCTATTCAGAGATAAGAGGGCAGCCTACAAAGCCCTAAGGTCTGTCATCTTTGGAGCAGCAGAGAGGCAGAAGTTGGCAGTGTGTTGAAGACCCTATGTGCTAGTGTCCTTGAAGGAAGGAGCAGCTAGTGGGCAGATTTGTTGGGCCAAATTTCAGTAACCTAAAGGAGCAATGATCATTGATAGTTGCAGATTGTTGAGCTGTAGAAGGAAAGGCAAAGGACTGCCAGATGTGTTCAAGGTATGTGGACTGAAAGATGCTGTGGAGCGCTACATCAACAAGTAGGTCAGTTGTACTTTGTTTAGGATAGATTGGTCTTCATAGTTGATGATACCAAGCCGTAGTTGTTGTCTGGTATCAGGGCTGATTGTAAGGGCCATGATCCCTGGTAAGGGAGCCCTAGGACTGTTGTATTAAAAATTTGTAATATAAGAAAGTTGGGTTGACATTTTTTGTCTTGTGTTCTAGTTGATTCACTGCTGTGTTTATTCCGCTGTGCAAAGTAGAAGTGCTGCGGCATTTGATTGTGTTTTTGTTCGAGATTTCAGACTCAAACCAAATTCTTGAGTGTTGTGGAAAAATCAACACACTAGACGCAGGAGGTTGACTAGGTCAATCTAGTCAAATGTAGAAAGTGTAACTAATGTGTTAGGTATCCATATGTAAGCTCGATAGGGCTATACTCAATACAATGGATCAACATGTGGCCACAAATTAAGAGTAACCACATGATGTCAACAAGGGGCAATGAAACCCTTAAAAAAACAGTGTGCTTTAATGCTAAAATTCTTGATCAGGCTTGGCGTGTTGGTTTGCTACAATGTTGTGATACAAATGTGCTCATGTTGGGAGACAGTTTTGAAGCTACCCTCCAGATATTGGAAATAATTCAGAAGGTTTTTGAGGAGCATGACCCTCTTGTACTGCACCATAAATGACATCATTATCACTTAGATGGAACAAATACAATACTGATTTACATCTAGGTTACAAAGATCTGTATCTGGATACAGATCTGCTGTATGTTTTAAAAAGTAAGGATTCAGATATGGGGAAATGAGACACACACACACACATACTGTCAAGAAAAACTATGCACCAAAAACATATAAAATTCATATTTCAAGGATCAAAACCATCCATAACCTTGAAAACATACAAAAAAAGAGATCTCTCATTAATATATTATATTAGCCATAAGAGTCCATACATAATATATAAACTTTGCACAAAAGCAAATTGAGTGTGTAATCATTGACATGATATATATGCATTACATACATACATAACATGTAGACATTGTGCATGTCCAAAACTTGGAAATACAATAAAAGTTGGAAAAATCAAATTGTTGTGTCTTAGAATGGGGAGAGGGGTTACTTTATAGGAAAGATTTAGGGTTTTATGTATCAATTTTTTTTAATAACTTATTTTTTATTTTTTACTTTATAATTTATTGGCTTGTCCAGTCTGTAAAGGCAAAGATCTTGTGTACATTATTTCAAATATTAGCTTCTTCTCTCAGTAGAAGGAGATTGTAGAAATGTGTCTTCAAGTTTGTGGAATGTGAATCTCGAAGATGTGGAGTTGGATACCTTTGAATGCGTGATGGTCAACCATTCTTTGGCCTCCTCTTCCTGTGGTTCTTTTGGCATTGAGGATTTGCCATGCTTGGGTGGATATGTAATGAGAGGTTCTATTATGTTCTTGTTAAGACTCAAGAGGCATGAACTAGCTACTTCTGGCCATGGTGCTTCTTATGGTCAATACGGTGACAGTCACTGATGTTCCATTGGAGGATGTGAAGGGTGAAGGCTATAAGTAGTAGGATATACCATACCTACTAGCATTTCATTTTTCTGAGTTTAGACTCTTGGAGCTTTTCAGAAAAGCTTAGTTTTTGTAATTTTGACATTTATGATTTTAATCTATTAATTGCAATGACGAGTCTGCTCTACAAACTTATGAATCATTGTAATTTCTGATTCATATTCATCATGTCTTACTTCATCAAATTGTGATTTTTATGTTTTATAGAAATCATGAATTGTGTTTACTGTTTATATTATACCATGCATAAATCTTTAACACTGATTTTGTTTACAGCAGAATTACGAATTTGGTATTTTGAGATTACATAGTTTTTTAGAATCATAGGATGCAATGTTCAATTTTAATTTCTGAATTCAGAATTAGATTGGTATCAAAATGTTTAAGTTTTAGATGCTGAAAATTCTGTTTTTTCTTTACATTTCTTGTTTTTTAAATAGAAATTTATATTTATATAAAAAATTAGGGGGCTGCACCCTGGTTCCTAAATTCAGGATGGCTGCTGCACCCACACCAGAACTTTCTGCTGATTCCAGTTTGCACTGGCAGTTCGTGTAACCTCGATGACGTATTATTTGTGTTGCAGGTGATGGAGAAACTTGTGGACATTGTGCATTTCCTACATCAAGAAATTCAGGAAGCTTTTGGGGATGCTGGTAAGAAAGTATATATTTCGTTTATGGTGTTCTATTAAGTTAAACTTTAATACATCAAAAACATGATTGACATACAAGCATGCTGGTTAAAAACGGCTTTGTAATGTATTAATTTATATCGAAGCTCAAACTTTAAGAGTTGCAAATGCAGTTTTTATTACAAGAATATCAAATTAAGGTACAAATTTACCATTTCTGCAGCCAAGCCTGGGGCTTGTATCAATATTATGATTTGCGATTCTCCTTGCTAGGTTCTAGCTAGTCCATATATACCTTTTTTTTATTTTATTAATACACTATATATATATATATTTCAGCGTATCTATTATGCCCATTTGATGTGCATGTTCCATCAACGGACTTGAGCATTACTGCTGGTTTTTCTGCCTTTTTGTTTTAGGGTAATTGCTAGAAAATCTGCTCTAAATGACAGGAATCCTCCTTTTTAGTAGCTGATAAGATGGTAATGTTCCTTCAACTTTATAATTCATCAGTTTAACATGAAAGTTTCTTTAGGAAATCTTTCTAGGTTGACAACCTTGACCCCAACCCACCTGGTCTCCCTCCTGTGTCCCAACTGATAGCTCCAGCAGTTCATGATCTTTCTAAATCATTGCTAGGGTGGTCATTCAGGACTCTTCCCCTCCTAGGTAGACCTATGTTGGGTTCTCCAAATGATGGGCCCTTTTGGAGAGGCAACAAGGCTTGCGATTTCAGTGGGATGTAGCAATGGTGAATTTTGGTCATCGTAGGGCATGATATTTGATGCTCTTGGTTTATGGAATATCTTCTTTGTTATCGAGCTCCATGTGGCTTCTATCCAACGGATTTTGCGCATCTCTAGGAGACTCAAAGCTTAGGGGACATTAGGGCGGTATGACACATTTAATTAGGGACTCTTTGAAGCAGGGTTTCTGTGAATCACTAATGGCAGGTTTTTTAGATTAATGTGGATTTAGATTAGCGGCTTAGATCCTATTAGTAGAGACATCTATATTGTAGTTTGCTACTTCCTCAACATATTCTCACTTTGCCACTTTTCCATTTACGTGAATTCAGCGGAGAATTCCTTCCTGGATTTGTATGTCGACATCATTCAATACTCAACTATGGGTGATGTTATCTTCTTGGGTGATTTCAATACTTGCACCAATGTCGGATTCCTCTGTATGATTGGTTCGAGGATGTGCTTTGCATCCAAGAGATAGATCCAAATCTAGTGGGGCTTCACTAGATGTTTGAGGATGCTTTGGGGATTCTCTCACTTACGATAGGAACCTTCTATAGCTGTGGAGCTACTGAACTCTAATCTTGAACAACCTCTTTTTCTTTCCAAGTACTAGCTAGTTCACATGGCTCCCATGTGATGGGGGTGGTAGTGTGGTAGACCATGTTATGATCAGCCAAGATTTACTCTCTTTAAACACCATCTTTTCGGAATCCCCATTCCCTTCTCCTTTTGGGATGACCTAATCGCCCCCTATATTGAGCCCACCTTGGATGACTATCCTCTTTCAAGAGTGTAATGCCCCCCTCATGGAGTGAGGTTGCAGTCGAAATGTGAAATTCTCCATATAAATTTGTAGTTAAAAAATCCAACACCATTCATATTCACATATATTCTAGCTACTTCATGCGCCTCCCCTATGGTGGGAGTGCTAGTGTGGTGGACCATGTCATGATCAGCTAAGATTTACACTCTTTAAACACCATATTTTGGGAATCACCATTTTTTTATCCTTTTGGTTTGACACCCCACACCCCTCCCTTCCCCAACCTAATGTCAAGCCCACCATGGATTACTATCCTCCTTCAAGAGTGTAATGCCCCCTTCCATGGAGTGGGGTTGCAATACAAATGTGAAATTCTCCAAGTAAATTTGAACTCATTGAAAACACTCCATCAAAATTCATATTCATACATATATGCAACTAAGTAATCCATCATAAATGAAGAAGCATAAACTCATAAAACCAATAAATTCCATAACCTTTTCGTTCATAAACATATATTAAACTTAAATTGCAAAATTATAAATGGAGAATGAAGAGCAAAAATGGTGGACCACTTATCTTTGAAGTATGATGGTGCATTGAATGTGAAATATATTAAATTTGTAATTTTCTATGTTATCACATGTATTCAAATGGGCAATGAATGAATTTTGTTTATGCATAGTTAGTTTCGTTACTATTTTATATTGCATTTGAATTTGTGTTTACATTGGTGTTAGGAGTTGAGTTCTGTCTAACATTTGGTTACAAAAAGAGGAAATTTCTTACTTAGTATGTGACAATCAATGGGGACCTCAAGGTTGCTAATCCCACCTTCGCTAGATGCTTTCCCCCTTTCTCCAATTTTCATCCCTTGAGTTGACCTTCTCTCAAGGTTGCTAATCACCCTTTTGCTAGATGCTTTGCTCCTTCCTCCAATTTTCATCTCGTGAGTTAACTGTCGCCAAATGTGATTGCCTTTCCTCAACCATTTGGGCGGAAACCCTTAAATCTTACTCCAACATCACCTTGTCTCCCTCCCCGTCCCTTAAATTGGGTTCTTGTCCTAATAATTGGTGGTATGAAAAGGAGTTTAAGGCCCTCCATGGCCGACTTCAGTATGCCTTTACTCATGTTCCCTCTTCGTATATTGGTCTCAAGAAATCGTATTGTTGCCTCCTTCACCACAAGAAATACTTTTTCATCTCATAGAGGAGACATGAATTGTACACATCCTTTTTCCATTCCTCCAAAGCCTTCTCAGGCATTTTCTTTGCTCTCTATGATGTCCATAGGTGGCGCTTGATATAGGTCACCTCTCCTACCCCCTCTTGCTACTTATTCTTATGTTTGATCTCTAGGACACAATTATATCAATGAATACCAACAAAACAATGGATTAGTAGTTTCTTAACCGAGTTTTGTAAAAACCGTCTTTACTCTTGTGATGGTCACATTATTGATCTATTAAATCATGTTGTTAGCATAGGGTTTCCACAATCTTAGTCCCATTATACTATTCACCTGATCCACAAATCAAGTTCTAGTGCCAACCCTAATAATTATAGGACGATCATTATTGGTCACATGTTCTCAAAGCTCTATACTAATGCACTTCATTTCATATTGTTTGAGGAGCTTGAGTGGAGACACCTTCAAGATAGAGGACATGTTATGACTTGGCACATCAAACCATTGATCACATCCTCATACTCTAAGTAATCATTGAGGAGGTGAGTTATTTGTCTCTGTAATTCTATTGCTGTTTTGTAGACTTTTGGAACACATTTGACTTAGTGTTGCATGAGGCCTTGTTACATGTGAATGAGGTTGGTGTATAATTCTGCTTTCACTGATTATTTTGTTTATGTGTTAAAATTCCAGTGTGTCTTTTACGCAATAGATTTGCGTAATAATTGAATATTACTGCAAGGAATCTACTAGGTAGTAATTGGCTAGGTTGTTTGGATTAAGGAAATTTAACACTTGGTAAATTTTGGAGATGCTCAAATAAGTTCCCAAATATATGCTATCTATGAACTACAAGTTGGTGTTATAAACTATGGTTTTAATCAACACAATTATGCAAATATTTATAACAACAATGACAATATAACCCAAAATTTATAATAGACAGTGGAAAAACAAGGCCTATTCAATGAGTAAACTAGGAAATAGATCACTGTTGATGTGAGTAGCATCAGAAGGTCTTCTACAATTGCTTGGTGTCTTAGCATGTGGAAGACATTATTTGCCTCTTCTAGTGATTTGTCTTCTTTCCTAAGTTTAACTTAGGAAAAGTATAATAATTAAAGTCAATTAGTTACTGTGGACTATTGTTAAATTTGGACAACTAGGTCCAAAATCCGGGTTGTGCTGCTCAGATGACGATCCCAATATTTTTATTGGATTCCTCTTTCAGAGAGGTGTAAGATTGATCTAAAGATCATCTCGATCGGATGAGTTGAACATGTACTTTGAATTTATTCCACTTATGTGCTAGGTCAACCTGGAATATAATATAGACTTAAATGTCTTAAAGGATGTGTCACACACCCTCAAAGATGCCTATATATTGGAGAGACTTGGAGTTCATTATACACACAATGTGTGGAGGATTTTCTTCTCTCTTCATGGCAATAGAGTTGCGTTCTTGGTGCTGCGTCTTTGTGGAGTATTCTTTGTCTGGGTTGTCTTGGGGTTGTGTGACACATGTGGGTGGCTGAACTTATGTAAGACTTTGCTAGTTGAAGTATCCTGCTGATCGCCATAACACCACCATTCTTTATCTTTGTTTTGGATTGTCTTCCATCAATCTATTGGTATGTTCTATCTGCATGTATATTTGTATCTAAGCATAGAACATCTTCACAAATTAACGTGGTATCAGAGCTAAGGAGAAGACAAAGCCCATCTTGTTCTGAATCTAGGGCAGTGAGATAACGAGCTGTAAACAAATGTTTGTTTGGGTTTGATTTGAAGAAGGCCGCAGCTACAAAAAGTTGCTATGCTAGCCATAACAAGCAACATCAAGGCAACAACCACAGTCGATCCTAGGGTTCTGGACGCCATGCTGCTGTATTACATGTACCAATACATAAACCCTCATTCTTGAACACATCTGTTCGACTGGGAATCCGAGACGGCCATGGAAAAGGCCAGAGAGTAGTTGGCTGCCCAAATCGGCGCGAGCCCTAAAGAAATAATCTTCACCCCGGGTGCCACTGAATCGAACAACATATCCGTCAAGGGAGTCGTGCATTTCTTCAAAGACAAGAAAAGACACATCATCACTACACAAAGGACCTCATCATGGACATCGACAAGCTGAAGGCCGCCATTAGGCCCGATACAGGTTTGGTCTCTGTCATGACTATCCACAACGATTTCTGGCCTCCCAAGAACCATTTTATGCAGCGACTGAATTAATCCCTTGCGAGGAAAAATTTTACGGTGTTTTTTGGCTGTCGGAAAATACCAAGGTGGATGGCACGACATCGAGCGGTTGCGAGGAATTGAGGTACACACATACTTTTGAAATCTAGGCAGGTTGGATGAGTCTGAACCCGCAGGCGGACGAGACATCGTGGACCCGCAAAGCCAAATTTAATTCAAAACACGCTGAAAAGGAGGCGACTAAGACAGTTGAGCCGTCGTCTCAGAATTTCGAGCTCGCGACAGTCATTTTTGCAGGGCCGGAAGACAGAAGAATTTGATCCTTGTTCCGACTCAATCGGATTTCAAAATTAAGTTTGCGCATAGTTTGGAACAGAATGCCATTACGTGAGAAAGTGTATCCATCCACGTTTGTCAGCAGGCCCACATGAATACCTCGGAGAATAGTGTCATAGAAAGTCCATGGCTATTGTCAAACCATGCTGGTGTTAAATCATTTGTGAAAATTAGAAACAACGAAGAAGGACATTTGACCCTCTCTTAAAACAGTCTAAGGACTGTCTTATTCTCGTGAAAAGGTTAGTAGGTATTATAGACTCGCAATTAAGGGAGAATTAAGCCGACCCATGATAGTTCAAAAGTGAAGCAGCTATAATTGAATGATTAGCTTAAGTCTTTGAAGACTAGACATGGAGGTTTGCACGTTTATCAGTAATAATCATTTCTGTGCCCGTGGCATCTGTGAGTGAGGAAGTATCAAATCATTCAGAAGAATTAATGTCTTCCAGCAAACAAAAAATAAGTGACACATCATTCAGCAATGCAGCTGAAGATATCATCCCCAGTTGTGTATAGTTCCAAAACCTAAAGAAATTACAATCTCACCTGGAGTTCTTATTATGAGAAACCATTAAGGTCAAGATTCCAAGGACAAATGATGGCACCTGCAGATTTTCTGGGATTAAGAGGGAGACCTCTATCTGTCTATACTCCTGAGCACAAGGATTGCTGGAAGCAGAAGCTGCAATTTCTAGAGGATGCCCACATTCTCGAAGTCGTCTTCTCTAGGAATGTCTGTGGGCTATAACATATCTTCAAAGGCATATAGGAGCTATGTGCAGAGGTTTTGTGATATATCTTCCTAGTTCCAAGGAAGTCAATGTTGCAGGGACAGAAGAACAGGAAGTTCCAAAGGATGATTTCATTCTCAAATTGCATTGCAGAATATTTCTAGAATCTACTATAGAAATAAAGATAATGGCTGTAAAGAAAAAAGATGAAATATATTATTTTTGCATAATGGACATTGAGATGGGCTATTTCACCTCTTTTTACTGCTGCTGGTCCTGTGTAATATATATTTGTGATAAACTGTCTACCTGAGAAAGGAATCTGCCTTCTGCCACCTTTCTTTAAACCATAGGCCAAAGTCTAGTACAAAAATGGGTAGTGTCAGCCTTTTGTACATGCTCAACATGGGTTCTGTTGCATCTCTGGTGATAATAAATGAGATTGGAAATGACAGTTAAAGCTGTGGGCAACAACAACCACAGAAAGGAAGTAAGAATGTAATCTTTGATTCTATGTCACTGTCATTATAACAGTGACATGGACAGTCATACCTGTGTTTACAAAATTCATATTAGCATTAAGCTTGTGACAGTATCAGTCTCTCATTGAGCCCGAATCTGTGGGCATCACAGTCTCAGTGGAGCTCAGTTTTGCGGGTAGCATAGGTTTTTTTGTAATCTCAACGAAGTTTTAAACTTGGGAGGTAATCATCTACAACACAACCGATCTGATGGCTCAAAATCGGATCTCTGCTATATTGACTGACCAACAATACAACATTGTGAGGGACTATGATCTTTAAAGATACTGGAGAAGTCCTTGTAATAAAAAGTTCAGATATTAAATAGAGGAGTCTATGATGGCTCGGTGAACATTAATATAACTGTGAAGTGTTTGGAGCTTTGGACAGTCACGTTTTTTTTAGAATCTTGAACCGTCAAGTATTTGGAATCGTGGTCAGCAAAGCTGTGAAGTTTTTGGACAAATGATGTATATGATAAAATCATGGCAACACTGAAATCAATGATATGACAATATATGATACGTGTCTAGATGCATGACAACTATATGACAGTGTATGGCTATGATTCTTGGATGGCTTTGACAGTGGGAGAATAAGATTCAGGCCCCTGAGTGCAAAACTCCTTTCCAAGTTAGTGTCTGGGATGCCCTCATTTAAAATAGATGTCTTCTCTCACAAGAGAAGCTGGCATTAAGATGGAGAATACAATTGTATACGCTCAAAGACATATGGCTTCAAGGGGGAAATTCCGGAAGAAATCCAAGAAGCCATATAAATACCAAAGGTATCTAACTGCCATGAGTACAATATGAGCCAGAATCATTTCGGAAAGCTGTAAAGCATCAAGTCTAGAAGGATGTGATACAAAGAGTACGAGTCCATTATGGAGGGTGATGTCTGGGATATGGTCCCTAGACCACTGGACTAAGCTGTTGTCACCTCGATATAAGATCAAGCATGGATCTGATGGGAAAATGTGTTGCCTAAGACTTCTCTAGGAAGGCACTAATTTTTATTACACCTATAATCTATTATTACCCTTGCTGCTACGCAAGGACAGAATCTTCATCAGATGGATGTGAAGATTGCTTTCCTGCATGATGCGATAAAGGAAAAGGTGTATGAAGAGCAACCTTTGGGATTCAAAGTCCAGGATTGAGACACCCATGTTTGCAGGTTGGCTAGCCCCCATGGCTTGGTACGAGAGGATAGATAGCTACTTGATGAAGCCGGGCTTCACTCGTAGTAATGATGATTCAAACCTTTACTTCAAGGTTGATAGAGAAAAGCCTCTCATTCTGGTTCTCTATGTGGACGATCTATTCCTGATAGATGCTGACCCTCTCATTCATTAGTGTAAGAGGGAGCTCACTTCTGAGTTCAAGATCAAGGACCTAGGACTGATGCATTATTTCCTAGGCCTGGAGGTCTGGTAGAGACTTGGCGAGATTTTCCTTTCTCAAGGAAAATATATTGTGAAGCTGCTGGGCTCGTGCTAGCAAATCCTACTGAGTATCGTTAACTCGTAGGGGCCCTGATGTTCTTAGGGAACATCCGTCTAGACGTATGTTGTGCAGTGAACACTTTGAGTCAACATATGGTTGATCCTCATAACGTTCGCTGTGTTGGTGCCATGAAACTCTTGAGATATCTCTGAGGCACGATAAACCATGGATACACTGTCGGGAGTATGATACTCCATGGATATACCGATGCCGATTGGGTTGGCAGTGTGGTGGATCGTAAGAGCACATCTGGATGCTGCTTCACACTTGGGGCTGCTTCGTGCAGGAAGCAAAAGTCGGTAGCTTTGAGCACCGCTAAGGCCGAATACATTGCAACATGTATGGCTTGTTGTGAAGCCACTTGGCTGCGAAAGCTCTTCAGTGAGCTGTTCAAGCATGTGCTAGATGCCACTGTTATCCTTTGTGATAACCAGAGGAGGATTCGTTTGTCATAGAATCCCGATTGATCCAAGCATGTTGATGGCTGGTACCACTTTATTCGGGATATGGTACAGTGAGGTGCCGTAAGGCTCGATCATATAGGAACTGATGAGCAGGTCATGCATATTCTCACAATGCCCTTGGGGAAGGTCATGTTCCTAACCTTCCGTGAGAATCTTGGAATTGTGGAACGACCCTAATTAGAGGGTCTTGTTGGACGATGAGCTCTGGGAGCTCCTGAGGGGGTTTTTGGGGATAGCTTCTTGGTGCTATAAGCAACCATTGGGCTAGGCTTGCCGAACATAGTTGGTGTGCTTCTACCCCACCGTGATGATATTGAGATGGTTTACCTCTCTCTGATTTGTGCCCCTTATGCATCCTACCCATGGAGTTTCGGACTCATGGGAAGTACCTCTCATTTGGCCAATGAGGTGGGAAATGTGAATAGAGACCATAGAAAGACCGATGGACGCTCGAAGATTGCCGTACTCTCTATGTCTAGGATGGCACATATCGAACCACTTGATCTGGGATCAAGTTTAGCGAGGTTTTGGACCTCCAACTGACTTCGGGTCAGTGAAACTGACTTCGGGTTAGTATATGGCTCTCTCGAGTTGAAGTGAGGTTTCAGACCTCCAACTGACTTCGGGTTGATGTGTGACTCCTTTGAGTCCTATAGAGGTTTCAGACTTTTGAGCTGACTTCGGGTTAGTTGTGAGTGATGTCTTTGTGACTCACCTTTTGTTTTGAAATAAAGAAGCCATGAAGCAAATTACGGTGGGATGACGCACAATGTTTGGATTGCACTAGTGGACGGAGTTCTTCCTAGTTGAGAGGGATTGTTAAATTTGGACAACTAGGTCCAAACTCCGGGGTGTGCTGCTCAGAAGACGATCCCAATATTTTTATTGGATTCCTCTTTCGGAGAGGTGTAAGATTGATCTAAAGGTCATCTCGATCGGATGAGCTGAACATGTACTTTGAATTTATTCCACTTATGTGCTAGGTCGGCTAACATGTACTTCGAATTTATTCCACTTATGTGCTAGGTCGGCCTAGAATATAATATAGACTTAAATGTAGTAAGGGACGTGTCACACACCCCCAAAGATGCCTATATATTGGAGAGACTTGGAGTTCATTATACACATAATGTGTGGAGGATTTTCTTCTCTCTTGATGGCAATGGAGTTGCGTTCTTGGTGCTGCGTCTTTGTGGAGTATTCTTTGTCTGGGTTGTCTTGGGGTTGTGTGACACATGTGGGTGGCTGACCTTATGTAAGACTTTGCTGGTTGAAGCATCCTGCTGATCGCCGTAACACCACCATTCTTTATCTCTGTTTTGTCTTGTCTTCCAT
This sequence comes from Pinus albicaulis, assembly GCA_034641835.2. NCBI lineage: Eukaryota > Viridiplantae > Streptophyta > Pinopsida > Pinales > Pinaceae > Pinus > Pinus albicaulis. The sequence goes on from CM076583.1 coordinate 576,208,103, forward strand.
CGATCTATTGGTATGTTCTATCTGCATGTATATTTTCATCTAAGCATAGAACATCTTCACAAATTAACAACTATCAAGTTATTTTCTAAGGATAGGTAATTTAATTATTTAAGTGACTTAGAAATAATCTCCATTGTTGATATTCAAGATGTTTCTAGAAGGATGATTCAAGATGTTTCTAGAGTGGAGATTGTGGTTAGGGATTTGGACTCAATGAAGATTGCAAATGGAGGCTAGCAAAGGAGGTGAAGACACAACGAAGAGAACAAGCGTGTGAGCGAGTCATCATGAGATAGAGCGATTTTCTTTTCGGTGCTAGTGGCTCAGTGACCTATGCACAAAGAAGGAAGAAGTGCGAGTGGGTTTGGTCAAATCCAAGAGAGTTGAGTTGGAGGAGATTGTAGGGCTGAGTTGCTTGAAGGAGATCGAGTTTATCTAGAGGAGGCCGAGTTGCTTGAGTGCTGGGGTTTTTCCAGTGTGCATTATTTTGATTTTTGTAGCATCGGGAAGTGTTCCAGGTCTCAAAGTTTGGGGAGAGGCTTGGACAATAGTATTCCAGAGAACCCAGAAATGGTTTGTGGAAATTCCACTCGGATTTTGTTTTATTAAAATAATTAATTATTTTAATGTGATCCCTATGTCTAAACTTAGGGAAATTAAATAATTAAAGGGTATTAATAAAGCAGAGTGTGAATCTTCTAGAAAACGAAGATCAGGTCATCTTTTAATCTGAGCCATTGATTAAAGTTATAATCCGGGCCTTTGATTCATCAGCGAGAAGACTATAAGAGGAGGCTTGAGGGTAATTTGGAAATCAAGCTGGGCACATTCTCAGTACCCGAAGGAAATTGATTCTGAAGTAAGAGAATTCGATTTCAGTGGGTGAGTATGTAGAGGCAAGTTTGCAGAAGCAGAAGGAGGAGGGAGAGAGCAGCAGAGTCAGAGAGGAAGAAGATAGAGGACGAGGAGGAGGCAGCGCTGAGCAGCAACACTTGTCCTCCACACAGAAATTACGCAGTCCAGGAAGGGACTATGCAGAGGGGCTATGCAGAGTGATGCAGAGGGTGCAGGAGGCCATACCGTGTGTCGGGAATTCTTTCGAAGTGTTCGGAAAATTCACATCAGTTGTATGCTACTTGATTTTGATTGTCAAGATTTTTGTAAACACTCTTTTCACTGCTGAAGATAAATACAAGCCCTCATCTACTGCACCAATTTTCCCAAATTGGTTTTTTCCAGGGACAATTGTCCAAAATAATTGTGTTTAGATGGTTGTTTCTATTGTGCTATATGTGTTATTTCTGTTCTTCTGCTTTTGATTAGAGTGAAGTACTGCAGCTTTGTTTATTTCAAAATTTACTGAAGCATCTGTAAATAACTTATCTAATAAGTGGGAGAAATAAATCAATCACTGCAGTAATAATTTTCAAATTGAAAATTTCAGATGGTATCAAAGCAAAGGGCTAAAGACAAAAAGGGAGGATCTGCTATGGACCAAAGATCCGACGTTCGGAAGGGTTCACGCAGTTAGAAGGACTCACTTAGTCCTCCAAAGCACTTAGAAACACAGAGGGAACATGACATGACTGTGCTGGCATCCAGACTAGAGGAGGATCTTGCCTGTGTGTCAAGCACAACTCCTCCAGGTGTTTGGTATATTGATAATGGAGTATCTGCTCATATGACGGGAGTTCAAGAATGTTTTTCGAGCTACCAAGAACAGGAGATGAATTTCGATATTACAATGGGATATAAGGCCTAGTGTACCCCCGTTGGAAGAGGTACCATAATATTTCAGATAGAAGCTGGCAACAAGATTCATGCCACAAACGTTCTGCATGTACCAATGTTGGGGATGAATTTTCTCTCAGTGTCTCAGCTCCAGAACAAGGGTTATGACGTATACTTTATTGGAAACAAAGTTTATGTCAAACATCCTAGCTGGAAAAGGAAGGCACAAATTGGAGTACGAATCCATAAGCTATATAAGCTCCTGCTTGAATCTCCAATGGCTTTGATTGGCATTACGGACGAAAGGGATCTGAATGAATTATGGCACAGAAGGATGGGGCATTCACATCATGGTGCCTTGAAGGTTCTCAAGAAGACTGTCATAGGAGCTCCAGAACTCAGCACAGGGAGAGATGAGGTGTACAGGGGATGCGTACTAGGGAAGTATGCCAAAGCAACATTTCCAAGAAGCATCAACATGGCCGAAAGCATATTGGAGCTGATACACTCAGATATTTGCGGTCCAATGTCCACAATCGCTCTCAGTGGTGCAAAATATTTTTCTACCTTCTTTGATGACCATTCCAGGAAGACTTGGATCTACTTTCTCAAAACCAAAGATGAAGTCTTTGAGCATTTCAAAGGTTTCAAGGCAATGGTAGAAAATTCAACCAGTAAGAAGATCAAGAAGCTGCGGTCAGATAATGGTGGAGAGTATATCGATAAAGACTTCACCAATTTTTGCATAAAGGAAGGGATCAAGAGAGAATGGACAACTCCATACAATCCAGGGCAGAATGGAGTTGCAGAGAGGAAGAACATGACCATTATAGAAGCTGCAAGGGCAATGCTATATGACCAAGACATGCCCAAATTTTTGTGGGTAGTAGCCTACAATACAACTGTGTATGTGCAGAACAGGGTGCCCCATAGGGCATTGGGGAAGGTAACTCCTAAGAGTGTGTTCACAGGCAACAAGCCGGAAGTGAGCCATATCAGGATATTTGGCAGTATGGTGTATTGCGACGTACCATATGAAAAGAGGAAGAAGTTGGATCAAACTGCAGAAAGGGGTTATCTTGTGGGCTATAGTGAAAATGCGAAGGCACATCGCATCTATATTCCAGAAAACAGGAAGATTGTAGTAAGGTGGGACGTAAAATTCATGGAGGAGAGAGCCTTAAGGAGATCCTGGGAAATGGCTATAGATACACAGATTGAGGAGGATCCACTAGTACAACCTCAACAACCTACATAGGATGGGTCGAGTGCCTCTCCACGACACATGGATTCTGAGGAGAGTTCTTCCGAAGAAGAGCAGACAGGAGAGCAGGTAAGACCACCCACTACCAGTGGAAGACCGAGCAGAGAACTCCAACAAATTCTGAGGGATGTAGAAGAATTTGTTGGAGCCACTAGAGAGGGGAAGAGGGTACAAAAGCAACCTGACAGATACCAGGCACTGGTAGCGTCAGAGAACCCTCTAACTTTTGAGAGGCAACTCAATATCAGGTGTCGGTAGATGCCATGATGGAGGAGTATAGCTCCATCATGACAAAAGATGTCTGGGAAGTAGTCCCTAGACCACATGACAGATCAATTGTAGGATCAATGTGGATCTACAAGATCAAATATGCTGCAGACGACATCATAGAGAAGTTTAAGGCCAAATTTGTGGCTAAGGGGTACACACAATAATAAGGGATCGATTATGGGGAAACCTTCGCTCTCTTAGCCCATTACACTTCTATCAGATCCGTCATCTCTCTAGCAACGCAAATGGGATGGGAGGTTCACCAGATGGATGTCAAGACAACATTCTTGAATGGGGTGATAGAGGAGGAAGTGTACATAGAACAGTCAGAGGGCTTTGAGACAGATGAGTGGAAGACTCATGTTTGCAGGCTTAAGAAAGCCTTGTATAGTTTAAAACAAGCCCCCAGAGCATGGTATCGGCGAATTGATAGATATTTGCAGAAGATGGGTTTCGTCAAGAGTGACACAGATCACAATCTCTACTACTTGAGAGTAGGGGATGAGCCTTTAATCCTGGTATTATATGTAGATGATCTGTTTCTTATTGGATCATCTAAGCTCATTAAGGACTGCAAGGAAAATCTGGCTACCGAATTCGACATGAATGATCTGGGGCAGATGCACTATTTTCTTGGTTTAGAGGTCTGGCAGCAGAAGGGAGAAATATTCCTTAGGCAAGGAAGATACACTACAGAGATCCTGAAGAGGTTTCAGATGGAAGACTGTAGACCCATGGCCACCTCGATGATTACAAACTGGAAGAAGATAGACACAACAGAGGATGATGAAGCTGATCCCACCTTGTATAGGCAGCTCATCAGATCATTGATGTATCTGGTCAACGCTAGACCATACATCTGTTATGCACTCAGTCAGTTCAGGTGGAACCAAGGAGGGCTCACTGGGCAGCAACCAAAGATGTTCTCAGATACTTGAAGGGGATAGTCCAGTATGGATTGAAGTACACCAAGGGAAATGAGGTCCAGTTGAGTGGGTTTACAGATGCAGATTGTGCTGGAAGCACAATGGATCGGAAAAGTACCAGTGGGTATTGTTTCAGTCTCGGATCAGGAATGACTTCCTGGTGCAGTAGGAAACAGAAGTCTGTCGCACTGAGCTTAGCCGAGGCAGGATATATGGCAGCAAGCACAACTTCATGCGAGGCCATATGGCTTCGTAAATTGCTCTTGAACTTACTCAAGAAGAGGATGGAACCGACTGGAATTATGTGTGATAATCAGAGTTGCATCAAGCTCTCTGAGAACGCTGTGTTTCATGACTAGTCGAAACACATTGACATTCAGTGCCACTTCATCAGGGACTATGTCCAACGGGGAGCTGTGCAGTTGAGGTACACTCCTACAGGAGAACAGGTGGCAGATATCCTCACCAAGGCTCTGAGTAAGATTAAGTTTACTTACTTGAGAGAAAATATGAGGATGGTCGAGAACCTAAGAAACCGGATTCGTCCCCCAGGGCCCTCGAATCTCGAATTCGGTGAATCGGATACGATTCACGGGATACGGCTGTATCTGTACAGGGTATCATGAATCCCGATCGTACCCTGTACGAATACGGTCGTATCCCGTACAACCGGATTCGCTGTCTCAAAAAAGCACGATTTTGGCTTATAAAACACCGAATCCGCTCATTCTTTCTCGCTGTTTTGTGTTTGTGAAGTGAGCAAGGAGCAAGGGTTTGCAAGAAGAAAGGGAGTTCTTTCGAAGAGATTCAAGCATCCTGTAAGTGCACTGTCCCTTTATATTTTTCATTTAGGTTGCTGTTAGTGTTTGCATGTGCACATGTTTTATATATTTGGTTATTTTTGTTTATGTTTTATAGTATTCATGGCTCAATCAAAGGCAACAAGACGTGGGCAAAGAAAGGGGAAGAATGTCCCCATTGGAGATGCCCCTCCTATCCCTGTTTCATCAGGGTCTGCAAGTATTCCATCTATTGGAAGTGGGGCTGCAATAACAGCTTCAAATGTGCAGGGAAAACAAACTCATGACCCCAAATACCCATTGTGGAAATATGTGACAAGAGAGGGAGGGGCAGGAAAAAAGGGAAAGGGAGGAGGAAATTGTTCATGGAAATGCAATATATGCGACGACAATTTCACTTCCACATATTTCCGTGTGAAAGCTCATTTGTTGGGTATTCCAGGTTGTGGCATTAAATGTTGTACAACAATTGAATCGACACAGAGGAAGGAAATGGAGAAAGAGTAATTTGTTGGTGAGGTAAATGTGGTATCAAAAAAAAAAAAACAAGAATGATGACCCCCCTCCATTCTTAAGGAAAAGCGGCAACAAGTTCCCTTTTGAGACTTTTAGTAGGGGACAATCAACAAAGAGAAAGGCAACTGCAGTTGGTCCAATGGACAAGATTTTTCAAAAAGAGAAGAGGGAAGAGCTTGATCTCAGCATTGCATTTTTTTTCTATCAGAACTTCATATCCTTTAATGTTGCATGGTCACCTCTATTTATTAAGATGTGTCGAGTTCTTAGTCATGGGGATTGAGATGTGTCGAGTTCTTAGTCATGGGGCTCCATCAGGGTATGTGCCTCTTGGGTCAGAGAAGCTCAGAACCACATTGTTGACAAAGGCAAAGAAAGAGGTGGACAAAATGCTTGAGCCTATTAAATCAGCATGGCCAACATCTGGGGTTAGCATTGTTTCCGATGGATGGATAGATCCAACACGCCACCCATTCATCAACTTCATGGTGTCATCCTTGAATGGTCCAGTTTTCTTGAAATCAGTGGATGCACTTGGACAGTATAAGGATGCACAATATATGGGTGAGTTATTTATTAAAATTATTGAAGATGTAGGTGTCGATTCTTGTGTGCAAATCATTATAGATAATGCACCATGTTTGCAAGGCTGCCGGCATGATTGTGGAAGCAAAATATCCACAAATATTTTGGACACCTTGCATTGTCCATTCATTGAACTTGGCACTGAAATCTATTGCTTCTAATGTGATTTAGATTGGAGCCATTATTGAGGATGCACAACATATCCGCAACTTTGTACAAAACCATACAAATGCCCTCACTATGTACAAGGAGTACAACAATCTATCATTGTTGAAGATTGCGGATACACAGTTTGCCTCTTCATTCATCATGTTGAAGAGGTTGAGGGAGGTCAAGACCGCTCTTGGGGCCATGGTTATTTCAGAGTTTTGGTCTTTTTGGAGAAAGTCGGATCAAGCAGCCTCAAAGAAAGTGAAGGACATAGTGTTGGATGATCTATGGTGGGAGAAGGTAGATCTAGTTATTCAGATCATGGAGCCTATCATTTCGTTGCTCCGATTTGTAGATATAGACCAACCCATCCTAGGAGAAGTTTATGAGGGATGGGATTCCATGATTGAGTCTGTGAGGACCATTGTTTTACAGAGTCAGTGCCCAGAGTATGAGACATCACCAGAGGCCTTCTTCACTGGCATATAGGATATTCTTGTCAGTAGATGGGACAAGAATTGCACACCTTTACATTGTTTGGCTCACTCCTTGAACCCAAAATACCATAGCCATGAGTGGCTGAATGGTGGACCTTCCCGCAAATTCCCTCCTCACATGGATGGTGAAATCTCACAAGGGAGGAAAGATGCATTAAGGAGGATTTTTCAGGAGAGGGCATCCCTTGATGAGGTGGAGGATGCCTTTGCAGAGTTTTCCACTAGCACTGGGCGATTTGCAAGCTATGATGTGATTTGAGATAGGGGGGCTAAGAAGCCCTATTCTTGGTGGGCAACTCATGGGGCAACAAGCCCTCCTCTACAACAGTTAGCCATGAGGCTCCTCTCTCAGGTGACATCATCCTCTTGTTGCGAGAGGAATTGGAGCACATATAGGAATTTGTATAGTGTGAAGAAGAGCAGACTTGAGCAGTCCAGGGCAGAGACAATGGTGTATGTGCACACCAACCTTTGTCTCATCTACAGGTAGAGGGAGGATTGGTTGAAGGGAAAGACAAAGATGTGGGATGTCTTTCCTGATGATATGGGTTTGGACAGCAATGTTGAGTTGGCATTGGCCAACTTGGATCTCAATGCGCCAATGCTAGAGCCTGTCACATTTGATGATGCCGATAGAGTAGAGGTGTCATCCTCCACACCAGCAGATGCAGAGATGACAGAGGAGGTGGATGCATTAGAGCCAGTGGAGAGTAGTGGTGAGCATGATGATCGGGATGAGGATAGTGATGCTGATTATGATGATAGAATTGATGACTCATTGACTCTGACTCATTGAGGCTTCAGTCTTGTAGTCTTGTAGATTGTAGTTTTTTTGTATTTTCTATTTCTATTTGCCATTTGCAGTGTACTTATGTAACACATTTTGATTCTGATGACTTAATGAGAAAAGTACAGTATCTTACTATGTTGTCTTTTTGAGTAAATTTGACAATTGTATGATGTATCAATGTATCAAATTTCAATGTATCATGTATGAGTATCTAAGATCTTAAATCTATGTTTGAATCAATGAATTTTTATGAATTTGTGTAAAAAATATCTAATTTTTAATATATATATATATATTTTAATAAAATAATATATAACATATCGTATCTCGGAAGTGTCCTGTTTCGGGGTTCACCGTATCTTGAATCCCCGAATTCTCGTATCCCCGTATCCCCGTGTCAGGTGACTTAGTCGAGAACCCATTCCTGTAAAAGAATGGGTGGTCTTTAGAGACAGAGGGAGCTGCAGTACGGATGAGGCAGTGGCAGAGTTAGTGTCACAGGTAACAGTACAAAGGGTAGCAGCGCAGAGTTGAGAGGTAGCGACCAAGACATCAGCGATGTAGCAGATGCTTCAGAATCAGAGCAGTACAATGGGTACCTTTCTTGAACACTTTCCTTGCTAAGAGGGAGTGTTGATTTTTGTAACATCGGCAAGTGTTCCAGGTCTCAAATTTTGGGGAGAGGCTTGGACAACAGTATTCCAGAGAACTTATAAATCGTTTGTGGAAATTCCACTCGGATTTTGTTTTATTAAAATAAATAATTGTTTTAATGTGATTCCTAAGTCTAAACTTAAGGAAATTAAATAATTAAAGGGTATTAATAAAAGCAGAGTCTGAATCTTCTAGAATACGAAGACCAAGTCATCTTTTACTCTGAGCCATTGATTAAAGTTATAATCTGGGCCGTTGATTCATTAGCAAGAAGACTATAAGAGGAGGCTTGAGGGTCATTTGGAAATCAAGCCGAGCATATTCTCAGTACCCGAAGGAAATCTATTATGAAGTAAGAGAATTCGATTTTAGTGGGTGAGTATGTAGAGGAAGGGTTTCAAAAGCAAAAGGAGGAGGGTGAGAGCAGCAAAGTCAGAGAGGAAGAAGGCAGAAGACAAGGAGCCACGCAGAAATTACCAGTGCAGGTAGGGACTGCGCAAAGGGGCTATGCAGGTTGATGCAGAGGGTGCAGGAGGCCATCCCATGTGTCGGGAATTCTTCTGGAGTGTCTGGAAAATTGACATTAGGTGTATGCTACTTGATTCTGATCATCAGGATTTCTGTAAACATTCTTTTCATTGCTGAAGATAAATACACACCCTTGTCTGCTGCACTGGTTTTCCCACATTGGGTTTTTCCAGGGACAATTGTCCAAAATAACTGTGTTCATATGGTTGTTTCTATTGTGCTATATGTGTTATTTTTGTTCTTCTGCTTTTCATTAGAGTGAAGTAATGCAACTGCATTTATTTCAAAATTCACTAAAGCATCTGTAAATAACTTATCTAATAAGTAGGAGAAATAAATCAATCATTGCTGTAATAATTTTCAGATTGAAAATTTCACACAGTAGTGGTAGGGTACAAATCAAGTTGTTAGAGGGCGCAAATGTAATTGTTGGAGGCTGATTTCTTCATAGCAATTTCATTTGGATGCAAATTTTCTTAAGGCCAATTTACCCGAGCTGACTTCATTTTGAGGGAGCTGAGTTACACGTTCCAGATTGTATTTTTCTTTGTAATTCCGTGGGCTGAAAAACCTAGATTTTCTAGATAATGAAATGACGGAGAATTGTTTGTGGGTTGATTAATTTGTGCAATGTATGATTAATCTCTCTGGGTTATTTTTGCTGCATATTTTTAATTCTAGAAGTTAAAAATACCAGTGATTTTATTGTTCGATGATTCAATTATTATTTGGATAAATATATAATAAACTAGGGATAAATTAAATTATTGCGAGAAAACAAATATGGTTGGTATTAGAAATTTAACATGGTATCAAAGCAATCTAGAAGACTTTGAAAGAGAGATTTGAGATCACAAGGGTTTGCAACAGGGAGTTTACCTGTTTGCAGCAGAAGAATTACTTCTAAACATTTTGCAGCTGGGTTTTGTTGCCGTGATTGATCTACAAAGATGACATCATTAAAAGTTTTGAGATATGAAAACAAGTTGTTTGGGATATCAAATTTCAACTCCTGGAAGGAGTGACTTACCTGGATTTTGGAGATGAATTATCTTTGGGATTTAGTAAGCAGATATGTGTAGGTTCCTTAAGATCGGTACAAGCAACAAAACATAAAACCAAGGATATGAAAGCAAGCTGCATAATTTTGGATGGTGTTAGTGATCATATAATTCCTCACATATCAGGGAAGGATATCGGTAGACAAATGTGGGTAGCTTTAATCTATCATTATCAAAGTACAAATTAGAATAGAAAAATGGCGCTACGAGAAAAGTTAACAATATTAAAATGGGTAGATACGAGACTGTGATTTCTTATCTGACGAGGGTCCAACATGCTTTTGATGAGCTTACAACTGTGGGGGAAACTATGCATGATTCAGAGCTTGTCAAAGTTTCTCTGAAGGGGGGCGTGAAGTAGTGGTCCACTTTTGTGGATGGGATTCTTGCTCGTCAACAACTTCCTAATTTGAGCTGGCTATGGGACAATTTTAGCTAGAAGGAGATATGGGAAAATTCATTAATTGGAGGTTAGTGAAAGGGCAGTGAGGACGATGATGAAGTTGCTCTTGCTGTAGAAGTGAAAAAGGGCAAATCAAGGGCCAAGCAGAATCGTAATGGATAAGCATCTTCACAAAGGAAGAAGGAAAAGGACATGAGAAAAGTTAAATGCTTTGCTTGTCTTAAGTTCGAGCATTTTTCCAGTCATTGTCCTTACAAAGAGAAGGGCAAGGGTAAGATTGGTATGACAACTACTGCATAGATGGAGGAGATGGCAGAGAAGTTTGATAAAAACTTCTCCCTAGTGTCTTGTCTTTCTGGAACGTCACGAGGTGTCTGGTTTGTGCATAGTGGAGCATCTTGTCATATGGTGGGATCGCGAGATTTCTTCACTAGCATGACCAAGAGGCCTAGAGTTGTAAATGTGGAGCTTGGTGACAAGGCCAAGTATGAAATTGAGGGCACTGGGAGTATTGAGTTCCAAATGGACTCGGGTGGCATCATGGAGGTGAATGAAGTTCTATATGTACCGAGTTAATCTCCTTGTTGTTTCAACCATGGAGGACATAGAAATGGAAGTCAGCTTTACGACAGGGGAAGTTGCTGTTGGGCTAAGGGGAATTGATTTAAGCGAGAAGTGGGTGATTGGTAGGAGTGGGAGGGATCTCTATCTGTTGAGAAGAAAACTGGTGAAGGCTCTCATCCATGAGAGTGACAACCAGAGTGAGATTTGGCATAGGAGGATGGGGCACCTATACTACAAAGCTCTTCCAATGGTGCAGAGGATGGTAATTGGCATTTTAGAGATATGGGTGTAGCAGGATGGAGTGTGTAAAGGGTGTGGACTTGGTAAGTAGGCCAAAAGTGTGTATCCTCATACTGAGACCAGGTCTAAGGGTGTGCTAGACTTGGTACATTATGATATATGTGGTCCTATGTCTGTGACGTCACAGGTTCCTTATATTTTGTGACGTTCATAGATGATTATTCTTGGAAAACTTGGATCTACTTCCTAGAGACCAAGGGCGAGGACTTCAATTGATTTTAGGAGTTCAAGGCTCTTGTGGAGAACCAGACAAGAAGGAATATTAAGGTGAAGAGATCAGATAATGGGGGTGAGTACACCTCCAATGAGTTCCTGGACTTTTGCCTAAAGGGAGGAATCAAGGAGGAGCTCACAATACCCTACAACCCTCAACAAAATGGGGTTGCTGAGAGGAAAAATGAGGACCATCATGGAGGCAGCGAGGGCAATGATTTATGATCAGGAGTTGCCTATGTTTTTGTTGGTAGAGGCCTGCAATATAGCAGTGTATTTGCAGAACAAGAGCCCTCACATGGTGTTGGGGGACGTGACTCTTGAGGAGTTGTTTACAGGGGTGAAATCGGATGTGAGTCATTTGCGCATATTCAATAGTCTAGTTTATGTCCATGTGCCTACAAAGAAGAGGACTAAGCTGGTGCCCTTATCTGAGAGTTGTTGGCTACAGTGAGCTCTCGAAGGCCTATGAAATCTACATTCCAAGATAGAGAAAAGTGATCTTCAGTTGGGATGTCATATTTGATGAGGATAGGACCCTCAGGAGATCTCATGAGCAAGAGCCAACCATGGTAGAGGAGAAGGGGCAAGAGGCTCTTAAGGTTGAGTAGGGACCAACAACACCAACAGGGATACAACTAGTAGATTCAGAGAATGAGTTAGATATTCTTTTGAGTTCTACTAAGAGGATGCTGAGATGCGCCAAACAAACATTGAGGGATGCTGAGGAGCATGTGCAGGCTCCTAGCATCACTTTCAGGGAGAGAAAACCATCGACCAAATATTTCATTTAGTTGGCACTATCAAGCAACGTTTGTGAGTCTGAGCCATCCACTTTTGAGGAGGCTATAGGCGAGCAGGTCTAGACGTATGCCATGATAGAGGAGTATAGCTCTATCATGAACAATAATGTTTGGGATATAGTGCTAAGATCAGAGGGGAAGTCTAAATTCCATGGTCACTTCTCAATGGATCTACAAGGTCAAGCATGCAACAAATGGTAGTATCAAGAAGTAGAAAGTGAGATTCGTGGCGAGAGGGTTCTTCGAGGAGGAGGGAGTGGATTAGGAGAGACATTCACACCCATTGCCAGATATGCAACTATCTCCCAGGGGGAGGGAGTGGATTAGGAGAGACATTCACACCCATTTCCAGATATGCAACTATTGGAGCAATTATGTCCATTAATTTAGAGATGGGGTGGAGGATGCATCTCCGCGCACATGGTATGCCAAGATTGACAGATTTCTTCTTGGTTTGGGCTTCACCAAGAGTGAGGTGGATCCTGCTCATCTTGGTATTCTATGTCGATGATCTCTTCTTTGACAGTATTGGAGAAGCTCATAGGGATATGCAAGGAGGATCTTGCTTCAGAATTCAACATGAAGGACATCGACTTGATGCATTACTTTTTGGGATTGGAGGTGGGGCAGAAGCCAGGAGGGATTTTCCTTGGCTAGGGCAAGTATGCAATAGAAATCTTGAGGAGATTCAGGATGGAGGATTGCAGGCTTATGTTTATAGTGTACAACTATGTTCACTAACTGTTGAAATTTGGGGTAGCTTTGGGATGAATTTTCCCAAGAGAAATCCAATAACTCCAAGAAGAAAATATCTTGCCCCAAAAGAGAATTTAATTTGGTTAAAAGAAATATTATTATTGATGTGTTTGACACTCCTCTTTTTATTATTTGATGTGACAAATGTATTTGGGCAAGCAATCATCAAGGAACTTATGACCAAAATTTGAGTTTATGTTTTTTCGTCCAAATTTTCAAGTCGTCCTGCCCTAAAGGACGCGACACTGCGTATGCAAAATCAACTATAAATAGGCTCCTATCCTGCTCCATTGGAAAGGGAACTGGGATATCTCATATTCTTCTGAACTTGGTGCGAAGCACTAAGGTTATATTCATATCAAGTAGCACAGAAATATAATGTTATCTTTTGTAGACTATGACCTATCTCCTGTGGTGAATGCGACCTATCTTCTGTGATTAGATACGACCCACTTCTGTGGAATGCGACCATTCTCTTGTGGTGATTGTGGACTATCCTTCGTGATTACATAAGACCTATCTTTTGTGGAATGCGGCCTATCTCCTTTGGTGAATGCAACCTATCTTATGTGATTATTCTTTTATGGAATGTGATCAATCTCCTATGGTGAATGTGACCTTCTTCTATGACCTTTTTTGTGTGGTTTATACTATCTTTTGGAAGGAGGGTGGAACCCCTGGAGCACTAGATCAGAGGGCTGTAAAGGTATGTTTTCAGAGGGTTGTAAGGCTAATAGATGGTTGATGCAAGGTCGAGTTTATTTCCAGGAAACACGAGGTTCTTAAGGTTAAGGCCCAGAATTATGGCTAACACAACACCTACAACAAGGCATCACTAGGGCTGAAATCCTCAGACTTTAGTGTGCATAGGGTTGAGTATAGAAGGGCTGAAAAGGACACCGTGATCAAAGGTATGTTTATTGAAGTCTTGCAATATTGTGTAGATCCTATTGGACAGTTTTTGTATGGCAACTTGAAGGCTGTTAGAAGTTTAGTTTTGTGCCCTTAGAGTCTCTTGTGAAGGACTCTAAAGGAAGATGGTTTGGGCTCTGGATTTTGATCTCTAAAGTGTAAAAGGGGCTGTGATTTGTGCCCTTGTTCTTTGAGTACAACAAGGTCAACTACAATGATATTCAATGACGATTGTGATATATGACAATGATATTTTTGTGCTTATGAGAATTTTGTATGGCAGAGTTATTCTTCTGTTTATGTTAGTGATGTATGGTAGTATCCTTTGTGACACTGATATATGGCAATGTCCTCATCACTGAGATGTATAACAATGCCCTTGTATGGCAGTCCTTTATGACTGTGATATTTGGGTAATGATTCTTGTGATAAATGACAATGGAATTTGTGCTTATGACTGTGATGAATGACAATGGTATTTGTGCCATGTCAGTAATGTATGACAGTGATGTTATGACAATATGATATATGGCAACGATACTTGTGCTCTTGATAATGACATGACAATGACACATATGCCAAAGTGATATGCTACTTGTGATATTGATAAGGAGGAAACATTTATGGTTACATCTGTTGATCAATAGGAGACCTCTCAGACGTCTTGTAGGCTTGTGAACGCCTCCTTGACAAATATGTCTGCTGCCATCTTATGAGGATTTAGTATGATTCGGGGTTGGCTCAAGGAGGCCCATTGTGATTGATGAACTCGTGTCTCTATATCATTGTACTTTGTATCTCAATTGAACATTTGATAAATATCTAATAGAAGAATAAGAATTGATAATGGGTTTTCTCCTTATGGGTTTTTGCCCGGGTCTCCGACCAAAATCCCGATGTCTCTGTTGTGTATGCTTTTCTTCTAATGTTCCTTATTGTTTCGCTGTATTGTTGATGTTGATTCTCTCTCTCTATATACTTGCTTATGATGATATGGGATGAATGTAATGTGAAAAATGTTGAAAAAATGTTTTAAAATTCAATTATCCACAATAGAGATCAATCTAGCCCTAGAATTTAACATGGTATCAAGTAGGGCTGAAGAAAAGTCATTGAGATCACACCTTTGTAGACACCTATGGTGGATTTATTGATCAAGCAGAGTGAAAGGGATGAAGATGTTGGGGACCTAAAAAATGATAGGGTTTGAAGGAAACCCTGGGGAGCCTTTGTTTGAACAATTAAAGGTTAGGGTTTGGGAGAAACCCTAGGAATGGCCTTGAATATAGAAAAGGCCTTGGTCCTATAGCATTGAAACCATATTGTGATTCAAAATATTTATGATATGATCAATAAGAAGCTATTGAGTTATTCAAGCACTTATGACAGATTCAGAAAAACCCTAGTTGGGCATTTCTCTTACCCAAATAGGAGATTGTGTGATGCAAATCTATCTTGTACTTTGATAGTTGAGTTTGGCTGCCCAAGAAAGAGATTAAGAATACAGGTGGTGCACAAGAGGAAGCATTTATTTTGCAAGCAACATTGACATATGGTTGATGAACAATGGTGTCCCATGACTAAGAAGGATGCAGGATCAAGAGGGAGTTGATAGCTTCCTAAAATCCTCATTAAAAATAAGTACTTTCATGACTTATGTTATTTCTTTATGGCATTGTTCTTATTTAGACTAATTTATCTTCTTAGATTACTGTCTATTCTTCCTGCATGTGATTGCTTAACCGATGCTTCTTTCCTTGACTTTGTGGATGAGGATGTGATCAAGAAAGTAGATCCACCTTGAGGATCATCAAGATGCTGAGTAATGCAGGACTAGTTATCTCCAAGAGGAAACTGGTGCAGGAAAATGAAGGAGCCACTCTCATATCTAGAGAATAAAGACAATCCTGCCTCATCATCAGGTACATTTTCATTATGTTTATTTACTTTATTGCTTTTGCTCTGGTTTTGGTCTCAACAGGTACATTAGAAGGATGTAAGGACCTAGTCCTCAATATTGAGATTGAGGAACATGTAGAGCCACTCCATGATTAGAATGGCACGTGAAAATGGGCAAGAGCTCAAACCTTGAAGGAAGGATTGCAGTCTCTTGGATGATGACTATAATCAAAAGAGGCTTTGTATTTAGAGGGAGTAGACTTTCATGTGACTGTCAAATGCGATGTTCTGAGATAAGGAGATGTTGATATCAATATGTCCTTCTTGCAGGGACCATTCTAGACGATAAAGATGTTGCTTTGTCAGAGAATTCAATTGTGATATGCTCTCTGAGAGAGAGAGGACTGTTGAGATCCTAGCACCTGTTGCACGATGCATTATTATTAGATGTATGTGAAGTTGGCTTCCTCCATGATGTACTCAAGGAAGAAGCATACTTGGGGCTACCTTAGCACTTTAAGGTGCATGAGTAGGAGACTCATGATTGCAGTTTGAAGCAAGTCCTTTAGGTTTGGTATACTTGGATTGATGGAAATCTGATGCAAACACCAACCTCTCTTCAAGTTTGAAGGTATGTCTTTGATATTTGGTTTATGTGCTAATAATATATTTTTGACAAGATCAAATCATCTCACCATTCAGTATCAGAGGAAGTTGACATCTGAGCCCAAGTTTATCCACTTCGTGAGACTAGAAGTGTAACAATGGGATGATGAGGACTTCCTTGTCAAGGGAAGTATGCTGTCAGAGGCTTGGCAGATGCATTACACTAAAGCAGTTAAAAGACTCCTCTTCAAATTTAGATTTGGTGGTTGCCATGATGAGCCGACGGCTAGATAAATCCCTTGCTTTGTAGCATATACCCCGAGCCAGATAGAACTTGGACATGTATATTGGGTTGTTGCAAGGCTAGTATTGAGATATTTGTTGAGTTTTCTTGAGTTATGGGGTAGCATCGAATGTGCTCTAGGTCCCAAAATTTGTGGAGGGACTAGAGTACATGAGATCTCCAATACCCAGAAAGGGATTTGGGAAATTTCATCTGGTTTGGGAGATAATTAATTAATTAATAATTTTAATTAAGGACCCTAAGTCTAACGTAGGAAAATTAAATTATTAAAGGTAATTAAAACATGTGATGAAATTGTCTTAAGGCACACGGATCAAGCTTTCTTTTAATCTTAGCCATTGATTGAAGATATGATCATGGCCGTTGGTTTCCCAACGAGAAAAGTATAAAGGAAAGGCTTGGGGTCATTTGGAGAAGACACACAGAGGCAGGGCACTAAAGCTAAGTTGGAATTCTAGGGCGTGGTTTGTTAAGAATTTCCAGAAGTGCTTCAACTGCAGAGAGGGGAGTTTAGGCAAAGGGAATGGTTTGATCCCAATGCCTAGAATCAACAAGAGGCAGAGTGTAGCTTCCAGAGGCAGTGCAGAGAAGCAGAGACAGCAACGACAGAGAGGGTAGCAGTTGCGCAGCGCAGGGGTAGCTTCAGCTACGCAGTCCCTTCTGGGGCAGCGCTGGTTAGCCGGGGACCCAACTGAGTTACGCAGAGACCCTCAGGGGCAGCGTAGGGTCTGCATCACCCATTCTAGGGTTAAGTAGCCCTCTCCAGACCAGCGTAGAGGCTGACGCAGGGGCTTTAGGGGCAGCGTTGGGGCTTCTAGGGCTAAGATCTGTCTAAGTCTTGTAAATCCTGTTTGAGGGTGTGGATCAGTCAACGTTTTGGCTTTAGAACATCAGGTTAGCTGCAGATCTATATTTTTCTTTGTCGAGTTTACCAGTGTGGTACCCAGATTTGCTATATTCAGAAAACTCTTAACAATACAAAGTTTTCCCAGACCAGAAGATCCTCCAACAGCCAGAAGACTGGTTTTCCCGCATTGGGATTTTTCGAGGACTATTGTCCAGAAAATCTTGTGTCACCTTGTTTATGTGTGCATGTACTTTTTCTGTTTTAGATCTGAATCGGTGAAAGTCTGTTATGTGTTTACTTCGATGTTAATCTAAAGATTTCAACATTAAGAACTTGTTTAAGTAGGAGAAGTATAACCAGATCTAACAGTAGATTTTTGCACAAGTGACATTCAAAAATTTTCACATGGTATCAAAGCGATTGCAGATCTAGTAGAGTCACTAGCAGAAGATTGAAGAATCTTGCTGCAGAAAGCAGCAAAGAGAGCAGCAGCAGCAGTAGAAAGCCAATTCTGAAGGGACACCGCAGTTTCAAAGGGAGCAGAGTCACGCAGAGGCCAGGGTGACGCAGTCTTACGCTGTCTCCACGCAGGCCCACGTACTTATTACACAGAGGCAGTGCAAGGACTGTCTGCTCATGCAGAGGCCAACCAGGGTGACACAGATCTGAAGCTGTCTGATTCAGAAGTGACGAAAGCAGAGTTGCAGAACTTCAGAAGGTGCTGGTGGGGTTAAATTTCAGAAGTTTTCAGAATTTAGCCTAATCACTAGTGACAAAGAGCGGGAGGAGATCAGCTTCTCAGAGGGTTTCTAGCCAAAGAAACTTGCAGATCGATCTGAAGATCGAAGAGAGCTGTATCGTTGATTGATTTGGCGGATTTCCAAGAGAGGAAATAAGTTGTCAGAGGGAGCAGAGGGTGCCTATTTTGCCAAGGACCTTAGATCCAGATCTCTAGCATAAAGAGGAGGAGCTTCGACAGATTTTATGGGCAGATGGCACCTCATGGACTACGTGATCAAGATAGGTTGGATGGTCTGTCCAACTTTGTAGTCTGGAAGGCTAGAATCCTAGTAGTCTTG
Source organism: Pinus albicaulis (assembly GCA_034641835.2). NCBI lineage: Eukaryota > Viridiplantae > Streptophyta > Pinopsida > Pinales > Pinaceae > Pinus > Pinus albicaulis. The sequence continues at coordinate 576,226,561 of CM076583.1, forward strand.
GACGCATATCGTCTAAGAGACCATGCAGAACAAGTCCTGGCCGTGCTGACCGATGCAAATCTCTTGAAGAAGCACGAGGAAGCTGCAGCACTGCCAAGCGGCTCATAATGGATGGAGTTAAGGACCATATTGTTCCACATACTGCTAAGAAGAAAATAACTAATGGCCTCCTGTGGTGAATACGACCTCCTTCTATGGCCTTTTCTGTGTGGTTTATACAATTCTTTGGAAGGAGGGCCGAACCCATGGAGCCAAGGTATGTTTTGGGAAGGCCATAAGGCTAATAAATAGTTGATGCAAGACAAAGTTTATTTCCAAGATAATGCATGGTTCTTGAGGAGGTAAAGCCCCAAAATTAGGGCTAACACAACACCTACAACAAGCCCTAGCCAGGGTTGAAATCCTCATACTTCAGTGTGCTTAGAGCTGAGTATAGGAGGGTTGAAAAGGACAACACGATCAGAGGTATGTTGGTTGAAGTCTTGCAATATTGTGTAGATCCTATTGGATAGCTTTTGTAGGGCAACTTGAGGGTTGTTAGAAATTTAGTTTTGTGCCCTTAAAGTCTCTTGTGAAGGACTCTAAAGGAAGATGGCTCGGGCTCTAGATTATTGTTGTCTAAAGTGTAAAACATGTTGTCATTTGTGCCCTTGTTCTTTGAGTTACAACGAGGTCAACTTTAGTGATATTCAATGATGATAGTCATATATGACAATGATGTTTTTTTGCTTATGACAATTGTGTATGGCAAAGTATTCTTGTGCTTATGTTAGTGAAGTATGGAAGTATCATTTGTAACACTGATATATGGCAATGTCCTCATGACTGAGATGTATAGTAGAGTCCTTGTATGACAATCCTCTATGACTATGATGTTTGGGCAGTGATTCCTATTATATTTGGGCAATGATTCTTGTTATATATGACAATGGCATTTGTGCTTATAACTGTGACGAATGACAATGGTATTTGTGACATGTCAGTAATGTATGACAGTGACATTATGACAATATGATATATGGCAGCATTACCTGTGTTTTTGAGAATGACATAACAATGACACATATGGCAGAGTGATATGCTACTTGTGATAGTGATAAGGAGGCAACATCTATGGCTTGATCTGTTGATTAATAAGAGACCTTTCAAAGGTCTTGTAGGCTTGTGAATGCCTCGAAAAATATGTTTGTTGCCATCTTATGAGGATCTAGTATGATCAACGGTTGTCCCTAGGAGGCCAAATGTGATTGATGGACTTGTGTCTCTATAATATTGTACTTTGTATTTCAGCTGAACATTTGATGAATATCTAGTAGAAGAAGAATTAATTATGAGTTTTCCCCCATATGGGGTTTTTCCAAAATCCTGGTGCCTCTATTGTGTATGCTTTTCTTCTTATGTTCCTTATTGTTCCACTGTATTGTTGATGTTGATGTTCCCTTTATATATAATTGCTTATGATGATATGGGATGAATGTAATGTGAAAAATGTTTTAAAATGTAATTATCCTCAACAAAGATCAATTTAGTGCTAAAGTTTAACACTAACCTGAAGAAGCTGAGCGATTTTAAAGGTGAACTAGTTGATCTCACTCTGTACAGACAACTGATAGGTTCCTTGATGTATCTGTTCAACACTAGGCCAGATGTATGTTTCGCTGTGAACACACTTAACCAATTCATGGTAGAGCGGAGACATGTTCATTGGGTTGTAGTGAAGCATGTGCTGAGATACCTGCATGGGATGGTAGACTTTGGACTGAGATATGTCAAAGTTGGAGTAGTGAAACTGCAGGGGTACACCAATTCTGATAGGGCATGTAGTGTGCTGGACAGAAAGTCCACATTTGGATGTTGGTTCAACTTGGGGTTAGCCATGATGTCATGGTTCAATAGGAAGTAGCAGTCAGTGGCACTCAATTCAGCAGAGACAGAGTACATGGCATTGAGTACGGCGAGTTATGAGGTAGTGTGACTTTGCAAGATGCTTGCAAGATTATTTGATCTACAAATTGTTGAGATTTGGGTAGCATTAGATGTGCTCTAGCTCCGAAACTTTGTGGAGGGGCTAGAACACATGAGATCTCCAAGACCCAAAAATCGTTTGGAGAAATTCCACCCAGAACCCAAGTTATTCAAAATATTAATTATTTTAAAGGGGACCCCAAGTCTAACTTAGGGAAATTAAATAATTAAAGTGAATTAATTTAGACATTTGGGTTAGAATGTTCTAAGTGATGTGGATCAAGTCTTTTCTAATCTTAGCTGTCGATTAGAGATTATATCACAGTGTTTGAATGTTCAACGAGAAAAGTATTAAAGGAAGGCTTGGGGTCAGTTGGAGAACACACACATAGCAACAACACTTGAGCTAAGTCGAAATTTTGGGGCGCAGTTTGCTGAGAATTTTCGAGTGAGTTTGCAGTGTAGTGAGGGGCAGATTGTAATATCCACAAATGGGATATTTTACTAAATTTGCATAAATTTACTTAATTCCCAAAATATGCCATAAAATCAATATGCATTTAACAGAAGATTGCCATGTAAAAGTAAACACATAAACACTGCAATCCAATACCACATAGAACATGAAGAATCTTAGCTTTATTATAAATAATAATGGGGTTTACATATAAATCTGACCCAGAAAGAGCTGAGATGGAAAACTGGCCAACAATACAAGCTGCTGCACTGCTACACGGTGATGGCCTCCAAAACTGAACTGCTGCACTCTCCCTCCGGCAATAGCTACCACTGAATCCATTGAAGCACCTGTTGAAGATTTGAATGATCCTCACTCCAATATCCCTGAACTCTGCGAAACTTCTAAATGAAGTCTCCTTAAAGAGAGTTGGGTTTCCGTCCAACACTCACAACTCACCCGAGGTTTCTGTCCAACACTCACAACTCACCCGTGGGTTTCTGTCCTGGAGCTACGGCTGAAGTACAAAACCATGTCTCAAACCTCTCATACAAGAAAATGGTATGATCCAAAGATATCCCTCAATGGCCTCTTCCCTTTCTTTTATAGATCTCTTGGAGCCTTCTAGAGCATTATTTTATTATTATTTTATTCATGGTGCACTTTTCCCTCTTATTAAAATATTCCTTTTTAATGCATAAAAGAGTAAATCGGTTACCATGTCTCCTCTGGTCACTGAAACTCATGCCCAACCGCCCCATCATGTAGGTATCCTCGTCTCGGTTCCAATGAGCTATTACACTAAGGTGTTCCATCATGTATTCCTCCTAGAATGCCACCTTGAGCTTAATCAGTTGAGTTAAGCCCACAAATAACTCAAATTTCTGGAAGTTGTCAGAATGCACTGGAACGAAAGCCAAACTGCTTGGATGATGGAATATATCAAGCGAATGCCACCGGACACCATGGAAACTCCTCAAAACTCCTCCAAAAAGCCCTTGAGCCCGCTGATAGCACCAATCTGTACCTGACTTGTCTTCTCCTAACTCGGGAAGTCCAACCTAACCCTGTCGTAGGTGACACCAAAAAAGAGAATATTATAGACCTTTTGCCCCAAGATTGTTTGCCCTCAACCAATCCAAATATGTGGGCCACCTTGTTGGCCTGATGTAACTGAGACCCAATGCCTGGATCCCATACAAACCCCTTGGTTCAGTTATGCTCCTGTGTCAATCCACTCAGAATAGACCCCTCAATACCGAGATCCCAAACAAATATCTCCCTGTATTTGTCAACAAACAATCCTCCCAGACCCCAACGCCACCATGGCCAATCATCGCCCAAGTCCAACGGCTCGGACTGCACACTGCCTTTGGCTATAGAAGATGCCCCATGAGGTGAAGTCCTCCAACAAGCATCAATGCTCCCTGGCTCCTGCTATGATGTACCTCTGACTGTATAAGTTGCCCCACCAATTGCGTACCAAGTCATCACCTCTCTCCAATCCAAGTCTTGACTCAATCCCACTCTGATCTTGCTCTCTTGAAATCGGGATGGAGTGCTGAAGAAACGACGACCTGTGCCCCACTCCTAGCTGGAACCTGTAACATTTGCTATATCTCAGGGCCCCTGCTCTGCTGTGCTCCCTACGAAGAAAATCGTACTATCAAGAGGGTACCAGCTCATGATCTCCTACCAATTTATCTTGGGAGAAGAATCCAATGTAGTGTCAACTGCATACGGAATATGCCCAGAGAACTGTCGCCAACTCATAATCAACTCACGCTGCTCTGTCTCGTTTGCCAACGAAAGCTGCTTGTAGAAGAAAGCCCCTCTCTCTATAATGGGCCAAAGTGGGCAAGATATGCTGCAAACCCCATCTATGTACTCCTGGAGAGTGCTACTCCCTGAGGGTATCGCAGCTCTGCTGACTGCATGTGTACCTATCTGCACCTCATCAATGTGTTGGCCCACAGATGGATGCTCCATCATCTCCAACAACTTCTCCCACTCCTGATCAGGAATGGCATGCTCCTGTTGTCTACTAGCCCGCTGCAGAATGATCCCATCAACCTCCAACATCTCCAGAGGATATGGATTTGCAACTGCTGTCACCGTACTCGATGCCTGTGCATCGAACTGCTCCTCCTCAATGGTTGACCCCAAGGTTAGGCGCATATTCATCATAGACTCAATGTAAGCCTCCATCTGGCTCTCCCTCAAAGGACTATCATACATGATGTGCATAGTATCCTCCTCTTTTGACTCAGGCTTTGTCATATGTTGCTCTGGTTGAATCGTCACAAGTTACTCATCACCCAGAGTATCTCCTGTAGAGTCCCCTGATTGCCCATTTTGCATACTGGAATACAACTTCGGCCTACTGTCATCATCTTTGCATGACTGCTCTCGCTCCCCAGAAGCATCCGCATCTGATCCCATGGACTCACCTGAAGAAGAGTCCTCATCCGGGCATATAGAAGGAATGCCCTTCTATTCTGCCTCTGCCGCACCATCTGCATCACTCAAACATGAGTGATCAGGCCCCCAAGGTTCTTTGTAGACGAAGCAAAGTCCCTTCCTCCTCAGCTCATTTCTGCTCCCATATCCACCAAACTGGAGCAGCTCCTCCTTGGTCAACTGCCTCCTGAATAGCCCAATATTCTGCTCAACTAGCCCTTGGGCTAGCTCGTAAGCAGCGGGTGAGACCAACTGCTCTCTCCTCCAAATGCTCAACAACCTAGTCTGCGGCTCTGAGCAAATGGCCTCACGGATTCCCATGCATGACGACAGGATGGACTGCATGTGTGCTATGACTGTGTCAGAGTGATGTCTCCTAATGATGAAGAAGCATTGGAACATCTGCAGAATCAAGCCATCACACTCAAAGTCAAACATGATCTCATGGGTTCGGGTCATGGCCATGACTTCTAAAACCTTAAGCGTCCTCCCAAATGTAGAGCCTGTACAGTTGTCAAATCCTGAACGGTTCTTATTAGTCTGAAAATTCTTTTCATAATGTCATCACTGTAGGGAGGGAAGGATGCTGTTATCCTCAAAATATCACTGAAACAAGGGGCAGTTATAAGCTTGACCCTCTCACTTGGATGTTCCAAGAATCTAGCTTGTACCAATGCAAGCATAGATGGCTCCAAAGCCTAATTTAAACTCCAATCAAATTTCTCTACCCTTGAAAGGCAGGATTCCAGTTTCTCTAACATGGGAAAGTCATTTTTTGATCTTTCACTCTTTCAAATCTGAGGTCGAGGATACATTGGCAGAGAGGCAGATCCATACAATAGCAACGCAGAGACCCAACAAGGGTGACGCAGGCCCAGCCAAAGTAGCATAGGCTTAGCCAGAGTGACGCAACCCAAGCCAGAGTTGCGCAGAGGCAGCGTAGGCTTAACCAGGTTGATGCAGGGCCAGCTTGTGCCGCGCAGAGGCTCACTCAAGGCCGTAAGGCTGACGCAGTGCTGGGAGAGGAGCGCTGGGCTTCCAGTGGACCAGAAAGGGCTCGTTTTTAGCAGATCTAAAAGGTTTGAAGCCTTAGTTGAATCAACCATATTTTTTGTCTCTGAGTGATAGAGGTACATTTGCCAAAATTTTCTCTGTTTGGGAAAACCATGTTTGGTGCCCTTGAATGTATTCAGAATTCTGCATAATAATAAAACCCTCTAAAAGCTGTTGCACCGATTTTCCCGCATTGGGTTTTTCCGGGGACATTTGTCCGAAAAATATTGTGTCCTTTGGGCTTTGTTCTTCAGTTCTTGATCTGCATGTATGTGTAGACTGCAATGGTGTTTACTTTGATGTTTTATTGAATATTTCAGAAAAATAACTTGTTAATTAAATCAAACAAGTAGGAGAAGTAAATCAGAATACTGCAGTAGGGTTTCTATTTCAAAAATTTTCACATGGTATCAGAGGTATTGCAGATCAGGGGGAGCTGAAGCCATCAGCGAAGTGACGAATATTTTTGCTGTAGGAAGGCGGCTGAGACAACACAGATTCGGAAAGAGGCAACGCAGAACCAGAGGGACAGGGCAGACCCAACAGGGGTGACACAGAGTCTGTCTAGCTCACGCAGAGCTGATGCAGAGCTAGAAGGGTGACGCAGAGCCTGTCTAGCTCACGCAGAGGCTGACGCAGGCCCAAGAGGGTGACGCAATTCGAGAAGGGGTGACGCTGTGCCAGTTTTCGTGGCTGGAGGTGCAGTTTTTGATCTTCAAAGTTGCTGGTGGGGCATTGTTTCTGCCGGTGCAGAACATTGTCTAGCAGGGTTGACAAAGTAAGGGGAAGTAGTTCCTCAACATACTTTCTAGCTAAGAAGTCTGAGATCTGATGAACAGAGTGATTGGATAGGGTTGATTCGATAGAATTGGTGGAGGATTTCCGAGAAGGAAATCACGGGTTAGAGGGAGCGTATTCTCTATAGGGTTTTCTATCGCCAAGAGACCCAGATCTGGTCTCTTGCTGAGAGCAACAACAAAAGAAGGGAGAAGAGCATCTGCTTCGACACCGTTGAGCAGAGATGGTCTCTCATGTGTAAAGCCCTAAATTTTCCCATTTAACAATTATTAACAAAGTTGATACTACATAATCTAGAATGAACTTTTGAAGCATGATGTATCAATTCACTATTGAATACTTACCTGGAACCGTGTTTGAAAATGTTCTTGACCCGTCATGGCTCCCGCTCTCGTTACCAAACCACCATTTTCCTCCCAGCCTATCTGGGGTCAGCCTCTCCAGTCCTTAGATCCAGAAGACAAGTCTCCTGGCCCCCGTGCCCAAAACTCCAATAAGAATCAAGATAACTCTATGACTCTGTTAGAACTCGCTGCTCTTGTCTTCCACAATTAGAAATCCTCTAACAACATCCGGGTCAGTTTTCCCACCTCACTGATCCATGCCCATCAAGTTTCCCCCCCGTTCACCTTTTATACACAAATCCCCCTTCAAGATATTTATTAAAATATCCTCTTTTAAAAAATATCTTAGTCAAATCTCCTTTCAAGATATTTATTAAAATTTCTTCTTTTAAAAAATCTTAGATTTATATTAAAATATTATTATGTCATGAATATCTTAGATTCTTAAATATCTTGGATTTATTTAAATATCATCATTTAATAAATATCTTGGATTCCTAAAATATCTTGGATTTATTATTAAATATCATCATTTAGTAAATATCTTGGATTTTATTAAAATATTATCTTTTACTTGCATAAGTCAATGTTTTTACTTTCCTTTGAACAATATATTAGTTATATTATGATAGTGGTAGGTATAACTTTTACCTCATAATGCATTCATTATTTTCTGGCGAGTTAGGTATTTACTCAATACTTCAATTATTCACACATTACCCTACACTGAGACTTTTCATAATTGATGAGTGCATATACTAGTGCAGTACACGTGATACATGCATATGTAGCTATCATATGCATGCTAATATTTCTATGTTCCCTATAACTCGAGTTGGGTCATTGACTCATTAGATCATGGATTGAGGGATCAAGATAGATTAGATGGAGCATCTAACTTCGTCATCTGGAAGGCCAGGATACTATTTGTCCTGGATGAGTATCACATCAAAGATTATGCCTAGAAGGCTGTGGCCGTCCTAGTCGACGCTAATCCGTTGAAGAAGTATGAAGAAGAGGAGGCAAGGGCCAAGCGCTTGATAATGTACGGGTAAAGGATCATGTGGTTCCACACATTGCCGAGAAGAATACAACAAGTGAGATGTGGACGATCTTGACCACATTGTATCAAGGTACTTTTGTCCAGAGGAAGATGCTTCTGGAGAATCAACTGTGACTATTTCAAATGCACAAGGGAGAGGAAATCAATCCCTCCCTCATTCGATTAAAGGCAATTCGAGATCAATTGGTTGCTATGGGGGTAACTCCTGACGATTGTCTCATGGTGAGGACTACCCTGAATGCAGTCACCGATGATTGGGAGACCTTTGTCCAAAGTATTTTGGGTAGAGCAGAACTTCGAAATTGAGAGGACATGTGGGCAACTCTTCGTTAAGAGGAAATCATGAGGATGTCGAAGATGGTCAGTAGCAACGGAGGAGCCAAGATCAAGAAGGAGGAGGAGGAAGATGCAACCCTTGCATCTGAGGGACAGTGGCAGCAACAATGGAAGAAGAAGAAGGACCTCTCAAAGGTCCGGTGCTTCAGACGCGGCAAATTGGGACACTTCGCCAATACTTGTCCTCAGAAGAAAAAGGGCAAGGAAGATTCAAATTCCAAGGCTACGGTAGCCAAGGGGGATGATGGCAGTGATGATGATGTGGCCATGAATGCTCATGTACCTTGAGAGAAGAGGTGGGGCAACATTGATTTGTATTTCTCTTGTATTGCAGAGGAGGGGTAGGATCCTTGAGGTGCCCAAATTGTTGGATCGCATACGAGCTACGACAACACTTAATGACAGTAGTAGGATGACTGGAGTTAGTTGGTGCAGAGGATTATGGAGGCACTTTGGCAGTGCTGGGATGCTGAAGATTGGAGCAGCGCAGAGGAGAGGCAGCAACAACGCAGAGGCTAATGGGATTTCAACAACGCAGACATAGTGCTTACGCAATAGACAACCAAAGCTTCAGAGGGTCAGCACAGAGCAGGTAACAGAGGGTGCTTCAATGCTTACTTGTCTGTCAGTATTTTGGGTGATGTCCTTCAATTGCTTACTTCTCATTAACTGAGTTGCAGTGCAACAGTTAGCAGTGGCAGTGCTATGGGCAACATGATGCAACATTTGAGAGGGAGCTGCAGTACAGATGAGGCAGTGATTGTGGCAGAGTCATAGGCAACAATACAAAAGGCAACAATGCAGTGGATGAGGGGCAGCAATCAAGCATGAACAATGCAGGGGACCGATGCCATGGATCAGAGTAACGCTTCTGGAGTGAAGTGTTGCTAGAGCACATTCCTCACTAAGAGGGAGTGTTGAGATTTTGGATAGCATCGGATGTGCTTTAGCTTCGAAACTTTGTGGAGGGGCTAGAACACATGAGATCTCCAAGACCCAAAAATTGTTTGGAGAAATTCCATCTCGAACCAAAGTTATTCAAAATATTAATTATTTCAATGGAGACCATAAGTCTAACTTAGGGAAATTAAATAATTAAAGTGATTTACTTTAGACATGTGGGTGAGAATGTTCTAAGTGACGTGGATCAAGGCTTTTCTAATCTTAGCCATCGATTAGAGATTAGATCATGACCGTTGAATGTTCAACTAGAAAAGTATTAAAGGAAGGCTTGGGGTTAGTTGGAAAACACACACATAGCAGTAGCACTTGAGCTAAGTCGAAATTCTGGGGTGCAGTTTGCTGAGAATTTTCAAGTGAGCTTGCAGTGCAGTGAGGGGCAGATCAACAGTGGGATTTCATATCCGAGGCTGAGGATACATTGGCAGAGAGGCAGATTCGTACGAGAGCAGCACAAAGACCCAGAAAGAGTGACAGAGGCCCAACCAGAGCAATGCAGAGGCAGTGTAGGCTCAGCCAAAGTGACGTAGGCCAAGCCAGAGTTGTGTAGAGGCAGCGTAGGCTCACGCAGGGCCGTAAGGCTGACGCAGTACCAGGAGAGGCAGCTCTGGGATTCCAGTGGGCTAGAAAGGGCTCGTTTTCAATAGATCCAGAAGGTGTGAAGCCTCAGCTGAATCAACCGTATTTTCTGTCTCCGAGTGATAGAGGTACATTTGCCAAGATTTTCTCTATTTGGGCAAACCATGTCTGGTGCACTTGAATGTATTCAAAATTCTGCATAAAAATAAAACCCTCTAAGAGCTGCTGCACCGGTTTTCCTGCATTGGATTTTTCCGGGGACATTTGTCTGAAAAATATTGTGTCCTTTGTCATGTGGGATTTATTCTTCATTTCTTGCTCTGTATGTATGTGTAGGCTGCAGTAGTGTTTACTTTGATGTTTTACTGAATATTTTAGAAAAATAACTTTCTAATTAAATCAAACAAGTTAGAGAGGTAAATCAGAATATTGCAGTAGGGTTTCTGTAATTTGGATGTAGAAATTTTCACACAAATAAGGCTAACGATGATACACTATGATAATCAAAGTTGCATTAAGCTCTCTGAGAATCTTGTGTTTTATGATCGACCCAAGCATATCGAGATTAAATATCACTTTATCGGAGATAGCGTCCAAAGGGGTGCTGTGAGATTGCAATACATTTCTACAGAGGAGTAGGTGTTTTGACAAAGCCTCTAATGCAGTGAATGTTTGTGAAGAACAAAGATAAGTTGCGGGCGGTGGAGAATCCCTTCCTTGCTATGGGGGAGTGTTATTGTGAGTAGCATGGGAAGGTCTTCTACAATTGCTTGGTGTCTTAGCATGTGGAAGACATTATTTGCCTCTTCTAATGATTTTATGCAGATTTGAGAGAGTGAAAGCTACAGTTAGGTTTCTCAAATGTTCAGACCCTAGTGTCTTTCATTATTATTGGAGACAATATGGGAGGAAGCTACACTTATGATCCTCAAAAGAAATTTTATGATAATCTTGTCAAGGAGATGTTAGATCTATAAAATAGTCAATAATGCTTTGGTGAAAATTTCATTAAAACCTTAATTCTATAACAGGCACAAGATGGAAGAAGATACTTACAATAATTTTAGCGCAAAATTGTTGATTTTTCAAGTGCAGTAGATGCAAGCACTAATTTCTGAAAACTGATAATTACTTCTTATGATGTCGATATTCTTTTTAGCATTTCCAGTTTATTATTAAGCAATTACACTTTGCAACCATAAAAGTAGTAGGACAGTAGATATCACAATGCACAAAGGGAACACACGATTTACCTTGGGAAAACTGACTTGGGAGAAAATCCCAACAAAATTTTACCTTAGAGAAATTCTTTAGTTCAACAAGAGGTACATTTAATTCTTCTAGTCAAGTTTAAAGTCAAATTGATGAAAAACCTGGTTAGGATGCCCTTTTGTCAAGTCACAATGCTACTCATCTAATTTGGCCTTGTTTGATCTACCTAGGTTGAAATTCGACCCTCTTTTCTCAATCAAAAAATCTCAGTCTGTCTAGAAGATTTTTGCAAAAGAAATTGTTTAGAAATTTGGTCTTCTTCCACATGTGCGAGGCGAATAGTAGAGAGAAATACCACATTTGCGAAGTCAAACATGAGTGAGAGAGATCTTCGTCCTTCTTGTCTTCTTCTTCTTCGTTTGAATGCCCGTAAGATATCTTTTCTTGTGTGATCCAAATTGTGCTTGAAGGAGGTTGAGTGGAGTATATATAGAGATCTAGTTGGCAGAATGGGTGTCTCTCTAACTGGGACTGACTTGATCACTTTTGTTGCAAAAAATTCAAATTTCAAAATTTCAAAATTTCTATTTTTAAACCGACTTGAAGAACATTTCTTATCTTCATTATTACATATACATCATGGGATAAAATATTAATTATGAAGAATGACCATAGTGGCAAAATTCAACACTCCATCTCTAAGTTACTGAAAACTCCTGAAGAATTTGCCGGAAACGCGGATCCCCGTTTCCGATACAGAAACGGATATGATTCTTGTTGGAAACGCTGTAAAAACGTTTTTGTGCCGTTTCAAAAAATTGGAAACTTCAGATTTGGAATTGGATACGTTTCCAAGGGATTTAATTTTTTTGGGATTCGTTTCTGGAAACGGATCCACAAAAATTGTGATCAGAATCCACCGTTAAAGTGTTAAAAAGCGTGAAAATTTGTGTAGCCATAAATAATAAAAATGAAGAAATCAGATTTGCAAATAAACTCATTATAAACACAATCTCATAACGTCTCTTCTAAATCTATATAAACAAACGACACTACATATATTTATCAAGGATTCTTACTAAGAAAAAGATGGATGTTAAAAATTGCAAACAAAAGGGTTTGATGAATGTCTTTGTAAAGAGATCTATTTGAGCGATTAATTTTCAGTTTGGTTAAGGTTTTGTTAATTGTCATTGATTTTGCTCTTGATTTCATAAATCCCCCAATATAACAAATCTACTCTAGCCAACCTTTTGCTTGCATATAGTCAAGAGACCAAGCTGATGTTGAGAAGATTGAAATGTTCAAATAGATCTTGACGGAATATCCCAATGATCCCATGGGCCTTTTAATTTCCATGCAATGAAGATAGATATCATCAGCCATGCATGACACGTTCTTTGAAGGAGTTGGACTCGAAAGCAAAAAGGCTGTAGCATTTCTGATTACATTACTAATGATGCTTATAATATTTTGAATGATATAATAATCACTAATGATGATGACAATGCTTATGCTGAATTGATGATGATGATTTGTTTATGTTGAGTTCAGGACGATGATTATGTATTTTTGGATATAGATTCTAGATTCTAAAAGATGAATGGTAATATATATATATATGTATGTTGTTTCCTTGCCGTATCGTATCTTGAATTTTTGAAAATTTGTCGTATCCGTTTCAAACCCCGTATCTCTATCCGTTCTCGTATTCATTTCAATGCAACTTAGCTCCATCTTAGTTAGGGAGGTATTAATAATGACTATGCAGATGTTCTCTTGTTGACAAATTTCTCTAAGAAAAGGTTGATACACTTCATCATCAACATCAAGATTATTTGATTACCATAATATTGGTCAACAACTTTGGCCCATGGTAATTCAATAACATCAACTAGTTAACATAAGTCTGGTCGGTACCTCTGACCCGTGGTACATCATCACCATAATTTTGGTTGGTACCTCTGACCCATGGTACATCATTGGCATCAACTAGTCACCATGATTCACCCATGGTATACAGACTAGTCCTAGTTCAACATTATCCTGATCAACATCTTTGACCCATGGTGAAACCCCAAAGGTCTCACTCTACATGAGTAATTCTAGGCGATGATGCTAAAGGTGCTCAGTCTACCTATCTAGAGAGACTGAGCCTAATGCTGAAAGGAACCTACTTAACTGAGTAATTCTAGGCCTCTAGGACCATTTTTCCTAATCCTAGCCAACATACTTGACCCAAAAAGAATTTATGTACTTTGTAGGACCATTCTCCCTCATCTTGGTCAACATACTGGACCCAGGGATAGTGATTGCCTCTCTCTGAAATATCCTCCATAATCTTGGTCAACTTGACCTAGGGAGAATGACTGTCCTTGTTGCTGCAATTTCATCACTCCCTCTTGCTGAGAAAGACATGCTCAATCACTCCGAGCTTGTCCTTGAAATGTACGGACTTCATCCTAGGAAAAAGGTTTTGTCAACAATCTGCTTGACTGTAGAATAGTACTAGAGCCATATTGCTCCCTTTTGTACCATGTCTCAGTACGAGATCTCACTGTGCTTTGACCTGTCATCATGTTCGACACTTGCAGTTGAACAATTAATCCTGCAAATAGTTTTTGAATCCATATTTCTTCACAACTTTCCAATCAAGCTGCAATGTATCCACAATGCTGAGTGCAACAAATGTTTGCTTCCTGCTCATCCAAGAAATCATGATTCATAACGGAGCCCAAACTGAAGCAACATCTTAATGAATTCGTTTAGCCTTCTACACTCTCTACCTAATTTGAATCTGTGTATCCCAACCGCTACACTTCATCACTTTAATCTATGTCCAATTATATCATGCAGGTACTTCAACACATGTTGAGCCACATGCCTTGGCTTAACCATAAGTAGTTTGGCTTCCTTACTGGATCCATTAGTACAACTTCTTTCTAGTCACGCTAACTTGGTGCTCCTTCTAACATTGAAACAAATCTTGTTGTGGCAATCCTGGCCGCTACCATTGCGTCTTTCTAGACATTGAAGCATATCTGTTGTCTAGTATGGTCCACTCATATAAGGCATACTGCTCTTAGAGACAATCTAGTAGTCCATCATTTGGAGGATCTCAATATTATACTTTCCTTGACCAAGGAGATAATGTGTCAAATCTAGATCCTTTATCTTGAACTCATAGGTCATCTCCTTTTGACATTGAAGCAACACTTGACTGCTCCTTCTATCATGGAAGCAACTGCGCTTCCCTCTGTTGTTAGAAACAATGGAAACTAGAACACTATTGAGAGGGGGGTGAACCAGTAGTGTGGCCCAATTATACATTTTTCTCAAGAAATTATTCATGGATCAACAACACAACTCAATCATGTAGAACATAACATCATAAAAGTAGTTATTCTTATTGTTCATTTTGTGTTCTGATTATAAGTGATCTAATCGGTAAAAATAACAATTGAAAAGAAAAATTGTTTCACCCCTCCTCTTAGTATTTCCAACAATTGGAATTAGAGCGAGTACCTTCACTCAAAGCCTAACAATTTGAAGGTAGATCCGTAGAACACAAATGTCAAGGTCAAGGAAGAAAGGCTCCCAATCGTCTGAAGATGTCTCTTCGTCAGTCAAGAATTCAGATGAAAACCAAGTTGACAAACCCCCTATGTTGAATGGAACAAATTTTGAAGTATGAAGGGTAGAATGAAATTCTTCTTCCTGATGGCTCAAGGTTTTGTAGTCTGGGAATCAGTGATTACTGAAAGCACGATGAAAGAAGAATCCAAATAATATACTGCAATATCAATAAAAGAAATCTTGAGTGGGCCGCCAGATCCTATAAAGGCCAAAATGGAAAAATGTTAATCAATGGAAGGTATGTGGGACAAACTTCAAGATCTTCACTCAGAAGGAGCGCTGACCATGACCTCTAGTCAAGAAGATGATGGAAAGAAAGAAGGAAATCCAGAACCCATAAAGGAAGTCGAAAACAAGAGTGAAGACATCAAGACCAAGGAGGACCTAGAAGATTAAGAAAACGAAGAAGATCTCAAAGAAGATCTCAAGGAAAAACTTATAGCCGCCCTAAAAGAGATAAGCTGTTTGAAAAAGGAAAATGAGGAGCTCAACAAGCAATCACAAGATGGTGACCATAACCTTGACAAGACAAGGAAGGAAGTTGACCTATTCAAGCTTCAGGTACAAGAAAGAGATAAGGAACTCACCAAGCTAAGGGAGGAATTTCATCAAAACAAGAAAAGGCATCATGAAGAAATCATATCCATGACAAATCAATTGGATAAAGCAAAGAAAAGGGAAGACACTTTGTCAAGCCATCTTGAAGCCATCTTGAACAAAAACATGAGGACTTGAACAAACTTGAAGTGAAAATTTGTCAATACAAGGAAGAGGTCTCCTCCCTTAAATCTCAAATAGAAGAAGCAAAGAAACAAGCACAAGGAGCTTAAAAGGTGATGGAAGTTTTGACCGTCCTGGAAGGACAAGTCGATGAAGCAGAAAAGGAAAGAAATGGCATGATATGCCAATTAGAAGAAAAAAATGAAGAGATCTTCAGATTAAAATCAGATATCACCTCTTTGAAGGCCGAATAATGTGAAGCTTCAAGAATGAAAGATGAAATGGAGAATCATCTAGCAAAGAAGGATGAAGAATGCAAGATGATGAAAGAAGAAATTGATCTCTTAAAGAAAGAAGTTGATCATCTGAACAAGAGTCTCCAGAGCACTCAAACCCTAGATGACATCCTAAGTCATCAAAGATCTCCGCTTGATAAATCGAGTCTTGGTTATGCAGGTGAACCCTCAAATAGTAATGATGCAAACCCTAATGCTTCAAACAACAAGGATGTGGAAAATCTTGGAAGAAATGTTGATGTTCCCAGTTCCAACAAAGGCAAGGAGAAGAGTCATGATGACATTGGAAGAAATCCTACTCCAAGAAGTTTTGCAGATGATGTCAAGGATGTAAGAGGAAATAAATTTGATCAAAGGATCCCAAGAGAGAATGACTTTAGAGTACATCAATGCAATCTCCATCCTCCAGGTACCAAAGTATATTTTTTGGTTATTGCTATTCTTGTACAAACTTTGGGCATATGCCAAAGGATTGTAGGGCATATCACAAGGACAGATATAATGGTCTCGATCAACTCCCTAGAAGCAACTTTGCAAGAAGAAGTCATGATTCCTGATGGGTTGCTTCAGTTGCCATAAAATTGGACATATGGCTCGTGATTGTAACTTGACTTGGGTCCCTAAACAAGCTAAAACCATGACTACCAAGCCAGAAAATGAAGTTACAAAAGTATGGAGAAGGAAGCAAATTGGATCCGAAAGTCTCTTGAACACTCAAGCCAATAACACATGTTGTTGATTTGATGAATGCATCGTTGGCAGATATGATATTCCAAGCTTTGATGATGAAATTCTGCCAAGAAGAAGACTATGCATACTATTAGGTGGAGCTTATGATTCTTGACTACTCTTGTAGAAGCCATCTGTGAAAAGCCCTATGAAACCCTTGATGAGTCACACATGGACAATCTTGATAGATCATCTCTCGGGAATAACTCCATTGAAGAAAATCATGAAATTGTGAAGACGTGCTCCACTTGATCAGAAGACAACAATCTTTTTTGTCTTGAGCAAAAAGAAGAGCTAGAGGAGTTTATGCAAGCAGGGGGAGTTGGTTGATCATCTACCTCATCCATTTCCATGAAGGCATGCAAAGGCTTAGGAGGAGGAAGTCCATTCAAGAAGAGAAACATGACTAAAAGGAGCACTATGGCAGGGGGAGCAACATACCTATCATGGAGAACTATCATTGATGAAGAAAATACGATGGAGCAGTATGTCAAGAAGCAACTTGATATGGGGAGTACTTGGGCACCCCATTTGCCATTGATGTCAAAGGGGGAGAAATTGTTGAAAGGGCAAGAATATTGCCATCAATGACAAAGGGAGAGACTGTTGGTCAATGTTGTCATTGATGTCAATACGACACTGTTGGAGATGGCAAAAATTCTTGTGATGCATGAATAACCCTTTCGTGATGTTGCCCTAACCTCATGCATACCCCAAGGGATAAAAACCTAAAGCCCTTGTTTCATGATACCCTAGCCTAGCTAAAATGCCCATGAAACCCTAGCTCCATCTAAACAATGGATAGCTCTTGATTATAGATGCCTTAGCCCTAACATATTGATGCAAGTCCTAAGTGTATGGAACCCTGAGCCTATGAAGAAGACTTTCACATACATGAATGAAGCCCTAATCCTTATTAATGAAGATCACATGTGAAGATCCCTAGCCCTTGTCCTTGATGAAATAATAATGGCATAGATGATTGTTGAAGGTCACATTAAGAAGCCTTAGATGCCCTAATCCTAAAAATTTGATGGCCTAAGTCTATGATGAAGGAGCCCTAAACATAAAATTCTAAAGGCTGCCATGAATAAAAGAATTATGACAGTTCACGGAATATAATTTTATGGATGGAAAAATGACCTCATCTAAAGGTGGAATTGGCATAGGCTTTTAGAGGATTTTTTCCTCTTTCCAACGAGCTATTACTTGCCCTCTAACTCCTCATAGGCTGTGAGAAAATGAATTTTCAAGTTTAAATATAATATTTTTTTTAAGGCTAGCTGACCTAAGCCTCTTGTACATGTCGGCCTCTCCTCCAATAGACATGACTGTTCATTATAACAAAAAACTTGTATAAATACAAGTCGGATCTCCTCATTCCAACCATGAATTTGGTGAAGAATTCGGAGAGAAGAGGACAGACAGGAGATAGAAGCCGAGGAGGACTTTAGAGCTTAATTGTGTGGGTAAATCTGATTGGGTTAACTCTGAGACTTCAGACCTGAAGAAGTGAGGACATGGAACCTTACACAGTCACATGCTGAACTCAGATTTAAGGGTTAAAACAACTGTAAAAAATCAGATCTTTGTATGGGAGCCTCGAACTAGTTTACAGGTCTTGGTTTTTACAGTCACCTGGAATTGCAGACTACAAGAGCTCGGATCATTTGTTGGAGGGACTCCAGACTTCGGTTCTGTGGAAAGTTGGAATTGCAGTCTTTTGGAGGGCTCGGACTTGACTTGAGCGAGTACTCTTTGCAGCCTTGAGGAGACACCTTTTTGGACTTGAAAAGCAACCTGTGAAAGCACTGTTTGCTGACTTAAGGAGACACCTCCCTTGGACCTGAAGAGGCATCTGTGGGAACACTTTTTGTAGACCTGTGGACCTGTACTATCTTCATTTTTAAGAGCTCAGATTTGGTACATGTGGTGACCATTCAGACTGGTGTGAAATTTTTTTGCAGACCTTTGTTTGAGGCACAGTATTGGGATCAGGTTACAGTGAAGCCATTCTTGTAGACCCTGGCTTTAATTGAGACAGACTTCAACAGGTTGTAAAGACATCTTTGTAAACTATTTTGAGAACTTTTGAAGAACTTATGAGCAGTCTTTGAAGACGGATTTGAGGAATATTCTTGAGAATCCCTTGAAGCAAACTAGGAGCCCTGATCATCTAAGACAACCTTTGAAGTAGTTGTGAACTTTGGAAGCTTGTTTGGAGCGCACTTTGGAGATCACATTTGGAGCTTGTTAAGAACCTACAAAAGCTAGAGTAAAGACAATTCTTGAAGAAGTCCTATAGCAACACTCTGAGCAGCATTCTTGAAGTATTCTTAGGAGCACCATGTTGGAAACTGTAACTAGGTTCAATCTTCATATTGACTATGTAATTATGTATTTATGTAATGAAGAAGACAAATATAATAAAATGTATTTTTGTTATGCTCACTTCATGGGTTTCATGAGCAAGGATTTTATTATAAGTCAAAAGACTTCTTCTTGATGTCGTTTAGGGATTTGTCATCTTGTCATAAATGTACTAATTAAGAGTCATGTATATGAAGAGTCAAGTCATGTACACAGTTATTTTTGGACAGTTGTCCCCGGAAAAACCCAATGTGGGAAAACCGGTGCAGCAGATGAGGGTTTTATTAATTCTTCAACAAATGATATCTTTACAGGGAAAATATACGACAAATAAACTATGAAACATCTGAGACTGAATTTTCGGCTTACTTGGACAATTCTCTGACACCCAGAACAACCCCTGCATGCCCCTGCGTCTCTCTGCGTGATTCACTGCGCAGTTTCAGCGCTGGACTGCGTGAATCTGCGTGGAGACTGCGTGGGTTCTCTGCGCTGCAGCCTCACGCTGCCTCTAGTGACCCACTGCCGCCCTTCAACCTTGATCTCGATCACTACTGACCTCCTCTTTCTGCTTCTGCAACTTCTCGCCCTGCAAATCTCCCACTGAGATCGAATTCTATGTCAGAATGGATCTTCTTCGAGTATTGAGTGTATGCCCGGCTTATTTTCCAGGTGACCCTCAAGCCTTCTTTTATAATCTTCTTGTTGGAGAACCAACGACCCAGATTAAAAGATTAATCAATGGCTAAGATTAAAACTTGACTTTATCCATGTTTTCTAGAAGATTCACACTCTGACTTATTAATACCCTTTAATTATTTCATTTCCCTAAGTTTAGACTTAGGGTCTTTATTAAAATAATTAATTATTTTAATAAGTCATGAACCAAGTGGAATTTCCACAAACTGTTTCTGGGTTATTTGGAATACTACTGTCCAAGCCTCCCTACAAAGTTTGAGACTTGGAACACTTTTGGATGCTAGAAAAATCAATGCTTGGGCATTATAAAAGGGATTGTCTTAAATCTAGGAAGGACAAGAGGAAAAAGGAAGAAGCCCATGTCACAGATGAAAGGGAAGAACTTGATGCAAAGAAATCTAAGAAAGAAGAAGTGAAAGATCTCTATTATAATTGAGATCATCTTCCTCTTTAAGTGATTTCTATTGGTTGTAAAATAGTATGATAGGAAGCACTGTATATTTAGCATCATGATAGAAGCATGGAAGGAGCACTTGTCTTAGAAAATGTGGCTCCTCTCTGATAACAACATTGATGAAAGATAGTCATCTAGATCAAGGGTCATGTATGAAACAAGTGCTAGTGCATTCTAATGGAGTCCCCCTTGGATTCACTGGTTAGAAAGGAAAGAAAAAGGTTTCATTGGGAATTCTATCCTGCAGAATTCTGGGATTAGGATATGATGACACATTGATGAAGCAGGTCAAGGGAATAAAGTTCTTCATTCTAAGGAACTTGCTGCAGGATGATTCAAATTGATAAGATAAGGTACATATATGCTAACACTGGATGTTGTGAAGTCATGTCATATGGTTGCAGGTAATGGACCTTCTACCTTTAGAAGTATGATCAAAGAAAGGAAAATATCTTTAGATACACAGGTTGCCAATAACAGATGAAATAAACCTAATATGTCCTCATATGGAATATGAGGTGGTTATATACAAACAAGGAACTGAATACTGGAAGTTCCTGGGAATGAAGTAAAACTGTGTGGAGATAGAAAGGAAGAGATCATGAAGTGTAACCATGTCAAGAGGTGGTTATCATCCGGAAGCCAAGAAGATGTGACTAGGAGATCTCTTGGGAAGATATGTAGACTCTGATAGAAGTCTAGTAAAGAAGAAGACCCTTGACAATACATATCTTTAGGAGATGTGTCAATCTGAATAAAGGATGTCGATGCCTACAAGAAGATGTCATGGTGAAAGATCATCATTGAGGTAAATTTTGATTTAAAAGTTCTTATGTATATGTTTATCTAGATAAAGCAGCATGGCATAAAGGTGGACTAAATGAGAAAGATTAATGAATCACTTTTGGTAGATGACATGACTCATGGATGAAAGTGATGGATGATCTTGTGCCCTATGAAGCTAAAGTTGAAGATTCCTCAATATCGAAATCCATGACATCGAGGGGAGGAATTCTTCACGAGCTGCTGGGTGTCTCACCATTGTTGCTGCAAGTCCCTGGTTAAGAGGGAGCCTGGTGGTAAGTTTCTTACTTGGAAAAACTTGGTAATTCCTAAGAATGAGCTTAGTTACATTCCTAGGAACGAGTACATTCCCTTGTGAAATAGGTCCTCCCTAGCTGAGAGGGAGAGATAGACACATCATTTTGGTCTTCAACTAGGAAGACAAAATGGAGGGTTGGGTAATCATCTGGCATTCGATATTCTTTGAGAATGAGATAGGGCATTCAAGATAAGAGTAGTCGGGGACCAATATTCTTTGAGGGCTAGCTATCTAAGAGAAGAATAGTCCAAGAAGCTCATACTCTGGGAATACCCGGGTGGAGTATGTACCTTGGAGAGACAATGACTATGGTGTCTATAAGTCATGTGTCTCGCCAACGTTGTAGCCCATTGTCTCGTTGAGAGATGTGGCTGTTAGTCAAGGCCTTGCACTAGGACAATGCTAGTTGATATGATGCTATACAAATGCGATTACCAATCCTATTCTTCTAATGAGATTTTTCAGATTGAAAGTGACCATGTACCATTATGAATACCTCCCTAGTTAAGAGGGAGTGTTGGAAAGTGTAACTAGGTTCGGTCTTCATATTGACTATGTAATTATGTATTTTTGTAATGAAGAAGATAAAGATAATAAAATGTATTTTTTTTATGATCGCTTAGTGGGTTTCGTGAGCAAGGTTTTTATTATAGGTCAAAAGACTTCTTCTTGATGTGTTTTAGGGATTTGTCATCTTGTCATAATTGTACTAAGTAAGAGTCATGTATATGAAGAGTGATGTCAATGAAGTATGCCTCACAAACCTTGTCAAAGTAGCTCAACAGTATGGCTCAAGAATGGTGAAATACATGATGTATATACTCTTCAAGACAACCTTCAATACGCTGGAAAATATCCTCTACAAG
Source organism: Pinus albicaulis (assembly GCA_034641835.2). Lineage (NCBI taxonomy): Eukaryota > Viridiplantae > Streptophyta > Pinopsida > Pinales > Pinaceae > Pinus > Pinus albicaulis. Next base: position 576,248,660 of record CM076583.1, read on the forward strand.
TCCGCTTATATACCCTCTATCAAGTTGGCTCCATAACTAAATTACAGGTTGGCTAATTTACAGACATGATCAACTATATATACCCCTATATATTGCGCAGAAAAAACAGAGACACAGATTCAGATTTGTCTGAAACTTTCAGACTGAGTTGCAGGAATTTCAGGACTGTAAAAGGTATGAATAAAAGGACAAGTCTGAGATCACTTGTTTGCAATAAAAGTGCGAGGTTAGGGCTGTTGTTTAGATCAAAGAAAGGAGACAAATTAGTAAAGAAAGGAGCTCATATATCTCTGTGTTTTTTGGACTAGTCTACAATTATAGTGCGGATCGCAGGGCTATCATTAAGTCGAACAAGGTGCTGGAAGGAGGCCGAAGGGAGAAGTCACTTAAAAGAAGATTATTGGAGGTCAATTTTACTGTGTTAAAGATTGTTGAATAGAGACCGAGTTTCTCTAGGTTACAAGTGCAGAACAATGCAGAAAGAAGGAAGAAGGCAGTTAGAGACCGAGCTCTCTAGTCCTTGTACAAGACATTGCAGGACGATGCAGAAAAGAAGGATCAGCCTAAGGAGTCAAGGAAGAAGCAGTGACAAGGTCTTGGAGGCATACATAGGTCAAGGGTTTGAGTCATGATCATGGTACTTGTCAACTAAAAGTCTATAAGAAGAATTTCTTGCGGGTTTTCCTCTCCAAGAGGGAGAGGTTTTGGCTCCGGCTTGAATAGCCTATATTTGTGTCTCTTGTTTTTTTTTGATAATTGACTTGATGAAAGACCTAATAAGTTAACGAAAGAAAAGACATAAGTAAGAAGAGTAAGTTCACAAGTAATTATGAAAGTAGAGAATTAAATTAAACACTGCCCTTCCTAATTCTCAACACACCAGTAAATAGATTTTGGAGCAATATTGTAGACATCTTTGAGCAGCTTGAATACCCTTGAAGCATAAGTAACTTGAAGAAAGTTGTTGAAGATATCTGGAGCTGTTTGGAAGCCCTGTTGCAAAACTTGAGCAATTTATTTAAGACACCTTTGAAGGACATTGTATGCAAACTTAGTACAACCTATTGAAGACATCTTATTGAGAAGCTTTAGCTGATCTCGGAGATCCTTGGAGACCATGATGCATTGTTGATGTCATCATGAGGTGACCTTGGAAATTTTGTTTGGGTGAAATGAAGAGCTGTGGAGACACCTTCATGTAAAGACAAAATTGTCATTGATGAGCTAAGTGCTTTGGAGATTGTTTGAAGGCACTGTTGATGGTGAAGATTTTGTCAGGGCTCATTGCAAAAAATATTGGTTGTCTTGAAGAATTACTGAACTTATCTTGAACAATTGAAGCATAAGGTTAGAGCCCTAGACGATAGGAGTCTTCAACGAGACTAGGTTGGAGCCTGTACCAGAGATAGAGTTGGAGCCCTAGAGGATGGTGCCTCAAAGTGACAAGGTTGGAGCCTTTGGAAGATAGGGTTGGAGCCTCGTGAAGTCCAAGTCGGTGCTTGGTAAAGTACAGGTTGGAGCCTGGTGGATTGGAGATTGGTGTCTTCATTTAGGGTTGGAGCCCTACACGATATTGTATGTGATTTATTGTAAAGAAGAGGATTTAAGTCCTCGTTATTCCTGATTAATAGAAGTATTTATTCTTATTGTTCATTTTGTGTTCTAATTATAAGTAATCTAACTGGTAAAAATAACAATTGAAAAGAAATACTGATTCACCACCCCTCTCAGTATTTCCAACAAGATATATGACAAGAGATTATAGTGTTTGAAATTCAATTTCAGAAGATGCGCAGTTGAATTTTTAGTCGTGGTGCTTGTTTCAGGCCATATAAGTATTTAATGAGTTTGCACACCTTCTGTTCTTGTTCCTTCAAAACAAAACCTTTTAGTTCAGACATGAAGACATTGTCTTTCAAGTCCCCATTCATAAAGCTATCTTTATAGCCATTGATGGGTTTTCCATCCAATTTGTTATGGTAAGGAAAAGCGAGTAAACCACCGATTTCATTGTGAATCATCTAAAGCATTTTGCTAGGGTTTTATTCTTCTGGTGATTCTTTGGTTGTGTGTGTTTGGGATTTTTCCCTTTGAACTCAAACTGCAACGAACAAAGTTCGTTTATGCACTCCAATTAGTCCAAGATATTTGGAATATAGTAAAAGAATCGATTTTAGGAATAAATAATATATTGTATAAATTTATGAATTAAGAATATGGATGGTTACAAGTGAGGGTCCTGCGTATATGGTAGGCATAGCGCCCATTCACTAATAGTAATGTCCTTTGGGACATGTCTATTGAATAACTAATTATTTAATTACTCATTATTATTATTAATATCATTTTTATATATTATATTCGTAACATTGCCTTCCTGTTTAAAAAGCTTTTCCCTCAAAGCTTATTGTTGAGAAGGCGTGTCATCTGTTTCATTGTATTTTAATCTATTCACAACTTTTAGAATTCTTCAAGTTGTATTTTTGATGATACAGGATGATAGGATCCTCTGAGTGATAAACAAAATTGTTGAACTGAGAAGGGATCTGACCATCCTAAATCAATCTTCTATGGGATCTTGTAGTTACTAGGTATTTCAAATGAATTTTTCTCATAAGACTGAATTATGGTGGCATCGACATTCTTGGGGACATAAATCACTCGTTTATAATATGAGTGACAAGGATATGCAGACTAGTTGAGATGTCGGTTTTTATGATTTGGGTGTCGATAAGGAGTTCTTGTGATTTGATTACCCCTTGTCCTATTTGTGGTGATTTCTTGATTTACTTGAGGTATCTGATTTTTATCATGTACGGAAGTTACTTGGTTAATTGTTAGCTCTTCACTTGAAATTTTCGTTGTTTGAAATGCAACCTCTAAATAGGTCTTTACGTCAATTGGATTGGAATGGTTTTGAATTGTGATGTTACCTAGATTAGTGTTTGTTCACTTTTCAGCTTGGGTTGTTTCGTCTGAAGACTTTGATCTTGTCATAAGGTCTTCTAATTTGTTCTCCAATGATTTCTTATCATTTTTAAATTTCTTAATTTGAGTGAGTAGATTTTGCTTATGATTTTTTAGACGTAAGAGTTCTTCATTTTCAGAGTCAACTTTATTTTGACATTTAAGCTTCTCATCTTTTAAACATTTGATTTATTCTAATAATTTTTTATTAAGGTCTTTTAAGTGCAAAATTTCTTCCTCCTTTGCTGATAGATTCTTGTTGAATTTTTTGTCGAGACTTTCCTTCTCTTGTTCAAATTTTTGTTTTGTAGCTTTGGCCTTCTTAATCTTGCAAATAGTTTATGACTGTGATCTTTTAAGCGAGAATTTTTTTCGTTTTTATTTATAGTAATTTCATTAAATTCTTGTTGCATCTTGAATATTAATTGTTCTGATTAATTATATCTGATTTATCGTTCAGGTCCTAAGGTATTATCGAATTGGACTTTATTGTAATGTCCTGAAGTGTCACCTTTTTCTTTTGATTGAGAAAAGTTAAAAACTTCTTTTTTGTGTTTAATATGAAAGTGCTAGTTCTTCGAACTAGGGTAAACTGAGAATTATGTTGATTTCTTTTTCATAGATAGTTATGACTCTGAATTAAGATATACATTCATGGTGATGAATTGTCACTTGTAAATCATTGATTTCATACTCTTTCTTACCAAAAATATCTTCTCATTCACCTATATTTGGCACTGTAATTGATCGCTGGTCTGCCAAATTAATATTGATGTAATTTTCCTTGTTGCTTGCACTGATAACAATATTAATCTCTTTCCCTTGGATATTCCCTTTTAATATAAATAATTTGGGATTTATGATTTTCTTTAGTTTTCAGATTAAAATCCATTCTTTTTTCTTCAGTGATTGACTCCATTTAATCTTCTGTCAACAATTTACAATATTTTTTTTCTTCGTTTTTCACTTAAATTTAGTACCTTATAATTTAAATAACATATAATTATTAATTAATTAATTTATTTAAATGCTTTTATATTTAGAAGCTTTTATCTTATTAATCTTTCTCTTTTTTAAAAATATACATTGTTCTTGAATTATAATAATATATCACCTTATGCACTTGATAGAATCAGATACCTTGTTTTTAAAACTACACCCTTATTATTTTTTTAATTAAAACGGTTCCACCTATGGTTATATTTTAATAACGTCTAAATTCAATCAGATGTATGATGTGTAAGTTTAGACATTGCTTCGAATATGCTTTTATCCCCACAACCTGAAGTATTATTATGTGGACTACATGTGGTTTCCAAGTGTACTCTCTTGAGTGCTTTCAGAAAGATAATCATATATTAATGTTGACCTCTTATAGAACAGTGGGTATACAGTTAATTGGCTACTTTTGTGGAGACCAATGGCTTCACTTATGCCATTGGCATTTCCATGTGTTTCTCTGCACTTGTATAATTTTCTTTCTTTCCACGACGACACAATAATTTCTTTTGTCAGTTGTTCATGCTGTCTTTGAACCACTTTTACTATCTAAAGCAAGAGTTGTAGTTATTTGTGGTTTGCGACAATGTGTACAATGACAACACAGAGACAAGTGTATTAAAATGGGTCTGTATGGGCACAACATGATGCTATTGGCAGAGGAGGCAGTAACGTGTTTGATAATACAGGGTTAGCATCGCAAGTCGTGCAACAAGGCAATGATGGGTCGTTGAGCATGACAATTGAGCAGGGGTTGGCGACGAAACTGAATGGTGGCTTGAACATACGACGCTATTTATTTATTTATATATATATATGTGTGTGTGTGTGTGTGTGTGTGTGTGTTATAATCTCTATTTTATTTATTTATATATTTTAATTTTTGATATTTTTTTATTTTTTATTTTTATGGCCAAAGGCTTGACAACAAAATGAAGAACCTCAAGTTTTATGTAGCTAAAAGCCTCAATTGCAATGACAATGAAGTTCACGCAGGGTTGATGGTCAAAGGCCGAATCATATTGGCTCTGTGCAACAACTGAGCAGCCAAAGGGTCGAATAGCTCTGATACCAATGTAACAAACAAAGTTTGTTTACGCATGTCAAATTGTCCAAGATATTTAGCAGTGTGGAAAAAGTCAGCAAAAAGTCCAGACTTTTTAAAACAATCCCGAATTTTTCCCAGAGCCGACTTTATCGTCCGACTTTTTGCCGACTTTTTCATCCCTAAAAAAGTCTTGATTTTATCCTCCAAGTCCCGACTTTTTGCCGACTTTTTCGAAAAAATTGTGAGTGAGGTAGTTTCTTTAATAATTTTTAATTTAAAAAAAAAAAAAATCAGGATTTTTTCAAAAAATGAATATTTTTGTATTTTTGTAGTTTTGCCGACTTTTTGCCGACTTTTTTAAAAAACTCTCGACTTTATCGAGTTTTTCAACTTTTGGACCCTTGTCGATTTAATCCCGACTTCGACTTTTTCCACATTGATATTTAGTATTAATTTGGCAATCCAAGGGCAAATTCCGTCCTTTGGACAACCTTCCTCGCCTAAAGAAGACCCCCTTTTCCCTTGGAAAATTTAATTTGGTCAAGGAAAAATATATTTTTAATGTGAAAACCCACAAGTGTAGAAATTTGATAACCCAACCCCGGTTTTCAGTTTCTCCTTATTTTTCCCATAAAGTTAAATGCCCATTCCCATAGCCATACATTCAACAAGCTGGAAAAATAAATATTTTCTGAAAACACAAATTCTGGAAATTTCACAGCGCTGAAATGCAGAAACAAAAAATCAGAAAATAAATCAGCCACACACAGAAAATTGACACTCTGATTTTTGGTCAACTTGACCCTGGGAAAACCCCCTACAACTCTTGGGGAAAACTAATTCGAAAGCTCTTCTTATTTCTGATAAATAGCTTTTACAGTGAGAGAGAAATACTCAGAAAAATTTCAGCAAGTAACACATACAACTTATCTCATTTTCCGTGCTTAACCACCGCCTTAGAAAATGTGCAAACAACAAAACAAAAACAACAATAAATGCTGTACGGCCTCCTTGAATTTCGTGCCCAGAAATTACAGCATTAAATGTTGTTGTACAACCTCTTTGAAAAGCGTGCAAACAACAATAAATGTTGCTGTACGGAGTCCTCAAACTGCGTGCAGAGAAACAAAAATAATTGCTGTATGATTTTTTGCCTCGGTTTACGTGCATAAGGACAACAATTCATTGTACGGACAGTCTTGAAAATTGTGCGTCAAAAACCAGCAAACTGCTCCTCGAAATCTGTGCCAAACTAATGTACGGCCTCCTTGGAATACGTGCCCAAGCTACTGTACGATTTTCCTTGAAACTTTTGCCCAAAACTGCTTGAACTATGTGCCTCTCCTTGCTATATGGATTTGTTGAAGTGCTGCCTCGGTATGCGTGCCAAGGTTCTGTTCTCCTTCTCCTCATTGCTCAAAAATCTCCTTTGCTCTCTTCTTCTCCTTCTCTCAATCTGCTCATGAAAGAATGAATGACCTTTTCCATCATTTTCCTCCTTTAACCTAACCCTAAGTGACTTGGGGAATCCCTAAATCCAATGGCTGAGATAGCTTTAGATCTAAGGCTGAGATTAAATGCTTATTTAAATCTCGCATTCTATTTTTGAATTCACTCCACTTTAATAAAGACCCACTTAGTCATTTAATTTCAAAGTCACTTTTCACTTTCTAATTTCACATTGACTTTATTAAAGTCACTTTAAAATTAGACTTAGTAACTTTATCACTTAAAGTCACTTTTAAATTAGATTTGACTTTATAACTTTATAAAGTCACTTCAGGAGAAAAATTAAATTCTTTTGGACACTTTTCCCTAGGCCAAAGATCAAACATCTGTCCTTCGGTAACCAAATTTCAACACTCCCTCTTATCGAGGAAGGTGTTCCTCACCACACCCATCTTGTCTTTGAAGTAGACATGTTTGCCCCGTGGTAAGGCTTTGGTAAGAATATCTGCGACCTGCTCATCAGTGGGAATGTACTCAAGCTTCACAAATCCCTTCTGAACATAGTCTTTGATGAAGTGATATTTGATGTCGATATGCTTTGACCTGTTATGAAATACTGGATTCTCCGTGAGTTTAATGCAACTTTGATTATCACAGTATATCACTAAAAGGTCTCAACGACTGACCAAATAGGCCAAACAACATCTTGTGAAGCCAGATGGCCTTACAACTAGCTAGACTGGCTGCCATGTACTCTGCTTCCATTGAACTCAATGCTATTGACTGCTACTTTTGGCTAAACCACGACACCACTGCCGAACCCAGCCCAAAACAACACCCTGAAGTGCTCTTCCTATCAGAAGCACAACCTGCCCAATCAGAATTAGTGTAACCTGTGAATCTCACTCCATCTCCCTGCCTATAATCCAGACCATACTCCACTGTCCCCTGCAAGTACCGCAAAATGTGTTTTGCAGCAACCCAGTGCACCCTCCTGGGCTCACACATGAACTGGCTCATCGTGTTGACTGTAAAACATATATCTGGTCTGGTGTTGACCAAATACATCAAGGAACCAATCAACTGTCTATACAATGTGGGATCCACCAACTCGGAATCTGAAGCATGAAGCTTCTTCCAGTTGGTGATCATCGGTGTCGACATGGGTCTACAATGCTCCATGTGGAATCTGCCAAGGATGTCCACAATATACTTCCCTGTCCTAGGAAGAAATGCCCCTCCTCCTGCCACACCTCCAAACCCAAAAAGTAATGCATCAAGCCAATGTCCTTCATTTCAAACTACAATGCAAGATCGCTCTTGCAGCTCTCTATGAGTCTCTCTGCACCCGTAATGACCAAGTCATCCACATACAACACCAGAATGAGAGGCTATCACAATAAATTAAAGGTTCAGATCTGCATCTCTCTTTGTGAAACCCATCTCTTGCAAGTATGTATCTATCCTGGAGTACCAAGCTCTGGGAGCTTGCTTCAAGCCATAAAGGGCCTTCTTCAGTCTGCACACATGGGACTCCTTCCCATGCACCTCAAAGCCCTATGGCTGCTCAATGTACACCTCCTCCTGTATGAAGCCATTGAGAAATGCGGTCTTCACATCCATTTGGTGGATCTTCCAACTCATCTCTGCTGCTATCGATATGATGGAGCGAATCGAAGTATATCGAGCCACAGGAGCGAAGGTCTCTTCATAATCTACTCCCTCTACCTGGGAGAACCCTCTAGCCACAAACCTTGCCTTGAATTTCTCAATGCTGCCATCTGCAGCATGCTTTACCTTGTAAAGCCATCTGGAAGTAACCACGGATTTGCCGTCAGGCCTTGACACCACCTCCCAAACATCATTCTTCATGATAGAATGATACTCCTCCTGCATGGCCTCTTTGCAGACCTGCTGACTAGTTGCCTCTTCATAGCTAGAAGGCTCAAAGTCAACGATGTTGGCAACCATTGCCATATAGCTAGAGAACCTATCAGGTGGTCTGCTCTCTTTGACTGGCCACTTATGCCCAACAACAGATGTGGCCTCTCTCAAGGTATCCTAAAGCTACTTGGGTTTCCTCTTCCCTGAGCACACTTCTCCCACTGGAGAATGAAACTCCTCCTCCTCATCATCAGGAGCCTGAACTCCTGATTGTCTATATGCTGTCCTCCTGCCTAAACCTAAACCTGTAGATGCTGAAGTATTGTGTGAACTATCCATCAATGGACTCCCTAGTGAACTGCTCTTCAGACTGCTCTGCAAGCTGCCCGAAGCACCACCCCTCTGACTCTGCGAGCCACTGCTCACTGATGGACCTGACACCGTAATCGATGTACCTCTGGATCCTCTTGATCCCTGCCCACTGCATCCCTGTGCCTGACTCAGCGACTCTTGAGGGTCTGGCCGATCCAGATACTCTAACTCCTGTGACCTCCTGAAAGCCCTGTCCTCCTGGAATTTCACATCCCACCTGACAACAACTCTCCTATGTGCAGGAATATAAATCTGAAAGGCTTTGGAGGTCTCAGTGTAGCCTACAAAGATACCCTTCTATGCGGTGGGCTCTAGCTTGGTCCTCTTCTCCTTGGATACGTAGGAGTATGCAATACACCCAAAGATACAGAAGTGACCAACATTAAGCTTCTTCCCAGAAAAATCCTCCTCCGGAGTCACATGCCCCAAGGCACGATGCAGACTCCTGTTCTGCAAATATACAGCAGTGTTGCAGGCCTCTGCCCACAAAAACAATGGTAACTCCTGATCATGTAACATGGCTTTGGCAGCCCTAACGATGGATCTGTTCTTCCTCTGCACAATACTCAACAAACTCACCAAGGGTGTACTCCCCTCCATTGTCCGACCTTAGGGACTTGATCTTCTGACTTGTCTGAGTCTCCACAAGAGCTCTGAACTCCTGAAACCGCTTGAAGACCTCACTCTTGGTCTTCAAGAAATAAATCCAGGTCCTCCTAGAGTGATCATCAATGAATAAAACATAATACTCACATCCACTCAAGGAAACATGAGACATCCGACAGCTCACATCGGAATGAATCAAATCAAGTATCCCAGTCGATCTGCTGTCACTGCTGGGAAATGGGGATTTGGCATTCTTGCCCATAGCATATCCTCTGCATGTATCAAAGTGATCAATACTGAAATCTGGCACACTTGTAGTGATCTCCCGCAATGTCCTCAAGGCTCCATGATACATGTGCCCCATCTATGAGTGCTAATGCCTATCATATTTTGCCAGAGCTATGCTAATCTTCTTCTTCAGAGATACTACTCAATGCCAAAAAGGGGGAGTGAAACGAGAGTTAGCAGACGGAAAAACTGGGAGCGACCTTGACGCCATTTTAAAGCTTCTGATTAAAAGAAGGCGTTTTAGGCATTTATATATATATATATATATATTTAATATTTTTTATATTTTTTATATTTTGATGCATATATGTCAACAAAAACATGTAGAATGATGAATTAGACATAAAAAACATAAAAACATAGATTGAATCATATAACATCAATCATCTAGAAGTTATAATCTTCATCAACCACACCCACGAGTTGGAAGCATACAACATATTGACTCTTGAGTCTCGCAAATCATCAATCTGAAGGTTTCAAGCTTTCAAAATTCAATTTATAACATTTATCATCATTGATAATTTGATCTATAACATTTATCATCATTGATTTCAAATTTCAATATCTAACATTTATCATCATTGATTCATTGATTTCAAAATTCAATATACATTTATCATCATTGATATATAACATTTATCATCATTGATTCATTGATTTCAAAATTCAATATATAACATTTATCAACATTGATATTATATAACATTTATCATCATTGATTCATTGATCACCATATAACTTTCATGAAGCATCATATTCATAATTCATAATGACTTGTAAACAGTAAACTTATAAATGCCAACTTCAAAGTTTCACCTTTCAAATTCAAACTTCAAACTTAAATTGTCATTAAATATATGAAATCAGAAAGAGTCAAGTTTCAATTGTTCAACTGTCAACAACAAATAGAAAAGACTAGTAAACAACAAATCTATTTTATCTGGCTGGCCCCTTGCCACGCCCACAAGAAATGTCTAATTTTTGTGAGCCACGAGGAAATGTTGGTCTTCTAGTACTCTCAGGAGTACCACGACCACGACTAGTAGGTGGAGGCTGGATTTGCAAAGGAACAACAGTGTGATATCGAGGAGTGGCATTGGCACTGGCACCTGCACTGCTACCAGTAGATAGTGGGATTGGCCCTGTGTGTGGCGGTGCTGCTGATGCTTCATCATCATCCCTATAAAGTTCTGCTTCCAATTCTTCCAGATGTAACGTGTCGTCCTCCAAATTATCATCCTCTGGGTTGTTGTCCCAGACTCTGTATGATTGATCCTCATTTGCCCAATCACAGTAATGGCTCAACATCCTCAAGTTATAATGCACATAAACCAAGCTTTCAGCTCGGTTTTCATTCAGCCTGTTTCTTCTCACACTGTGTATAAAGTTGTAGGTGCTCCAACACCTCTCTGCAGAAGAAGTGTTCACAACCTGTGAGAGAACTTTTTTAGCCAACTTTGGCAAAAGTCCCATGCTGCCATATGCTTCCCACCATGTGAGAGCATCAAATCTGTCCCTGTCTTCCATTGCATGGAAAGAACCAAAGTTAGCAGTGCAACTGAAGTATTTGCCTAATTCAAGGCGCAATCTAGCACACTCCTCCCTGTCAGGTACCAATTTGTCCAATGCCTTCATGTACCCCTCTTGTACCTCTGGATCTGTGTGAGGTTTCACCCTAACCCCACCTCCAAGTGCAGGTTGGCCCAACCAAGATGGAGAGTAATATTTTGGCGTAAGGATATATGCCAAAGCATGTAGTGGAACATTGAGTTTATTCACACACAGTCATGAATCATAACATACAAGTTGGGATCATTATCCTTAACAATATCTTTTATTTGCCCCAACATGCTGTCCATCTGCTCATAAACCTCTCCAATCACTGGTTTATCAGTATCTGCAAAGCGAATCATGTTATAAATGGGCTTGGTAAAACTCAAAATTTCCCTCACACGTGCCCAAAATAGATGGTCAAGGGCGGTCTCCTCCACATGTTCGAAACCTTGCCTGTCAACTATTGTTGCTGCCCTGTCCTTTAATAGCTGCCAGTGTGGGCTTGATACCATTGCAGCCAATGACTCTCTTACCTTCAAAAGGCACCCGAAGGTGAGGTAATAGCTAGCAAATCTAGTTTTTGCTATCTTCAACAACTCCAATTTGGAGTGAGTACGGAAAAGCCCATGGGTATTGCTATGATTTGTAATAAATTTTATCATTTTTTTACCTCTCTTGTACAAATCACCAAGCCATTTGAATTGAGGTTTTTTGTTTTTGATGATATCATGCATCAAAAGGTTCATTGTGTGAACCAAACACCCAGACCAAAAAATGTTGGGGTATTTATCCTCAACAATTGCTCCTGCTGCCTTACAGTTAGCAGCATTATCAGTGATGACCTATATCACATTGTATGGCCCGGTCTTTTCAATTATATCAAGTAATGGTTCTGCAATGTTAATGTCGGTTTTGAATTTATCTGAATAATCATAAGCTGCCAGGAAGACTGCACCACTAACCGACACAGCCAAAACATTTATCAATGGTTTTCCTTTTACATTGGTCCATCCATCAGAGACAATGGACAACCCATGCTCATTCCACGAACTTGTCATTCTAGCCAAAGAATTGTTTATTTTAGCTCTTTCATGATCAAGACCCACGGTTCTGGCCTTGTCATACCCAGGGCTTTTGTACCCTTTGGGGGCATCATTAATGGCAGAAACCATTTCATGCCAATAAGGTGAGCGAAGAACATTGAATGGCACCCCACATGCATATAGAAACCGGTAAAACTTTTGAATCCACATCATTCCTACACCCTTCGTCTAGGAAATCGGATATGGTTCTACGCCTTAATCCAGTGCCACTGCTTCCAAAACCACTGGCATGGGTGGAAGTTGAACTTGTTTGTCCATGATGTGTTAGGCCTGAATCAACAAAACCCCTAGATCTTTTAGATGATCTCTGTAGGGCAACCCCATCTTCCTTCCTATATATCTCTCTGTGGTGCTGGCACAAAAGCACAAACTTTGATTCCAAGATTTTTAGTTCCATCCCCTGGCATTATCCCACAAAGGTGCCTTCTCAGACGGGTGTATGAACCATGGTATTGTTTATTGCAATGGGGGCAAATAAATTTAGTGGTTCCACTACCTTTCCCTCCTTCCATTTTCTGAACATATTTCCACAAAGGAGTTTGGTCTCGTTTAGTTGGGGAATCTGTGTTCTCAGGTTCTCCACTCCCCAGTTCTTCCTCAGCATAATCCTCCTCCTCTTCTCTGATTTGCCTCTTTCTTCTAGCACTCTCCAACATGATTATCACAAAGAAAGGAACCAACAAGAGGAAAATCCCTAGCCATATAGCCATGATGGAAACAAGTGTCAAGTTTCTAGCCTGCAAAACAAATGGAAAAATGCCAAATGGGAATAAGAAATGCAACATAGGAAAAAAACAATTCATTTTTAAGTTTTAAATCCAATAAAATGCAACGCTCAAGAAAAATTCAAGTTTTCATTTTTAAACAATTTAACAATCTATAAATTCATCCTAGAAAAAACTAAATTGGATTAGAAAGCCTACCTCTTTCTTGCAATCCTCCTGTTGCCTTGCTCCTTGCTCTCCTTCAACTCTTGCTCTCGCTCTCTCAACAGTTAACAAACAATAGAAACTAAAATGAAACCCCCCCCTCTCTTAAACAATTCGATTTTTCACATAAAAAAATTTGCGCGCGGGGGAAAGCGGTTTTTTTTCCAGGGAGCGTTCGGGAGCGAACGCTCCCCAATCGCTTTCGGCGTTTAAAAAATGCTCCCGAAGCGTTTTTTAAACGTCGGAAGTGCTCAGGGAGTGTTCGCTCTCGAGCGCTTCCTGAAACGCTCCCGAAAAGGCAGGGAGCGTTTTAACAGGTTTGGAAACGCGCTCCCGAAAACGCTCCCCTCAGGAAGCGTTTTCGGGAGCGCGTTTCCGAGCGTTTCGAAAACGCTCCTGCACAGAGCGCGTTTTGGAAACGGGAACGAAGGGGGTTTGAAGCTTCCCCGCAACCTTGGCTGAAACGCAAACTTGTACACCTTTGCATGGCGTACACCAATCACTCTAGCTGAATCAGCTGGAACACCCCTGGGATATATCATCACCTGTCCTCTCCTGAACAATATCTCATACCCTCTGTCCTCCAATGCTGAGATGGCTATGAGGTTCTTCCTCATCCCTAGCACATATAGAACATCTGATACTTTCAAGGGAGGTTTTGGTTCCCTATCAAATGTCAATGTACCTACATTGACTGCTCTAACAATGCTGTCATCTCCGAGTATTACCTCTATATCAGTGCCACTCTCTGAAAGCCCTGAGAAGTACTCACGGACTCCTGTCATATGACGTGAACCCCCACTGTCAACATACCAGATACCTGAAGATGCTCCGCTAGTGGAGGGAAATGCACACTCCCTCTCAACTTCCGTGGCAGGTGATCCTGCACTAGTGGACTCACAAGAATTGAACCGAAACTCCTGGTCAAAGCTATTCGTAAAGTCCTCTATTTTTTCTGATGCTGCAATGCTCTAGTTCTTCTTCTTCTTCTTCTTCTTCTTCGGACACACAATTGCATAGTGTCCCATCTTGTGACAATTCCAATGCTTCACCTTGGAATAGTCCTTCTGCGTGTTCCCCTGTTTACCTTTACCTTTGCCTTTGCCCCCACCACCACTTGTGGAAGCTTTCTTCTTTCCCTTGCCTTTCTTGCCTCCTGCTAACAGTGCTACATCCTCATCCTGCTCAACTAGTTTGGATGCCCCAAACTGGCTCTTTCTGATTTCTGTCTGTATGCAATCATCCTAGAACCTCTCCCAAGTGGGAAGGGTCTCACGTGCACAAACCCCATCAGCAAAGTTCAACCATGAACCGGGAAGGCCATTCACTGCAATCTGCACCAACTTAGTGGGTGGAATGACCTCTCCAGCTGCTGCTAATGCATCTCTCACATTAGTAATCTTTGTGAGATATTCAGCTGCACTATCGGTCTTACCCATCTTAATGGTCTTCAGCTTCTCCCTTAGGACCATTTTCTTGTTCTCATTGGTACTCTGGTAGAGATTGGTCAATGTTGTCCACATCTCATGAGCATTTCTCTTTCCTCTCACATGAGGAATGCAATGGTCTTTGATTCCATCCAGAATCAGTCTCTTACCCTTGTTATTTTTTTTATTAAAGTCTGCCAACTCATCAGGGTCAGTAGACACATTAACAGGGTGCTGTGGGGTATGCACCATGATATCCCAGACTTCTGTCTTCTCAAAGATGCTCTGCATTCTCTCCTTCCATACATTGTAGTTACTATGCCCATCCAACCTATCCTCCACCCTTAAGTCCAAAGACATGCTTGCTGTCCGAATAAACTGAAAATAACACTGCTGTAGTAAAGGTATTGTTTTCTGTGTGAAAAATCAGCTTGCTGTAATTTTTCTTCTTGCTGTCCCAAACTGCAATTTTCAGCAACTTGGCTCTGATACCATGTAGAAATTTGATAACCCAGCCTTGGTTTTCAGTTTCTCCTTATTTCTTCTATAAAGTTAAATGCCCATTCCCATAGCCATACATTTAACAAGTTGGAAAAAATAAATATTGTAGAAATTTGATAACCAACACTAGTTTTCAGTTTCTCCTTATTTCTCCCATAAAGTTAAATGCCCATTCCCATAGCGATACATTCAACAAGCTGGAAAAATAATTTATTATTATTTATATATTTATTTATTTTATTTTAGTTTTTTTTCTTCTGAAAACACTAATTCTGGAAATGTCACAATGCTGAAATGTAGAAATAAAAACTCAGAAAATAAACCAGCCACATACAGAAAAATAGACACGCTGATTTTTGATCAAGATGACCCTGGAAAAACCCCCTACAACTCTGGGGGAAAACCAGTTCGAAAGCTTCTTCTTATTTCTGATAAATAGCTTTTACAGTGAGAGAGAAATACTCAGAAAAATTTCAGCAAGTAAGAAATACAACTTATCTCGTTTTCCGTGCTTAACCACCGCGTTGGAAAATGTGCAAACAACAAAACAGAAACAACAATAAATGTTGTATGGCCTACTTGAATTTCATGCTCAGAAATTACAACATTAAATGCTGCTGTACGACCTCCTTGAAAAGCGTGCAAACAACAATAAATGTTGCTGTACGGATTCCTCAAACTGCATGTAGAGAAACATCAATAAATGCTATACGGTTTCCTCCTCGATTTCCGTGCATAGGGACAGTAACTTACTGTACGGCCTGTCTTGAAAACTGTGCCAAAAAATAGGAAGCTGCTCCTCGAAATCTGTGCCAAACTGCTATAAGGCCTCCTTGAAATACGTGCCCAAGCTGCTGTACGGTTTGCCTTGAAACTCGTGCCCAAAATTTCCTTGAACTGTGTGCCTCTCCTTTCTTTACGGATTTGTTGAAGTGCTGCTTCGGTATGCATGCCAAGGTTTTGTTCTCCTTCTCATTGCTCAAAAATCTCCTTTGTTCTCTTCTTCTCCTTCTCTCAATCTACTCATGAAAGAATGAGTGACCTTTTCCTTCCTTTTCCTCCTTTAACCTAACCCTAAATGACTTTTGAGGAATCCCTAAATCCAATCGCTGAGATAGCTTTAAATCTAGGGCTGAGATTAAATGCTCATTTAAATCTCTTTTTCTATTTTTTAATTCACCCCACTTTAATAAACACCCATTTAGTCATTTATTTCCAAAGTCACTTTTCCCTTTCTAATTTCACATTGACTTTACTAAAGTCACTTTAAAATTAGACTTTAGTAACTTTATCACTTAAAGTCAATTTTAAATTAGATTAGACTTTATAACTTTATAAAGTCACTTTAGGAGAAAAAATTAAATTCTTCTGGACACTTTTCCGTAGGCGAAAGATCAAAGCCTTAGGGAACCACATGTCCTCCGGTAATCAAATTTCAACACTCACTCTTACTGAGGAAGGTGTTCCTCACCACACCCATCTTGTCTCTGAAGTAGACATGCTTGCCCCGTGGTAAGGCTTTGGTAAAAATATCTACAACTTGCTCATCAGTGGGAATATACTCAATCTTCACAGTGTTCTTTTGAACATAGTCTCTAATGAAGTGATATCTGATGCCGATATGCTTTGACTTGTCATGAAATACTGGATTCTCTGTGAGTTTAATGCAACTCTGATTATCACAGTATATCACTGAAGGTCTCAACGGCTGACCAAATAAGCCAAACAACATCTTGTGAAGCCAAATGGCCGCACAACTAGCTAGACTGGCTGCCATGTACTCTGCTTCCGCTGAACTCAATGCTACTGACTGCTGCTTCCGGCTGAACCATGACACAACTGCTGAACCCAACCCAAAACAGCACCCTGAAGTGCTCTTCCTATCAGAAGCACAACTTGCCCAATCAGAATGAGTGTAACTTGCCAATCTCACTCCATCTCCCTGCCTATAATCTAGACCATAATCCACTGTCCCCTGCAAGTACCGCAAAATGTGTTTTGCAACAACCCAGTGCACCCTCTTGGGCTCACACATGAACTGACTCATTGTGTTGACTGGAAAACATATATCTAGTCTGGTGTTGACCAAATACATCAAGGAACCAATCCGCTATCTATACAATGTGGGATCCACCAACTCGGAATCTGAAGCATGAAGCTTCTTCCAGTTGGTGATCAACGGTGTTGACAAGGGTCTACAATCCTCCATGTGGAATCTACCAAGGATGTCCACAATATACTTTCCCTGCCCCAAGAAGAAATGCCCCTCCTCTTGCCACACCTCTAAACCCAAAAAGTAATGCATCAAGCCAATGTCCTTCATCTCAAACTCCGACGCAAGATCTCTCTTGTAGTGCTCTATGAGTCTCTCTGCACCTGTAATGACCAAGTCATCCACATACAACACCAAAATGAGAGGCTCCTCACCTATCACAAAAAAGTAAAGGTTCGGATCTGTATCACTCTTTGTGAAACCCATCTCCTGCAAGTATGTATCTATCCTGGAGTACCAAGCTCTGGGAGCTTGCTTCAGGCCATAAAGGGCCTTCTTCAGTCTGCACACATGGGACTCCTTCCCATGCCCCTCAAAGCCCTGTGGCTGCTCAATGTACACCTCCTCCTGTATGAAGCCATTGAGAAATGCGGTCTTCACATCCATCTGGTGGATCTTCCAACCCATCTATGCTGTTATCGATATAATGGAGCGGATCGAAGGATATCGAGCCACAGGAGCGAAGGTCTTCTCATAATCTACTTCCTCTTCCTGGGAGAACCCTCTAGCGACAAACCTTGCCTTGAATTTCTCAATGCTGGCATCTGCAACATGCTTTACCTTGTAAAGCCATCTAGAAGTAACCACGGATTTGCCCTCAGGCCTCGGCACCACCTCCCAAACATCATTCTTCATGATAGGAGAACACTCCTCCTACATGGCCTCTCTCCAGACCTGCTGGCTAGCTGCCTCCTCATAGCTAGAAGGCTCAAAGTCAACGATGTTGGCAACCATTGCCATATAGCTACAGAACTTATCAGGTGGTCTGCTTTCTCTGACCAGCTTCTTAGGCCCAGTAACAGATGTGGCCTCTCTCAAAGTATCCTGAACCCACTTGGGCTTCCTCTTCCCTAAGCACACTTCTCCCACTGGAGAATGAAACTCCTCCTCCTCATCATCAGGAGCTTGAACTCCTGACTGTCTGTCTGCTGTCCTCCTGCCTGAACCTGAACTTGTAGATGCTGAAGTACTGTGTGAACTGTCCATCAGTGGACTCCCTAGTGAACTGTTTTGCGCACTGCTCTGCATGCTGCCTGAAGCACCACCCCTCTGACTCTGTGAGCCACTACTCATTGACGGACCTGACAACGTAATTGATGTACCTCCGGATCCTCCTGATCCTTGCCCACTGGATCCCTGCGACGAACTCAACTGCTCCTGAGGGTCTGGCTGATCCAAAAACTCTAACTCCCGTGACCTCCTGAAAGCCCTGTCGTCCTCGAACTTCACATCCCACCTGACAACAACTCTTCTCTGTGCGGGAATATAAATCCGAAAGGCTTTCGAGGTCTCACTGTAGCCCACAAAGATACCCTTCTCTACGGTGGGCTCTAGCTTGGTCATCTTCTCCTTGGGTACGTAGGAGTATGCAATACACCCAAAGATACGAAGATTACCAACATCAGGCTTCTTCCCAGAAAAAGCCTCCTCCGGAGTCAGATGCCCCAAGGCACGATGCAGACTCCTGTTCTGCAAATATACAACAGTGTTGCAGGCCTCTGCCCACAAAAACAATGGCAACCCCTGATCCTGTAGCATGGCTTTGGCAACCCCTCCGGTGGATCTGTTCTTCCTCTTCGCAACCCCGTTCTGCTGGGGGTTGTAAGGAACTGTGAACTCCCTCCTAATGCCTGCCTCTGCACAATAATCAACAAAATCTCCAAGGGTGTACTCACCTCCATTGTCCGACCTCAGGGACTTGATCTTCCAACCTGTCTAAGTCTCCACAAGAGCTCTGAACTCCTGAAACTGCTTGAAGACCTCATCCTTGGTCTTCAGGAAATAAATCTAGGTCCTCCTGGAGTGATCATCAATGAATAAAACATAATACTCATATCCACTCAAGGAAACATGAGACATCCGACCGCTCACGTCGGAATGAATCAAATCAAGTATCCCAGTCGCTCTGCTGTCACTGCTGGGAAAAGGGGATTTGGCAAACTTGCCCATCACACATCCTCTACATGTATCAAAGTGATCAGTACTGAAATCTGGCACACCTGTAGTGATCTCCGCAATGTCCTCAAGGCCCCATGATACATGTGCCCCATTCTGCGGTGCTAGATCTCACACAGCTCTGAACTGCTAGCTCTGCTGCCGGTACTACTGCTCAATGCCAAAAGGGGCCGAAATGCAAACTTGTACACCTTTGCATGTTGTACACCTATCACTCTAGCTGAATTAGTTGGAGCGCCCCTGGGAAATATCAGCACCTGTCGTCTTCTGAACAATATCTCATATCCTCTGTCCTCCAAAGCTGAGACGGATATGAGGTTCTTTCTCATCCCTGGCACATATAAAACATTTGACACCTTGAAGGGAGGTTTGGGTTCCCTATCAAATGTCAATGTCCCCATACTGACTGCCCTAACAACGCTGTCATCTCCGAGCACTACCTCTATATTAGTGCCACTCTCTGAAAGCTCTGAGAAGTACTCACAGACTCCTGCCATATGACGTGAAGCCCCACTGTCAACATACCAGATACCTGAAGATGCTCCACTAGTGGAGGGAAATGCACAGTCCCTCTCAACCTCCATGGCAGGTGATCCTGCACTAGTGGACTCACAAGAAATGAACCCAAACTCATGGTCAAAGCTATCCATAAAGTCCTCTGTCTCCGCTGATGCTGCCATGTTCTGGTTCTTCACCTTCTTCTTCTTCTTCGGACACACAACTGCATAGTGTCCCATCTTCTAACAATTCCAAGACTTCACCTTGGAATAGTCCTTCTGCGTGTTCTCATGTCTAGCTTTACCTTTGCCTTTGCCCCCACCACTGCTTGTGGAAGCTTGCTTCTTTCCCTTGCTTTTCTTTCCTCCTGCCAAAAGTGCTACATCCGCATCCTGCTCAATTGGTTTGGCTGCCCCAAGCTGGTTCTTTCTGATTTCTCTCTGTATGCAATCATCCCAGAACCTCTCCCAAGAGGGAAGGGTCTCAAGTGCACAAACCCCATCAGCAAAGTTCAGCCATGAACTGGGAAGGCCATTCACTGCAATCTGCACCAACTCAGTGGGTGGAATGACCTCTCCAATTGCTGCCAAATCATCTTTCACATTAGTGATCTTTGTGAGATATCCAGCTGCACTATTAGTCTTACCCATCTTAATGGTCTTTAGCTTCTCCCTTAGGACCATTTTCCTGTTCTCATTGGTACTCTGGTAGAGATTGGTTAATGTTGTCTACATCTCAGGAGCATTTCTCTTTCATCTCACATGAGGAATGCAATGGTCTTTGATTCCATCTAGAATCAGTCTCTTACCCTTGTTATTCTTTTTATTAAAGGCTGCTAGTTGAACAACATCAGTAGGCACATTAACAGAGTGCTGTGTGGTATGCACCATGATATTCCAGAGTTCTACCTCCTCAAAGATGCTCTGCATTCTCTCCTTCTATACACTGTCGTTACTATGTCCATCCAACCTATTCTCCACCCTCAAGCCCAAAGACATGCTTGCTGTCCTAAATAAGCTGAAAATAACATTGCTGTAGTAAATGTAATGATTTCTATGTGAAAAATCAGCTTACTGTAATTTCTGTGTGAAAAAGAAGCTTGCTGTAATTTTTTTCTTGCTATCCCAAACTGCATTATTCAGCAAAGTAGCTTTGATACCATGTAGAAATTTGATAACCAACCTCGGTTTTCAGTTTCTCCTTATTTTTCCCATAAAGTTAAATACCCATTCCCATAGCCATACATTCAACACGCTGGAAAAATAATTTTTCTTTTTAAACACTAATTCTGGAAATTTTACAATGCTGAAATCTAGAAATAAAAACTTAGAAAATAAATTAACTACACAAAGAAAAATAGACATGCTGATTTTTGGTCAACATGACCTTGGAAAAACCCTCTAAAACCCTTGGGGAAAACCAGTTTGAAAGCTTCTTCTTGTTTATGATAAATAGCTTTTACAGTGAGAGGGAAATACGTTGAAAAAATTCAGCAAATAATAAATACAACTTATCTTGTTTTCCATGCTTAACCACCCCCTCGGAAAATGTGCAAACAACAAGACAGAAACAACAATAAATGTTGTATGGCCTCCTTGAATTTTGTGCTCAGAAATGACAGCATTAAATGCTGCTGTACGACTTTGAAAAGCATGCAAACAACAATAAATGCTACTGTACGGATTCCTCAAACTGCGTGCAGAGAAACAATAATAAATGCTGTATGGTTTTCTGCCTCGATTTCCGTGCACAGGGACAACAACTTTCTGTACAGACCGTCTTGAAAACCGTGCCAAAAAAACAGCGAACTGCTTCTCGAAATCTGTGCCAAACTACTGTATGGCCTCCTTGGAATACATGCCCAAGCTGCTGTACGGTTTGCCTTGAAACTCATGCCCAAAACTGCGTTGAACTGTGTGCCTCTCCTTGCTGTATGGATTTGCTGAAGTGCTGCCTCGGTATGTGTGCCAAAGTTTTGTTTTCCTTCTCCTCACTGCTCAGAAATCTCCTTTGCTCTCTTCTTCTCCTTCTCTCAATCTGCTCATGAAAGAATGGATGACCTTTTCCCTCCTTTTCCTTCTCTAACCTAACCCTAAGTGACTTTTGGGGAATCCCTAAATCTAATGGCTGAGATAGCTTTAGATCTAGAGCTGAGATTAAATGCTCATTTAAATCTCACTTTCAATTTAATAATTCACTCCACTTTAATAAAGACCCACTTAGTCATTTATTTCCAAAGTCACTTTTTCCTTTCTAATTTCACATTGACTTTATTAAAGTCACTTTAAAATTAGACTTTAGTAACTTTATCACTTAAAGTCACTTTTAAGTTAGATTTGACTTTATAACTTTATAAAGTCACTTTAGGAGAAAAAATTAAATTCTTTGGAACACTTTTCCCGGCCAAAGATCAAAGCCTTAGGGAACCACCTGTCCTCCGGTAATCAAATTTCAACAAATATTTTCTGAAAACACAAATTCTTGAAATTTCACAGTGCTGAAATGCAGAAATAAAAAGTCAGAAAATAAATCAGCCACACACGGAAAATTGACACGTTGATTTTTGGTCAACTTGACCCTGGAAAAGCCCCCTACAACTCTTGGGGAAAACCAGTTCGAAAGCTCTTCTTATTTCTAATAAATAGCTTTTGCAGTGAGAAAGAAATACTCTGAAAAATTTCATCAAGTAACAAATACAACTTATCTTGTTTTCCATGCTTAAGCATCGCCTCGGAAAATGTGCAAACAACAAAACAGAAAAAGCAATAAATGCTGTACAGCCTCCTTGAATTTCGTGCCCAGAAATTACAACATTAAATTTTGCTGTACGACCTCCTTGAAAAGCGTGCAAACAACAATAAATGCAACTATATGGATTCCTCAAACTGTGTGCAGAGAAACAACAATAACTGCTGTACGATTTTCTGCCTCAGTTTCTGTGCACAGGGACAACAACTCACTGTACGGACTGCCTTGAAAATCGTGCCTCAAAAACCTGCAAAATGCTCCTTGAAATCTGTGCCAAACTGCTGTATGGCCTCCTTGGAATACATGCCCAAGCTACTGTACGGTTTGCCTTGAAACTCTTGCCGAAAACTGCCTTGAACTATGTGCTTCTCCTTGCTGTACGGATTCGCTGAAGTGCTGCTTCGGTATGCATGCCAAGGTTCTGTTCTCCTTCTCCTCACTGCTCAGAAATCTCCTTTGCTCTCTTCTTCTCCTTCTCTCAATCTGCTCATGAAAGAATGAATGACCTTTTCCCTCATTTTCCTCCTTTAACCTAACCCTAAGTGACTTTTGGGGAATCTCTAAATCCAATGGCTGAGATAGCTTTAGATCTAGGGCTAAGATTAAATGCTCATTTAAATCTCACTTTCTATTTTTTAATTCACTCCACTTTAATAAAGACCCTGTTAAAATTGTACAACTAGGTCCAAACTCTGGGTTGTGCTGCTTAGATGACGATCCCAATATTTTTATTGGATTCCTCTTTCGGAGAGTTGTGAGATTGATCTAAAGATCATCTTGATCGGATGAGCAGAACATATACTTTGAATTTATTCCACTTATGTGCTAGGTCGGCCTAGAATAAAATATAGACTTAAATGTCTTAAAGGACGTGTCACACACCCCCAAAGATTCCTATATATTGGAGAGACTTAGAGTTCATTTGACACACATTGTGGTGGAGGAACTCTCTCTCTCTGGATAGCATTGGAGTTGTGATATATATGGATTGTTCTTTGTTTGGGTTGTTCTGAGGTTATGTGTGACACGTTTCGCTGAATGACCTATTGGAGAATTTGCTGGTAGAAGCATCCTGCTGATCATCATAACGCCACCATTCATCATCTCTGTTTTGGCTTGTTTTCTATTGATCTATTTGTATGTTCTATCTGCTTCAGTATTGTGCTCTAATCTAAAATGGCATAGAACATGTTCTAAAAATAACATGGTATTAGAGCTGGGTTGAAGACAATGCCCTAGGCTTGTATCAGCGTGAGCAAGTCTGCCCTAGTTAGCGTGGAAGGCGCTGTAGGTGACAATGTATTGTTGAGGTATGTTGATGGGCCAAGACATCGTGGAGAGGTCTAAATAAAGACCGAAGTGGGTGTAAAGGCCATCATTTTCACTGAAATTGGAGTGGAATCCTGCAGAAATATATCACCAAACGATTGTATGTTATGTTATGGGATTTAACCATGTACACGTTGCTGCTACTCTATATTGTAACTATTCAGAGATTGTTAAATTAATTAAGAAATGAGGGTTGGCGACTAATGAGAATTCCGAGTTTGAACTTTACCTTATCCGGATGACTGTGCGCTAACATACTAAACTCTGTTATATGAGGGTAGTTTAAAGGCTAAACCGGAGTGAGGAATTCTGCTGAGGTAAGCCACACTACCTAGTCTCCAAATTCTGGGTCCAGTTCTGAAGTTTTTTTTTTTTTGCAGATCATTCGTAAATTGGTTGCATTGCATACTCCATAATTTCCATTGACCCGTCCGTTTTCAGTTGAGACCTCTATGAGTGCCTTTAGATGAAGCACCGAGACGCTGAGCCTCCCATCGCTGTAATCTCACATAAAATACGATCCGCAAGGATATGAGAGCAAGCTTTTATTGCTGATTCGCCACTTCGATTCATGCCTGGCGTTTTTACAGCACGCCGCTCTCAAATCAGCTTCCATGGGCAGTGATCCCGCTGCGGCCAAGGAGCTTGCAGATTTAACTATGTTTTTGGCCCACGCCGCGTCTTCTTATCCACACATCTCGCTCACTATCCTAAATAGCTCATTGAATTATTGCAGACGAGCAGGCAAGGGAGGTGCAGAATGCATCTCCCGGGAATCAATCGTAGGACGCAGATGAACATGAGAAGGCTGTCGCGTCCGGGTGGATTCGCAAATGGGATGCTCGGCTTACCTGCTCGAATTTCTTAGTGGGGCGGGTGCTATGTGCTTGCCCCGAAATGGACAGAATGAATGGAGTATATTTCCCAGCGGAAAGGATTGAAATTTAAGGGTTTCTGGGATTGCGTTATGTTTGTTCTCGGGGTTTCGCACTTCTCTTGCAGGACTATAACTCGCTCTGTTCAATATAAATTTTCTGGGATTTACTCTGCGTTACTGTAATTGAAGGCAAATTCGCTTGGTTCTCTGTTGTGGTTTTAATTTCAGCAAAGGAAATACACTGTGCGACCCCTAGAACCAAATCACTCGCATCCTTCTTGAAGAATGGGCAATCTGGACTCTGCGTGGAATTGAAGATTCGAAAGTCTATCCTTACAGATTCGTTGAACTCTAATGCAAGCCGAATAAACTCTTCCTTGCTGTCTTGCCTATAGACCCTTGTTTTCAGAATGATTGGCCTATTTACAGCGATGTGATGAGGGCTTGATCTAATTTGAAAAAGGAGCATTAAAGTACCTGTGGCTTAACTGTGGAGAATTTTTTTTTCCCGGCTCTTTAAGGATGGTATCTCCAAAGAACTTTTGATACATTGAAATGGGCACCTAAATTTCTACTTGAAATCCTGCTCGCACAATGAGTCAAAGATAACAATACCAAAAGGTCGTGATTTCAGTGACAGTATCTGTGGCCCTCTTTTTTTTTTCTTCTTCTGTTGATACACATATTCGCTGAAGAATATATATATATATATATATATATTATCAGTCAACTCGCAGACCTTTCTTTGGAATATTTTTAAGCCCTTGTTTCACAGTCAGTTAAGTGAAATGGAATTACGCCTCAAAGCCTTGGCATCTTGAAACATTTACTGTGCATAAATTTGTGGATCAGAACTGGCATGAAGCAGAGCGTCCTAAGCCTTCTGTATAATGTTTTAGTAGCTATACATTTCTGCAGTCCTGATCAACTATCTGAAAGCAATGTGCCAAAAGAGAGACATCATACACCATTTGCTTGATTTTAAGTCATGCTCACTGTATTTTTGAAGCAAAGACACTTTTGGAGCTGTGTGAAGGGACAACCTCCCATTGAAGAGTAGCCGCAGCTCAGGGAAACAATTGTGGGCCAGATTTAAACAATTAAGGTATGTCTTCTATGCTAACTTTGTATGAAAACTATATAGCAGCAGCATGGGATGACAGGAAGACAACAACAAGTCTTGTATGGGCAAAATTTTTTTTGCTTGTTACCCTCAGCATGAAGGAAGAATATCCTTTCTAGCCTATGAACTTAAGGAAGATTAAGGTAGAGAAATTTTTTTCTGGCTCTTCCATAAAGGATGGGTAAAGGATGAATCTCCTCAGGGATCATCACAGAAAATTACAGGTGGTTATCGTAGTTTTTTTTACTATGTACTCACTCTGTATTGACCTCACTTTTGGGGTAGCCATTGGCCCAAACCAAAGCTGGACATAGACCTAAGGGGTTATTATGTGCAAAGGAAGCTGGAGTATTTATCCCCTAAGGATTCAGATCTGTACATTAACATGGCACATGTATCATTTTATTGATGACTTGAGATTTATCCTGCTGGATGACTGGGGCTGAATCAGTGATGAGTAGGATTGGCCTGTATCCTTATGGAACTCTGATGAGTAGAAGTATCTTATGAGTATGCTATATCTGCATAAGAGAAAGGTTTCACATAAGGTATGGAGTCTGGATTGGCATGAAGAATGGAATATTCTGTGTTCTTTGAACATCTGTATAATTGGTTTCTAGACCTATGCAATTGAAGAGACAAATCGCAAAACTGAGATCTAGAGTCTTGTAGCTCCAGACCCGTCAACTGTAGTTGGGCAGATTTGAAATTAAGAAGCAGTGCTGGATAAGATGCCAGATGTAGTAGATGAAGCTCTCAAGTGTAGAATTATGAAAGAAGGAATCATGTTTGGATTCCTAGTTCTGTGGGTCACAGTAAAGAGGGTTGTTTGAGGAAGCTCCAGCAGATCTCCTCAGAATAACAGGACTTCTAACACAAGCTGAGGCTTGTTGATATAATTTCCCTGTTGGACAGTGACATAGATAGACACCTATGTAGCAGTAAGCATGTGACAGTAGCAGTCTCACATTGAAGCATAATGGTAAAATATGTTTCAACAGCTTTCAGACACATTGTTGGAATCTTGAACCATGATCAGCAAAGCCTGTTGGATGGCTTTGTCTGTGGGAGATTAAGTCACCTTTCCAAGTTGGTGTCTGGGATGACCTCAAGAGAAGCTGGCATTAAGAAGGAGAATACAACTGTATATGCTCCTGAATGGATACCATTGCTGAACGAAAGAAGATCCTCATGACTCAGGAGATATGGCTTCAGAGGGGGAAATTCCGGAGGAAAACCAAGAAGCCATATAAATACCAGGGGTATCTAGCCGCCATGAGTTCAATATGAGCCTAGATCATTTGGAGAAGCTGTAAAGTATCTAAATCTGCAAGGATACGACGGTGATATATGGGATATGTTTCCTAGACCATAGATCAAAGATGTTGTCACCTCGATACAAAATCAAGCATGGATCATTCATCAGATGGATGTAAAGACCGCATTTCTGCATGATGCGATAAAGGAAGAGATGTATGTTGAGCAACCTCTGGGGTTCGAAGTCCAGGATAGGGACACCCATGTCTGCAGGTTGAAGAAAGCCCTCTATGGGCTGAAGCAAGCACCCAGAGCTTGGTACGAGAGGATAGATAGCTACTTGATGAAGCCTTGGTACGAGAGGATAGATAGCTACTTGATGAAGCTGGGCTTCATTTGAAGTAATGCTGATCCAAACCTTTAATTCAAGGTTGTCCGGGGGAAGCCTCTCATTCTGGTGCTGTATGTGGATGACCTCTTCCTGACAGGTGCTAACCCTCTCATTCATCAGTGTAAGAGGGAGCTTGCTACTGAGTTCGAGATGAAGGACCTAGGACTGGAGGTCTGGTAGAGACCTAGCAAGATTCTCCCTTCTCAAGGGAAATACATTGTGAAGCTTCTAGAAATATTTAGTATGGTGGACTGCAAGTTTGTGTCGACACCAATGGAACTCAACTTTAAGAAGTTGAGTGGCAGCATTGTTGAGCCCGTGTTAGCAAATCCTATTGAGTATCATAAACTCGTAGGGTCCCTGATGTTCTTAGTGAACACCCGTCCGGACGTATGTTGTGCAGTGAATACTTTGAATCAACACATGATTGATCATAACATTCACTGGGCTGGTGCTAAGAAACTCTTGAGATATCTCTAAGGCACGATAGACCATGGGTTGAGATACACTACCAGGAGTATGACACTCCATGGATATACTGATGCCGGTTGAGCTGGTAGTGTGGTGGATCGTAAGAGCACATATGGATACTACATCACAAGGAGATCTGCTTCGGGCAGGAAACGAAAGTCGGTTGCCTTGAGCACCGCTGAGGTCAAATACATTGCAGCATGTATGACCCATTGTGAAGTCACTTAGTTGCGAAAGCTCTTCAATGAGCTGTTCGAGCATGTGCTAGATGCCACTGTTATCCTTTGTGATAACTAGAGGGGGATTCATTTGTCATAGAGTCCTGGGTTCCACGATTGATCCAAGCATGTTGATGGCTGGTACCACTTTATCTGGGATATGGTACAACGAGGCACCGTAAGGCTCATCATATAGGAACTGATGAGTAGGTCGTGCATATTCTCACTATGCCCTTGGGGAAGGTCATGTTCCTAACCTTTCGTGAGAATCTTGGAATCATGGAACGACCCTATGATGTGGGTCCTGTTGGACGATGAGCTCGAGGAGCTCTGGGGGGCTTTGGGGACAGCTTCTCGGAGCTATGAGCAACCACAAGGCTAGGCTTGCCAAACCTTGTTGGTGTGCTTGGACCCCACCGTTGTGATTATTGAGTTGGTTCACCTCTCATTATACGTGCCTGGGTATGCGTATACCCATTGAGTTCAGGGCTCATGGGAAGTACCTCTCATTTGGCCAATGAGGTGGGAAAAGCTAGAGACTAGTGGCAAAGACTGATGGACGCATCAGAGATTGCCGTACTCTCTATCTAGGATGGCACGGTCCAACCACTTGATCTGGGATCAAGTCTTGTGAGGTCTTGGACCTCTGCCTGACTTCGGGTCAGATGAACCAACTTCGGGTTGGTTGGAGACTCTTTGTGAGTCCGATAGAGGTTTTGACCTCTGGGCTGAATCTGTCAGCCGGGAATGATGTCTTTGTGACTGACCCACTTATGTTCTAAAATAAAGAGGCCAACAAAGGAAGTTACGGCGGGATGACGCACGATGTTTGGATTGCACTTGTGGATGGAGTTTTCCCTAGTTGAGAGGGAGTGTTAAAATTGGACAACTAGGTACAAACTCCGGGTTGTGCTGCTCAAATGACGATCCCAATATTTTTATTGGATTCCTCTTTCGGAGAGTTGTAAGATTGATCTAAAGATCATCTTGATCGGATGAGCAGAACATATACTTTGAATTTATTCCACTTATGTGCTAGGTCGGCATATAATAAAATATAGACGTAAATGTCTTAAAGGACGTGTCACACACCCCCAAAGATTCCTATATATTGGAGAGACTTAGAGTTCATTTGACACACATTGTGGTGGAGGAATTCTCTCTCTCTGGATAGCGTTGGAGCTGTGATATATTTGGATTGTTCTTTGTTTGGGTTGTTCTAGGGTTATGTGTGACACGTTTCGCTGAATGACCTATTGGAGACTTTGCTGGTAGAAGCATCCTGCTGATCGTCATAACGCCACCATTCATCATCTCTGTTTTGGCTTGTTTTCTATCGATCTATTTGTATGTTCTATCTGCTTCAGTATTGTGCTCTAATCTGAAATGGCATAGAACATGTTCTAAAATTAATAGACCCACTTAGTCATTTATATCCAAAGTTACTTTTCACTTTCTAATTTCACATGGACTTTATTAAAGTCAGTTTAAAATTAGACTTAGTAACTTTATCACTTAAAGTCACTATTAAATTAGATTTGACTTTATAACTTTATAAAGTCACTTTAGGAGAAAAATTAAATTCTTTTGGACTCTTTTCCCTAGGCCAAAGATCAAAGCCTTAGGGAACCACCTGTTCTCCGGTAACCAAATTTCAACAACAAGTGCACAAAAGTACATATCAGACTAAAGGACAAATTCGGTCTCCAAGAAAGCATATACATACAAGTCAAGCCAACCTCATTTGGAATCACATCAACTCATCCATTCTTCTCTCTCCTCTTGTTATCGGTTTGTACATCTGAAATTACAAGTCTCTCTCTCACACATGCGAAGGAAAGGAAGGACACTTTGAAATATGCGTTGACTTTTTCTGCTGGGACAGTTTGACCATCCATTGACCACCTGTGACTTGATATTTTAACTTGGTTTGACTTGCATAATTCCTATTTTGGAAGGCCAAATTCATTGGCACAAAGATTGAGGTGTTTTGGGCAGTTTGGCTACAATTGACCACAGACTTTGACCACTGATTTTGACTGGCGAAAATCTGAGTTTGACCATGGACTTTCTCTCGTTTGACCGTGGATTTTGGGTCTGTTTTGATTGATCTTTGATCAGTTCGAAAGGCCACATTGACTTGCAATTTGACTGAGACTTTTGGAGGGTTGTTGACCGTTGACTTCAGGACTTGTTAGGGCATCTTTGAGTGCTGTTGACTTTGACCAAATTTGACAGTTTGGCCAGATTTGACTTTTGCGCTCATCTCTTGGCTTTTTTGATATTTGTTGCTAGAAAGTCAAAGTTGTTGACCTTTGACTCTTGGATGGTGAATTGGATCTTTGTACTCTCACTGCTGAACATTTTATGACAATCTAATAAGAAGAAAAATTTGAAAGGGTTTTCCCCACTGTGGGGTTTCCCCTGGTCTTTGACTAATTACTTGCGTCTCTTATTGCTCCTGATCGTCTTCTATCGACAATTGCTATTTGTTGTTGGAAGATTATTTTGATTGCTAATTGAAGAAAGAATTGGGCTAAAGTGATTGTAACAACATAGAACAGTGGAAAATTAACATTCGGAATACAGTATAAGAATCCATTTTAGGAATAAAGAATACATTGCATAAATGTATGAATGAATAATATGGCTGGTTACAAATGAGGGCCTTGTTTACATACTAGGTAAGGTGCCCATTCACGAATAGTCAGTCCCATGCCCTCTGGGACATGTCTCTTCAATAACTAAATATTTATTTGATCATTATTATGATTATGATTATTTATATTATTTTTATATATTATATTCATAACAAAAACTAGAAAGTTACCCTAAATCCTAGAAATCCTAACTACCCTAAACCCTAATTCTGTTATATATTGGTTGGTGGAAGTGCAAGTAGAAGCCTTAGGGGGCTCTTAACATGGTTTGTTTGGGCCACTTGATCCCTAAGATCTACTATGGAAAACCCCCTTGAGCTAGAGGAGAGCTGGCCAGAAGTGTGAAGAGTGTTGGTGAGGTGACAATGGCACCCTCTGAGTTGCGGTAGGTCTTGCACTTGAGCTTTTGGACTTTATCTCAAGAAATTTGAAATTTCACTGTAACATGTCACAAGTTTGTTTTAAGATGATTGAACCAAATTAAAGAAAGTTTGTAACCTCCTCCTTAGTCACATCATCCAATGGAGGCAAACTCTATCTCATTCCATTGTCTGTGAGGAGTTTAATGTCTAACCTCATTTCCTTGAGGCCATCATTTGACTAGTCTTATTCCTTCATATAGTTGGGATTTTTTGGAGACTCAATCTCAAGGCAAGATAGGTATCCCTATTTAACACTTTGTTCTTTGAAGGCCATTACCTTGGTCTACCCTTAAGGGCCCACTCAATATTGTTTATCAAAGGTGTTGACCACACTTTGTCAACGACCCCATAGCAGTACACCCCCATTTTTTTGAAATGGGACTTGTCATGTTCGAGGTTCACGCCATTCAGATTTCATCGACAGCGGACATTTTTATAAATGATGTAAACCCATTCTGCATGTTTATGATGTAAATGATATAAGTAAGACCGTCATGTATGTAACAACCTAGATAAGCCTAGTATGTTGGTGACAATTTCTATCCTAGGAGGTTTTTTGTCTCACTGATTTACTTGTGTTTTTCAACACAAGTTATCAGTAGAGTTTTCCCCTCCAGCCTCACCCTAAAGCTAGGGTGGATTTTGTCATCAGCATGCTAAGTGTGTCCTAGTGTTTTCTATCGAGTCCTTGTAAAAGTAGTTTGGGAATAATCCTAGCTATTTGGCTAGATTATTTTATTACAAGCTACTTGGTCTACTAGATCATGTTTTGAGTCGCAGAATTGGGTACCTATTTGAGGGTTTATACGAATGGGTATTCCCCCTTCATGTGTCTAAATGCATTTATCTTATGTAAAGAGGGTTGGAAAAAATAATTAAAATCTCCTCTCAGTCAATTAATTAAATTTTATGGTCAAATTATTAAAAAATCTTAAGCCATAAATTTAATTAATTTTAGGTCCTAGGTGAGTATAAAATTCTTCAAAGGCAAAATTCGTTGGTCCTTAAAAAATGAATTTTTAAAGGCCCCAGGCCAAGGGAATATTGAAAATTTCAAGAAATTTTGGAACCTTGGGCCTAGGTGGTTAAGTCAAAGTAAAAAATTTGAGGTAATTAACTCAAAAATATTATTTTTTAGTTAATTAAAATAGAATTAAATGATAAATTCGTTTTTTCCTCAAATTTACAATTTCGACGGTTCAGATTAAAAGATGATCAAATCTTTTCGACGGTCGAGATTATTTTGACATGGATTAACTGAACTAGCCGTTGGAGATTTTGTCTTATAAATTAGAGGTCTTGATGTGACATTTGCATCCGATCTTTGAATCGTGCACCTGTCTTGGAAGCTCTTGTGATTTCTTTTGATGAATAAAACATAAAGACTTTGGGGTTACAAACTTTGGTGTTCCTTTTCCAGATCTATGTGGTGATTTATTTCTAAACTCTGCTACTTTGTTTGGCATTTTTATGGTTGATGGCCTTCATAGATTAATCTGCATATAGGTATCTTGTGCAGTTTTCTGGGTTCATAAAATGACCTTTTTGATTTAACAGAAAGACTAGTTATCTATTTTTCTGAAGGATCTCATGTATATTTTCTTAAATCTCTATCAATCTAAAGTTCAGATCTAAATGTGCAGGGAATCTTTTTTTTAAAGGTTTGAGCATCTGGGGAAGTCTTCAGTTGGATCAGATGACTCTCAGATTTCGTAAATTTGAAAAAGCCCATTGTTTCTAAATTCTCAAAGCTATCTTACGAAATTGTGTTTTTTATAGGGTCTTCTAGGGCTTGTGCCTCTCTTAAAATTTTCTATCTTCTAAATCATGCTGAAATGGGTTTAAATTTGGCCATGAGGGCCTCCGATCTGTAGATTAGCATTGTAAATTTGTATATGTGCTCTAGGGTGTAAGGGTTTAATAATTTTTGTGCATAGTTTTGGATCTGTTCTGGTTTTGCAGGTTTGCAGGGGGTTTTCAGAATTTTTTTTTAAGATCTGAGCCAGATCTAACCCCAAAGGGCAAGATTTGGCCTCAGGGTCGCTTTTGTTAGCAGATCTGAATTTTATTTTATTAAAGGTGCATCTAAAATCTGAGTTATATGGAAAGAAGTTAATCTGCTGGACGATTTTGATTGTACTAGGTTTTTCTTAAAGCATAGTTGCATATTGCAGTCAGCGTTTTCTTCCTAGTCCTTTCCGCTCCCTCATCCTTTGCCGTCTCCCTTGCCATCCGATGTCCTTAATCCAGCGTTTCTCAAGCCTGTTGTCCCTTTCTCTATCCCTTTCCTGTCTACCCGTCGAGCCCTCCAAACCATTCACGCTTCCATTCTTCAGCCTGCATATGCCTTTTCCCTAGACTATCCGCTTTGCCGTCGGCAACCCTTCTCGCTGACCGTGGACTTCTTATCTTCGCCGTCGTGCCGCATTTGCTCCGCCATCGACCATCTTCCTTAGCTAGCCGTCGACTCCTCCATTGCTGTCGAGCTCTCCCTTTCCTCACGCCGTCGGCTTCTCGCTCTTCTCGACCTGCAAGCAAACAAAAATGCACAAAGCAAATCCACACATGTATTAAAGCCCACGTTTATTTTTCTTTTGATTCAGATTCATTTTTTTTGAAGGTTTAGTGATAGGTTTTAAATAGATTTCGTTTTTTTTATCGATTTTTGTTTTAGTTTTAATTTCGTTAGTTTTTAGTTTTAATTTTTTTTTAATTCCTTAACATTCGTTTTAGGTTTTAGATTTTAATTCGATTTTGTGGGTTAGCGTTTAGTCTAATTTAGATGTTGGTTAGTCGTAGATTCTATTTTTGTTAGACTTTAACTAATTAATTTTAGTTTATTTTAGTGTTAGTTTTAATTTTTGTTTTAATTTGTTTTAGGATTTAAAAAATAATAAAAAATAAAAATATAAAAAATTCTCAAAAAATCTTCATAGTCAAATGAATTTTTAATTTTTTTATCCTAAGTTTGACTATATAAAATTTCTAATTTCTGGATTGGGTTATTTAGAACATCATAAATTCGGAAATATTGAAAAGATCTGGCATTTTAATTTAATTGTCTTCTCATGATTTATTGTTGTGGGTTCAAAGTACTTTAATGCATTGCTGTGGTGCTTTTTTATCGAATATCACTGTGATCATTTGTGTTTTCATAGCAATAGTTATACATCAATTACTTGGCTTTAAATGCATAATGAGATCTTTTAACTCCATAAGACACTGGTTTTAATATAATTGATATGTGAAATCTCGTTAATCTCATCAAGTACTTGGTTATTTGACTGTGTCTCCTGAGTTGGTTGACCTCCAACCAATTCTATTTCTTCATTTCTATTAGGGTCAACCTACCTTAGCTTGCAAGGAGACAACTTAGATAGAGAGATTGGGGATCAGGGTGACAACCCCCGATTTGAGTCGTTGTTGCGGTGCCTAGACATTTTTTGCGACAACAAAAGGTCTCTTGGTTATTTGAGTCAATGGCCATCTCTTTAAATTGTCTTTCCCCTTTCATGTACTCCCTATACATGTCAGGTCACCTTCTACTGTCAAAGCAGTAACTAAGTTGGGCTATTAAAGACGCTATTTATAGAATTTATATCTAGGTCACTTTGATTGTGGCTTTGGGGGGCATTGGGTTGAAGATGTCCTGTAATGTTGAGGATTTCCTTGAGGTGAGGGATGGTGTTATCATCTAACCTCCATACAGACATAGTCATTGGAGGCATGCCCCTAGGGTCTCCCTTGCTCAGTTTCGTGGGCTATCATAGACCCAATAATAATGCCACTTTATTTGATTTTCTAGTGTCCAATCTACCATGAGATTAGAGGGAGATATTGCTACCTGAGTATCCCATCTACCATAAGATCAGAGGGAGATACTACTACTTGTTTTGGTACTCGGGAAACTCCCTTTCCACTTTCTTCTGCTACACCAAGCAAAGACAAAGGAGAGTAGGTTCCACTAAATACAATGGGTCTCTGCTAGTACCCTTCTAATCTTGAAAAGCAAAAACGGTGGTAATGTGGCGTCATGCAAAAAGTAATATTCTTCTTCACAATTTAGGACCTAAACTCCCTAGTCTTTACTTGTATACTATTTTCCTCAAGGAAGAAATAAAGTTTTCCTTCATTATGTAGCTTAATGAGGATATCTCAATTTCCTGCCAAGGAGAGTAAGATCTCGAGATAAAGGTATTAGTGCGTCATCTTCCCAGGTGTCATACCCTCAGTATTCTGAGTACTCATCGAATGATTGTCACTGCTATTTGTGCCCAGAATGGTACGTAATATTCTCCTGTTAAACTAGACCAAATTTCTGAGGATGATAAAATGTCTTCTTTTGCACCACTTTGTGACCTTGGGAGTTCTAAGGTATTCTCTGTTAGTTGGCAACTCTTCTTGTGCTTAGAATGTGTTAAATTTGGCAACTAGGGCCAAATTCCACCTTGGGACAGCTCATTTGATGGAGATGATGATTGCATTGGTTTCTTTTTTTCGAGAGGTCCAAGATTGATCTAAAGATCATCTCATTCGGACAAGCATAAGTGTAATTTTGAATTTATTCTCTCACATGTGCAAATTTTTCAGGTCGGCCTCAACTTAATGTAGGCTCAAGAAGCCCAATAGACGCGTCTCTTCACCCACAACGAATTGTATAAATAGGAGTGACCTTTCACCTTATTTGGAAGTCATTCACTCACACCTTCTTCTCTCTCTCTTTCATCAGATTGGTTTGTACAGCTTGGGTATCCTCTCTCTCTCTCACATGTGTGGCTGAAGGACGAGTTTTTCTGGGACAGATTGCAGGCTGAAAATTTCAGAATTCAAAGCAGCGTTGATCTGTGTTGACCAAGGCTTCTTTTCCCGAATTTGACTGCGGTTTTGAGGGAAGAATTCCGCTTTCTTGAGGCCGCACTGATTGGCATGAAAATCGAGGTGTTTGGGGCTGTTTGACTTGTGTTGACCGCAAGCCTATTTGACCGCAGGGCTGACTGCTGTTTGACTGAAGTTTGTGGCACTATTTTTTGTTGACTTTACCCTTTGCCGGAGGCCGAATTGAACTGCCTTTGACTGAGCTTCAAAGGACCTGTTTTGCTGCTGATTTGACCAACGTTGACTTTCTGGTTAGCGCTGAAGTTTGACTGCAGAATTTGACAGGGCTGATTTGACTGTGTATTGGGAAGTGAATTTGATTTTTCTACTCTCTTTCTCTCTCTGCTGAACTATTGAATAATAATAAGAAGAATTGATCAAAGGGTTTTCCCCACATTGGGGTTTTTTTCCCTGGCATCTGCCAAATCCGGTGTTCTCTTGCCTTGACTTGTTTTCTGCATTTTTTTTATGTTCTATCTGCATTTACTGTCAATGTGATTGCTACTGGAAATAATTGGATATTGTTATTGGGCTGCTAAAAGAACATTGAAGTAAATTGTGCTAAGCATAGAACATACCATCATTATAAAAATTTAACAGAATGGTTCCTAATAATCTCCTGTCAATATAGATCAAGTTTCTCAGGACGATAAACTGTATTTTCAAAATGTTTTATCTTGCATCTCTTTGTGATCTCAGGATTTTTAAGAGATCCTCTGTTCAGTTGGCAACTCTTCTTCTCTCTTTTCAGGGGCCAGAGTTCTACTGAACTTATGTTATTAGGTTTTCTTGAAGTTTATGCTTTTGATGTAATCACTTTCTATCTGAATCAGATTGTTGAATATTTTTCGTGAGATAAAATCAGTTGGTATTAAAGATTAGAATTTTATATTAATTCTTAATAATCTGCTTGAAGTATGCTTTTTACAAGTCCTGATAATATCTAAGCTTGAGCCCTTTTGGTAATAACTTACATAATATCTTCAAAACTCAAGGTGTTGAAAGTTGGGGAAGGAAGAACAAATGAAAAAGAGATGTCGTAGGAAGAGAAAATAGATTTGATTCATTGTGTGAAGGTTTTCCTATGATTCACCATAAAATTTTATTAAATCAGACCAAGTGTAAATATGTTGAAGTTTGCTATGCTTTATTGAAACTCTGTGTTAATGTTCGCTGAAATCCTTGACATTTTGGATTTTATAGCAGTAATCCCCTGAGTTACATAATTGGTTTAAACTTGATAGGCATCTTGAGATTTGCTGTATCAATTTTATGCATTGTTGCTGTAGGAATAAAGCATCTATTTGTGCCAGCCATGCATTGGGTTTCTCTAACTGTGTTTTGTTCTTTGTGAGCAAGCCATTGAAAGCAAGAAATCTGTGAACAAAAAGGGTTCACTTGGAAGTCCACAGAGGCTGGGTAAAGCTGGCTTGTCTTTACACTATGCAAATGTTATCAATCAAATTGACAGAATGGTATGGTTGCAATTTATTTCATTTATACGTGCAGTTTTTTTTTTTTTTTTTAATTTAATTTTTTATTTAAATATTTTTTTCAAATGGGATATAGCCTATAGGCTTTATCCTTTGCTTGGGACATGGATGTATTTCTTTATCTTTTGTCTTCATTCCAAACATGATTGTATTTGGAAAGATATCCCCTCTTCTATCTATAAGTGGTGTATTCAGTTTACTTCTGTGAGTTCATTAGCAAGTGGTTAATTAATTTGGGATGTGAACTATTATGAATATAAATAATCAATAATAATAGTTAATAATGATTAGATACTAAAGAGACATGTCTTAAAGGACATAACCATTCATGAAGGAGCACCTGCCAAGGTATATACGCGGGCCTTCATTTGTAAATATGTCATCTCACATGATATCTATTGTATATTCAATATTCTTGTATAAATATAGTACTTGTCCTATAATGGATGTTTACATATTCCAAATATTCTGAATATTTCGTTGCATATACAAACCTTGTTTGTTACATTGGTATTAAAGCCATTTTGATCTGGCCTTTGGTCATCAACTTTTTCATCAAGTTTGTTGCCATTGCGATTGAGACTTTTTGCCACATAGAGTTATCTTGGAGATTCTCCATTTTTGTTTACACTCAGGCTTGTGCCCTTAAAAAAAAAATATATATATATATATATATTAAAGAAAAGGAAAAATGATATAGAAATTAAAAAAAAAGTTAAGTGAAATATTATAATAATAATAATAATAATAAAAAAATGAGAGTATTATAATTAGAAAAAAGAGGAGAGTATATATATATTTAAAAAGAAAATTATTAAAAAAATTTCAAAGATTATATATATATATTCAAAATCGACCTACGACCGGCCGCAACTGCGACCACTCAATTTTCCTCGTAGCTGATAGCTTCTCCACTGCAGCCCTATGCCTTCTTGTGCCACTGCCCTTATCAATTTTGAGCCACCACTGTCAGGCCAACCTGTCTCGACTTGTGCTTGGTTGCTATTTGATTTTCCCCACTGCCTTTGCTGACTCCTTATCTCTCCGTCGTCTACTGACTTCTTATCCCCCCGTCCTCCACTGTGTCAAGTTCCCCACAACATTCTTGTATCCATCTGACCAACGCCTCGTTTCCCCTGCAACAATGACGACAATTTTGACTCACTCCGCCACCAACAATTCCCGTCGTAAGCTTGTTTTCTCAGACTTTGATTCAATTGTCTCGACTTGCGACTACGCTAGTCCCAGCCTTGGCCCACTTGTTTCAGCATGCTGTTCGTCTGTTCCACAACCTATGAGTCGTCTTGACTTGTCTCACATAGAAAAGTCGACTATGTGGTCATGCTGTTTCCTTGACTGGCATCATCCAGTTTGGTATGTAGGTATATAGCTTTATAAATAATTTTTATAATATAGTACCATATAATTAGTTTATAATTTATATATTTTATAGTTATAATTAGTGTGTCTCTCACACAAGGATTATATGAATTTCTTGGTCAAAGTATTGTTTGACGTATTTATCGACGAACGCAAAATAGAGTCAATCACTGAACAAAAAAAGATGGATTATAATTCAGAAATGAAGGAAGGAAGATTTTCCTATAACAATCTTCCAATCACAGATCACAAATTATTTACATTAAAAGGGAGTATCCAAGGGAAAGAGATTAATATTGTTATTAGCGCAAACGACAAAGAGAATTAATTACATCAATATTAATTTGGCGAATTAGCTCTCAATTCCAAAGCCAAATACAGGTGAA
This sequence comes from Pinus albicaulis, assembly GCA_034641835.2. Taxonomy (NCBI): domain Eukaryota; kingdom Viridiplantae; phylum Streptophyta; class Pinopsida; order Pinales; family Pinaceae; genus Pinus; species Pinus albicaulis. Next base: position 576,288,146 of record CM076583.1, read on the forward strand.
AGAGAAGATATTTTTGGTATGAAAGAGTATGAAATTAATGATTTACGAGTGACAATTGATCATTATGAATGTATATCTCAATTCAAAGTCGTAACTATGTATGAAAAAAAATTGACATAATTCTGATTTACCCTGATTTGAAGAATTGGGTACTTTCAGGTTAAACAAAAAAAGTAAGTTTTTAACTTCTCTTGATAAAAAGAAGAAGGTGACACTTGAGGACATTACAGTAAAGTACAATTCGATAGTACCTTCATCCAAGGAACTTAACGATATATCAAAGATAATCAGTTAGGACAATCAACAATTGATTTCCATGACGCAACAAGAATTTAATGAAGTTACTACAGATTAGAAAAAAGAACTTTTTCGCTTAAAAGATCACAGTAAGAAATTACTTACAAAAGTCAAGAAATGTAAAGCTACAAAAGAGAAAATTAGAACAAGAAAATGAATGCCTTGAGAAGAAGTTCAACGAAAATTGACTAGAGAAGGAAGAACAAAATTTACACATAAAAGCCTTAATCAAAAGTTATTAGAAAAAAATAGAGGTTTAAAAAATGAAAAGCTTGAATGTCGAAATGTAGAAAATAAGATTGATGAATTGGAAACTGAAGAACTCTCACGTCTCAGAAATCATAATCAAGGTCTACTCACTTAAATTAAGAAAAATGATAAGGAATCATTGAAAAACAAATTAGAAGAACTTATTATGAAAGAAGCCTCGAAGTCTTTAGACGTAATAATCCAAGTTGACGAAAATGGAACAAACACTAATTCAGATAATATCACGATTCCAAAGGATCCCAATCCAATTGAAATGAAGACATTCTCAGATGTTGTAGTTCAAATGAGGGAAATTTCAAGTGAAGATCCAATGAATAACCTGATGAGAAATATAGGGGCAGCTAGTGTAGGTGATTTCTCTTCTTCATAACTGTTTGTGATGTATTTTTACTTCTTTAGTTTAACTTCTTCTTTCACTTGATTATTATTAGAGTTCTCATTCATCAAACAACTACCAAACCATAAATAACAATAAGACGAAGGACACAAGATGTACGCAATCAACCAGGGCCAAAACCTCCCCAATCTGAGAGAAAAAATCAAAAGAATTCTTCTTCTTATAGAATTTTCAATTGACGAATTCCAATACCTAGACCCTTGACCAAATGACCCCTCCAAGACCAAGTCACAATTCTTCTTGACTTCTAGCAAAGTCAACCCAAGTCTCTTTGCTTCAAACTTGTCTTCTCATCTTAAACTCAAACCTGCACCTTGACTGAGATTCTCGGCTCTTCCTTCAGAAACCCTAGCTTGCATGTCTCGCAGAATCGTGGTGAAGACAACTCTTCTTCTCCTTTGCTTTGGAAGCAGTTCCTTCTTCAGTGACTCAGCTCGCATATAAGTGCTTCTTCCATCCTTCGTTTGGTCACTTCACTGACTGTAGTCCTGATTTTCTGTAGTTGATGAAATGCCCTAACTACAACCTGCATGTGTGAGAGATTTCCCAAGAATAGACTTTAGAAAATACTCCTTTTTCCTCGACTTGTCTGTTATGCACTATAGATCGAGCTTCTTGTGATGAGATCGATGCTTGGTTGATGCCCTTTGAGATGAGGCCAAATGCCTCTATATATAGGCTTCCTTGGCAGTCTTAATAGGCTAACATCATCTTCTAAAGAGTCCGACTTTCTCCTTTGTAGGCCGACTTGATAATTTTCTCTTGACAAGGTCTTGGAGGGTCATTCTGACACTATTATGACTCAAATAATTTTCTCTACAATAAGTAACATGCCCAAGAAGGGTCAATCATAGATGACAAAGACTCCCTAGACTTGTAGACTCAATGACAAGCCTTAGAAGCTCTCATGGGAGCTTAATCTAAAAGTAAGTTTTCCTTGAGCATGAAACCCATGCCTCAAGATCAATAACAATAAATTCATTTTTCTCATTACATTAAATACATAAAAACATGATTACACATGTCATTATGAAGACCGAACCTAGTTACATATTTCAACATAACCAAGTGATTTTTGTATGTGAGGGAAGCTAGATACCTCCAGTAAATCAAGAAATCACAACAAACAGGTTAAGGAGAAATTAGATCACAAGAACCTGTTATCGACACCCAAATCACAAAAGTAGACATTTCAACCAATCTGCATATCTTTGTCACTTAGATTAGAAACAAGTGACTTATGTTTCCAAGAATATCGATGTCACCATAATCTAGTCTTATGACAAGAATTCATCCCAAGTTCCTAGTAAGCACAAGTACCCATAGAATATTAATTTGGAATGGTTAGATCATTTACAATGCGACAATTCTGCACCACACTCGGAAGTTCACATTGTCTTCTATCATTGAAGATGTCAACTCTGAGATTGAGAAAGACAAGAAGGCATTATGAGATAAAAAAAGATATGAAGCATTGCCATCAATAAGCTTTGAGAACAAAACTTTTCTAAAGGGGAAACCAATGTTATGGATATAAATAATCAATAATTAATAATTAATAATGATTATATACTAAAGAAGCATGTCTTAAAGGACATAACCATTCATGAAGGGGCACGTGCCTAGGTATATAAGAAAACCCTCATTTTGTAAACATGTAATCTCACATGATATGTCTTGCACATTCCACATTCTTATTTAAATATATTACTTGTCCTATAATTGATGTTTACATATTGCAAATATTCTGAATATTTCACTTCATATACGAACCATGTCTGTTACAACAACATTATTAGTTGCAACAGGCACCCATACCTTTTAGTAGCTTGCCACCTTTGGGGGTTATAAGTTTCACTTTATTAATCAATTTTCTTTATATTTTACAGATGATGATAATAATGGTAGAGTGCATATCATTATTTTAGTGAGCTAGGACCTAGAACTATGTGTGTTTCCACTGCATGGTTGTTTTGGTGAGATGGGCATACTTAAGATTCCTTCCTCCAAGATTCCTAATATGATCATTGATTACCCCCACTTTTGAGTAGGTTAAATCACCTGCTAAATTTTCTACTATAAATGTATTAAGTTGTGGTTATAGAGTGAAGAGGAGCAATATATAACATGCTAGTTCTAATTTTTAAATAATGCTTATTTGACCTTATTTAGTAAGGTTTCCTATAAATGTTGTCAAGTTAGAAACCACTCTCGCAATGAATTGCTTTCTTGTTTTCTACAATTGTGTTGAAAGAGTTTTGCACAACTATGCTTGAGCATAGTACAAGTGATTCCACCTAGTTGTTGGTTTGTTTTTGAGGGATGCCAAGCCAACTCAAACTCGTTTTGTTATGGAGCAACATATGAGTTTGGATGTGACTTGCATTCCATGTATTGAGGTTACCCTTTTATCTAGGTTGATTGTATTCACAGGTACTTGCAAGTAAGGGACATTGAACTTTCATGGGCTACATCCTTGTCTTTTAGGAAGTGATAATGTTGACTAATTATGTTTTTTTTAACTTTTGTTTGTGGAAACATTTCCTTTATGTTACTACTATGGATCCTTTCAATTCTGTTTGATATGTCATATGTTTTTGGTTGTATTATATTTTTTCATTTATAAATGAGCTCCTTTTTGTTTTGTAAACTGCAGTCGATATTCCATTCAACAGTTCGTCATAACAGATATGATAAAACTATGTTTAAAATATCTGAAATATACACTATTAGGGTTTATTTATCTTTGGATTTCTAGAGTGTAGATTGCTATTTATTGCATATGCATCGAAATTAAAATTTATGTAGAAAAATAGAGAACAACGAAATAAAAACTCAAACACATTTGACACGAGATATATCCTGGGAAACCTTTTTAGGAGAAAACCTAGCTGGAAGGAGAGGTTGCTATGCTCTCTTTCCGTGAATAGAAAATGCTTATGACTACAAAGAAGTAAAGCCTATGGCCCATGGGCTACTACAATGCAGAAGTCCTCTCTGCGCGCTCTCTCCATAATCCTCTTGGCTACTGTACTCTTCTGTGGAAAAAGTGCACTCGAAACCCCTTTTCTTCTTAGTGGCTCAGTTATAACAAATTTCGATAGCCTACCAATGGTTAGGTTTGATACCCTCAACTCTTAAACAAAGTTACAATATGGAATCTTCTAGAGTCTTCTTCATCATAGTCATGTAGCTAGCCCCATTTCATGGGTTATGGGGGCTGGTGTGGCATCCTCTTGAATTATGGTGGTGAAAACAGAAAGGTCAACATCTGAGCGGCATAGATTTTGCATACGAACTTCGATTGAGGTGATTCTTGCACAACTGGAAAGGTCTTTGTGTGTAGAATGTGAGTAATAGGTGCAACGCTAAAACGACAAAGTTTTACCCCAAAAAATTTCATTTGATGCCTTAGAATTCTCTCGAAAGGTTTCAGATCCCAATTGGTCAAACTAGGTCCCACCGGTGATAATGGTCCTATGAGTTGATTCCTCCACTTTTTCCACTTTGAAAGCTTTGATATGGATGAAAAACAATGTAATGATCCAATCTGGATCACACCCCCTTGTTTTGGGAGGCTTTTGGTCCCTAAAAGCTTCTACTAAATGAGGCGAGGAAAATTTTCTTCCATCTTCTCTCGGGTGTACTATTTAGCTTTCCCTGGAAACTGTCCTTTCAATCCAATCTACCAAAGGTCATACTGCCAATGTCTCATAGTTTTGGACCAATTCTTGCAAAAGTGTATCTTCTGTCAACTGCTTGAGCATCTAGTGCCAATTCCTCTACAAAAGGTAGGACCTGTTCCTCTTTCTGATCTAGCATGGAAGGCTCATAGAGCTTCAAATTCTCCACATTTACAACTGAGTCAATGCGCATGTATGGGGGTAGATTTAGTATGTAGGCATTATCTCCAACCTTTTTCATACTCTAGTATCTCAAATAGACCATACCATAGAGCCTTGATTTTATTACTAGGACCCTGTAGCCTGTCCTTGTTCAGCTGTAACCATATGTTGTCTCCCACCTTGAACTACTTCTCTTCTCTGTGTTAATCATGCCTAACCTTGTGTATTTCCTATGATTTCTGCAATGTCTCTTGTACTTGTATATGGATTTGCTTGATCTTCTCAATAATTTTTTCAGCTCTCAAGGGTTCCCCTGTAAGATCCTCCATTACTCTTCCTTGGTTCCCATATGCAATATCCAAAGGTGAAGGTGGCAGATGTCCAAAACAAGTTTCAAATGGGGACTTACCAGTAGAAGTGTGGATTGCTTTGTTATAAGAGTGTTGTATATATCCCAAATTTTCATTCTAGGTCTTCGAATGCTTCTGATTATAACCCCTGAAAAGCTGCACCAAAGTCCTGTTGACTACTTTTGTTTGCCCATTTATCTGAAGATGGAACGTCATATAACTCTTCAACTTTATGTCTATCTTCTCCCACATTGTAGTCCAAAATGCATTGATAAATCTCATGTCCCTCTCTGAAATGATACTCCTTGGTATCCCAAAGTGCAACCAGACCTGTCCAAAGAACAAGTTTGTTTCTTCTTGCCCACTGATGGTTTTCTTACAGGGCATCAAAACACACATCTCACTGAACTTATCAACTACCACGAATAGGTAATCATGTCCCTTCCTAGTTGTTGATAAACCTCCCACAAGGTCCATGCAAATGCTTTCCCAGGGACGAGTCGGTAATAGGTACGGGATATAGATTGTGTTTCTTGTTATTGGGGGTTAATTTTAGATAACCATGGGATGTTCTATGCTTAAAGCAATTTTACTTCAATCTTTGTTAGAGGACCAATTCAATTTAGCAATCACATAAACATGAAAGTAAAATGCTGATAGAACATAATAATAGATCAGCAAAAGACAAGCCAAATAATATATCAGAATTTGTAATTATTCTTGTCCAGCAGATATAGAGAGAAATGTTTGTTACAACAATCAATAGGATGCCCTAGCCAATAAAGACTTTGGCTGGCCAAACCAGTGCTTCCAACATACAAGATCAACCTTCCTCCAGGAGTCGCACACACCTCAAAGACAACTCCCAAAGAGTCAACGCAAGTCAACAGAAACCAGTCAACGTAGAAGTCAATGCTGCGGTCAAAGGGGCTTCGGTCAAAGTCAATGTTCAACCTCGAATTTTGTGCCCTCTAGCACGACCTCCAAAAATCAGAATTTTTGTGCAAGAATCGAAGTCAAACTCCAAAGTTTGACCCACGGTCAGCGCTTTAGCAAATGCCCTAAAAATAGTCGAAATTTTCCATCTTCAGATTCACACATGGGAGAGAGAGAGAAGCCTCCAAAGGCTATACGAACCAATCAGATGAAGAGGAATGTGTGTGATGAGATGATGATGAAATGAGAATCATCTCTCTCCTATTTATATCCATCAATGATGGTGTGTGACACATCTTTTGGGCCTTTTGAGCCTACATTACAAATTTGGCCAACCTTGACAATTTGCACGTGTGGAAAATAAAATCAAAATATAAGTTATACTCATCCAAACAAGAAGATCTTTAGATTAATCTTGCACCTCTCCGAAAGAGAAATCCAACAAAAATATCATCATCATCATATGAGTAATGCAACATGGAGTTTGGACCTAGTTGCCCAAAATTAACACTCACTCTCAACTAGGGAGAACTCCATCTGTCCACCTGTGCCATCCTGTCATCCATTACCATCATGTACTATCATCATCATCATGCAATCTTGTGTCATCTCGTTGTAACATGCTTTGCTAGCTCTTCTTTACAAACGAACGAGAGTGAGGCACAAAGAAATCATACTTTGCTGACCCAAAGTCAGCTTAGAGGTTAAAACTTCAATCGGACTCAAGAGAGTCACACACTGACCTGAAGTCAGTTTAGAAGTAAGAACCTCATCAGACTTGATCCCAGATCAAGGGGTTTAACACATCCCATCCTAGACATAGAGAGTACGACAATCCCTGATGCGTCCATCAGTCATGCTATCGGTCGCTATCCACATTTTCCACCTCATTGGCCAAATGAGAGGTACCTCCCATGAGTCTGAAACTCCATTGTTAGGAAGCATGCGGGGCATAGATCAAAGAGAGGGTGAACCAACTCAATATCATAACGGTGGGGAAGAAGCACACCAACAAGGTTTGGCGAACCTCGCCCTGTGGTTGCTTATAGCGCCAAGAAGTTATCCCCAAGCCCCCTGGAGCTTCTAGAGCTCATAGTCCAACTCAAGCGGGACCCTCAAAATAGGCTTTGTCCACCATACCAGGCTTCTCACGGAAGGTTAAAAATTTGACCTTCCCCAGGGGCTTCGTGAGAATATCTGCGACCTGCTCATCAGTCCCAATGCGATGGAGCCTTAAGGTGCCTCGTTGTACCATGTCCCAGACAAAGTGGTACCTAATATTGATGTGCTTGGATCTATCGTGGAACATGGGATTCTCAGAAAGACGAAACCCACTCTGGTTATCACAAAGGATAACGGTTGTATCTAGCACATGTCCAAAGAATTGACTAAAGAGCTTTATCAACCAAACAACTTCACAATAGGCCATCCTCGCTGCAATGTATTCGACCTTGGCGGTGCTCAAAGCAACCGATTTCTACTTCCTGCTCATCCAAGATATCGAAGCAGAACCAAGAGTGGAGGAACATCCAGATGTGCTCTTATGATCCACCACACTACTTGCCCAATCAACATTGGTATATCCATGGAGCCTCATACTCCTGGCAGTGTATCTCAGCCCATGGTTGATTGTGCCCCGAAGATATCTCAAGAGATTCTTGGCACCAATCCAGTGAATGTGATGAGGGTCAACCATATATTGACTGAATGTGTTCAATACAAAACATATGTCTGGAAGTGAGTTCACTGAGAACATCAAGGCCCCCACGAGTTGATGATACTCGGTGGGATTTCCCAACTCGGGCCCAACAACACTTCCACAAAACTTCTTAAAGTTGAGTTCCATCAGAGTCGTCACGGATTTGCAGTTCACCATCCCAAATCTCTCCAGCAACTTCAAGACATATTTTCCTTGAGAAAGGAAAATCTCACTTGGCCTTTGCTAGACCTCCAAGCCTAGGAAATAGTGCATCAGTCCTAGGCCTTTCATCTCAAACTCTGAAGCTAGCTCCCTCTTACATTAATGAATGAGAGGGTCAGCACTTGTCAGGAAGTGATCATCCTCATAGAGAACCAGAACGAGATGCCTTTCTTTATCAATCTTAAAATAAAGGTTTGGATCAGCATCACTTCAAGTGAAGCCTAGCTTCATGAAGTAGCTATTGATCCTCTCATACCAAGCCCTAGGGAATTTCTTCAACCCATAGAGGGCTTTCTTCAACCTGCATACATATGTGTCTCTATCTTGGACTTCGAACCCCATAGGTTGCTCCACATAAACCTCTTCCTTGATTGAACCATGTAAAAAGGCAGTCTTCACATCCATCTGATGGAGACTCCATCCTTGCATTGCAACAAGGGCAATGATCGATCGGATGGTGGTATAGCGAGCAACAGGTGCAAATATATCATCATAATCTTTGCCTTCCTTTTGAGAGAAGCCTCGGGCAACAAATCTTGCCTTGTACTTTTCAGCACTTCCATCGGCTCCATGCTTGATCTTGTAGAGCCATTTCGAGGTGACAACAAATTTGTCCTCTGGTCTCGGGGCCACATCCCAGACATCATTCTCCATAATGGACTCATATTCTTCGTGCATAGCATCCTTCCAAAATTGATGCTTTACGACTTCTTCAAATGATCCAGTTTCAGATTGTACAATAGTACTCATGGCTGCTAGGTACCCTTGGTACCTATTCGGCTTCCTACTTTCACAGAATGTTCCCCTTGGAGCAATATGTCTCTCGGCATCTTCGAGAGTATCCCTAAGCCATCAGGGTCTCCTTTTATTTAAAGGAGGTGGATCTATAGGATCCATTGGACCTTCAACATCGAGCATCGGTTCATCCTTAGATTCTTCCCACCTTCCAACTTCTTCTTCTTCTTCTTTGTCTTCCTTTGAGCTAGGAAGATTCCTCACTTTCTTGAGGGCAACATCTTGATTGAAGGTGACATCGTGGCATATCTCTACTTCTCTTTGACCAGGCACGTAGATTCTATATGCCTTCAAGGTTTCACTGTAGCCCACAAACATTGCCTTCTTCCTAGAAGCATCGAACTTGCATCTCTTTTCTTTTGGCACATGAAAATAAACAAGGCTTCCAAAAACTCTAAAATTAGAGACATCGAGCTTCTTACCAGAGAGGACTTCTTCGAGAGTTTTGGAGTCCAATGTGAAATGTGGGCATTTATTTTGAACGTACACAACAGTGTTGGCAGGTTCTCCCCATAGAAACTTCGGAAGACCTTGGTCATAGAGCATGGCACAAGCAACTTCCAAAATGGTTTTATTCTTCGTTTCAACAACACCATTTTGCTCGGGAGTATACACAGTGGTGGTTCCTCTTAATGCCAGCTTCCCTGCAATAGTCATTGAAATCATTTGACTCATACTCGGTCCCATTATCGATCCTCAAAATTTTGATCTTCTTCCCTGTTTGATTTTCAACCAAGGCCTTGAAGCTACAAAACCATTTGAATGCTTCGTCCTTCTTCTTCAAGAAATATATCTAAGTCTTATGGGAGATGTCATTTATAAAAGTGATATAATATAAGCATCTTCCCAAGGATGTTACGTGCATCATGCCAGATAGATCAGAATGTATCAATTGCAAAATATTAGATGTCTTCGTGACACTTGAAGGGAATGGTCCGCTTGTATGCTTCCCTTCGATACAACCTTGACATACACGTTCATGGTCATCTTTGAATTCAAGTATCCATGTCACCACCTTCCTTGCTTCGGGAAGGGCTTTGAAATGAAGGTGTGCAAACCTCTGGTGCCATAGCTCGGATTGAAGGGTTGTGTCACATGTCATGGTCCCCAACAGACTTCCAACAACCTGATAGAGTGTGTCAACTCTAAAACCAAGAGTGAACTCTTCTTTGAAGTTCCTCTTCCAAATGCGTACCTTTCCATCGATGAATGCCACCCTGAATCCTTTGTCTTCCATTGTCGAGATAGACACTAGATTCTTCTTCAAGTCAGGTACGTACAACACATCTTGCAAGCGAAGGACTTGACCTTGATTTAGATGAAGGGTCACAATCCCTGTCCCTTTCACGAGATAGGTGGCATTGTCTCCAAGGATAATTTCTAGATTAGTATCCTTTTCAATCAATTCAGAGATGGCTTCCTTATATCCAGTGAAGTACCTTGAGGAACCACTATCAATCAACCAATTATCCAGCGTATCGGAAGGAGATGCAACAGAGAGGGCATATATAAAGATATATTCATTTTTGCTATCAACAACATTAGATTCATCATACTTGGAATTCCTTGACCTCTTGAAAGGTTTCCCATTTGCACTTCGATCAGAGGGAGCATTCCTCTTTCCTTTGAACCTGTTGTTCCTTTGATTTCCATTCCCTTGAAGTTGTTGTTTTCATCATCTCTAGGACAACCCCTTCTATTGGGACACTCTCTTGCATAGTGACCAAACTTGTTACAAGTGTAACATCTTCCTTTTCTTCCTTTGGGACCTGCTCTTCCATGGTTTTTATTTCTCGGACCACCATTGTTCCTCTTCTTTGCATGAGCGGTGAAGGCAGTACGGTCACCTCTATTCCCATTCGATGGATGGTCTCTCTCCATCATCCTTGTCTCCTCTTGAGTGCATCTCGTCAACAATTCATCAAAATCAAGAACCACATTATTGTTAAGAACCGTAGTATTAAATTCATACCAGTCTCGGGGTAGTCCTCCAAGAGTAATGAGAATGAGCTCTCGGTCAGCTACTTCTTCTCCAATAGCTAAGAGATCATTCCTAATTTCTGTGAGCCTCATAAAATAGGATTGAATGGATTCTTCTTTTCCCTTCTAGATATTCTTCAACTTGTTCTTGAAAAAGAGAACTTGATTAGCATTGTTAGCCCTAAACATGCTAACCAACTTATCATACATCTCTTTAGATGTGCCCAACTCGGAGATATAAGCAACCAAGTGCTTATGTATAGAATCCCTGATAATCATTTTCGCCTTGATTTCCCCTTTTCTATACTTCGTCTTTGTGGTAACCGGTGCATTTGATGGATGCTCATTTATCTTCCCCTGCACATAATCCATGACATCTTGATCTTCCAATACCAAATCCAAAGACATTTTCCAAGCATGATAATCAGACTTATCAGTCAGCTTATCATCAAATTTGAAACCCTTGTAGGTTGAGGAGGCCATTGGTCCTTGATAACACGACTTCTTCGGTGATTGCTTTTCACACTAGCTTGGGCTTTGTCTTCACCTTAGCTCCGATACAATGCTAATTTTAGATAATCGTGGTATGTTCTATGCTTAAAGCAGTTTTACTTCAATCTTTCTTATAGGCCCAATTCAATTTAGCAATCACGTAAACATGAAAGTAAAATGTTGATAGAACATAATAATAGATCAACAAACGACAAGCCAAGTAATATATCAGAATTTGTAATTCTTCTTGTCCGAAAAATATAGAGAGAAATGTTTGTTACAACAGTGAACAGGATGCCTTAGCCAGCAAAGACTTTGGCTGGCCAAACCAACTCTTCCAACATGCAAGATCAGCCTTCCTCCAGGAGTCACGCACACCTCAAAGACAACTCCCAAACAATCAACGCAAGTCAACGCTAGTCAACGCTGTGATCAAAGGGGCTTCTGTCAAAGTCAATGTTCAACCTCGATTTTTGTGCCCTCCAGTATGCCCTCCAAAAATCGGAATTTCAATGCAAGAATCAAAGTCAAACTCCAAAGTTTGACCCACAGTAAACGCTTAAGCAAATGCCCTAAAAACAATCCAAAATTCTCCAGCTTCAGATTCACACATGGGAGAGAGAGATAAGCCTCCAAAGGCTGTACGAGCCAATCAGATGAAGAGGAATGTGTGTGATGAAATGATGCTGAAATGAGCATCATCTCTCTCCTATTTATATCCATCAATGAGGGCATGTGACACATCTTTTGGGGCTTGTGAGCCTACTTTACAAATCTGGCCAACCTTGACAATTTGCACATGTGTGGAAAATAAAATCAAAATATAAGTTATGCTCATCCAAACAAGATGATATTTAGATCAATCTTCCACCTCTTCAAAAGAGGAATCCAACAAAAATATCATCATCATCATATGAGCAACGCAACATGGAGTTTGGACCTAGTTTCCCAAAATTAACACTGGGCTTGTTGGTACAACAAAGTATGCAAACTTTTATGAACCTAGCTAATTGTTCTTGCATCTTTGGGCAAATACACATACCTCTGCAAGTTGGCCACTCACTTCTCTACACCAAAGTGCCTTGCACCCTTGAGGTGTGAGCCCGTTTAATTAATTGCAATTGCTCACCTTTAGGAACACATAAATTATCCAACTTGTAGAGTAACACATCCTGGAGATGGTAGTCAATGATGTTGTCACCATCATGCACATAACTATGGTTCTTTAATTGCTGAAACAACTCCTTGAATTCCTCATCCTCTAAATGTGCCGCTTTGTATGCATTATGGGTGAATGGGTGCATGTTCATCAAAGTTTCGAAAGTTGTGATTTTTGATGTGGGTGGCCTTGAAATCATGTTGACCAACTTGTTTGTGCTACTACTCTGTACTTGATCACTAAATGAAATTGGGCTTGTAGGTACTGTTGTGGTTGATTTGTATGGATTGTAGTCTCCTTTCCCATTAGATAGTGCTTCCACTTCTTCACAGCTTTCTCTAGGACATAGAGCTCCTTATCATAGGTCAGGTAGTTAAGAAGTGCCCCATGAAATACTTCAGAATGGTAGCATACAAGCCTTCCTCCCTGCATCAACTCCGCTCCCATAGCGTACCCACTCACATCTGTCTCCACTTCAAAGAGCTGCTACAAGTCTAGTAATGCCAGAACTGGTGCTTGATTGATCTTCTTCTTTAGCTCCTCAAAGGCCCTCTCCTGATCTCTTCTCTGCTGGAAACTCTTGCCACTCACTGTTATGGTGTGGGGTGGCGTTGTTATTGCTAAAAATGAGGTTATGAGATTCCTCAGGTACTGTGCTTTCCCAATAAAACTCCTAACCTCAAAAACATTAGTAGGCACCCACCATGATGGACTCACAATTCTTGACTTGTATCTCTATGTGGAAAAATTTGGTCATTCTTTCTCTTCCTGTTGCTGAAGGCTACTCAAATTCACATGCTTCTACACTGACGTACAAACGATCTTCTCATCCACGTCTAAGCTGCTTTCAACCGGCTTGCTTGGATTAGTGGCCATGAGATCCTTCTTCTTATTATCTTTCTTTTTTTGTCTTTGGGTTAAGCTCCTTGTGTAACTTCCAACACTTCTCTATATGACTATCAATGTTGTAGTGGTTGTTGGGATCTTTTCAGTGGTGTGTTCTGGTTGCCATCATTTTATCTTTTCCCCCTTTCCATTTCTTCTACCCCTCCTTAGAAGCGTCTTGTTCCTTCTTCTGCTTCGATCCACTTGAATGCCCTTTCTTCAAGCTTATGTTCTCTAGGTACTATGCCTGTACGCAAGCCTTGTCCACCGATTTGGGCTTGAACAACATCACTTGCTTCCAAAAATGGTTTTGTAGACCCCCAAATACTTGAGGTGTACATCTGGGTTCTTGGGCGAGATACCCATCATTATGGTCAATCGTTCTAAATTATGTGGTGTACTCCTGTACACTTTGCCTCTGATTCTTCCTGAAGTAGTGCCGCTGGATCCACTGGTCCTCTACACACTTGATAAGGTAAATTTGAGATTTTATGAGAGTTATGAAGTCTTCCCACTTAGTCACTGGAGGATCTCTCTCCAACCTCAAGGTCTTTTTGTGGGTTTCCTGTTGGAATCTTGACTAAACTGAGGGTGGCGGGGTGAATCAATTTATTGTGTTCATGGACAACTTTCCTTTTCTTCTTAATGTTTATCTAAACTATTCAATGAACAATATAACACCATATAAAATGCCATATTTAATATATGAACATGTAATATGTGAACAACTTCAAATCATCACATAAAAGCGACACACATGGACACCAGATATAAGTGGAAACCCATAAAGGGAGAAAACCACAAATTTGTTATTGTTTTGATGTAAAGACAAACTCCTACTCTCTTATTACATCATATTTTCTATAGGCTCCAACTTACAGGAGGCTACTACCTCAATTTCTTCTACAAGCTTCAACTTGTAAGAAAGCTCCAACTCCCACAAATTTTCTGCAGGCTACCGTTGGGAAATCAATAGGGCTTAAATTGAAGTGATTTCTTTTTAACTTGATAACTGCTTGTGATATTATTTTACTTTTGTTTATGATTAGCTTCTTCTTTTCTTATTATTATAGTGTTCTTATCATCAAACAACTACCAAAACATGAAGATCAATAGAACAAATGGACACAAGGTGTAGGCTGCTAGCTAGGGCCATAACCTCTCCTAGAGAGGAAAACCCACAACAATCTCTTCTCTTCTTATAAATCTTCAAATGACGAATTCCAAGACCCTTGGACCTAAGATCAAGACCCTTCCGAGACCAAGTCAACCTTCTCGAGGATGTGCTTCTCTTCACCAAGTCAAACCAAGTGAAATATCTTCCAAATGCTCAACTCAGACCCCCAAAAACAAACTTTGGCCCTCCTGCAATACTCTGCAACTTCACACATGTGGGTGATTAGGGCTCTTTTATGCTTCCTCCTTCCTTCGCTTGGGCTTCTTCTTCTTCAAAGGCTTGTAGATGATCAACTTGACTTTTTTGCTTCAAATTTCATAGTTCAGAAATTTCATCCTTGTATTTGCAGAAACCTTAGCCTCTTTTGCACGTGTGAGAGATAGAGAGAGAAAATTGAAATCTTGTCTTTCCTTCTTCCTTCTAGACCTTCACTTTCCTTCTTGCTTCTTGTCTTTGTTTCCTTGATCGAATGAGTGAGTGAGTCTCCAAATGAAGTTAAACAGTCTCTTATATATAGGCTTTCAAGGAGGTCGAATAGCCCTAATTAGGCCGACTTCTTTCCTGCCAGACTGACTTGCTCTTGGAGGGGTATTTTGACACTTTTGACTAAAAAAAATTTCTTTTGACTTGGTACAAGATGCCTAGTAGGGTCTATTACATATGACAATGACTCTTTTGACTTTATAGAAAGATGACAAACCCTAGAAGCACTCAATGGGTGCTTTGAGCTAAAAACAAATTGACTTTGAGCATGAAACCCATGCTATAAAATAACTATAATAATTTTTTCTTTCTCTTTTACATCAAATACATAAAATTAATTGTACATAGAATATTATAAAGACTGAACCTCGTTACATATTTCAACACTCCCTCTTAACTATGGAGGTATTCATAATACATAGATGGTACATGGACATTCTCATGCTGAAGAATTCTCACGAGAAGAGTCAGATTGGTAAGCCATCTTGAGCATTAACACTATGATCAATATACAACCAACATTGTCAACATAGCAAGGCCTTGACTAACAACTCTCTCTCTCCACTAGATTAGAGCATAATGCTGGGAAGATATTGATTTATAGACACTTTCATCATTGTCTTTCAAGGCACATACCCCATTCAGATGTTCACAAGGTATGTCCTTTTAGGACCATTCCTTTCTTGGAATTATACATCCTCAAGGAATCTCCTCTTCGACTACTCTTACCTATTGGATGCCCTACCTCATCCTCAAAGAGTATCGATTCTCAGATGCTTTCCCAATCCTCCATTCTTTCTTCATAATATGAAGAAAGGAGTGATGTATCTATCTCTCCCTCTCAATGAGGGAGTACATATCAACCAGTCCAAGCTTGCTTCTTAAATACAAAAGCTTTTTATTAGGAAGATATTTTGTCTAAATATTAGCTACCTGCTCATCGGTGGAGATATGCTATAGTTGTACAACCCCATCTTGCACCAATTTTCATATATAATGATCCCTGTTGTTTATATGCTTTGTCCTTGCATGGAATATGGGGTCTTCAGACAACTTTATGCAACTTGTGTTTTCCCAATGTATAATTGTGGGGTCCATCGGTCCTTTAAACAAATCAGATAACAACTTCCTTAACAAAACAACTTCTCTACCAACTTCACATGCTGCTATATATTTAGCTTGAACACTACTTAAAGCAACTGATTCTTGCTTTCTATTCATCCATGAGATCATAGAGGATCCCAAGCTAAAACATCCTCCAACAGTGCTTCTTCCATCTGTCTCATTGCCTCCCCAATCTAAGTCTGTCTATCCCATTAGTTGGATATTGTTCTTTCCATCATACTTTAGGCAGTAATCTATTTTCCCTCGCAGTGATTTCAATATATGTTTGGCTGCTTTCCAGTCGTCATGTCTAAGCTCCATCTGAAACTGACTGAGAATATTCACTACAAAACGAATATTTGGACATGTGTTCACAAGATACATTAGAGAGCCAACCAATTGTCTATAACTTGTGGGATCCACAGGGCTTGATTCCCGAACTTCTTAACTTCTTCAAATTGGTGATCATGGGAGTTGTCATTGATTTTCTATCCAGCATGCCAAACTTTTGTAGCCTCTTAATCATATATTTTCCTTGACCTATATATATTTCATTGGGTTTTTGCCAAACTTCCAACTCCAAGTAATAATGCATAAGCCCTAGATCCTTCATATCGAATTTTGCTGTGAATTGTTTCTTGCATTCTTGAATATGACTTTCCACACCTATTATGAGTAGGTCATCCACATATAGAAGAAGGATCATTGGTTCATCCTTTACCACTTTGATATAAAGATTTGGATCTGTAGAACTTCTTGAAAAAACAATCCTTAGTACACATGAATTTCTTTACTACACACTTCAAATCCCAAGGGTTTCTCAATATATACTTCTTCATCAATGCTACCATTCAAGAAAGTTGTCTTGACATCCTTTGATGGATGTTCCATCCCATAGTTGCTGCCAAAGAGATTAACAATATTATTGTTGTGTATCTTGTTGTAGGAGCAAATGCTTCTTTATAGTCGATGCCTTCTTGTTGAGAAAAACCCCTAGCCACAAACCTTGCTTTGTACTTGTCAATGCTTCCATCTGTTGCATGTTTGATCTTGTAGAGCTATTTGGAAGTTACAACAGATTTGTCATTCGGCTTAGGAACGATTTCTGAAACTCCACTTTTCATTAGAGATTGATATTCTTCTTTCATAGCATCTTCCCATACTTGATGCTTGACAACTTCTTCTAAAGAGGATGGTTCCGCTTCAATCAATTTTGTCATATAGGCTGCATACCTTGAATATCTTTTTGGATTTTTACTTTCCCTGAATGTTCCTTTAGCTGCAACATGTCCTTTTGCTTCTTGAATAGTAGATGTTAACCAAGCGGGTCTCTTACGAGATTTAGGGAGTATGACTTGTTGCACAGGATCACTCGGACCTTCTTCTTCATAATTAGGTATAAAATCTTCTTCTTCCCTTGGACATTCTTCAAATATTGGTAGATCTTCATCATCAGAATCAATAGGGAGATCTTTAGACTTCTTGTAGGCAATGTTCTCATCGAAAATCACATCTCTACTTACTTCAATTCAGTGACATTCCTTGATGTAGATTCTATATGCCTTTGACGAGGCACTATAGCCAACAAATATGACCTTTATGCTTGTAGGATCCAATTTCTTCCTTTTATTTTTTGGAATGTGAATCTAGATAGGGCAGCGAAATATTCAGAGATGATCTACACATGGTTTTCTTATAGTAAATGCTTATTTAGGAGTCATGTTGTTATGTATCTTATGAGGACTTCAGTTTTGAATATAGGCTGTTGTTTTGGATGCTTCACCCCACATAAATTGAGGTAAGTCTTGATCATGCAACATGGCTCTAATACATTCTTCAATTGTACAATTCTTTCTTTTTGCTACTCCATTTTGTTCAGGGTTGTATGGAACTATCAACTCCCTCTTAATTCCAGCCTCCTTATAGAAAGCAATGAGTTCTTTTGATGTGTATTCCCCTCCATTGTTAAATCTTAGCACTTTTATCTTCCTTTTTGTAATATTCTCTACTTCTGCCTTGAATTCTTGAAATTTATCAAATACTTCATCCTTGGACTTAAGAAGATAAATCCAAGTCTTTCTTGAGTGATCATCAATGAAATTTACATAGTACAAATGACCTCCTAGCGATTTTGTAGCCCTAGGACCACAAACATCATAGTAAATGAGATCCAAAATTTCCTTAGATCTTGTAGTACTGCTTCCAACAGGTTCTTCACATTTTTTCCTAATGCACATCCCTTACAAATTCCTTCATGCTCTTCCTTTAGTTCAGTAATGCCATTCACCATTGAGTTTAAAGATGGTAAGATTTTGTAGTGAAGGGGTCCAAACCTTCTATGCCAAAGTTCACATGCGTTGATTTCAAGGTGAACCAAGGCTTGAGAGAGAGGTGTAAGTAATTTGTAGAGTCTACCCTCACGAATCTCAATGATTTTTGCATTATTAATGCTAGAGCCCTTACTCCATACCATAAATTTTCCATCAACAAAAGAAATTCTATCTCCGTTATCTTCTTGACAAGAAATGGAAAGTAATTTTTTCTTCAAACCTGGGACATATAGGATGTTGTTGAGATGTATGTTTCCTTCGTTTTCTAGCTCCAACGTGGTTGATCCAATTCCTCTTACTGTATAGCTCTTTTTATCTCCAAGTTTGACTGAATGAGAAGATATTCCTTTTGATAGGGCCTTTAGTTGTCCATGTTCACCTGTCATATGTCTAGAAGCTCCATTGTCAATTACCCAATTGTTGTCATCTTCAAAACTACTTGTAAGAGCCAAGAATAGGCCTTCATTCAAATCCTTTGTTGTGAAGGTCTTGGTCATATAGTTCTTGATAGACAATAAGAGATCCCCAAATGCTTTGATGCCTTTCTTGAGATGTTTTTCCATTATAGAAAGAAACTTCAATGAGAACTTCAATGACTTCTTCAAGGATGTAGTGATCTTCATTATGCCCTTTGTCAACCTTAGCTCTGATACCATGTTGAGAAATCAATAGGGCTACGATTGAGGTGATTTCTCTTCAACTCGATAATTGCTTGTGATATTCTTTTACTTTTCTTTATGATTAGCTTCTTCTCTTATTATTATAATGTTCTTATCATCAAACAACTACCCAAACATGAAGATTAATAGAACAAACATATGTAGGCTGCAAGCGAGGGCCAAAACCTCTCCTAGAGAGGAAAACCCACAAAAATCTCTTCTCTTCTTAAAGTTTCTTCAAATGAGGAATTCCAAGACCTTTAGACCAGGACCAAGACCCTTCCAAGACCAAGTCAAACCTTCTTGAGGATGTGTTTCTTCTTACCAAGTCAAACCAAGTTAAATCAATTCCAAATGCACAACTTCGACTCCCAACTACAAACTTCGGTCCTCACTACAGATCCGCAATTAATTTCGACCTCTTGCACACAATTATTTTACAACTTCGCACGTGTGGGTGATTAGGGCTCTGTTAGGCTTCCTCCTTCCTTTGTGTTAGACAATTAGAAATGCAAAAAGATTATCTTATTCTGCATTATTTACTTGTTATATTATTTAGTTCTTATTATGTTCTTCTTATCTTCTTTCTTCTTAGTTCATCAAGCAAATATCAAAGCAAATGCGCATAGATCAAGGACACCAGATGTAGGCCAGCAGCCAAACCCCACTCGTGAAAACTCAAACACACTCCTTCAATAGTAATTCTTGAGACTCTAGACCTTGACTCTGACTTCCTCCACACCAAGTCAACGTTCCTTTTGATCCTTCCTCAATCTGGCAGTAGTAGTAGCAGTAGAAGCACTATGCAACAGTCTCTTCGACCTGGAACATTAACCTTGCTTCTAGAACTTTGATCTTGAGGGAAAGACTTTGATCTTGGTTCTAGGAGTTCGATTTTGACCCAACACAACTTCTTAAAGAAGCAACATTCAAGAGAATCAACTTTCACCTATTCTTCTCTTGGCAGCAGCAACTGGCAACAACCAATGCAACGACTGAAGCAACAAAATAATGATAGAATTCGATCTTCCAAACTATATCACGTGAGACAGAGACAATGTAGCACCAAAATTTCGATTTTCTTCTGTTGAGAATTAGGTAGGGCAAACATTAATACAAATTCTCTTATATGATAATTGTTTGTGTTACTTCTTTCCTTATTATCTTTGTTCATCATTATGATTACGTTCAATACATCAAACAACCATCAAAACAATAATATCAGCGACACTTTAGTTAGGCTCCAAGCCAAGGCTAAAACCCCTCCTCTTGAGGGGAAAACCCGCAAATCTCTTCTTGTAGATTCTTCACTTGATGAGAACAAAGACCATGACCAAAACCTTGACCTAAACTGCCTCTCCTAGAGCAAGACACAGTCATCCTCCTTGATTGCACCATGCAACACTGTGATACCGAAAACTATTACTGAACATCATCTTTGCACTGAACAACACAATGACTATATCATGGTTGTGTTGGCCTTCCTTCACGCTGTTATCAATCATTGTTACAGTAGCACCAAGTGACACTAAGCACCAAGATTCTACTTGAGACAACGCTGACTCCTTAACTGAGGAAGCACTGGAAGATGTCACCTAAATATATTGATATATTACGCCGAGACAGTGAAGAAAGTGTCACTGTAATGTTGCCCAAAGTCTGTGCCACAATCCGAATCTTCACTGTAATGTTGCCCAAAGTCTGTGCTACAATCTGAACTGTAATCACTGTGTTTTTCCTGAGTCATCATCCGAAACTTCTTGCTGTATATTAACCGAGTTCCATCACTGTTATACCCATCCGAAATCAGAGATGCACCAAACTGTACTTCTGTCTTGTCACCGAAAAACCTCAGAGATAGGTCACCGAAAATCTCAGAGTAGATATTCAAAATTCTCTATTTGTAGACTGAGTCAAGGTTGCTATTTATAGTGGTTAGGTTTCATAAATAAGCCGACATGAGTTCTTGAATGGATGCGTCCTATTTATGTAAGCCGACATGTCAAATATATATTTAATGAGGCCGACTTTTAGGATGACTGTGTCTTGTCTTTTGGAGGTCTTCTTTCAAGTGTAACATGAATTATTAACATGACAATGACTCTTATAAATCCTAATGACATCAAGAAGAAGTCATAGTAAATCTTGCTCATGAAACCCATGAAGAAAGTACAACAAAACACATTTTATTATCTTTGTCTTCTTCTTTACATAAATACACAATTACATAGTCAACATGAAGACTGACCTAGTTACACTTTTCAACACTCCCTCTTAACTAGGGAGGTATTCATACAGGTACATGGTCACTTTCAAACTGAAGAATCTCATAAGAAGAATCGGATTGGTAATCACATCTGTATAGCATCATATCAACCAACATTGTCCTAGTGCAAGGCCTTGACTAACAACCCCATCTCTCAACGATATAATGGGCTACAATGCTGGTGAGACACATGACTAATAGACACCATAGTTATTGTCTCTCCAAGGCACTCCCACCCGGGTGTTCCCGCAGTATGACCTTCTTGGAATCTATTCTTTCCCTGCAGCTTTCAACCTCAAATAATATTTCCGCCCACGACTACTCTTATCTTGAATGCCCTATCTCATTCTCAAAGAGTATCGAATGCCAGATGATTACCCAATCCTCCATTCTGTCTTCCAGGTGAAGACCAGAATGATGTGTCTATCCATTCTCTTCACATGGCTTTCACTAAGACTTACGACTGTTAGTCCTGGTCTAGTGCATGACACATGTAATAGAGAATCACATACGTCACTCCTTCTCAACACAGGAAGGACACACTTCACGTTTCTTCTAGGCAAGAAACTTATCACCAGGGTCCTACAGCAGCAATCTAGCTACTCATGAAGAATTCCTCTCCTCGATGTCATGGATTTTGATATTAAGGAATCTTCAACTTTTGGCTTCATAGCACACAAATCATCCATCACTTTCATTCACGAGTCATGTCCACTATCAGAAAGTGATTCATCAGTCTTTCTCATCTGGTCCATCGTTATGCCATGCTGCTTTCCTTCAAATCATCTTCAAGGATCATACATCCTTACTCATGATTAGCAGCCCTGCACAAATTCATCCAGATAAACATATACGTATGAACTTTTGAAACAAAAGTTACCTTAGTGATGATCTTTCACCATGACATCTTACTGTAGGCATCAACATCCTTCATTCATGTTGACACATCTCCCCAGGTTATTTATTATCAAGGTTTCTATCTCTTCCATTGAGACTTCATATTTTTCCCGGGAGATCTTTCTAGTCAAATCTTCTTGGTCTTCTTGGATGTTGATTGCTTCTCCATGGTTGCATATCTTCGTGATCTCTTCCTTTCATCACACATATCTTTCTTAATAACTTTCAATCAGAGTTCCTTGATTATAGTTGGCCACCTCATATTCCATATGATGACATATTATGTTGATTTCATCTAGTGTGACTTTATGCTTTCTTGCATCCTTATAGAGGAGGAGATCCTTTTTCCTTGATCATATTTCTAGTGATCTATATTACCTGCAACCATTCGACATGTCAATATAATATTAAATACAAGTATACATACCTCATTTTTCCTTCATGTCATCTATGTTCCTTTCAGCAGCTTCCTAGATTGAAAGATCTTCAATCCCTTGATCTGTTCTTGTGTCATCATATCATCGTTCATGAATTTCATAACTTGGAGTTTTGTTGAAACACTTGCTTCTTCTTTGTATTGGTGAATCTTCTAATGAAGATTCCATTAGAGAATCTTGAGGATCTTAAAGATCCCTATCCGGCATATGTTTCCCTTTTTATGTAGGATGCGACTTGCTCTAGATGACTTTTTTTTCTTCAAAATGTTGAGTTGTGCAAAAACTAATGCCCTCAACTTGTCTTCTTCCATAAAAACACTAAGCTGTTGAATGAGGTAACTTACTTATCCATAAATTTTTTTACCCTCATGATCACATGAGTTCTTGTTTCAAATGATGTCACACCGCATCCTATTATTTATTGTAGACATATCTTATGCAGGATCTAGGAGCCATAAAGAGACTTATTGTGAGAGAGACCAATCTTTAATCATCTCTTACTCCCTCTTTCTATGAAATTATTTCTTCCATCCTTTCCGGTTTCATGAACTTTCTTTCCTATATTCGACATTATCCTTTGAGGACCATCTTTTCTTATACTGTTCATAATTCTTCTTCTAGCTCTTTTTGTGTCTCCAATATTGTTCGTGTGAGAGAGCCTTAAGAGTTTCTTTCCATGAATTCAAAGGAGACCCTTATCTATGACTTTATTTATGAGGACTATGACTATCCTCCTTATTTCTTGCAAGGACCTTTGGTAATACAACCATCTTATATATATCTCCATGTACAACGAAGTCATTCAACCAAAATTGATAATGAAAATGAAAGATACTTACTTGGTAAGTGAAGAGAAGATCTTCACCTTGATGCTTCCTTGAATGATCTTCTTCTTAAGCTGCTCCAAACTATGTGGTATGACTTTCATTTGTGTAGCTGAACTTTAAGACTGTGTTCTTCCGAGGTTGTGACCACCACTGGTAAGTTGAGATCATGTCATTGAGTTCAACGATCTATAAGAATTATCTTTACTGGAGGAAGCACCAAATCATATATATAGAATTGAATCAGTATTGTGAGTGCCCTTGACTGATCTGAGTTTTAGTATTGAGATTGGTGGGATTTCATGATGTACTGCAAGCTCTTACTATGGTAGCATTGATCATACCGAATTATGATAGTATCACAGTTCTATCACTGTGGTAGTACTAATGACCGGAGACTTGTCTATTTAGTCATGCCGAGAATGTCATTGTGATATGTGATTACCCTCCGAACGTGACTGTGTGCATGTAAGTATTAGTGTATGGGTAATAATCCTTGACTGAGATCTGCGCTTGTTTAACCCATGCTTTCGAACTGAAGTATCACTGATAGCCCTTTCTTGTAACCAAAGCTCCAATATCATGTTGAGAATTAGGTAGGGCAAACGTTCATACAAATTCTCTTATATGATAACTATTTGTTTTTCTTCGTTCCTTTTTATCTTTTTTCATCATTATGATTACGTTCAATACATCAAACAACCATCAAAACAATAATATCAACGACACTTTAGTTAGGCTCCAAGCCAGGGCTAAAACCCCTCCTCTTGAGGGGAAAACCCGCAAATCTCTTCTTATAGATTCTTCACTTGATGAGAACAAAGACCATGACCAAAACCTTGACCTAAACTGCCTCTCCTAGACCAAGACACAGTCATCCTCCTTGATTGCACCATGCAACACTGTGATACCGAAACCTATTACTGAACATCATCTTTGCACTGAATAACACAATGACTATATCATGGTTGTGCTGGCCTTCCTTCACGCTGTATATATCCTAGGCTAGGACTGATGATCTTCTACTTCTTCGATCTTCCACAAACTGAGATCATATCTTCGGAACATGTCATCAATCATTGTTACAGTAGCACCAAGTGACATCGAGCACCAAGATTCTACTTGAGACAGCGCTGACTCCTTAACTGAGGAAGCACTGGAAGATGTCACCAAAATATACTGATATATTACGCCGAGATAGTGAAGAAAGTGTCACTGTAATGTTGCCCAAAGTCTGTGCAACAATCCAAACTGTAATCACTGTGTTTTTCCCGAGTCATCATCTGAAACTTCTTGCTGTATGTTAACCGAGTTCCATCACTGTTATACCCATCCGAAATCAGAGATGCAACGAACTGAGGCCGACTTTCAGGATGACTGTGTCTTGTCTTTTGGAGGTCTTCTTTCAAGTGTGACATGACTCTATTAACATGACAATGACTCTTATAAATCCTAACGACATTAAGAAGAAGTCATAGTAAATCTTGCTCATGAAACCCATGAAGCAAGTACAACAAAATACATAATTACATAGTCAACATGAAGACCGACCTAGTTACACTTTTCAACATCTTCAACTCCTTTAGCTTGCCCAAAACCACACTCCAATAGACCTCTTCCCTCACTTCGCACTTTTCCCTGATGCAATAAAGGATATCGAATTTCTGAGTGTGAGAGAGATGTCTCCAAATGAATTCGATATCCCTGTATTTATAGGCTTTTGATGGGTTTGAATTACTGGGCTTGAGGCCGACTTGATAACTTGAAGGCCGACTTGATGTGGAGGCTCCATAAATCATATTTAACTCAATACTTGACCTAATTGCATGATTTAAAAGTCCAATATGAGTCAATTTAAATCTGCAATGACACGATAAACTCAGAATAAAACCTAGAAGTCCACAATGGTGACTTTGACCTAAAATAATATGACCTAAGCATGAAACCCATGCTTTAATAAGTCATTTAATAATAATATAAAATTCTTTTCTTTATTCTTTTGACAAGTACAATAAATATTGATCAAATACAATTTATGAAGGCTGAATCTAGTTACAATCTTCAACACTTCGCTTAGGTTGCTTCTTCTTCAAAGGATTGTAGATGATCAACTTGACTTCTTTGCTTCATATTTTGTCCCTCCATGTGTAGTTTAGAAATTTCATCCTTGTAGCTGCATAAACCCTAGCCTCATTCGCACATGTGAGAGATAGAGAGATAAAATCGAAATTGTCTTTCCTTCTTCCTTCTATACGTTCGCTTGCCTTCTTGCTTCTTGTCTTTGTTTCCTTGATCGAATGGATGAGTGAGTCTCCGAATGAAGTCAAATGGTCTCTTTAAATATAGGATTTGAAACAAGTCGAATAACCCTAATTAGGCTGACTTCTTTACTGCCAGTCTGACTTTGTCTTGGAGGGGTATTTTGACACTTTGACGAAAAATAAATTCTTTTGACTTGATAAAAGATGCCCAATAGTGTCTATTACATATGACAATGACTCTTTTAACTTAGTGATGGAAAACCCTAGAAGCACTCAATGGGTGCTTTGACCTAAAAACAAATTGACTTCGAGCATGAAACCCTTGCTATAAAATAACAATAATAATTTTTTCTTTCTCTTTTACATCAAATAGATAAAATCAATAGTATATAGAATATTATGAAGACCGAAGCTCCATCCTGTTCTTTTTGAAGCTACAACTTGAAAGGAAACTATAATCTCCTGATACACAAAAGAAATAATCCACTGGTTTACCTGGTCTATAACTCTGCATACCTCCATCTCCGTTTTTGCTGCTTCTTCTCCTCAAATCTACTTCATATGTGCTCTATATGTGCCAGGTAACTAATGGACAATAACTCAATCTACTCTCACATTCTCTAACATTACAACCTTCCAAACTCACACATTTTTATAAATGAAGTTTGATGGTTGTTAGTATTCCATACATGAATCTGAATTGAACAGCCTTGTCTCTTTGCATTCTTGGGTTGTTTCTTCATTTCCATATGCATTCAACTTTTGAATATTACAACACATAAGATAGATTTCAAAATATTTAAATAACATGATGATTACACCAACCAAACAAATAACTTGCATCCTCTCGCATCATAACATTATCTTATATTTTCTTTGGCCTCTTTTTAAACTATAGCTCTCCCTTTGTTCCATCAACTTGTGTTATAACATTGGTTCTCAGTTATAAAGACCACGTTACTCTGGATTATAATGCATGTCCTCATTTGAATTTGTTATCTGCCTTTGTCCTTCACTTTCTAACTCCTGTCTTTCATCAAAGTCTTGCCCTTGTCATCTGTCTCAAGTCTTCTGCATGTCAACATTGCCTTGCATCACAACTTTGTCTTGCATTGTCATTGCCTTGCTTGACATCTTTGCAACACCTCTTTAACTCTGATCTCAATAAACATTTCTCATAGAACCATAATGCATCAATCCATAACAAGGATCAACATCATCACAATAGTGATCAACAATATAGCAACATCACAATCAACTTCACTACTCAACACTAATCAACAAATACAAGCAACCTTTCAACAACCCCCTTTGCAACATAAATCAAAAGACATGACAAGATCACAAGTATAACAAGCCTAACATCAGAACATATGATGACAACATAAATAAACAATCTCTAAAAAGAAGCTACTTCACCTCTGATTAACATGACATATCAGACATACCTTGCTACACCTACTCAACATTAATACCTTACCTTCAACATAGCCTCTGCAACATACCTTGATGTTCCTTTGTCCTCAATGACAACAATGCTAAAATTTCCCACTAGGTCAGGGCATGTCCCTTTAATTTCAACTGCGAAAATGAAATCTTATCTTCTTCCTCTATACGATGAATACTGAAATACACTTCTAGTTGTTGCAACCAGTGATTTAGCTTTAGAGCATCGATCTCACCTTGTTACAACTTGATATCGACCTTTACTTCCATTTTGAATAGGGTTTGTGAATGGTTCATGACACTCGAACTGGGTTGATCTTTTTCAGGTCCTTTCTTCGATTGGTTTTTAGTTTCTTCCCGATCTCCTTATCTGTCCTCTATGTTAGAACCCCCATCTCCAAATAGATTGAGCTTATTTCTCAGGGCCAACATGAGGAGATTCACATTGTTACCTATATCTACAACTTGTGCTTCCAACTACAAAACCCCTCCTTTGTAGGATCATGATGGTTATTCACAGATGTGTTGGTTATGACTAGGATTTTCTGACTTTTTTCTTCGCTGATCTAGATGCCTTGCAAATCTCCATAATATACCCAAAGAACCCTGTTCTGATACCAAAATGATTTGTAAACTACCATGGATATTCCAATGGACAATTCATCACAACAAATCTATTAAAACTATATTTAAAAAATTCAATATCTACACTATTAGGGTTTATTTCTCTTTAGGGTTTCGGATCTATAGATTAATGTTTGTGTATGCAAATTAAAATTTATGCAAAAAATGGTTGATTTTCTAGAGCTAATAAGACAAGCATAATCTTCTAGAACTAATAATTACTTCCAATGATAGATGATATTACTTTAACACACTCCAGAACATCATTAAGTAATTAAACTCAGAAAATTCAACTGGTAAATCATTGTCTGTCTCGAAAATTCGACTCCTTAGAAACTTCAACATCTTCCTTAGATTACTCCCCACATGTGTGAGAGAAAAATGTGAGTGATAAGTTAGTAAATGAGAAGTTCAAGTGTCTTTTTAAGTTTTTATAGTGATTAATGTGCCCAAGAGGCATGTCTCTTTGCAAATTAATTTAATTTTCCTTATTCTAATTTAAAGTTTAATTTTTCTTTCTTTCAATTTGTGTAGCTGTGGAATACCTTCCGAAACTACTCAAAAAATTAACACTCCCTCTTAGTTAGGGAGGTATTCACGTTGATTTTCTCGATATGTCCACTTAGCTGAAAAATTTCTCCATCCCAAGAAAAGATTGAATGAGCCCTGCTACTGCGCAATCTAGCAGGGGTCCTAGGAGGGTTTCCAAAGGGGCAACTACTAGACCAAGTGGCAACAATGGAGTAATAACCCATTGTCACCTTAGCTAAAGCTCCCTACTCTTTATGGACTTTCGCCGATGGGAGGAGCCCTGATACGAGGGAAATCACTAAGAATGGTAGATCAATGATAGAGAGGTAGTAATTTCAAGAGCCTATTCAAAGGAGAGACTCAAATGATAGAGATAACTTGCTCACGAAGAACGATGTGTGGCTCTCCAAGAAGGGCTAAAGGAAACACAGACCTGGGGATTAGGGATATATCTTGATAAGGGACACCCTAGACCTAAGAAACCTAAGAGAATAGGGCTCTTTGAATGATCCTTGTAAGGTAAGAGTGACAAGGTTGCGGGACCTCAAAGAAACCCTAGTGGACCCAAACAAGGTCATGGGCTTCAGATGAAACTTCAAATAAAGGATCTTGACCAAGTAAGGGAGAAGAATAGGACCAAGGAAGTTTAGATTTGTCTTGAGATTTAGTGCAATGATCCTTAATGAAGCCACTAACCAGTGAGACTTAGAGGCAAGTACAAAGTTGCAGCTAGGGCTTGGGATAATTCTCAATGTAGCCACAGGAATTCTCTCGAAATTGGTGAGGGCCAAGAGGACACCTTAATGCAGTTATGGACCAACTCGCCCACCAAATGAATGGTGACAATACATTCTGTGTGATGCCCTAGGAGACACTAGGGTTAGGGCTTAGAATATAGAGAGAAAGAGGTGAAAAAGAATTTTCATTGAGTTGATCATCAAGGATTAGACCAGTGCCTAGTCTATTGGGAGAATGGAGTCAAGAATGAGATTGAATTAGGGTTTCGCTCTATGAAGGAGCCTAATTGTAGCTTCACATGCCCTATTGAAGCAACTACCCAACTACAACAAGGATTTATACTTCGACTTGTCAAATGATGGATTTTTAGAGTTAGGTTTTCAGAAATACCCCTAGGAACATTCACTTTTTCTTGCCCAATGAATAACGCGTGCAATAGATGAAGACTACCAAACTGATTCAAGATTTCGCATAATTTAGAGCACAAGGAACAACATGATGCAATATTCCATATAGTAAACATATAATGAAAATTTCGCATAAAAGAAAAACTTACATGGCAACAAAAGTATATCCATCCATCACATTTGCAAGAGAGAAGCTCCAAAATAGAATAACATTAACCCAAACATCAAAATGTATTAAAGAATCAACATTTCGTCCTCCAATAGCTATAGCAAAATTCTAGAAGAAACAATGATCCAAATCCAAGTGATGATAAAATGAAATGATCATCACATCAATATATATCATCCTCTAAGGGCTCAATTTGCATAATTAGGCCTAATAATGCCCCAAGTTCCAACTAATAAAGTAATGTGCAAAATAAAATTACTCAGTGAGAAGCCCACCGAGATAGCTCCATAATACAAAAATAAGCCTCTCAAGAGGGCAAAATGATAGATACATTAGGTCGAAGGGCCATTAGAGAGGCCTAGTGGAGTCCAATATGTGCCAAAAAAGAATGGATGGTCTCCAAACATAGTGATAAAGGGGTTGGCCCTTAATATCCAAGCAAATGACCTGTGGTGTCTCCAAGTGGTTTTGGGGGCACAAAACATCCATCCATCACATTTGCAAGAGAGAAGCTCCAAAATAGAATAACATTAACCCAAACATCAAAATGCCAATCTCTAATTCATCCTCCAATAGCTATAGAAAAATTCTAGAAGAAACAATGATCCCAATCCAAGTGATGATAAAATGAAATGATCATCACATCAATATATATCATCCTCTAACGGCTCGATTTTCCTAATTAGGCCCAATAATGCCCCAAGTTCCAACTAATAAAATAATGTGCAAAATAAAATTACTCGATGAAAGCCCACAAAGATAGCTCCATAATACAAAAATAAGCCTCTCAAGAGGGAAAAGTGATAGATACAATAGGTCGAAGGGCCATTGAAGAGGCCTAATGGAGTCCAATATGTGCCAAAAATGAATGGATGGGCTCCAAACATAGTGATAAAAGGGTTGGCCCCTTGATATCCAAGCAAATGACCTATGGTGCCTCTAAGTGGTTGTGGGGGCACAAAACATCCTCATGGGTCTCTAAATGGATTGAACAAGTATGTATCCCATCTGTAAGGGATGGAAGAATGATGCAAGCCCTCCATTTGTCTCCCATGGTGAGACACATCCTCATCTGGGCCTTAGACCAACTGTCAAGTGTGTGGTGCAAGAGTGTAGTCGGCTGGGGAAGGTGGTCCAAGTGCATCATCATCGTCAAATAAATGGAACACGAGCCAAAAATGAGTGTAACTGAAGTATCCCATGTTGCAATCCACTCTCTGCTATGGTGGAGGTCCATGGCTCTCAACGCAACGCTCACCCTACAAATGCCAATATGACTCTCTGGAGGGCTTGGACCCCATATAGGGAGACCAAACCCAAGATCAAGACGCACCTGCAATCCTGTATAAGATCCAATGCATCCTATCACCTTATAGCACAAGAAATCATTAGTGTAATTGAGTAATTAGGCTTACAAATCATGGAACCAAGTGGACACTTCATAGTGGCAAGCCTTTCCATGGTGGGCTTTAGAATGTACAAGTGCCTCCAAGTTCAAGAAGAAGGTTATCGAAGGACCATATTAGGTGATTTCAGCCTTTAAGAGGAGTGACATGTCCATGGTACATCCATCAAATGGTAGGTGACATGTGACCCACCTGCAATCCTGTATAAGATCCAATGCATCCACTCACCTTATGGCACAAGAAATCATTAGTGTAATTGAGTAATTAGGCTTACAAATCATGGAACCAAGTGGACACTTCATAGTGGCATGCCCTTCCATGGCGGGCTTTAGAATGTACAAGTGCCTCCAAGTTCAAAAAGAAGGTTATCGAAGGACCATATTAGGTGATTTCAGCCTTTAAGAGGAGTGACATGTCCATGGTACATCCATCAAATGTTAGGTGACATGTGATATAATGATGGAATGGAGTGGGGCATCAAGGCAAAGGCTCCAAGCCACATTCCACAGTACAAGGGTAGCTATAATAAGTGAAGCCCACACATGGGTGTATGAATGTAGGAGGGAGTAATCGTGGTACATGAGTTACCCCAAGTTTTGTTTTTACACCTTGCTTCATATGCCTTTTGCCTTTTATTTTTTTTTTATTTTTATAACTGCTCAAGGCTCCAAAGGATGAGAGCATGGCGTGTAAGATATAGAAGTGAATTTCCCTTTAAAGTAGGACAATTCATCGCCCACCAGGGGTTGGGACAATCTGGGCTCCTCAATGACGTAAGGGGCCTGTTGTCGCTCAAAATGTATAGGCACTGTTATCACCTTGCCGCCTACACTTACCTACAAGTTAGTGAGAAAATCCTTTAACCCCACAATGTGTGGTTGGTGGCAAGGAACTCAAAGAAGGGGCTGTCACACTAATCTCGACCCTCTCTGTTTAAGCTATTTCCTAGGTTAGCTATGGGGGGTGGTCCCTAAAGAAAAACTAAGTTAAAGATGTGAGTTTTCTAGGAGAGTTGTTAGAGTTAAATAGATTACTTCTTAATATTTATAAGCAAAAAAATGATTTGAGCAATAACAATCACTACATAAGAGAAGCATGAAACATATGAAAAAACAGTGTCTTCTCCTACAATGAAATTGTATTTGCTTAAATGAAGTGAAACGATTTCAAATGGAAAGCAAAAGTAATCCTGAAAAGTGAAACAAGAAACTGTTCATACAAGATATCATAAATGCAAGATACAAGAATACTTTTAAGATAAATAAACTGGTGAATCAAAACGTGTGAAGATATCTTGCCAAAATACAAACAATTAGTAATCTACTTTGGAGAATGTAAATGAGATGATAGAAAAACTCAAATGTTAGATCAAGATAACAACATGCAATTAAATTTGCAGCGCCAAACAAGGGTTCTTGCCAATGAAACAAGATATATCAATCATCCATAAACATAATGACTATTAAAATGACAACATGCAATGAAGTTGCAAAAGTAAGCAAATTTCCAAGTACCATAGAATTAAACTTGTTGCAAAATTTAAGAGATTAAGATGCTTGCATCCAAAGTGCTTCTTGAAATAAGATTTGCATGTGAAACTTTAAACCATCAAGATAGCAAAATATTTGAGAAATTTGCAAGTAAATGTGATGAGATAGTGCTCTTGGTTTATTTTATTAGTTAGCTCTAAAGCAAGATTACAATTGAACTCTAATCCTCAGACCTCAGGCTCGCCCAAAAGTTCGGATCTCACAGTGAGGAGTCCATAGAGGTAGAGGGTCTCTAAAATGTCTATTCAACCAACATAAGTTGAAGGTAAATTTTAGTGATGTTTGGGGCATGTAAGATCTAAAAGTAAATTAACAAGAAAATGAAAATTCAACTTCAAGTTGAAGTATATTTGCTTGTTATGAAATAAAATGTAGCTTTAATTGATGCATCAAACTTAAGATTGTAGAGTGTGCTCAATGGTGAAGTATAAGCAAATTTGAAGTATTATTTCAAGCTAAAAAGTAAAGATGCTTGCATATGAAAACTCTGAATTTGCTATGAAAGTAAATGCTCTTAAAACTTGTAGCAAATCAAAGTGAATAGCTAGTGAAGTGAGTGAAATGCATGGTTGTGTTAATTGACCAATTAGATGAGATGAATGCAATTTAAATAGATCAACAAATCACACCACAAGTCCTCTCAAAAAATGAAGAGATTGGAAGGTAAAACCCACTCTCAAAGTCAGAAATTTTATTGGTTGTTAGAGGTAAGAGACTATGAAGCCTCCTACAACCTCAAGAAAAACCCTTACAAATGAAACTTGAGCTCTTAGACTTATCCTTGATGAGAAATTTCTGCAATATAAATGTTGAGATTTTGTGTATTTGGAGTAGCATCGGTTGTGCTCTAGCTTCCAAATTTTGTGGAGGGACTAGAGTACACTTGATTTACAAGACCCAGAAATGGATTTGGGAAATTTCATCTGGTTTAGGAGATATTAAATTAATTACTTATTTTAAGTGTATTTCCTAAGTTAAAACTTTGGAAAATAAAATAATTAAAGTAAATTTAATTAAACATGTGATGAAATTGTCTTAAGTCACACGGATCAAGCTTTCTTTTAATCTTAGCCATTGATTAAAGATTTAATCTTGGTCATTGATTTCTCAATGAGAAAAGTATAAAAGAAAGGCTTGGGGTCATTTGTAAGACACACAAAGGCAGAGCACTGAAGCTAACCTAAGATTCTAGGGCGGGGTTATTAAGAATACTCATAAGTGTTTCAACTGCATAGAGGGGAATTTAGACCAAGGGGATGATCTGATCCCGGGGTCTAGAATACACAAAGGGATAGAGAAGAGATCAGCTCAAGGACAACATAGAGGAAGGCAACAACAGCAGGGACAACGCAATTTTTAGGATACCCTTCAGGGGTTGCGCAGTGACCCTTAAGGGCAGTGCAGTGACTGCGTCAGCCATTCTGGGGTAACGCAGTCCCTTCCAGGAGCAGTGCTGAGGGTTAGGAGGCCATCCAAGGTTAACGCAGAGACTTTCAGGAGTTTCAGAGGCTGATGAAGAGCCTTTCAGTGGCAACACTGGGGTTTCTAGGCCTAGATTTGACTAAGTTCTGTAAATCCCATTTGAGGGTATGGATCAGTTAGTATTTGTGGCCCTAGATCAACCAGGAGTTGTAGATCTAGATTTTTCTCTGTCGGGTTTTCCAGATCTGGAACCTAGATTTGTGTATTCATAAATATTCTTAATAATAGAACCCTCCAGCAGGTAGAGACCGATTTTCCCACATTGGGTTTCTCTGGGGACAGTTTGTCCAGAAATAACTGTGTCACTTTGTCAATGTGTGCATGTGCTTATTCTAGATCTGAATTGGTGGAGATCTGTTATGTGTTTTGCTTCGATGTTAACTTGAATTATTGAGTTGATAACTTATATAAGTAGGAGGAGCTTAACCGGATTAACAGTAATAATTTCTGCATAAGATATAAGATTCAGAAATTTCTAGATGGTATCAGAGCAATTGTAGATCTAGAAGGGTCACTAGCTAAAGAATCTGAAGGATCTAGTTGCAGAAAGCAGCAGAGAAGCATATCTGAAGGGAAAATGCAGTTTTCAGGAGCAGATTCACGGAGAGGGAAGGGTGACACTGTCCAACACTGTGTCCTAGCAACCCCACGCAATTACTACACAGAGGTAGCTCAGAAACAACGCTGGTTGGGTTTGAAGCTAGCTAGTGTGATTTAGATCTGAATCTGTCAGATCCAGAAAACTCTGCAGAAAAGCTGTAGAAATTCAGAAGAGCTGGTGGGGTTAAATTTCTGAAGTTTTCAGATTTTTAGCCTTAGCACAAGTGACAAATATTGGGAAGAGATCAACTTCTTAGAGAGTTTCTTGCCAAAAGAAACTTGCAGTTTGATTAGACGATCAAAGAAGAAGCTGAATCATAGTTGATTTGATAGATTTCCAAGGAGGGAAATCAAGTGTCAGAGGGAGCAGAGGGTGCCCAGTTCGTAAAGGACCCTAGATCTAGATCTCTAGTATAGAGAGGAGGAGCTCCGACACATTCTGAGCAGATGGCTCCTCATGGACTGCGTGATCAAGATAGGCTAGAGGGCCTCTTAAACTTTTTGGTGTGGAAAGCAAGGATCTTGATTGTCCTAGAGGCATATGGTCTAAGAGACCATGCAGAGTAGACTCTGGCCACATCGACAGATGCAGATCTCCTATGGAAGCATAAGGAAGTTGTTGGGCATGCCAAGCGGCTGATAATGGACAATATCAAGGACCATATTGCACCACACATAGCTGAGAAGAGGACATCTAACGAAATATGGAAGGCCTTGAATTCCCTGTATGAGGGAAAATCAGTCCAAAGAAAGATGCTGTTGGAGGCCCAAATGATGAGCAAGGGAGAAGACATCGAACATTTCCTCTTCAGATTGTAGTCAATCAGGGATCAGTTGACTAGAACGGGTGCAACCGTAGATGATGCAGTGATAGTCAGGACTGCCCTCAATGCAGTCACGGATGAGTGAGAAACCTTTGTCCAAAGTATCTTGGGCAGAGCGGACCTCTCAAATTGGGACAACTTGTGGTCAATCCTGCGGCAAGAAGAACTACGCAGATTCACCAAGAAGCAGCACAACCCTAGGTTGAGCAAAGTAAAGAAGGAGGAAGATGCAGCCTTGGCATCGAAGAAGAAGCCAAAGAAGAAGAAGGATCTTTCAAAGATCAAGTGCTTCCTGTGTGGCGAAATGGGACATTTTTCCAGCCATTGTCCAGAAAAGAAGAAGGACAAGGAAA
The DNA here is from genome assembly GCA_034641835.2 of Pinus albicaulis. NCBI lineage: Eukaryota > Viridiplantae > Streptophyta > Pinopsida > Pinales > Pinaceae > Pinus > Pinus albicaulis. Next base: position 576,324,041 of record CM076583.1, read on the forward strand.
CATCTTCTTCCAAGGCAGCTGTGGCAAATGATGGGTCAGGAGATGATGCAGCCATGAGTTCTCATGAACCACGGAGGTGGGGTGACATGGACATGTAGAGGAGCGACATGGAAGTAAGGCAAGATCCTTGAGCAACTCATCTCTTGGATCACAAGTGAGCTACGACAGCCTTAAGACAGTAGCGGGACAAGTGGAGAAATGGGTGTATAGATCACGGATGAAGCAGAAGCAGAAGCAGATCTGAAGACTGGGAGGAGCAGCGCAGAGCAAAGCAGCAGCAACGTAGAAGCAGTAGCAGTGCAGAGGCTGATGTGACTTTAGTAGCATAATGCAGTGCTGCTTACGCAGTGCAGAGCTGCATCAGTGTAGAGAGCTTCAAAGGGACAACGCAATGCAGCAGCAGCGTGATAGATTTCAGCACAAGGAGCTGATGTGACTTCAGTAGTGCAGAGGGAGTCTGATTACGCAAATAGAGCTGTAGTTGTGCATCGTTCTTTAGATGCCAGCACAGATCTGTAGCCTATGGAGCTTCAGTGATGAGGATGCAACCCATTTGATTTGTTTTTCAAAGATTGGGCAGGAGATTCAGTTGTCTCTCTCAACAACCGAAGTTGCAGTGTAGTAGATCAATAGTGGCAGTGCTATGAGCAACGCAGATGCAACAGATTGAGAGGGAGCTATAGTACAGTGGTTGCAGTGGCAGTGGCAGAGTCATGGGCAGCAGTACAGAATGGTAGCAACAGTGCAGAGTTGAGTGGCAGGAGGCCAACTTCAACAACACAGAACCAGTGCCCAAAATCATGTAATGCATAAGTGTGATGTATTGCTAGAGCACACCTTTGATGCTAAGAGGGAGTAGGCAATTATCTTGCTACCTGGTGTGCACATGCTGAAGATGTACTTGATGATCTAGGATCTCAGACTGAGCAAATTCTTGCTAATCTTAAGCTTCTCCATGATGAACAACAAGAAGAAAAACAAAGAAGAGAAGCCAAAGAGAAGAAGAAAAAAGGAAAGAAAAGGAGAGAAAATAGAACCCCAAAGTTTTCAATTTCTATGGACACTCTGAACTATTGGGATATTGATGAAAAACAAGTAGAAAGTGAAGTTGAGTCTAGTGCTGCCCAAGCTTCTGAATCTAATCTAGAACCAGCAAAAACATTGCATTTTCAAAAACCTAAAAGTGAAATAGTTACTTTAGAAAATGCTGCTACCAAGTTTCCATCTTTTATCCTACCATCTCTCCAAAAAGCCCATGTGTTCCGTGAAATTCCAAAATATCCAAGGGTTAAAGAAGATTTGTTCGCCACTAATTCTAGTGGATGTGTTCTGGATTTAGATAAATCTTCAAATCCAGCCGAGTCCATCCGAGTCTGGATTGGTGCCCTGTACCAAATGCAAGTTGTCTCCAGATTAGATAATATTTCTATTTTTGACTTAGCTGAGAAAAGAATGGCTGGAATTGTGTATCACTGGTGGATGGGGCCATCTGAAGAAGAAAGAATGAATCTTGCTGCTTCAGGCCTAGCCACTTTAGAATTGCTACTCAAAACTTAGTTTGTTCCAGAACCGATAGATGAAAAGAAACAGCTGATAACAGATCTAGCACGAATGGAGTTAAAAGATTTAAAGTTTCTGGATCAATTTGGTAATGATTATATGGCCGAAATCTATAAAGCCAATCTTACCAATGACTCTACTCAGAAGATTTCATTCTTGTCTAAACTGCCTAGTAATTTGGGAGATTTGATTATGAAAGATTTAGAAGTCCAAGGGAAAAAGATTGAACAGACTTATTGGGTAGATTTGCTATTTCGCTGTCAGGAAAAGGTCAAATATCTTTGTTGGCAGAAGAAAGCTCAAGACTTTTCACCTGGTCTTGATGTTTGTCGATCTGTATTACCCTGGACACCGTTTAAGAAAAGAAAATCTAAACGGTATGGAAAATTCAAGCCAAAAAGAGTAGCTAATCCTAGAAGGCCTTTTCGAAAGTTTAAATATCTGAAAAAACGCAGGCAACCAAAACGCGATAATGCATGTTTCATTTGTAAGCAAGAAGGTCATTTTGCTCGCAAGTGCCCCAAAAGTTCATCCAATAAACTAAAAGCCTGTATTGAAATAGATGATTAGTAGATAACTGGTCTATGGTTGAATCAAATGACGAAGTATCAGATGTATATATTTTGACTGATGCTTCTCTGTCCGGTTCTGAGTCAGTTCCTGACACCTGTCAAAAAATGAATTGATGCTATGAAGATCCCTGCTCTGAACCAGAGCCTGAACATGAATTGCATTTCAGTGATGAATTTAGTTTTGATGATTATACTGATGAAACATCTGAATATCTTTCAGATGATACTGTCTCTGTTATTCCCACGTTATCTACTCCTATAGATATCGGTACAAATAGTTCACAATCCGTTTTAAATTCCTTGTCTTCACAACCCACTCTGAATTCTTTTTGCGCTTATCCGAAGACAGTTTCTCAGTCATCATCTTTACCAGCCCTAACATCTGTTAATACTGAAGAAAGTACATTTCTCAAAAAGATTGTTAAGACTAACAATCTTTTGTATATTCCTGTTGAAGTCCAAGTTAAAGGACAATAGATTAATGTCGATGCCTTCATCGATATTGGAGGTTCCAATAACTTGGCTCGTCCTTCTCTCTTCAAAGGTCTATGGAAACCTTTGCAAAATATTCTTGTTTCTGAGACCATTGGTGGCTCTGTAAATCTCACCCATTATGTTGATAATGTTTCTTTAAAACTAGGGGGGAGTATTATCAAATTCTCTGTAGTTCAACATTATGACACATCTGCAAGTTTGTTTCTTGGAATGCCATTCATTAACTCTGTATTTCCTGTTACAATTAGTGAAGATAAAGTCATCTTCAATATCAAGAAAAAGGCAATTTCAGTTCCAAGACTAACTTTGGCTAATTCTGAAGCTCGCAAAGAAAATAGCCAAAAGAAAGCAGGTGCAAGAAGACCGTTGAATGACTCTAACAATTAGCAAGAGGTATTGCAGATCTATGAAGAAAGGAGTCAAACAGAGACTAAACAAAAGGCAAACAGAAATCCTGATTGGTCTCCAACACAAGTTACTATTTTTGAAGAAGTGTTAAAAAGTTGTTCTGAAAATCCTCAAGCATTTTGGAGTATAGAGAGTCCCCAGCAAGAGATAGATACTCTTCATGACAATGGGGTGAAAGGAAAACTGATACCCTATACTCCAACAGACGAAAAGGAAATTAAAAAACAGATTGAAGAACTGTTAAGTCTCCAGTTGATAGAACCTAGTTCTTCTCATTATTCCTGTTCTGCTTTCTTGGTTAGTAATCATTCTGAAATAGTCAGAGGTAAAGCTAGAATGGTGATTCACTACAAACCATTAAATGTTATCACGAAAATCTTTAACTATCCTCTGCCCCGACAGGAAACTATTATGCAGACATGAAGTCTAGTTATTACCAGATACAGATAAAAGAAGAACACCGTCACAAGACCGCCTTTACATGCCCCGCGGGATTTTACCAATGGAAAGTCGTTCCATTTGGTTTAAAGAATGCTCCTACCTTTTTTCAAAGGCGAATGGATTTTATTTTTGGTAAATATGATTTTATTGTTGTATATATTGATGATATCTTGATTCACAGTCAAGATCTTGAATCCCATCTCAAGCATTTGCAGATATTCCTTGAAGAAGAAAAAAAGCATGGTATAGTTTTATCAGAAAAGAAAATGCTTCTTTTCCAAGACAGTATTGATTTTTTGGGTATTCATGTGATAAATGGTAAAATTCAGATGTAGCCTCGTATCTTGACCAAGCTCTCTGAATTTCCAGATGTCTTAACAGACACTAAAATGATTCAGCGATTTCTAGGTGTGCTCAATTATGTTCATAAATATATCCCTAGACTGTCAGAAAAGACTGCCCCAATCCGCCAACATTTGTATTCTGGATGGTCGCCCGAAGCTACCGAAGCAATCAATTATTAAAAGCTGAATGCAAGAAGCTCCCTGAGCTCAAACCTCCTGGTAATGGTTTTTTAATTCTCTAGACTGATGCATCCGATTCCTTTTGGGCTGCCGTCCTTTTTGAAAGAAAGGAGGGAACCAACGAAGAAATTTTATGTGCTTATGCATCAGGTAAATTTCTGCCTCACCAGAAAAATTATTTTACAGCTGAAAAAGAAACTCTTGCTATCTTCAATGGCATACAAAAGTTTCAATAATTTCTTTCCTCGGAGCTCCAAAAATGTTGAGGAAAGAAATTATTGCATCCGATTCCTTTTGGGCTGTGCCGTCCTTTTTGAAAGAAAGGAGGGAACCAGCGAAGAAATTTTATGTGCTTACGCATTAGGTGAATTTCTGCGTCACCAGAAAAATTATTTTACAATTGAAAAAGAAACTCTTGCTATCTTCAATGGCATACAAAAGTTTGAGTTGTACTTAGCTCCTGCCAAGTTCTTGATACGAACAGATTCCATGAATTTCAAGTATTTTTTATTAGCCAAAATATCAAGACAGTTAGCAAGGGGAAGACTATTGGCATGGCAGATTTGGTTTCAAATGTATGATTTTGATGTTGAATGGGTTCCAGGTATTTCTAATTATTTGGCCGATGCTTTGACTAGAGATATGAACAAAGCTCACAATCATTTTTGCTCAAATCAAAGAACTGATATATTTTCTCTTCCAGGTAAAACTTCTCAAGATGATAATTTTGAAACTTTTGTAAAAAGATTTCAGATTCTTGAATTAGTTCTTGGTGATTTGGTTACGGAGATTAAGAAAATTGTTGGGCTTAGAATAAGAAGAAATCAGTGGATACAAAGATGTCAAGCCTGGCAATCTAAGAACATTGGAATTCTATTGGGTTTAGACGAAGAACTGATGGAAGTCTATCCCCTACCCAATATGAAAGTGAAGCTTTATTTTAAAACTTTGGATGACTACTGGTCAAGGGAATACACTAAAGAGATCATTAAAGTCTTACAGACTTTAAATTATTATCAGATTATTAGTGGTGTAGATTTCTCTTTTGCAATCTATACTTCGGCCAAGATGTTGGATTTAGATGAAATAAACATGACTGAAGGAGTTAAAAGATTTTTGAAGTCTTTAAGAATTCCTGATCTCTTTGATGAAATTTGATGTTGCATTTCTGCAAAGAAATGATGAAAATTATGCAGGTACAGATTCATTCCCTCAGTATGAGCTATTTGAACCATTTGCTGACTGGGAAATTAAAGATGGACGTTGCACGAAGAAACCTCAAATAAGAGCTTCTCAGTGTGTGGTAAGAACATTGCAGTATTTGAGAACTTTCTCTACTCCGTGGGATTATCAAAGTCTAGAATTCAGAAATCCTATCGTCCCAAATCCTTTTGCACAGATTTATGGATCGGAAAGGATTGATGAATCTGTGTTAGCTGACAATACTGAAGAAATCAAGAAGTTGACCCTTTGGCTTAAAGAGTTTCATAAACTCAAACTGCCTGAAAAGTTGTCCATGATCAAAACACTTGAAGAATGTCAAGGAAGGATAAAAGTAATTAAATTGTTAATTAATGAAAAGGCATTGGTTACTATTACTATTATGGCCGGAAATTGGACAGATGATGTAGTTTGTTTGATAAGTCTATTACTATCAACCAAGGTATGTTCATCCATGATTTTTGAATTAGGATGGCAACAAAAGACAGATATCAATCATATTTACAAACATTGGATCCAATGTGCCATAGAACGCTCTGTTAACATGTTCCAAATTTTCAAATGGGAATTATTAGATGGAGTTGAGATGCCAGTCTTATCAATGCCTAAATTCCGTAAAAGCAAAAAGGATTCTTTCCTCGACATAGAGATAGACCCCATGGCCTACAATAAATATCTCTTTCGACAAAAGAATCTCTATGTTACGACAGACACGATAAAGTTTGATATAGGACAATCATCAAAGGCTTTACTAAAAGGCGAATCTTCTACAGTCTCAGCTAAAGGAAAAACAGCTACAGAAAAAGGAAAAGAGAAGGTATCCGAGGATAAAGCAACTATTTTCGTAGATCTGTACCAAGATGCTCAAGAACAGCCAGACCATCAATGGGAATCTGAGTACATGGAATGGTTAAATCAATCTTGGATAAATCAAAAGCTTCCCTCATCCCCATCCGAAATCAGTGAACCTGACCATGATGATGATTTTGATGATGACAGAAGTCCGAAAGGACCTTGGTAGTGCGTCTTTTATTTTAATTATTGTACTCAAGAATATTGAGCAGACACTGTTTGGGCTAGTAATGCCTGACAAGGACCCTCAATAATTCTCATATGCTTTTTAGGTTATATATGTAAATGTGTTAGTAGAATAGATCATCGATTGTGTGTGTGTGTGTGTGTGTGTTGTGAGTGAGTGAGTTTGTGAAAAAGTATTGTAATTATGCTTTAAGAGATCAGAGACTAGAAGGCTCTACTTTGAGGCATCACTTGGTATGTAACATCTTTATTTGAATTAATACTGAAGCCTGCTGGGCCGCCTGTTTGAGGACAGTTGTTCCAAGATCACTATAAGTCGGGATTGTAAAGCGAGTTGAAGACCAGAGGAGTCGTGTGTGTTCTCGTATCTCCCGTGCCCGTGGTGGAAAGTGTGAGGAAGTTCAGCTAAAGTTCAGTAATTCAAGTAAGTTACTGAGTCCATCATCTTAATTGGTATCATATTCTTTCCTCGACATTTTTGGAGCTCCGAGGAAAGAAATTATTGGTTGAGATTTTGTGTATTTGGCAAAGATGAAAAAATCGTTATCGGGATATTATCGCCGAGGGGAAAAAATCGGAAAAAATCGTAATTATCGGGAAAAAATTGGCACATACAAAAATATTCATTTTTTTTCAATTTTTTTAAATTTAAAGCATCTACAGCATAAAATAAATGCATTGACACATAAATATGAAAAAAAAACTAATATATAAGATGTGTAATATCATGTCTAGTGCTACATCACACATAAAACTGAATCCTGTCCTGAATACTAAGTCCCGAGTCTCAACTCAACCTCAAAATATCAACAAAAAATATAATAATGTATCTCATATCATGAGTCATAATGTTATATACAAAGGAATGCACCAAATAACCTATACTACTGATTTCCTCTTCCCCTCTTGCGAGAAAATGGAACAGCTTTCCCTCTAGACGAAGAAGTTGGCGGGGCTGGCAATGGACTCTGTTGTGCTCCAGATCCTGAAGCACCAGGAACTAAAGGAGGCAGACCATGTCCTCTACCAATAGTAGGGGTAGGTGGTGTCACCTCCTCCTCCTATTGTTGCTCCTCCTCCTCCTATTGTTGCTCCTTCTCCTCCTCCTCATGAAACTCATCATTGATTCATCGCTACTAGAAATGGGATCATCAACAAGAGATACATAAACATCATCTAGCTCAAAGTCTTCAGACTTGGATTGCTCAACCTTAAAATGCGGTAGAAAAAGATTAACATGCCTAACCAGTTGTTTTCCTTTGAGTGAAGGATACATTCTTGTTAAGGCCACAGTAGGGGAGTTCAACAATCAATACCTCCAACATCAACAAAGTTCAACAATCAATGCCACCAACATCAAGGTTCTTAAAGGACCTCATACTCTTGATCAAATGCCAATCTCATACCTTTACACATAATAGAATCAAATGGAAACAATGCAAATCCCCAAACCATGAAACCCTGAAAACCATTAAGTCTGCTGAATTTTGAGTGAAATCTAAAATTCTAGTTTCTCCATATGAAATCCAATGAGGTCGAAACTGCCAACAGGGTGTGTCAAGAAAATGAGAGGGCTGCAAAAATGACAAAAAAAAAATCGTTTTTTGAACTTATAGGGTTGCTATTTGATGGGCCCACGATTTTTACTGAAATAATCGCGATTATTTCGAAATTATCGCGATAACGATAATTTCAAATTATCGTTTCAAATTATCGCCGATATTATCGTTTGGTTGAAAAAATCGCGATAATTTCAAATTATCGCGATAAGATCGCGATTTTTTCATCTTTGGTATTTGGAGTAGCATCAGTGGTGCTCTAGCTCCCAAATTTTGTGGAGGGACTAGAGTACATTTGATCTACAAGACTCAGAAATGGATTTGGGAAATTTCATCTGGTTTAGGAGATATTAAATTAATTAATTATTTTAAGTGTATTTCCTAAGTTAAAACTTAGGAAAATAAAATAATTAATCGAATTTAATTAAACATGTGATGAAATTGTCTTAAGTCACATGGATCAATCTTTCTTTTAATCTTAGCCATTGATTAAAGATTTAATCTTGGTCGTTGATTCGTCAACGAGAAAAGTATAAAGGAAAGACTTGGGGTCATTTGTAAGGCACACAGAGGCAGAGCACTGAAGCTAAGCTGAGATTCTAGGGCGGGGTTGCTAAGAATACTCAGAAGTGTTTCAATTGCAGAGAGGGGAATTTAGACCAAGTGGATGATCTGATCCCGGGGTTTAGAATACACAAAGGGACAGGGAAGAGATCAACTCAAGGACAATGCAGAGGAAGGCAGCGACAGCAACAACAGCATGGACAACACAATTTTCAGGAAAACCTTCAAGTGTTGCGCATAGACCCTTAAGGGCAGCGTAGTGACTGCATCACCCATTTTGGGGTAATGCAGTCCCTTCCACGAGCAACGCTGAGGGTTAGGAGGCCATCCAAGGTTGACACAAAGAATTTCAGAGGTTTCAGAGGCTATAGCAGAGCCTTTCAGGGGCAGCGCTGGGGTTTCTAAGCCTAGATCTGATTGAGTTCTGTAAATCCCGTTTGAGGGTGTGGATCAGTTAGTATTTGTGGCCCTAGATCAGCCAGGAGCTGTAGATCTAGAGTTTTCTTTGTCGAGTTTTCCAGATCTGGAACCCAGAGTTGTGTATTCAGAAATATTCTTAATAATAGAACCCTCCAGCAGCCAGAGACCGGTTTTCCCACATTGGGTTTTTCCGGGGATAGTTTGTCCAGAAATAACTGTCACTTTGTCAATGTGTGCATGTGCTTATTCTAGATCTGAATTGGTAGAGATCTGTTATGTGTTTTGGTTTGATGTTAACTTGAATTTATTTAGTTGATAACTTATATAAGTAGGAGGAGCTTAACCAGATTAACAGTAATAATTTTTGCATAAGATATAAGATTAAGAAATTTCTACAATAAAGACTCAATAAAAATCAGATTTTTACAAGTGAAGAAGAGATGTTAAGCTTCCTCAATGCTCATGACCAAGAGAGAGAGAAGAAGCCATAAAAGGAACTCGGCCTTCCTCAAGGATGCTTCTTAATTGCCCACGACCAAAGGAAAAATAGAGTGTCCTCCTTGTTTGACATTAGAGCTCAAAGGTCCTGCAACAATTTGTTAGTAGTTTCTTGAAGGTGAATCCCACAAATTGCTACAAGAAAACAAGTTAGAAAAAAAATGCTACAAAAAACCAACCAAGTATTAGACAAAGAAAATCACAAAATATTGCACAATAATCTATAAAGGGCTAAAAGTTAAAGAGGATGACTAAACTCTCCTCTTTGTTTAGCCATACTTAAACTCTTTAAATAGAAAAATATGATCTAATGAAGCACACTGAAAAGTAAAATATTTTTAAATGATTGCATGCATACATACTATGTCCAAACGAATCCCTGTAAGACACTTTTTCGTAAGATAAACTATGAAAATCCAAATAACAAATGAGAGTTCTTTAGAAGGTCTTCAAGAGTGAGTTGGTATCCCAAAGACTTCCCCTCACGCTTGATCCAAAAAGAATTCTTCTACAATACTCAAGTCACACATTAGTCCATGTGGATTTAGATAAGCAAACAATGAATTGAAACTTTTAAAAATTTATTAAAAAATAAACTAAAACTTTCAACCTCTTGAGCCTACTTTCAAATTAAATGCTAATACAAGATAGCTGTGCACTAGCAAATTCACAAGAATACATGAAAAATGAAATAATTCAAAGCATAGAAAAGATTATATCAATAACTCACAATGCACCATGCTCCAAAGGAAGAACACCCATGAATGGACCCCCCAAGTCTTTTTTTTGATATTCTTGAAGAGTGTACAAAGTAGCAGCGCTTCTGCAAGCACAATAGCTAGTAAACAATATTACAATATGAGAGCCCATGGCTCCATTATATAGAGAGTTGGGAGCAAATCTCAATGAAGAACCAAATGCCAAGTGGTGAGAGGGAGGAGATCACAAGGCAAATTCAAATTTGATAAGTGGAGCTCCAATGCCAAGTGTAAAAATCGAATTTTGGAAAGTGGACATCATTTTCTTCTTTCGTTGTGCCAAATTCGAATTTTATGATGGAATGACAAGTGTATATGGGTGGTAATCCACGTGGGGACAATTTCCCACAAAAAACTCCACCAAATATTCTCCAAAATCCTCCCAAATGTGCATTAACTTCACAAATTCGAATTTCCAAGTAAGCAGCTCTCATTTAATGCCAGAAATTCAATTTTATTTGAGTGCATGTCCTTTCCTTAATTTTAGGAGTTCACATCACCTTGGGATTTCACTTTAACTCCTCCATAATTTTCCACCTCATTTCCACAACATTTAGCATGTGTGGATATTTATTTTTCTCCATTTATTTAATTTTTGGCTTAATTAATTGCTTGATTTTCCACTAAATCTAAGAAAAGTGGGTTTTGAGGGTTCAACACACATTTTTAACTCCAAGTGTGTCATAGTAGAAAGTTGAGGGTGAGAGGTATAATTTTGATTGCTCATACCCCATACAACTTCTCTAGACAACAATTCTCTAGACCTAATCAATTCCACTAAATTTTTTCTATGATCTAGTATGGTAATATACATTGACTTTAAACATTAGGACTCACCCACGACCTCACCATCAAGCCGTATTTTGGCTTTGGGGTAAAATTGGAGGAAAAAAATCAATTATTTATTAAGTCCTGGTGGGGAGATGATAATTAACCGAGTGGAAAAAACCTCCCAAAGTAATACTCACTTGTTGGCAAGGTCCCAGGCTACTTGTTGAAAATACTAAGAGGGGGGTGATTCAGTATTTCTTATCAATTGGCACTTTTAAATATTTTCAGAGCATTAGTTAATCTTCAATTATTCTTGATGTTTATCCAGTAACAACAGTAAACAATAGAACACAATAGGCATATGAATTTTAGGTGGAAAACCCCCTCCGGGTCAAAAACCACCGAACGCTTTTCTAATAAATTCTTTAATCTTCAGCCCTAACTGAAATGAAAGGTACAACTTCCTAGAATTCTAGAAAAGCTTTCTTCTCCAGCGCCCACTAGAAGGACACCCCAACGCCTTGGTTTCTTTAGTAGTCAATTGAATGGATGCCCCGACATCCTAGACCGACCTACTACCCTGAAGTGTTCACAGGCTCCAACCTGTAGGTGACGTCATGCACCAAATTAGCACCTCCCTGCCACCCTATAATGATCAGAAATAAGACAAGAGTGCGGACTCTCGTACCAGGGACAATGATCCACGATACAATATGATTCACAATGATTTTCTTGAATTAGACCAATCACCCAATCACACTATGACCTGCAACCCAACCATAACATTATCCAACAATGACACTTATACCTCCCAACAATTCCTCTCCAACTCTAGGCAGATTGACTCTTTTACAATTTTACAATGATGATTTTTACAATATTGACTTTTGACATGACTTGATACTTGACTTGACACTACTTCTTTGAACACTAGCAGCTGTTGAGGTATTGTTGTGCTTGCTTCAAGTAATGGTACTTTGATGTTGCATTGTCCTTCTAGTATGTGTTTGAGTTGTCCTATTGTGTCCTCCTTCTTGCACGTGCATTAATGAACAAGACCCAAACCAATATACAAACAAAATAGTTACACTGTCCTGCAAACCATATGTCAGAGAAATATTCAAAATTCAAATGTAAATATGTTCAACATTTATGAACAAAACCCAATCAAACATACATACAAAATACTTACATTGTCTTGCAAAAACACATGTCAGAGATGATATTCAAATTAAAATTCAAACACTAATCATACATACCTTGTTGTAGCAGACTTACCCTTGATTGTTGATGTGTTGTCCTTACTGTAGTGATCCTTGAATGCATATTTTTTCTTGCCTTCTAGAAGCTCAATATTGAATTTGCTGTATCGATGTAATTTCAGATCTCCAAGGTCTGAAATTGCATCCTGTGGTATTCCTCTCTGTCCTCTTTCCAACCCCGTATGTCTGATCAATATTGGTTTCTTCAAGAAATAGTTATGCCCAATCTCCTATGATGACCTGTTTATAGACTGGTTCAGTAGAGCGAACTTGTACGAAGTGCCACATGTCACTGTTTCAAACTTTGGCACTGAAAACGATATCCAACAAACTACAATCCGTCCTCTTTCTGTCACTTCTTATGAAATTTGAATCTAATGCTCAGAGAGAAAGTTATGACGATTTTCCCAAGATCACCTGTTTGACATGAAATTGGGGAGCCTGCAAAATCCCTAACTTCCTTAGATCATATCTTTGAAAATATAGCGAACCAATATCTGAAATTTGGTCGCGTGCTTCATCAGGATTTCAGCTCAAATGGGGTTTTTTTTTCAGCATCTGAAGCTTCGCAGAAAAAAAGTTATTGCGATAATGCCACGATGACCTGTTTTAAGTACCAAAATCCTTGCATCAAGAGGATATGAGGGTCACAATTTATATAAATTATTAGGTTGAGAGGGTCTTTAACAAGTGAACGTTGGAGGCATTTTAGGAGTTTAAAAAATTATTAATTATTGAATATTCAATGACCACAAACAATGATTAGAGTCATGCTACAACCCCATGGGGTTTTAGCCCACTAACTGGGGTTACTAACTTCAAACACTAATATCTCTCGAACCGTGAAGAATTACGTGGTGTGCCATATATTAATGGAAACATCTCAACAAGTAGAAACCATCCAAAATATCCTTGACTCAAAATATAGTAAGTTGTCAAGTCAAAATTCCCATGGAAGATCAGGGTAGCCCATTTTGCTGCTTGGGTTGACATCAATGAGAACCACTGATCAACACTACTTAGGCCTCTTACAAACTCAACACTGTCTTAACTCATCATTACTATCATCACTTATTACAATTCCCAGTAGGGCGTGGAATTTGGGTACAAGAGAAAATGATGAGAAGTAGAAGTAGAGTTTAGAAACTCTGGTGATATGATGATATCAGATGGAACAAGTATCCTTTGGTTCATCCTTGGGCATGGAGTCTTCATATAATCATTAGGTGCCACTCTAGTGGTCAACAAACACATCGACAACGACTCAGGTCGGGGTTTGTCACCCTAATCCCCAACCTCTCTGTTCTAGTTGTCTCTCAACAACAGGCTATGGGGGGTAGACCCTATGGAAATGAAATGAAGAAAAGCAAGTTGGGAACCAACTAGTCCGAGAGGTACAGTTGAGTAGCCTAGCACTTGTTTAGATTTAGCAAGATTTATTCAGTTGGATTTATAGATTTGAAACTAGTGCCTTATGGAGTCAACACTTTTGATTTATAACTTTAAGACCAAGTACCAGATAGACATCTGTTGCTTTAATGCGTTACTATCCTATATGAAATGCAATTCCTAGAAGCTATGTGGAATGCATAAATCTTGGTTGATTTTAATTAAATACCTAATCTAAGTTTGACTTTCCCTTAACTATTTTGAAGTTGGGCTCTAAGGTAAGTTGTGGGAAGGAGGCCAATAGAAAGCAAGCGAGGGCTTGATTGATGATACCTTTTGTTGTGCTCCTATCACTCGATGCCTCTGATGCTGCAGAGACTGTGGCTTTAACGACTGCAAGGTCACCGTGTTAACTATTGAAGAGTTGCCTAGGCCCCTCAAGCTAGATGAGAAAGGTTGTCCTAAAAATTTATCAACCAAGCTTATGCTTGGAGGTAAGTTTTAAATATGCAAGACTAACTTCAGATGATATGCAAGGTGAAATTAGAAGACGATTCTTAAAGCGAGATTTTAAAGTACTTAGTTAAAATGATCACTATTGAGTTATATCGCCAAGTATTTGTGGACAATATTCAAGATACAATCTCAACTACGAGAAAAAATGCCAAAATGCTTTACAATATATGTCGCAAAAGGAAATCTACTCAATTGACCTCTTAAGAACAATCACCAATATGATAGATATCAATCTACACCCAAAAATATTCAGATGTATCTAATACTCTCCGCAAGAAACACTTTAATAGCAGTGATCCTTAAATGTGCTTTTTAGGAATTTTTCCACTTATCAAATATGGCAATTTAGAGCAAGAGTAATATTTTAAGAGCAGAACTATAAATGAATCAAATGAGATTGCTAACAGTGAACTTATGCAATTGTGAAATGCAATTAGATTCTAATCTATGTTGCATGGGTTCCCGAATCCAGGGGTGGGGTTCTTGAACCCGTTTCGGGTTCTCGAACCCAAGAACCAGATTCGGGTACAGGTTCTTCTGAAACGAACCCATAAGAACCAGGCTCTTCCTTAAAAAAATTTGGGTGCTTTTGATGCTTAAGGTACTTGGAACCTTGATATTGGGTACTCGGAACCCCAAAATAGGGTTCTTTAGAACTATAAATGAATCAAATGAGATTGCTAACAGTGAACTTATGCAATTGTGAAATGCAATTAGATTCTAATCTATGTTGCATGGGTTCCCGAACCCAAGGGTGGGGTTCTTGAACCCGTTTTGGGTTCTTGAACCCAAGAACCAGATTTGGGTACGGGTTCTTCTGAAACGAACCCATAAGAACCGGGTTCTTCCTTAAAAAAATTTGGGTGCTTTTGATGCTTAAGGTACTTGGAACCTTGATATTGGGTACTCGGAACCCCAAAATAGGGTTCTTTAGGGTTCTTTGTTGAACGATTTTTGAAATAAAAATTTAAATATAAAAAAATCGTGGAAATTCAAAAGGCGAATACATAACCCGTAAAACCTAAAATCACTTCACTCTTCGACGACAACATTCCGTTTGAGACAACAACCATTCGGTTTGACTATTGAGACGACGAGCATTCTCTGGTGTGTTTGGAGCATTCACTGGTGTGCGTGCTGGTGACTGGAGGTTCCCACAGAGACACAATCCAGAAAGATGCAGTCCCTGCTTAAAGATTCACAGGTAGCTCGTGAAGATTCATCGTGCGGCTTGAATTAATTCTAATTTCTGTGTGTTCAAACTTTATTGTTTGCATAACAAAATTAGTAAATTAAAATTTAATTCTAAATAGTAAATCGACCCATGATGTCAAAGATGGGAAAGCTTCCTTATGACGAGTATTAGAATCTTGAAGAAAACACAATAAACAGTCTACTGCCATATAATGTGATTCCAAACTCTTGTTTTTCCACTGTAATCTCCACATTCTCTCATGGCCAACCGACACCACTTGTTTTTCTAATCACTCTTTTCACTGTGTTTTTTTTTTACATTTTTTGCCAATAATGTAACTTTTGGCCTTCTCTTTCCCTACCAGAGTTTTGGGCGAAATTGGCTTGGGGCCAGATTTACAAGTATGTGTAAACTCCAATTTTTATTTGATATCAAACTAGAAATTTTTAAATTTCAATGTAAATGCTGAATGTTCAATGATGTGCATGTTTAAATCTTTAAATCTTTAAATCATAAATATTTTAGTTACACGCACACACACACACACACACACACACACACACACACACCCCCGATGAACCCACGCACCCTTTTCAAAAAGTGATGCACCCATCCCCGTTCCCACATTTCCTAGCAACATAGATTCTAATCATGCATGTATGCAATGCACAATGAGAAGCAACTATGAAAGATGCAATTAAAGAAGAGCTGAAGTATAGATGTTTAATAAGAGATGCAAAGGCTATCTTTGACAATATATGAATCAAAGAACCAATACCATCCTTCTACCAATCTGCTGCCCCTATGTTAGTGATTAGCTTTAATAAATATGCACCAGACTCTTCAAATATACCAATATCAATAATAAATATCAGTCCTTAAAAAATTAATTGTCAAATGCAGATGAGGAAAAATCAATGTACAATATGCAAATGTAGGACTAGAAGCAATATACCACAGAGATGCTACTGCAGAAATGAATTAGACTTCTGCCAGTTTAGGATCAGTTAAGCCAATACCGTTAGTTCAGAAAATTATTTGAGCAAATCCAATGTAATCAAACCCTCTTGAAAGTGATAAGGAGCCTCCGTAAAACAGTGAAGGTTAGATGCTCCTAGAGCTAGGCTTCCAGTTATGCTTACTGCTTATGAAATATTATCAATCAATTCAAATCAGCCTACTGCAAAACCAGATCTCAAGAAACCACTGCTAATCAAAGAGATAAGCTGGCTGTAGCTTGCTTAATATGTATATCAATCCACTGAAGATAGATCGGTTACAAATGTAAAAGAATAAGAGACAATGAACTGTAAGAAATCACTGTATCAGACCTCATAAGCTCAGAAAACACCACTGCAATAGTGCAATCAGTTACTGTAATAATATTATCAGTCATCCAATGTCAAGATCTATCACTAAAGACGCATAAGACAAGAGCAAGACACTTAGATTATCGCTGTAATTATTATGCAGAGATTTTTTCAAGGGTGTTTTCAGACTTAAGTTGTGCATTTTCTTGAGATTAGGGTCTGCAAACTATGACTTCAAATTTGCAATGCTAGACAGTCAACCAATATGCCACGATGGAAAGAGGTAAGGTCTTGAGAGCCCACAGCTAGGCAAAAAGAGATAGTTTGATGTTTGAACGTGACCCTTAGCCCAAACAAAAGAGTAAAAAAAACTTTACCCAAATGAGATCAGGCCTGCAATCAACGAAAATTTGTTCATAAAAATTTATGACCATAGATTTAATATAGCAAATTTTCACTGTAGAACCAATGTCAAAATCCTCCAAAGATTTTGCTAAGCCTGCAAATTGAACAGATTAGTCTAATAATAATAAAAAAGAATTGAACCTGATTTACCCTCAAATGTCTGTGGCAAGAGTTAATGAGCCCACTCAGGCCTTGCATTAAAGGTATAGGAGCCCAGCTAGGCTTGCGGCTGAGGATAAGGGACTTTTAAGGCTATGACAGGTATGGAAGAAGGATACCGCAGCAAGTGGGAGGCCTAGGAGAGGAAGCGGGTCAAATGAAGGGTGAAAAAATGCCAGGAATGAGGTTGCGGAGCAGTTTAAAGGGCTGGTGTTGCAGAAAGGGACAATCAAATGGAGCCTAGGGCTCACGGTAGGCACAGGTAATACCTTTAGAGACTGCGCTGTGGATGAGGGATAGCCCTAATGGCTGCCGCAAGGAGATATAAGGCTGGTGGAGAGGTTTGCGGCTCAAGGAGGACTTACAGTTAGCTGAAACAAGCCTAAGATGAGCTCAAATAATGTCTTCAAGCCTCTGGTTAGCGGTTTCCAAATGGGGCCAGACGTAGATGCAATAAGGATAAAATGGAGCGGATCTAAGCCTCAAAGGCTAGATCGGAAGCTAAAAACCCTTGCGGCCTTGAAGAGGAGTCCAAAATACCTTGTGGCTGTCTTGATGGGAGGATTTAGCCCTCAAACCCTAGCTGTAAGGCTAGGAGAGGGTTTGGCCCTTTGAAAATTTAATCCTTTCCAAAAATCGAAGCACCAAGACACCTGCAAAGATTTTCAATGTACAAACCCTTACCTTTCTGCTTCAAATCTGTAAAAATCCATTTTAGAAGCCTATAATTATATACAATTCTAAAAAAAAAATAATATACAGGGTTTTGAGAAAATACTTATAAAAATTATTTACAAAATTTATTAGATCCATACTAATGGATCTGAGGAGTATTAGTCCAGCTCCGCTCCCAGATTAGTAGAAACAAGCTCTTCCTATCCAGATCTATCAAATAAGTACAATATATAAGTGATTTTAAGATATAAACGAGATTTAAATGAGGCACTAGCTAAGAAACCCTGCAAGAAAGTCTTCGTTAGATAAGTCTTGGGATTCAACCAAGAAGGCTCTTCAGTTCTTATGCTTTGGGAGTTGGCTGGTCCAACTGAGGGCTTCCCCTCACGTCCAAGATTTCGGATATAAAAAATCTCTGCACACTCAAGATCAAGTTGCTAGATCGATAAAGACATAAAATGACAATATAATCATCAAGAATTAGAGATACCTGCTAATTCAATTGGATTAAAATGCTACCTTATATCCAATAGCAAACGCAAGATATCTGTGCAATAAGTCATTCCACGAAGGCTAATGATCAACAACTTCTAAAATATTATTCAGCAGAGCATTAGGAGCAGTATTACCATAAGAAGTAGGAGAGAAACACCACCATCAATGAAAACCCCAAAGACTTTTGCATTATTATTATTCCAGAAAAATTACAAGAGAACTTCGAGAGCCAGTACACGATTCTAAGATCGGATCCTTTGAAAAGAAAATGGCTTCAAATTTATAGATAAATTCTTCAAATGGCTAGTTGGCTTGATCCCCGTCAAAGTAGTCTCGACTGTTGATAAATATTTGATTATCTTTTAATCTCCACCGTCGAAAATCTTTATTTTTGAGGAATTTTCGAATTTATCTATTAATTCATTTCTAATTAGCTCAAAATTAATTATTTTGAGCTAATTTCCTCAAAAAATTGACTTTTACTTAACCACCAATGCCCAAGGGTCCAAATTTTCTTGAAATTTTCAATATTCCCTTGGTGGGAGATCTCCAAAAATTAATTTCTTTAGGACCCATGAATTTTTCCTTTTGGAGAATTTATTTTCCCTAGGGTTTTAATTTTGACTCTAATTAATTAAATTTTCGGCTTATGGTTTTTTTTTAATTTATTTTTGCTAAAAAACATAATTAATTGACATGAGGGGATTAATAATTTTTCCACCCTCTAATATTTAATCCATAATGCTAAAATATTATTTACATAAGATAATTACATTTCAACCCTCAAAGGGAAAACACCCGTTTGTTATAGACCCTCAATTTTTTACCCAATTCTGCGACTCAATATGATCTAGTAGACCAAGTGATTTGTAATAAAATAATTTAGCCAATTAGCTAAAATTATTCCCAAGTCACTTTTACAAAAGACTCGATTAGAACACTAGGACTAGTGTTGCGGGGGAGCGGCTCCCTCTCGAATTACGCTCACGTTGGGAGGGAACCGGGAGCGCACTCTTGAAATTGCTCCCGCCGGGGAGTGACTTTCGGGAGCGAACTAGGGAGCAAAATTTTCGCTCCCCAACCTTCTTTGCAAAAAAAATTCCAAATTCAATATTTTTTCAAAGAAACAGTGCTTTTTGTGTGGGGCAACCTAATAATCAAGCCTATGGCCCTAGTATTGATATGCTATTCATGGTACTATTAAATTCTTAAAGTAAAAGTGGCATTCTCCTTAATCTTCATTTTCATCATTTTACTTAAATTTTTAACTTTACCATGAAATGACTCAGGATGTTTGAGAGTGGTTTCGACATCATTGGATTTCATATGGAGAAAGTAGAATTTTAGATCTCATTCAAAATCCAACAGACTTATCAGTTTTTCAGGATTTTAGGATTGGGGGGATTGCAATGTTTCCATTGGATTTTGTCATGTATTAGTGTATGGAGCTTGTATTTAATCAAGAGCACCAATCCCTCTATCTACCTTGGTTAGTGACATTGGTTGTCGAACTCCTCTATCATGACCCTACTAAAAATGTACCCATCACTAATACAAAATCTTGATGTGACATGCTATGTTTTTTCTATCTTATGTTAATTCTTAGAGGGTGATATTAATGACAAAGATCCCTATACAGAACCAGAGGTAATGACAAAGATACCTCTGGATATTAATGGTTAGAGGGTGATATTAATGACAAAGATCCTAATTTTCCAACAAGACTAAAAAATTAAACATTTCTCGTGGCGGCAAGAGGCCCAAGCATTAGATATAGATAATAGATTTACTTGTCTTTTCTAGTTTCTAGTAGTTTTTATAATTGTTGACTCTTTCATATTTATTATGATATTTTTTGTAAACAATATACGACAATTTAAGCTTGAAGTTTGAAGTTGGAAATTATAACTCATTGGTAGTGAGTGGAAGGGAGTGATGTATGTGGTGTCAAGAAGCGGGACCACATGACCAAAATCAAGATTTCCCAAGTAGTGCCACCTCTAAAGCTAGTAGCCACTAAAGGAGATCCCATTGGACTGAAATACAAGGTTAACCATCAAATTGGACAGAGGAGACAAGGGTACAAACCAAGCCCACTCTTTCCGCTAAATCCCCCTACTAATCCGTGCCCAAAAGTGTCGATGATAAGTAACCAAAAATACCTAACTACACAACAAAAAGTCATACCTTCAGGGTTGGGAGGCCCACCTTCAAACATACGATCATAACAGATGGGCGAAAGAGCATACGACTGGTTTAGGTGGCAGAGATAGTGGCACATTGAGCTATCTGGGGGCTGCAAGGGGCTGCTCGCTGTCGTCTAAGGACCATTTAGGAGAAAATTCCCCCCTATGGATATCACCCATAGGTGGTGGGTAACAAGCCCGCTATGTTAATGTATCCATCCACTTCATGTTCCATTCCAGAACCATGTGGAAAAGCATCTTGCATCAACATCATGCAAATGATCTGGTCACCCACTAGCTAAATGCCCTTTTGGGATATGGTTAGGTACCCCCTGATCGGGGTAAAAAAAAGCTAGTCCTGGGTAACCAACTAACCAAGTTGTCACTTGGAGCCAGGTCAATTTTCCCTGACCAATGGTGAAACCCTGGGCCCATTTACCATTCCCCCATGTCGTCTCATTGCACTTGAATGGTAAAAATATTTGCCCAATGCTTTGAGGCACTCACTCTATCCACTAGCCAAGTAACCCTTGGCAATGTGGTTAAAACCTTATGACCGGGGGAGCACTATGGGCCCTGATGCTATCTGGGCCATTATCCCTAGCCACATTACATGGCACTCGGTTAATACCATTGACCTAGGGAGAATGTCTTCCTTGAAGCTACAATATCAACACTCCCTCTCAATGAGGGAGGCATTCTCAACCTCTCCAAGCTTGTTCTGAAGTGTACAAACCTCATCCGAGATAAAGGCTTTGTGAGAATGCCAACAACTTGCTCATACATAGAAATATATTGGAGCCTCACTGCTCCCATTTGTACCATGCCTTGGACGTGGTGGTACTTGATCTCAATGTGCTTTGAGCTGTCATCATGGTCATCTCCAACACCTGACCAAACAATCCCATGAGCAACTTTTGATGCCACACTACTTCACAACTCATAGATTAGTTCTAATATACTCAACCTCTACAATGCTGAGTGCGACAAATGTCTATTTCCTTTGATCCAGATCTCTTCAAAGTTCAGCTACTGGAATTAACCAAGACCTTTTACTTCTGTGATGTTAGCAAAATTGCATTTAAAAGAGCATAAAACAACCACATGTGCATGCTTAAAGAAGAGGAAACATAATGACGATCAACAAATCAAGAATACAACACATTGATAACGGAGTTCACCCAGTGTGGGTTGCGTCTATGGGCCCGGGGTCAAGAGAGTGGAGGCCGCTTCATTAATTGCTACAAATGATGATGATGATGTACATGGTATGTTCTTTATCATAACAAGGACAAATACTCTTAATAAGAGTAACTTGTTTCTCCACGAGACGTTCTCCCTACAGAAACTCTCACTCAAAATGGGTCTTCCTTTCGCATGACAAGCTAATAAAATCTCACAACAATGTGGCAACAAGTATCCCTCAACGTAATGTAAATCAGGGATCTCAACAATAAGACATCATCTCAGCAAAACAAAAAGAAGCATAACATAACTTCATCATATATCTCCACTTTAGAATATTGGCCGAAAAATAGAAAGCTCAACTGCTGAAATGGACTGCACCATTGAATTCCTAAAAATGAGTGGTGTAAAATTCACTGTCAACTTGTCCAAATCTGACACCATCAAATTCTGGACCCTTGTGAATCTTTTAGATTCCTCATGATTCCATAAAGATTCCTCTCCACCGATTGACTGGAGATTGCTACTCAGATGACAAATTTGATCTATTCGTCACGATCCTTGCGAAATTATGAGAAAAATGAGTTAAAGTCGACCAAATTTTGACACTAGAAAAATTCAACCTCCAAGGAATCTTTTAGATTCCTCAAGATTCTTCAAAGATTCCTCGTTGTGGGGCACTTGCAATTTTGTTGCTCAGATGGCGAATCTAACTTCACCATCGCGCTCTTTGCAAAATTATGACAAAAATGACTATAAACTTGATAACATTTTGTCACTGTAAAAGTTTACCTCCCACGAAATCTTTACGACATCTTGAGATTCTCAGGTTCAGGGTTCTGTCGTCCCTGCAAATCATGGTTCCACTCAATCTAGGTTTCGCCTGTTCGCTCCAAGGTCTGCTCCGCTGCCTCCATCAAATGAAATGAGCAACTTATAAATGATTTGCTGGGCAGACCTTACCAAGTGCTTCATTGGCACATTGGTAGAGCGGCTAAGTTTGGGGGATGGAGGTCCCAAGATCGGAGCTAGAGCACATCCAATGCTACCCAAAAATCAACATGATTTCCTCTCCAAGAGGGAGAGGTTTTGGCCCTGGCTTGAATATCCTAAATTTGTGTCTCTTGTTTTTGGTAATTGACTTGATGAAAGACATAATAAGCTAAGAAGAGAACACATAAGTAAAGGAAGTAAGCTCACAAGTAATTATGAAGAAGAGAATTTGAATTAAATATTTCCCTACCTAATTCTCAACATCGTATCAGAGCTAAGGTGTTGAAGACAAGGGCTACTTGACAAGGAGACACTCAAGGAAGCAAGGATCAAAGTCGAGGTCAAATTTTGCATTGAAGAGTCAAATTAGTTTGTAAGGAATATCGTTCAATCTCATTCAAAGGATTCACTCATCAAGGAGATAATCTTTGTCATCAAAGATTTATCACTCTGAAGACATTTTTGGAAGACACATCATCAAGCGCCATCCAACATTATTCAACACCTTTGAAGACATCTACATTGGAGAATTCAATCTAAGAGGGAGTTCCTATAGTCATCTTCATCATCATCATCAAGGAAGCTGCTAGAAGGAGGAAGTCACTCTATTCAAGAAAGTATCTCTATGACCTCATCTAAATCTGTCAAAATGGCTTATTGCAAAGAGAGCAACAAATTGGTTGGGTCATCAAACTTTTGTGCATGGAAGAAGAGGACATATTTGAATGTAATCGAAGATGAAGTTATGGGCTACATCAAAGGATCCACAATTCAACCCTCAAAAGAAAATGCTCCAACTCATGCCAATTACATGAAAGGATAAATCAGAGCCCAGAGGATTCTCATAGAATCCATTAAGGACTCACCCATACACTATATATCAAAACTGGAAACTGCAAAAGAAATATATGAGAAAATGGTGGAGCTATTCTATGTGAGTATTGCAGGAGAAGCAATCTCTCTGAGACAAGAACTATACAAGATGAAATTGTCAAGAGAGGAAGGAATCACTTCATATTTTATGAGGATTTCTGAAATAAGAGACCAACTACGCGAATTGGGAGAAGTAATGTCTAATAGTGAGATGACTACAGTGGTGTTGAATGCTCTTCCGAAAGAATGGGGAAGCTTCCCTTCAAGCTTATGTGGGAAGAAAGAAATTTGGTCCTCCAAATAAAAGGAGATATTTGGACAAGGTACGATTTTTTGATGTAATGAACTTGGGCATTATAAAAGGGATTGTCTTAAATTAGAAAGGGACAAGAGGAAAAGGGAAGAAGCCCATGTCACAGAAGAAAGGGAAGAACCTGATGCAAAGAAAACTAAGAAGGAAGAAGTGAAAGATCTCTACTATGATTGAGATCATCTTCCTCTTTAAGAGATTTTTGTCTGTTGTAAAATAATATGAAGCATTGTACATTAATGGCATCATGACAAAAGCATGAAAGGAGCACTTGCCATAGGAAGATGTCCGCAATACAGCTATGAAAGAAGTAGCTCCTAGAAACCTCACTGATAACTACATTAATTGAAGGAAGTCATCAACATCAAGGGTCATCATTTAATAATCAATATGGAAATAGGTGTTGACATTTTTCTAATGGAGTCCTCTCTGGATTCACTGAATAGAAAGAAAGCAAAAGGTTTCATCGGGAATTCTATCTTGCGGAGTTCTGAGATTAGAACATGATGACATATTGATGAAGCAGGTCAAGGGAATGAAGTTCTTCATTCTAGTGAATTTGCTGCAGGATGACTCAAAAGGAAAAAGGATGAGGTACATATATCTATATACTGGATGCTATGAAGTCATGTCATATTGTTGCAGGTGATAGAGTTCTATATTTAGAAGTATGGTCAAAGGAAGGAGGATCTCTTCTAGTGCACAGGTTGCCACTAACAGATGAAATCAAATATGTCCTCATATGGGATATGAGGTGGTTGTATACAAACAAGGAACTGGACACTGGAAGTTCCTCGGAATGAAGCTGTGTGGAGAAAGGAAGGAAGAGATTATGAAGTGCAACCATGTCAAGAGGCGGTTATCATCTGGAAGCCAAGAAGATGTGACTAGGAGATCTCCTTGGAAGATATGTGGACTCTGATAGAAGTATGGTAAACAAGAAGACCCTTGACAATACATATATTTAGGAGTTGTGTCAATCAGAATAGAGGATGTCAATGCCTACAGGAAGATGTCATGGTGAAAGATCATCACTGAGGTAACTTTTGATTTAAAAGTTCTTATGTATATGTTTATCGGGATAAGTTTATGCAGGGTTGGCAATCATGTGGAAGGATGTAAGATCCTTGGGAGATGATTCGAAGGAAAGCAAAATAGCATAAAGATGGTCTAGATGAGAACAACTGATGAATCACTTTCTGGTGGATGACATGACTCATGGATGAAAGTGATGGATGATCTTATGCCCTATGAAGCCAATGTTAAAGATTCCTCAATATTGAAATCCATGACATCAAGGGAGGAATTCTTCATAAGCAGCTGTGAGAATTTCTAAATGTTACTTTATGCAGAAATTCTACTATTAGATCTGGTTATACTTCTGCTACTTAAACAAGTTATTAATGATGAAATATTCAAATTAACATCGAGGTAAACACATAACAGACTTTCATCGATTCATATCTAAAAGCATAAATACATGCACACATAGACAATGTGACACACAAGATTTTTTGGACAACTGTCCCCAAAAAAACCCAATGCGGGAAAATCGGTCTTTTGGTTGCTGGAGGGTTTATATTATTATGTAGTTTCGGAATACAACAAATTTGGGCACCCTATTGGTTAACTAGACAGAGAAAAAGATAAATCTACAGCTAACCAGTTGTTCTGAGACCAAAAGATTGACTGATCCACATCCTCTAACGAGATTTACAAGACTTAGCCAATCTCTAGCCCTAGAAACCCCAGCGCTACCCCTGAAGCCCCTACGTCAGCGCCTATCAGCCTCTCTGTGCCTCTGCGTTGGCCTGGAGAGGGTTGCGTAACCCCAGAATGGGTGATGCGGACCCTACGCTGCCCTAGAAGGGTCTCTGCGTAACCCTGGAGGGTCCCCTGCTGCCTAGTGCTGCCCTAGAAGGGCTTGCATAGCTAAAGCTGCTCTCTGCGCTGTGCAGCTGCTGCGTAAATGCTGTTGCTGCCTATGCTTCTCTGCACTGCCTCTGGTTGTTGCTCTCTGCCTCTTGTTGATTCTTGGCACTGAGATCAGACCATCCCCCTTGCCAATACTACCCCTCTCTGCAGCTGAAACACTTCTGAAAATGTTTAGCAAACCCGCCCTAGAATTTCAGCTTAGTCTCAGTGCTCTGCCTCTGTGTGTGTGTTCTCCAACTGACCCCAAGCCTTTCCTTTATACTTTCTCGTTGGGAAACCAACGGCCATGATCAGATCTTGAATCGATGGCTAAGATTAAAAGAAATCTTGATCTGTGTGACTTAAGTCATTTCCATCACATGTTTAAATTAATTACCTTTAATATTTTAATTTTCATAAGTTAGACTTAGGGTCCTTAATTAAAAATATTAATTAATTATTTATCTCCTAAACTGGATGGAATTTCCCAAATCCCTTTTTGGGTCTTGGAGATCTCATGTACTCTAGTCCCTCCACAAATTTGGGAGCTAGAGCACATCCGATGCTACCCCAACACTTAAGGAAACTCAACACTCCCTCTTAGTGAGGAATGTGCTCTAGTACAACTCTGCTTCACCCCAAAGCTCTGCACTGATCTTTGGTGTGGGTCTCTACGCTGATGCTGGACCTGCTTCCCTTCACCACTCTGCCGGTGCTGCTATTCTGTACTGTTGCCCATGACGCTACCACCGCCACTGCCACTGCCACATCTGTACTGCAACTCCCTCTCAATCTGTTGCACTATGCTGCCAACTACTGCGCTACAACTTCAGTTGCTGAGAGAAACAACTAAAGTTCTTGCCCAATCTTTGACAGACAAGTCAATTGGGTTGCATCTTCATCACTGAAGCTCCATGGGCTGTTGATCTCTGTTGACATCTGGAGACAACTACACAGCTACAGCTTTGCACTTGGTAAGAAGACCTCCACTGTGTTGCTGAAGTCACATCAGCCCCTGCACTGAAATCTCCCACGCTGCTGCTATGCTGTGCTATCCTCGTGAAGCCTCTACGCTGCTGTAGCTCTACTCTCTGTAAGCAGCTCTTCTCTACACTGTTGAAGTCACATCAGCCCCTATGATGTTGCTGCATCTGCACTGCATTGCTCCTATCAGCCTTCAGCTCCGCCTCTGCTTCATCCGTGATTCTCTGCACCCACTGCTCCACTTGTCCCGCTACTATCTTAAGGCTCCCGTAGCTTGGATGTGATCCAAGAGATGAGTTGCTCAAGGATCCCACCCTTACTTTGTAGCTCCTCTACAGATTCATGTCGCCCCACTTTCGTGGTTCATGAGCGCTCATGGATACGTCATCTTTTGACACATCGTTTGCCACAACAGCCTTGGAAGTAGAAGCTTTCTTGTCCTTATTTTTCTGTGGACAATTGCTGGTAAAATGTCCTAGTTCGCTTGTTAATTTCTGAACATGTTCCATGCCATTTCAGATTAGGGCACACAATACTGAAGCAGATAGAACATACTACTAGATCGATGGAAGACAAGCCAAAACAAAGATAAAGAAAGGGGGTGTTACGGCGATCAGTAGGATGCTTCTACCAACAAAGTCTCCAATAGGTCATTCAGCCAAGTGTGTCACACATAACCCATAACAACCCAAACAAAGAACTCCACAAATACGTAGCACCAAGAGCGCAGCTCAATTGCCATCAAGAGAGAAGAAAATCCTCCACACAATTGTGTTTATAATGAACTCCAAGTCTCTCCATTATATAGGCATCTTTGGGGGTGTGTGACACGCTGTTTAAGACATTTAAGTCTATATTATATTCCAGGCCGACCTAGCACATAAGTGGAATAAATTTAAAGTACATGTTCTGCTCATCCGATTGAGATGATCTTTAGATCAATCTTACACCTCTCCGAAAGAGGAATCCAATAAAAATATTGGGATTGTCATCTGAGCAGCACAATCCAGAGTTTGGACCTAGTTGTCCAATTTTAGCACTCCCTTTCAACTAGGGAGAACTCTGTCCACTAGTGCAATCCAAACATCGTGCGTCATCCCGTCGTAACTTGCTTTGCTGGCTTCTTTATTTCAGAACAGAAGTGGGTCAGCCACAAAGACATCATACCCAGCTAACAGATTCAGCCCAGAGGTCCGAAACCTCTATAGGACTCACAAAGAGTCTCATACCAACCCGGGCTGGTCGGCATTTCTATCTCCTTCATGGCGTGGAGTGTCCAAAACTCCCACTCGGGATTCAAGAGAGTCACATACTAACCCGAAGTCGATGGAGGTTCAAAAGAAACCTCGCTAAACTCGATCCCAGACTGCAAGTGGTTGGACACGTGCCATCCTAGACATAGAGAGTACGGAAATCTCCAATGCGTCCATCGGTCTTGCTATGGTCTCTATTCACATTTCCCACCTCATTGGCCAAATGAGAGGTACTTCCCATGAGTCTGAAACTCCATGGGTAGGATGCATACGGGGCATAGATTAGAGAGAGGTAGACCATCTCAATATCATCACGGTGAGGTAGAAGCATACCAACTAGGTTCGGCAAGCCTAGCCCTGTGGTTTCTTATAGCACCAAAGCTATCCCCAAAACCTCCTTCGAGCTCCCGAAGCTCATCGTCCAACAGGACCCTCAGAATAGGGTCGTTCCATGTTTCCAAGATTCTCACAGAAGGTTAGGAACATGACCTTCCCCAAGGGCATTGTGAGAATATCCGCGACCTGCTCGTTAGTTCCTATATGATCGAGCCTTACAGCGCCTCATTGTACCATATCCCGGATAAAGTGGTACCAACCATCATCATGCTTGGATCAATCGTGGAACCCGAGATTCTATGACAAATGAATCCCCCTCTGGTTATCACAAAGGATAATGGTGGCATCTAGCACATGCTCGAACAACTCACTGAAGAGCTTTTTCAACCAAGTGACTTTACAACGAGTCATACATGCTGCAATGTATTCGACCTCAGTGGTGCTCAAGGCTACCGACTTTTGTGTCCTGCCCGAAGCAGATCTACTTGTGAAGTAGCATCCAGATGTGCTCTTACGATCCACCACACTGCCAGCCCAATCGACATCAGTATATCAAGGAGTGTCATGCTCCCGGCAGTGTAACTCAGCCCATGGTCTATCGTGCCACAGAGATATCTCAAGAGTTTCTTGGCACCAACCCAGTGAATGTTATGATCAACCATGTGTTGACTCAAAGTGTTCACAGCATACGTCTGGACGGATGTTCACTAAGAACAAAAAAGCCCCTACGAGTTGACAATACTCAATAGGATTTGCTAACATGGGCCCAGCAGCGCTGCCACTCAACTTCTTAAAGTTCAGTTCCATCGGTGTCGACACAGACTTATAGTCCACCATACCAAAAGCTTCATAATGTATTTTCCTTGAGAAAGGAAAATCTCGCCTGGTCTCTGCCAGACCTCCGGGCCTAGGCATCAGTCTTAGGTCTTTCATCTCGAACTCAGCAATGAGCTCCCTCTTACACTGATGAATGAGAGGGTCATCACCTGTTAGGAAGAGGTCGTCCACATACAACACCAAAATGAGAGGCTTCTCTCTATCAACCTTGAAGTAAAGGTTCGGATCAGCATTACTACGAGTGAAGCCCGACTTCATCAGGCAGCTATCTATCCTCTCGTACCAATATCTGGGCGCTTGCTTCAGCCCATAGAGGGCTTTCTTCAACCTGCAAACATGGGTGTCCCAATCCTGGACTTTGATCCCTAGAGGTTGCTCTACATACACCTCTTCCTTTACCGCACCATGTCAAAAAACGATCTTTCCATCCATCTAATGAAGCTTCCGTCCTTGCGTATTAGCAAGGGAAATAATAGATTATGGGTGCTATAATAATCAATTCCTTCCTAGAGAAGTCTTAGGCAACACATTTTCCCATCAAATCCATGCTTGATCTTATATCGAGGTGACAACAACTATGTTCTATGGTCTAGCAACCATATCCCAGACATCACCCTTGCATCCTTGCAGACTTTGATGCTTTACAGTTTCTTCAAGTGATCTAGGCTCATATTGTACTCATGGCAGCTAGATACCCCTGGTATTTATATGGCTTCTTGGTTTTCTTCTGGAATTTCCCCCTCTGAAGCCATATGTCTTTGAGCCATGAGGATCTTCTTTCATTCAGCAATTATACAAATGTATTCTCCCTCTTAATGCCAGCTTCTCGAGAGAGAGAAGACATCTATCTTAAATGAGGGCACCCCAGACACCAACTTGGAAATGGGATCTTGTTCTCCCATAGTCAAAGCCATCCAAACAAGCTTTGTTGATCATGGTTCAAGACTCCAACAACGTGATTGAAGGCTGCAAAAAAACTTCTCAGTGCACACTTCCAAGTTTATCATAAGACTGATACTGTCACAAGCTTACTGCTATTATGAATCTTGCAACGATAGGTGTGTGTCTATGTCAATGTCATAATGACAGTGACATAGAATCACAGATTACTTTCTTAGCTCTTCAAATTTGCGGCTATAGAAATACACTATGACCTGTCATCACTATTATATCGTTATCATAAAGATACTGACAGAACTGTTGTCAAACATCTTGTCATAGATGTACTGTCACAACGGTCATGGAGAAACTGTCAATAAGAGAATATTAAAGTCACTCTCATATGAATGCTGCATGTATCATGAGCAAGATTTATGTAGCATAAGCACATATGAATCAAGGTATTCATCCAAGTTACTGTCATAAGTGAAACTTCTGTCATGGATACACTGTTCACATATCACTGTATATAATCCCAAAATCTCAGCAACTCTCCTTTTTTCATCAAAGTGACCTGTATCTTATGGACAATCCAGAGCCTTCAGCCACCTTACACTTGCTCTGTGCTCCTTCGAATCCAACTCCTACTCGTCTGGCTTTATCATCTGAACCCTGCTTCAATACATACTGTTTAGGAATGAAGTCATGATCCCTAAGATCATAAATGGGAATCAAAGATTTAGAATCTACACTGCATCTTCTTGTGCCATCTTGTCATATCACATCAACCTTAGTCCATTTGTAGTTCACAAATAGTACTCCATCAACAATATTATCTGAAACTTTTGACATCCTCTTTTCTAATGCTGGAAGCACACACCAATCGCCTAGCCGCCAATTAGCATGTGAAAAACATGATAATGGCTTAGCTGCTTAGGGTCCTGTTGCTTTTCAGGGATGACACTTGATTGAGAATTGTAAACAGGATTTTCTACAGCAATCCAACGGACGCAAACTAATCCCACTTCCACATCACATACATAAACCGCTCCGGTTTGAATTCCGACGGATTCGGCCAGACCCGAGGATCCATCCCTATGCCTGCCACGTAGAAATTGACGAACGCGTCGGCGGGGACCTTGTAGCCGACAAGTTCGCAGGGCTGGGTGACAGCGTGGCTGAGGACAAAGTGCCCGGGAGGGTGGCGTCTCAGGGTTTCCTTCACCACGACCTCCAGATAAGGCATCCGCCGCAGGTCGTCTTCCTCCACTGGTTTCCCCCTACCAGTGACGCTAACAATCTCGTCCTATAATCTGGCCTGTATATTTTTATGGATAACTAGATTTTCCATCAGCCACTGCAGGGATGAAGTGGTCGTGTCGGTGCCAGCGTTGATGAATTTTGAACACAGGGTCACGAGCTTGTCGTCGTCAAGTTTTCGACCGCCGTCCATTGTCAAATTGAACGGTGTGTCCACGTAGGCGACGCCGGGCAGAAGCAGCACATCGCAGCGATGGTTTATGAAAGCGAGCAGAGTTTTTTTATTTATTTATTTTTATTTTTCCTATGACGTATGTCCTTTATCCACGACTGGCGTCACCGGTAGAAGAATGCCGGAATGGGTAAGGTTTCATCGAGAAGTCTACTCGTCAAGAGGGCCTCCCGCAGGGCACCCTGAACGGCTTTTACTGTCACCTCGTCTAGATTGCTACCAAAGCACATCCACAGCAGAATACAGAAGACCTCGCTTCGAAACTACTCCATGACGCTCATAGCTCCCTCGTTGTGTGCCGCTTTGTTCCTCAAATTTTCCACGAGGCAGCCGATGCCCCATTCCCTCACTTCCCCGAAGGCCTTCATCGTCGAAGGGCTTAGGGCTTCGCTAACTAGATTCCTGCGAAGACTCTACCAAAGCGGCTCGTATGCGGCCGAATTGATGTTGTGCTGGTTGCTGCTAAAGATTTTCCGCAACCCGCGAAAGGGTGGGCGGTCAGAGAACATGGAGCCCTTCTGTATGAGTGCCTCGTGGGCAAAGCTCGCGGGTGGCGATCATCACCAGAGGTCGGTGACCGAGCCACATGGTGCATATTGGGCCGTATCTCTCTTGGAATTTCTTCACTGAGCTCTCGAACGTGTCGCTGGAAAATCCAATCTGAAGGAGATTCCGTACAATCAGCAATGCCAGGGGAGCCTGTGGAAGGTTCCTGTGGAGCTAGACCTTCCAGAGATCTAGTCGGAGGAAGATTAAGGAAATTACGAGCCCGAAATTCAGAAACGACGGCTCAACAGACTTAGTCGGCTCTTTTTCTGCGTGTGTTGGATTAAATTTGGTTATGCGGGTCCATAAATTCGACCCTCCACTACCTGCCCAGATTTTCAATGTACACGGCATCCAAAAACTGATGAGACCATTCTGTCAACAGCTTCCTCTAATTTGCCTACAACGACAAATTCCATGCCTGTTTGCTAGCAGGTTTGAAATCAAGTTTCGCAGGATTCAAAGAACTTTTCTGCCTTTTCTTATTTTCCCCGCTCTCGGCTTCGACCTTTCTCTTAGCCGCCAATGCTTCCGAGATATTTTTATCACCAAATTCTGATCATGAAATATGGGGGTTTCGATAAGCTATAGCCCTCACTTTTAATTCAATATTTTCTTCAGGCCTATTTTTCATACACCCGTCTTTTAATGATGGCTTGCATGTGGATTGGTTGAACCTTCATTTCAGTTCCTCGGTCTACAACACAGACTTCTTTACGCTGAAGGTTAGGGCACACGTATTTTGCTAAAGGTTAGGGCACATGTATTTCGACAGCATCAAACAGTCCTTTATCTTGCTACCCTAAATTCTCAACAAGTTGGGCTTTGTCTTCACCTTAGCCCTGATACCATCTTAATTTCTAAACATGTTCTATGCCATTTCAGATTAGGGCACACAATACTGAAGTAGATAGAACATACTAATAGATCGATGGAAGACAAGCCAAAACAGAGATAAAGAAAGGTGGCATTACGACGATCAGCAGGATGCTTCTACCAGCAAAGTCTCCAATAGGTCATTCAGCTAAGTGTGTCACACATAACCCCAGAACAACCCAAACAAAGAACTCCAGAAATACACAGCACCAAGAACGCAGCTCAATTGCCATCAAGAGAGAAGAAAATCCTCCACACAATTGTGTGTATAATGAACTCCAAGTCTCTCCATTATATAGGCATCTTTGGGGGTGTGTGACACGCTCTTTAAGACATTAAAGTCTATATTATATTCCAGGCCGACCTAGCACATACGTGGAATAAATTCGAAGTACATGTTCTGATCATCTGATTGGGATGATCTTTAGATCAATCTTACACCTCTCTGAAAGAGGAATCCGATAAAAATATTGGGATCTTCATCTCAGCAGCACAACCTGGAGTTTGGACCTAGTTGTCCAATTTTAACATCGCGACACCGGAAACACTTGATCTTGGATAGATCACGCTTCTTCCCTTGCTGCCTCTTTGATGCCAGGGCAACATCTTCTTCCTCTTCCTTCTTTACTTTATTGGATCCCGTGTTGTACTGCCTCTTGGTGAATCGACGGAGTTCTTCTTGACGAAGGATTGCCCACATATTGTCCCAGTCGGGAAGGTCCGCTCTGCCTAAGACGCTTTGGACAAAGGATTCCCACTCTTCTGTGATCACATTGAGTGCAGTCCTTACCATCACATCATCCTCCACTTTTGCTCCCATGGTAGACAACTGATCTCTGATCGCCTGTAATCTGAAAAGGAAGGGCTCTATTTCTTCTCCCTTGGTCATCATGAATGACCGCAACTGATTTTCCAGAAACATTCTCCTCTGGACGAACTTTCCTTCATATAGGGTTGTTAAGGCTTTCCACATCTAATGAGTTGTTTTCTTTTCAGCTATGTGTGGAACTATATGATCCTTAACCCCATCCATTATGAAACGTCTGGCATGTGCCGCAGCTTCCTCATGCTTCTTCAGGAGTTCTATAGTGGTCGGCGTGGCCAGGAATTTTTCTGCATGGTCTCTTAGACCATATGCCTCCATGACTATCAGGATTCTGGCCTTCCAGACTGCAAAGTTTGATAGTTTGTCCAACCTATCCTGATCACATAGTCTGTGAGGTGCCATCTGCTCAGATTTACTCTGTCAGAACATATCTTCCTCTCCTCGCTTCTCTACTGAAGCTTGGATCTAGCGTCCTTAGCGAGAAAGCCACCCTTTGCTCCCTCTGACAGCTGATTTCCTCTCTTGGAAATCCGCGAAATCAATAACGAAACAACTCTCTTCGATGCTCTGATCGATCTACAGATTTCTTTGGCTAGAAACCCTCTGAGAAGTTGATCTCCTCCTGCTCTTTGCCACCTAGTACTTTGGCTAAATTCGAAGTCTTCAGAAATTTAACCCCACCAGCAACTTTTGAAGTTCTGCAGTTCTTTTCCGGCACTTCTGAATCAGCACGACTTCAGATTTGCGTCACCCTAGTTGGCCTTTGCGTGAGCAGATAGTCCCAGCGTTGTCCTTGCACTACCTCTGCACAGTAAGTACGTGGGCCTGCGTGGAGACTGCGTAGGACTGCGTCACTCAGGCCTCTATATGGCTCTACTCCCTATGTTGCTGCGTTATCCCTTAAGATCTGGCTTTCTATGGCTACTGTTGCTCTCTCTGCTGCTTTCTGCAGCAAGATTCTTCAGTCTTCTGCTAGTGATCCTGCTAGATCTGCAATCGCTCTAATAGCATGTGAAAATTTCTGAATGTTACTTTATGCAGAAATTCTACTGTTAGATCTGGTTATACTTCACCTACTTAAACAAGTTATTAATGCTGAAATATTCAGATTAACAACGAAGTAGACACATAACAGACTTTCACCATTTCAGATCTAAAAATAGAAATACATGCACACATAGGAAAATTGACACACAAGATTTTCTGGACAACTGTCCCCGAAAAAACCAAATGCGTGAAAATCTGTCTTCTGGCTGCTGGAGGGTTTATATTATTAAGTAGTTTCTGAATACAGCAAATTTGGGCACCCTACTAGCTAACCCCACAGAAAAATATAGATATGCAACTAACCTGTTGTTTTGAGACAAAAAGACTGACTGATCCACACCCTCAAATGGGATTTACAAGAGTCAGCCAATTTATGGCCCTAGAAACCCCAGCGCTGCCCCTGACGCCCCTGCATCAGCCCCTATTAGCCTCTGCGTGCCTCTGCGCTGGTCTCATGAGGGTTGCGTAATCCCAGAATGGGCGACACAGACCCTATGTTGCCCTAGAAGGGTCTCTGCGTAACCCTGGAGGGTCCCCTGCTGCCCAGCGTTGCCCTAGAAGGGCTTGCGTAGCTGAAGCTACTCTCTGTGTTACGTGACTGTTGTTGCTGCCTATGCTTTTCTGCGTTGCCTGTAGTTGCTGCTCTCTGCGTCTTGCTGATTCTTGGCATTGGGATCAGACCATCCCCTTTGCCAATACTACCCCTCTCTGCAGCTGAAACACTTCTGAAAATTCTTAGCAAACTCGCCCTAGAATTTCAGCTTAGTCTTAGTGCTTTGCCTCCGTGTGTGTGTTCTCCAACTAACGCCAAGCCTTTCCTTTATACTTTCTCGTTGGGAAACCAACGACCATGATCAAATCTTGAATCGATGGCTAAGATTAAAAGAAAGATTGATTCGTGTGACTTAAGGCATTTCCATCACATGTTTAAATTAATTACCTTTAATATTTTAATTTTCCTAAGTTAGACTTAAGGTCCTTAATTAAAAATGTTAATTAATTAATGTAAATTTTTGTAGATGTTCTATGCTTGAAGCAACTTTACTTTTCTTACAGCAATCACACAAATAGTTAAGTAAAATGCTGATAGAACATATAAGTGGATCTTATAGAAGACAAACCAAAAACAGAAAAATGTGATGGTGCGTTACGGCGGTCAACGGGATGCTTCAACCAGCAAAGTCTCCTTGATCAGCCAACCCAGAATGTGTCACAACAATCCTCCAATCAGCTACCGAGTCAACCCAAGTCAACTCCAGAAAAGTCAACGCTGTCCAAAAAAGTCAACGCAGGGCAGCAAGCTAAAAGTCAACGCAGCAACAGTTTGGTCAACCCTTTGACCTCGATTTCTGTGCCAAAGTGTACGGCCTCTCAAAATCAAACCTTCCAACAAGTTTCAGCCCTTTCGGACCATGCGTTGATCAAAGTCAACACTGGTCAAACTTCCAGCAAAACCCTAGCTGCAGAAATTCGTCCTTCAGCGCAGCCGTACAGATTCGTCCTCCTTCTTCTTCACACGTGTGGGCTGAACTTGTCCTCCAAAGAGCTCGTACTAAATCAGATGAGAGAAGAAGATGTGTGTTGAGTTGTGGTGAAATGCTCTCCAACTTTGCCTGTATTTATATCCATCATTGGGGTGTGTGACACATCTGCTGGGGGTGTGAAACCTTAAGGCCGACCTGCACATATAATTTATTATGAATAATAAATTCAAAATAAATGTTATGCTCATCGGATTAAGACATATTATATATGGATTTTACACCTCTCCGAAAGAGGAATCCAACAAAAATATTAGCCTCTTAATCTGAGCATCATAACATGGAGTTTGGACCTAGTTGTCCAAATTTAAAACTCCCTCTCAACTAGGGAGAACTCCATCCATCGGTGCAATCAAACATCGTGCGTCATCCCGCCGTAACTTGCTTTGCTGGCCTCTTTATTTCAGAACAGAAGTGGGTCAGTCACAAAGACATCATCCAGAAGCCGGCATAATCGGTCCGGAGAGTTCCAAAACCTCTATAGAGCTGCAAAGTCTCAACCATCCGAGAAGTTGGTTCCGTAGGCGAAGTCGGGCGGGGGTCCAGAACCTCACCTCGGCTGATCAGATCAAGTGGTTGGGCCGTGCCATCCTAGATAGAGAGTACGGCAATCTCTGATGCGTCCATCAGTCTTTGCTAATAGTCTCTAGCTTTTCCCACCTCATTGGCCAAATGAGAGGTACTTCCCATGAGCCCTGAACTCAATGGGTAGGATGCATACGGGGCACAGATAAATGAGAGGCGAACCGGCTCAATAATCACAAGGGTGGGGCAGAAGCATTATGAGTGCTTATAGCTCCGAGAAGCTATCCCCAAAGCCCCCCAGAGCTCCCAGAGCTCATCGTCCAACAAGACCCACATCATAGGGTCGTTCCACGACACCAAGACTCTCACGGAAGGTTAGGAACTTGACCTTCCCCAGGGGCTTAGTGAGAATATCCGCGACCTGCTCATCAGTTCCTATATGATCGAGCCTTACGGCGCCTCGCTGTACCATATCCCGGATAAAGTGGTACCCGATATCAATATGCTTGGATCGGTCGTGGAACACAGGATTCTCAGTCATACGAATCCCACTCTGGTTATCACAGAGTATCACAGTGGTATCTAGCACATGTCCAAACAGCTCACTAAAGAGCTTACGCAACCAAACTGCTTCACAACAGGCCATACTTGCAGCAATGTATTCGGCCTCCGCGGTGCTCAAAGCCATCGACTTCTGCTTCCTGCTCATCCATGAGATCGAAGCAGAACCAAGATTGAAGCAGCATCCCGATGTGCTCTTACGATCCACCACACTGCCAGCCCAATCGGCATCAGTATATCCACGGAGTGTCACATTCCCGGCAGTGTATCTCAGCCCATGGTTTATCGTGGCCCCGAAGATATCTCAGAAGATTCTTGGCACCAACCCAGTGAAAATGATGAGGCTCAACCATCTGTTGACTCAAAGTGTTCACTGCAAAACATATATCTGGTCGGGTGTTC
Source organism: Pinus albicaulis (assembly GCA_034641835.2). Lineage (NCBI taxonomy): Eukaryota > Viridiplantae > Streptophyta > Pinopsida > Pinales > Pinaceae > Pinus > Pinus albicaulis. Next base: position 576,361,842 of record CM076583.1, read on the forward strand.
ACTAAGAACATCAAAGCTCCTATGAGTTGACGATACTCAGTAGGATTGGCCAAGATAGGCCCAGCAGCGCCGCCACTCAACTTCTTAAAGTTGAGTTCCATCGGTGTTGACACGGACTTACAGTCCACCATACCAAATCTTTCCAGAAGCTTCACAATGTATTTTCCTTGAGAAAGGAAAATCTCTCCAGGTCTCTGCCAGACCTCCAGGCCTAGGAAGTAGTGCATCAATCCTAGGTCCTTCATCTCGAACTCGGCAGCGAGCTCCCTCTTACATTGATGAATGAGAGGGTCAGCACCTGTCAGGAAGAGGTCGTCCACATACAGCACTAGAATGAGAGGCTTCTCCTGCACAACCTTGAAGTAAAGGTTCGAATCAACATTACTTCGAGTGAAGCCCAGCTTCATCAAGTAACTATCCATCCTCTCGTACCAAGCTCTGGGTGCTTGCTTTAACCCATAGAGGGCTTTCTTCAACCTGCAGACATGAGTGTCTCGATCCTGAACTTCAAATCCCAGAGGTTGTTCTACATACACCTCTTCTTTTATTGCACCATGCAGAAAAGCGGTCTTGACATCCATCCGATGAAGACTCCATCCTTGCGTAGCAGCAAGGGCTATGATTGATCGAATGGTGGTATATCGTGCCACAGGTGCAAATATGTCATCATAGTCTATTCCTTCCTTTTGAGAGAAGCCACGGGCAACAAATCTTGCCTTGAACTTTTCAGCACTTCCATCAGATCCATGCTTGATCTTGTAGAGCCATTTTGCGGTGACAACTGATTTGTCCTTCGGTCTTGGAACCACATCCCATACATCATTCTTCATTATGGACTCATATTCTTTGTGCATAGCATCCTTCCAGACTTGATGCTTTACGGCTTCCTCAAAAGATCCAGGTTCAGATTGTACAATAGTACTCATGGCAGCTAGATACCCTTGGTATCTACACGGCTTCTTGCTTTCTCAGAATGTCCCCCTTGGGGCAGCATGACCCTCAGCATCTTCGAGGGTGTCCCCGAGCCATGATGGTCTCTTTCCCAGTGAAGGAGATGGATCAATAGGGTCCATTGGTCCTTCAATATCAGGCATTGTCTCATCCTGCGGTTCTTCTTGATTTCCAGGCCTTTCTTCATGATTTTCTTCAGATCTTGGAAGATCTACTACTTTCTTCAGGGAAGCATCTTCGTCAAAAGTGACATCATGGCATATCTCTACTTCCCTTTGACCAGGTACATAGACTCTATAGGCCTTAGAAGTCTCATTGTAACCCACAAACATTCCTTTCTTCCCAGAAGCATCCAGCTTACTTCTCTTTTCTTTCGGCACATGAAAATAGACAGGACATCCAAAAATTCTAAAATGTGAGACATCAGGTTTCTTACCAGAGAAAACATCTTCGGGAGTTTTGGAGTCCAAAGCGGAATGAGGGCATTGGTTTTGAATATACACAGCAGTATTTGCAGCTTCTCCCCACAGAAACTTCGGTAGACCCTGGTCACATAGCATGGCACGGGCAGCTTCCACAATAGTCCTATTCTTGCGTTCAGCAACACCATTCTGCTCAGGAGTATATGCAGTGGTAGTCTCCCTCTTAATGCCGGCTTCTCTGCAAAAGTCTTTGAACTCATTTGACTCATATTCAGTGCCATTGTCGGTCCTCAAAATCTTGATCTTCTTTCCGGTCATATTTTCCACCAAGGCTTTGAAGGTACGGAACCACATGAAAGCCTCATCCTTCTTCTTTAAGAAGTATATCCAGGTTTTGCGAGAGAAGTCATCAGTGAATGTCATGTAGTAAGAACATCCTCCTAGGGATGTCACGGGCAACATACCAGATAGATCAGAATGGACCAGTTGCAAAATATCAGATGTCTTTGTGACACTTGAGGGGAAAGGTCCCCTTGTATGTTTTCCTTCGGCACAGCCCTTACATACACCTTCGTGATTATTTCCAAAGTCAGGAATCCCTGTCACCACCTTCCTTGCTTCGGGAAGGGCCTTGTAATGAAGGTGTCCAATTCTTCAGTGCCATAGTTCGATTTGTCGGATAGTATCACAAGTCATTGCTCCCAGCGGACTTCCTCCAACTTGGTAGAGTGTACCAACTCTAAAACCAATCGAGATAGCTTCCTTGAAGCTCTCCTTCCACATGAGCACCTTTCCATCAGAGAATGTTACATTGAATCCTTTGTCTTCCATGGCTGATACAGACACAAGGTTCTTCTTCAATTTAGGTACATAGAGTACATCTTGCAAACGTAGGACTTGTCCTTGAGACAAGTGGAGGGTCACAATCCCTGTCCCTTTCACGGGATATGTGGCATTATCCCCAAGGATAATTTCTAGATTAGTATCCCTTTCAACCATGTCAGAGAGTGCTTCCTTGAATCCAGTGATGTGTCTTGAGGCACCACTATCGATTAGCCAGACATCCATAGTGTCGGGCGGAGATGTAGCAGAGAGAGCAGATACAAGAATATACTCATTTCTTTTATCAACGGCATTAGACTCCTCATACCTGGTGTTCCTAGACCTTTTAGAAGGTTGATTGTTTCCACCAAAGTGAGCCTTCCTCTTTCCTTTGGATTTGTCGTTTCTTCGATTCCCATTCCTTCGGTTGTTGTTGTTATCATCACTATCGAGAGAATCCTTCTTGAAGGGGCATTCTCTAGCATAGTGACCAGGCCTATGGCAAGTGAAACACTTACCCTTCTTTTCTTGAGCCCTTGTTCTTCCTTTGTCCTTAGAACCACCAGAGTTCTTCTTTCGAGAATGAGCACGATAGGCAGCATTTCTGTCATTATCGAATTCCTTCATCCTTGTTTCTTCTTGCATACATCTAGACAGAAGCTCATCAAAGTTAGGAATGGTATTATTATTGAGAATGGTAGTTGTGAATACTTGCCATTCATATGGGAGTCCTCCAAGTGCGGTGAGAACCATTTCACGATCAGCTATTGTCTCCCCAATAGCCAGCAGATTGTTCCTTGTTTCGGTCAATTTCAGAAAGTAAGTTTGAACAGACTCATCCCGGCCCTTCTTCATATTCTTCAACTTATTCTTGAGGAATAACACTTGGTTCACATTGTTTACTTTGAACATAAGGATCAATTTATCATACATCTCCTTGGATGTGCCTAGTTCAGATATATAGGCAACCAGACTCTTGTGTATGGATTCCCTGATCATCAGCGTTGCTTTGATCTCTCCCTTTTTATACTTGTTTCTAATAGCAACGGTAGCATTGGATGGAGGTTCTTGAATCTTACCCAGCACATGATCCAAGAGATCATGGTCTTCCAATTTGAGATCTAATATCATCTTCCAGGCATGGAAGTCATCCCTTCCAATCAGCTTGTCATTCTCCTTGAATTCAAAACTTGTGGAACCCATTTCTTCCGATGGTGATTGCTAAAGATAGGGCTTGTCTTCACCTCAGCTCTGATACCATGTAAATTTTTGTAGATGTTCTATGCTTGAAGCAACTTTACTTTTCTTACAACAATCACACAAATAGTTAAGTAAAATGTTGATAGAACATATAAGTGGATCTTATAGAAGACAAACCAGAAACAGAAAAAATGTGATGGTGCGTTACGGCGGTCAACAGGATGCTTCAACCAGCAAAGTCTCCTTGGTTAGCCAACCCAGAATGTGTCACAACAGTCCTCCAATCAGCAACCGAGTCAACCCAAGTCAACTCCAAAAAATTCAACGCTGTCCAGAAAAGTCAACGCAGGGCAGCAAGCTAAAAGTCAACGCAGCAACAGTTTGGTCAACCCTTTGACCTCGATTTCTGTGCCAAAGTGTACGGCCTCTCAAAATCAAACCTTCCAACAAGTTTCAGCCCTTTCGGACCATGCGTTGATCAAAGTCAACGCTGGTCAAACTTCCAGCAAAACCCTAGCTGCAGAAATTCGTCCTTCAGCGCAGCCGTACAGATTCGTCCTCCTTCTTCTTCACACGTGTGGGCTGAACTTGTCCTCCAAAGAGCTCGTACTAAATCAGATGAGAGAAGAAGATGTGTGTTGAGTTGTGGTGAAATGCTCTCCAACTTTGCCTGTATTTATATCCATCATTGGGGTGTGTGACACATCTGCTGGGGGTGTGAAACCTTAAGGCCGACCTGCACATATAATTTATTATAAATAATAAATTCAAAATAAATGTTCTGCTCATCGGATTAAGATATATTTTATATGGATTCTACACCTCTCCGAAAGAGGAATCCAACAAAAATACTAGCCACTTAATCTGAGCATCACAACATGGAGTTTGGACCTAGTTGTCCAAATTTAACAATTAATTATCTCCCAAACTTGATGGAATTTCCCAAATCGCTTTCTGGGTCTTGGAGATCTCATGTACTCTAGTCCCTCCACAAATTTTGGGAGCTAGAGCACATCCGATGCAATCTCAACACTCAAGAAAACTCAACACAATTGCGTGTCTTACCATTGTTGCTACAGATCCTTGGTTAAGAGGGAGCTTGGTGGTAAGTTTCATACTTGGAAGAAACTTGAAGTATGTCCTTCATGAATCAAAAGCAAGTGACGAATATGATTCTCTAAATTCATGTGTCATGCACTAGAGCAGGACTAACAACCGTAAGTCTTAGTGAAGGCCATGAGGAGAGAATGCATAGACAAATCATTTTGGTCTTCACCTAGAAGACAGAATGGAGGATTGGGTAATCATCTGACATCTGATACTCTTTGAGAATGAGATAGGGAATTCAAGATAAGAGTAGTTGGGGACCAATATTCTTTGAGCGTTGGCTACCCGAGAGAAGAATAGTCCAAGAAGGTCATACTCTGGGAACACTTGGGTGGAGTATGTACCTTAGAGAGACAATGAGTATGGTGTCTATAAGTCACGTGTCTCGCCAGCATTGTAGCCCATTGTCTCGTTGAGAGATGGGGATGTTAGTCAAAGCCTTGCACTAGGACAATGCTAGTTGATATGATGCTATACAGATGCGATTACCAATCCGATTCTTCTTATGAGATTTTTCAAATTGAAAGTGACCATGTACCATTATGAGTACCTCCTTAGTTAAGAGGGAGTGTTGGAAAGTGTAACTGGGTTCGGTCTTCATATTGACTATGTAATTATGTATTTATGTAATGAAGAAGACAAAGATAATAAAATGTATTTTTGTTATGCTTGCTTCTTGGGTTTCATGAGCAAGGTTTTTATTATAGGTCAAAAGGCTTCTTCTCGATGTCTTTTAGGGATTTGTCATATTGTCATAAATGTACTAATTAAGGGTCATGTATATGAAGAGTCAAGTCAAAGAAGTATGCCTCAAGACCTTGTCATATAAGCCTTGAAGATATTGCTCAAGATCAGCATTGGAATACTCTTCAAGACAACCTACAATACACTCTACAAGTCAGACTATAAATAGTGCTCAAGTTGACCTCATTACCAAAGGGCAGGTCGACTCATTTAAAGTCACAAACAACTATTTATAGGAGCATGCGGATTTCAGTTTGACACAAAATTTCGGACAAGAGCTTTGCAATTTAGTGCGAGTTTCAGGACTGAAGAAAAGTGCGAAAAGAGAAGGTTAGAACTGTGGTTTAATGCATAGAAGGGGACAAGTCAACAAGGAAGGAATTTAGGATATTTTTGTGTTTATCAAATAGTTTGCAATTACAGTGCGGATCTCAGGAACTTGCAATTTCAGCGAAGGACAAGGATGATTTTCAAGGGTCAACACTATTTAGGTCAGGGCTATCTTTAAGTGGAACAAAATACTGGAAGAATACCGAATAGAGAAGTCACTTCGAAATCTAAGAAAGGAGATTATTGAAGGCTAAGGTTACTGTACTAAAGATTGTTAAATAGAGACCGAGTTTCTCTAAGTATCAAGTGCAGAACAGTGTAGAAAGAAGGAAGAAGACAGTTGGAGACCGAGCTCTCTCATCCTAGTGCAGAAAGGTGCAGTACGATGCAGAAAAGAAGGATCAACCTAAGGAGTCAAGAAAGAAGTAGTGACAAGGTCTTGGAGGATAAAAGGGTCAAGGGTATGTGTCATGGTCATGGTACTTGTCATCCGAAAGTCTATAAGAAGAATTCCTTGAGGGTTTTCCTCTCCAAGAGGGAGAGGTTTTGGCCCTGGCTTGAATAGCCTAAATTTGTGTCTCTTGTGTTTTGGTAATTGACTTGATGAAAGACATAATAAGCTAAGAAGAGAAGACATAAGTAAAGGAAGTAAGCTCATAACTAATTATCAAGAAGAGAATTTGAATTAAACACTTCCGTACCTAATTTTCAACACATATATAGTATGTATTTGTTTTATTAAACATGGCAGTCATATAAAATAATGTTGACGGTAACATTATTTTGGAATGGCACAATTAATAACTGTTATGGAATGTTGTTGGTTGACACATGGAGCCGCCCAAGTGGCAGGTTGGCCCATCGAGCTGGGCAGGTTCAACCCCCGCCGATTCCATGCCCACCGTTGGTAAGCGGTGCGGGTCCGGCGCCGGCGTTCCACCCACCAACATATTATTTGGTTTGATCTTGGGCCGGGGTGGCGGGGTTTGACTGCCTGCCACCCGAACTTAATATATATTTTTAATATGATATGAACTTCGCCAGGGGTGGCAGCTCGCCACCCCTATTTTGTATTTCTTTTGTTTCTTTATAACAAATTGCCCTTTTTTGACTTTGATGAAAAAAAGGGTCATTGGGCAAATTAAGTAGGCGACAATTTCGCCCATCTCGATGGCCAGATTCCATGTGCCTGGTCTCGGTCAATTTGTTTCCTCGTTAACCTTGCCACTTGGCCAAGTTTGACCCGAACTTTAACCGTGAATAACTTGACCATACGAGCTCGAATTTGGGTTTCGTTCACACCGTTGGAATCAAGGTGACAAGCACTACGATCTAGTCTTGGTTTGGAAGCAATCTAACCACTTTGAATTTTGAGCTATTCTAAGTCCTCTTGGACTTTGAGTGTCTCTGGAGCCACCTGGATCATCCTTCTCATCCAGGATATCATAATAGAACCCAAATTTAAGCAACATCCTGATGTGCTCTTCCTGTCTTCAACACTTCCTGCCCAATCAGAATTTGAGTATCCTTATAGTTGTACTTCACCATTTTAGACATATCTCAATGCATGATTGATTGTACCACGCAAATATCTCAACACATGCATTGCCGCAATCCAATGTACATGCCTAGGTTCCGCCATGAATTGGCTCAGAGTGTTTACTTTAGCAACCTTGTAGTAAAGATTGGGATCGACATCACTCTTGGTGAAACCATGACTCATCAGGTATCTATCAATCAAAGGATACCAAGCCCAAGGTGCTTGATTGAGTCTATACAAATCCTTCTTCAGCCTATAGACATGAGACTCCTTCTCATGTAACTCAAAACACTGAGGTTGCTCTATGTGCACTTCTTCCTCAATCACTCCATTGAGGAAAGTGGTTTTCACATCCATTTGATTCAATTTCCAACACAAAATAGAAGCAATAGAAATAATAGCTCTAATAGAATTGTTTCTGGCGATTAGAGAAAATGTCTTTGCATAGTCCTCTCCCTCTTTTTGGGAGAACCATCTTGCCACGAATCCTGATTTGTAGTTCTCTATGTTGATAACTACCACATGCTTGATCTTGTAGATCTACTTGGAAGTCACCATTGACTTCCCCTTAGGTTTCGACACAATTTCCCACACATCATTCTTCATGATGGACTGATATTCCTCCATCATGGCATCTTTCCAAACTTGTTGGCCTGCTGCCTCCTCATAGTTGGATGGCTCAGAATCAATGATGTGACTTGTTAGTGTTGCATATCTTGAGTACTTCTTAGGATGTTCTCTTTCCCTAAAGGTGCCACAAGGAGTTGCATGCCCCTCTCCATCATTCAATGTACTTTGAAGCCATGCCAACCTCTTCTTGGATTCTGAAACAATGACCCTAAGTGGGTCCACTAGCTCAATGGACCCTTCTGGGTCTTCCTGGTAATTTGAAAGATGTTCAATAGGTATTGAAGGACCTTGACCCACATCCTTGCGAGCCTCCTTCTCCTCATCATCGTGAGAGACCCTTTGGACCTCTAGCAGGCTGCATCCTTCCATTCTACTTGACTGTTTTCTTCCTTTGAGCTAGAAGCTCTTCCAGTCATGTGGCACGGTTCTAGATGTCTGTGCAATTTCTCCCTCTCAAACACAAATCACTCTTGCTGAGTTTATGCTCGATCCTGGGAGAATCCTCTGAGATGTCCTTTCAATCACCTAGGTTAATTTCTTATGAACACTAGTGGATCTATGTTGCTATTCACCTCGCCAGTATTCTCTAACCATTTACTCATTGGTGCTATGAGATTAAATATCTCCTCATATTAAAATTTGTATTTTACTCCATTGGAATTGAGCTATAATCGACCCACATAGTGTTTGACTTTGTTAAATTGTTCCTCCATAATATATGCGATTCTTTGCATAAATTTAGGTAGAAGTAAAAAGTAAATATGCAATACATTCTTTATATTACAGTAATTAGAGATATTTACTAGGAATTACTTCCCACCATAATTTATGCAATTCTTTGGATAAATTTAGGTAGGAGTAAAAGTAAATATGTTGTACATAAAGATTGTAACAACCCCAAAAATTCAACATTGGCCACCATAATTTATGCTCTGATACCATGTTGATTTTTCAGTTCTAATAAGGCAAGCACAATTTTCTACAACCAATAATTACTGCCATTGATATATGATATTACTTTAACACAGTCCAGAACATCATGAAGTAATTACACTTAGAAACTTCAACTGGTCAAATATTGACTATTTCATAAATTCAACTCCTTAAAAACTTCAGTGCCTTCCTCGGATTAGCCTTCAAACAAACGCATTTGACACAACTTATATCTTGAGAAACCCTTTCGATAGAAAACCCAGCTGGAAGCTGGAAGGTGAGGTCGCTCTACTCTCTTTCTCTAAATAGAAAAGGACTTCGATTACAAAGAAGTAAAACTTGTGGCTTGTTGGCTACTACAATGCACAAATCCTCTCTATCTACTCTCTTCCTAACCGTCTTGGCTACTTTTCTCGTCTACGGAACAAATGCACTCGAAAAGAAATGGTACCACTTTTCCTCCTAGTGGCCTTGTTATTACACAACTCGATAGCCAACTAGTGGTTAGGTTTGACTTTCTCAACTCTTAACCAAAGTTACAAAATGGACTGTTCTAGAGTCTTCTTCATCATAAACACGTGGTTAGCCCGTTTTCCATGAGTTATGGGGGTTGACATGGCATCCTCTCGAATTATGGTGGTGAAAGCAAGAAGGTCAGCTTCTGAGTGGCATAACTTTTGCATAGGGCCTTTGATTGAGGTGATTCTTGCGCCGCTGGAAAGTTCTCTATGTGTAGAATATGAAAACAAGAGTGTACTAATGCGGCAAAGTTTTACCCCCCAAAAACTGTCATTTGATGCCTCATAATGCTCTCGGAAGGCTTCAGACCCCAATTTTCCAAACTAGGTCCTGCCGGTAAAAAATGGTCCTTTGAGTTGATTCCTCCACTTTTTCCACTCTGAAAGCATCAAAATGGATGACAAACAATATAATGATTCAATCTAGATCACTTTTTTAACTGTGATGCATATTTGAACTTGCACAGGCTATACTTTCACCACCGTGGGCTGATAGAACTATGGCTGGACCATACCTTAGGTAGATTTTAAGTTTTAACTATCCTTAAATGAAAATTGTTATCTGATTTGAAAGCAACTTTACTGGCTTATGATTTGTTTCTTAAACAAACACTCGTGGAAGAAATGAATGAGGTTAAAATTTTGATCTACCCTTTGACTTATTCTATTGGGATAACCAGGTTGAAAATGGTTTTATGTGGTTACTGTCATCCTGGGCAATGTAGACCTAGTTTTATGCACATTTCATTCCACTGTATAACATCTTTTGTTTGAAGAAGAAAGGAATCTATTTCATATCAACATTAATTATTGGCTTTAAAGATCCCTTGCATGCATGCGTGACTTTCCAACTCGTGGAAGCATGAGGGCAGGGTGAAACAACATGCATTATTGGCTTTAAAGATCCCTTGCATGCACGTGTGACTTTCCATCTAGTGGAATGAAGCATGAGGGCAGGGTTACTCTGAATGCGATGCATGTTTAAGGACCATAAACAGTCAATCTGACTCCTGAGTCCTGAGTGCTTATGACTGTTGCATCAGTCCCGGGTTCTCAACTAGGCTGTCAAGTGGCAGAACATGGTTTGCTTGACGTAAATGGGTTACTCTCAGTGAGATGCATGTTTAAGAACCATCAACCGTCAATCCAATTCCTGAGCACTTAATACTGTTGCATCAGTCCTAGGTTCTAAACTGGGCATTTGAGTGGCAGGACATACAGTGTCATTTTCAAAATGAGGCGTAGCTGAAAGTAATAGAAAGATTCGGGTCAGGAATAGTTTTATTTCTTTTTGTTTTTCTGGTTTCTAAAATCTGTCTAATATGAATTTGTCAATGTCTCTTATAAATTATTGTTATATAGATTGCTTCAGGTAAATAATATGATAATTGTAACTGGTCCAGGTTTCTCGCCCAAGCTCCGTCCCTGCAAACACTAGAGACAGCTTGTATCAAGGATTGCCGCCAAGTATAAAGTCAGCTTTGCGTTCAAAAATACATTCGACTCCCATCAAGGAGGAGGTTGTTGCCTATATCTTAAAGTCTCAATAATAGTTTCTAAATGTGCATTAGGCTCTTGCAATTATTTTATTTTTTTAACATAAATTTTATTTACAATCTAGCACTATGCACTGTAGGAATTCCTGATATAACAATTATTCAAAATTGTTTGTATTGAAAACTAAAAATGAAGATTGCTGACGCTAATGCTTCATTTGCCTAGTTGATCTTCCATTTTTGGGATTTAGGTGGTTAAGATGTGGACTTGCTTGTGAGTATTCAGTACAATGTAAATCAATAAGGTACTCAGATCCCTTCACAGTTTGGATGTGCTTTGACTCTTGAGGTCAAAATGCACTATTGTAATAATGCCTACTTCCATAAATAATGGATGAATGCTCCAGATGGATGATTTGACTTTCATTACCGTTCTAGGACATCACAGTTGTAGACTGTTGCCACAATTAGGTGATGCTATTATGTATGAAGTCCTCATCAGCTGGCTTAGCCCAGAAATAGAGTTTGGTTTAAGTTAACAGAAATAAGATAATATAAGAGCCATGAAGAAATCCATCTCAAAGTCAAAATAGATTGTCACCTTGGTTCTGTACATATACATGAAAAAGTATTTTCAAGCTTTATTTAAAAGTTCATGGTCATGAGTATAATGAGAGAGCCATTTGCAGTGAACCTAATTCAAGTTCTCTGCATTTTTTGTTTTTCTTTCAGTTTTTCCAATTTTCAAATCCCATCTGCAATACATTTAGTTTGTTTGGAACTATATTGCAAGAAATGAGTGGTGTTTCCTGCCAGGAAATGTTTCCGAGAAGGGAATATATTGGAAATGCAGTGTTTTTGGCAGGAAATGTTGTCGTGTTGCACTCACTATTACGGTTATGTCTGGAAACATTTCTGAGATGTACTCTGGACATAATCAGCATTTTCTGTTTGAAAATGGCTAGACACAATTTTTTTCAAAAAAATCTTACAGCATGGCATGGTTCTAAAAATACATGAAAAAATAACTGGCCCCAAAACCGTTAAATTACAATTGATTTTTTTTTTCTTTTTTTCTTTTTGGTTTAATTGAATAGGGGTTTGGAAGCAAAGGTTGTTTATAAATAATCTATTCATGTCATTTCTTTCTCACCATTTCTCTCTAGGCCAAGTTGGGAGGCAATTTTGGAGAGTATGTGAGTGTCCAAAGAAGGAACAGCTATTTTCTAATGATTTTAAATTTTTAGCACTGAAATGGATACTTCACATCAAAATGCCTGTTATGGTCCTAAAACCACTGCTGTTCCATGATAAAACAAGGGAAAGAGAATGCTTCCAAAAGGAGGAAAAATCACTTAACAAGCACCTCTGCTTGCCTATGAAGCAAGGAAGAATCAGGTGGTCATATGGCAGATTGGATGCCATTTGGGACATTGGACGTCAAGAAGTTGATACTAGCACTGCAAGGTGCATTTTTTGCATGCAGGATCCCATTTAATGCCATCTGCTTACTGTATTGGAATGACATGCTTTGAGCTGTAGTTGAAGGACCAAGGGGATACACCTTAATTAAGAGAAGGTGAGAACGACACTGCTTGCATAGAAGCGGCATCTTGTAAAGAGGTATTTGAAATGTCCAAAATCCAGTTGGAATGAATCTAGTCTTTCCATTATTCTGATGGCTGGACAGACACTGCTCCTAGGCCCTTGGTCAATATCATGTTGAAAATTCGCAGCTCAAGGATGAATTTCTAAAAATAAGAAGTTTAAAAATAGAAAGTCCAAAAAAAAAAAAAAAAAAAAAAAAATAGAAAGTCTCAAGTCTCAAGTATGACTTTCCAAAAATAGTAAATCACCTTGCATCAATTGGAAATCAACTATTGTTGATGGAAAATCCCTTTTGATCTTCAATCAATCGTAATAGTTCAATTTCGGCTTAATCATCATCATTATTATTATTATTATTTTATTATATTATTATTAAAAAGAAATTCAAGTTCCTCAATCATGTTATATGTAACTCCCCTAAATTAATGCATATGTTCCTCTCTCTCTCTTAATAGATTCATTCCTCTATCTCTTTAATGCTTTTATGCACCTCTTACACTCTCTTACACACTTTAATGACTTGTCATAAAAATATTCCTCTTACACCGCTTTAATGCATAAGTTGCACTTCTCTCCTAAATGCATAAGTTACACTGTAATATCCCTAATAATGGATTCTTCAGCAGATCATGCCTGAAAAACGCATTCTTCAGGTATGAGGACTTCAGCTATCATATTATATCTCTAAAAATGTTCAGCGACCAAAATAAATATCAGCAGCAACCTTTACTCAGCTTTTAAGAGAAAAAAGGTGGGGAAAAGTGAGGATTTTGGCCCTAAAATGAGTGAATAAGGAAATCTGCGTAAAATGACGGGTCAAGGTTCTGGAATATGTTAGAATAGGTCAAGAGGGACTTCCATGTCGAATTTCAGCTCAAACAAAGGCGTTTTGCTATGTTAAACAGTTCCTCCTTCCCGACTAGTCAAGAAAAACCCTAGTTTCCCAAGACTTTGAGTATGCAGAAATTTGGTGAAGCAAGGGCAGCATATTTTCTGAAGGAATATGATGTATAACACTATGAATAATCAGAGAATGAGTTTGGGTACAAGGCATAGGCTTTCAACAAGGTTAAACAACACTTTTATATAGAAAACCCCTCAAGATAGAGGTGCCGCAAGACTAGAAAATAATCCAGAAACCCTACAGCGTTTTCTGCAGTATCTGTGAGATAGAAGATGCATATATAGCCAATAATAATGTATAGCAGTAGAAGAGAGTACAAATCTTGAGGAAATAACCTCTCAAGAGAAGAAATGCAAGCCTCCACAACACATGTACATAAACATGAAAAGTACTGCTATTTCTGCATAAACCCCAAACTAAGAAAATGCTGTATATGATAGAATACTGCTGCAAACTGATGTCAACACATGGATATGACAATATATGGCTCAAATACAATAGGGGAGCAAGCTCTAACCCTTACAAGCAAAAATACCTCAATCCTCCAAGGGATTGGCTGAAACACACAAAATGGCAAAAATGCCGGAGTTGCTGGGCAGCAGCTGCAACTCAATCTGGAACACAATAGAGAAGGCTGAAGATGATGCACCAACTGAAGTAGACCTCCTCCAATGGATCTCTAAGTGGAAGGCTGATCCTTACACTTGAGATCTTCCCCACAAATCAACCCGCAAACCCTCGCAGATACTGAGAGGGACTGCGCAGTAGTGGGATAAAACTCCTTGGCCAAGTGCCAAGATCTGCAAATCAGCTCCAAGTCCTCCAATCCGATCCTCCAAAGGAAAGAGAGGCTCTCCCTCTGAAAAACAAGAGAAGGAAGTGGTTTCGTGAAGTCACCACGGCAACACCCTACAACACAGTATTACGTTGCTGCAGCAATAACGCTGTCCTGGAGGATGATGCTAAGAAAATAACCTTGCCCGAGTAGGCACTCGAAGTCCCTCGGGGCTAAGGGCGAGATCTCCGCACGGAGACACTCGATTGCACTAAACAGTACAGCAGACGGGCTAAACAGCCAGCGTGCCAAAGAAAGACAAATGTCTCACTCAATAATCAATAATCCAAGAATCCAAGCATAAATCAAATGAGGAGGCTCCTCCATCTTTTATAGTGTGGGTTTCCCTCCAAAACCCAATGTAGCCTCTCTCTCTCCTCCACATCCTCATCCTTATCCACATTCTCATCCTTATCTGCGTAGAAGCTTGGAGAAACTTCTAGAGTGTACATAGGCCCCTTCCTCCACGTGGTGTTGGGTCCCCCCTTGACTCCCACTTAAGTCACAACGTTGTGCTACTAGGTGGATGTCTTATTTCATTTAAGTGAGTTTAGACCCCTTTTACTCACTTTTTATTTATTTACAAACTATAGGTGGCAAAATAAACAAAATAGAATATTCCAATTTGCTGTCGCAAATTAGGAATATTACATACACTCCTCTCCTTTATGGCATAAGTTACAATTCTATTTTGGCAGATGTAACTTCTCCTTAAAGCAATACTATTGCTCCTCCTTTATGTCAATAATTCATTGACCCTCCTATATATGTGTGTCTCATATCATCTCACCTCACTTGTGCATTGTGAATTTAAACTTGAGAGAGAGTTGGAGAGACTTGAAGGAGATTGTGAGAGAGACTTGGCGAGTAAGAGCAGATCTTGGACAGCGAAAGTGATTTAGTGTTTGCATCAGCTACTACTATCGGAGATATTCTTCAGATTTGGGCGAACTTTTTCATTCTCTCATTGTACTTTGTATCTCAGCTGAACAATTAAGTTCTGATAGAAGAATAATTTGGTTGGGTTTTCCCCTTGTGGGTTTTGCCTTGGTCATTGACCTAACCTCTCTGTGTCTCATTGAGTTCTTGGTCGTCTTTCATTGTGCATATGGTCTATATGGTCTATATGGTTTATGTTCTATCTACAATTACTTAACTTATTTAACAGTATAAAAAAGTTCTAGATTTAAGTGAATTGTAACAACATAGAACATCAAAATTTCAACATGGTATCAAAGCTTTGGTGAAAACAAATTCAAGACGACAAACTCCATTTGCAACGCTTTTTCTGTTGGAATATCTCTTGCTGTTCGCTCCATTTGCAATTCTCTTTTTGCTGAAATATCTCTTGCTTTTCGCTCCATTGACAACTCTTTTTTTGCTGAAATATCTCTTTTTGTCCGCTCCATTTGGAACTCTTTTTTGCTGAAATATCTCTTGTTGTTCCTTCTACTTGTTCATTTTCTGCTGAAATATGTCCTCTTTTATTGCTAAAATTTACAGTTGAAATCTTACTGCTGAATTTTATAGCTAAAATTTTGTAGCTAAAATTTTACTATTGAAATTTTATTGCTGAAATTTACAGCTGAAATTTTACTGCTGAATTTTATAGCTGAAATTCTACCACTGAAATTTACTGCTGAAATTTACAGCTGAAATTTTAATGTTGAATTTTATAGCTGAAATTCTACTGTTGAAACTTACTGCTACCATTTTTCTAAGATTTCAACGAACCCAAGATATGATAGTAATTTTGCAGATAATAATTAAGGTATTGCATGTGTTTAATAGTTGTGGTTTGGTGCTTGTTAATGCATGCAAAAGTAAGGAGTATTTTTATTTCTGTGTATGCATGTGCCAGAAATTGTTGTCTTGAAAAGAAGTATAACGCATGAAAGTTTATGAAAGAATAACTGATAGAAATTAAATGCTGAAGATAGGGGGATTTTGACTCTCTCACATTATAAGAGAATGGTCATAATCTTATGGGTTTTGGTAATTTTGATATTAAAGTTTACTAGCAATAGTGGTTGTAGGTAAGAATCATGACTTTTGCAAAAGATAAAATGATATTTTTCTAAATTAAATTCTTTTGCAACGATAAAAAATGGATTATAACTAATATTATTGCAGTCAATAAAGTCAATATGTATAATTAGTATTACACGGCTTCACTTTGGGATCAAGATTTGAAGATTTGTATAAAATGAATGGAAGACTAGTCCATGCATTGATTCATGATAAGTAATTATCAATATAAACCGTGGCACAAAAAATTCATTCATCTTCATTATAAAACATTACCTCATGTGAGAAATATGGTTTCTGAAATACCTGAGATTAGAGTGGATCATGATGGAGTTTACCAAGTGGTGATCAGGAAGATGCATTTCTTTTGCCAATGACATATGACTTATGGACAATGGTAACTTATAGAGGCCAAATCAAGAGGGAGCTAAGAACTTTCTTCAATCCCAAAGTATTTTCTAGTCTTATGTTGTTTCTTTGTGTCACTATTCTTGTTTAGATTTATTTTTATAGATCATTAGTATTTTTTCCTGCATGAGTATTAGAATGATTCTTTCACAAACTTCTTGATGAGAATGCGATCAAGAAAATCTGATCCTAAAGATCATTAATTGTAGAATAGTGCAGGAAGAGTAAACTCTAAGAGGATGTTGGTGCAAGGATAATAAAATAGCCACTCTCATATCTAAAAAAGAAAGAAATACCTGCCTCATCACCAGATATACTTAAATTATGTTTATTTACTCTACTACTATTGCTCTTGCTCTTGTACTGGGATTAATAGGTACATTTGATGAATGTGAGAACCAAGTCCTTTTTATCAAGGTTAAGGAAGGTGTCGATCCATCCCATGAATTGAGTGGACATGAAGTGGACAAGAGCTCAAGACTTCTGCAAAGAAGTTGGAATCAGGAAGGAGACCACCGTACTATATAACCTAGAACAAAATGGGCACTTAAGGATCTTTAATTTCCCTGTCTACTTTCATGTGCCAAAGGAAACGAGTACCAAGTTGGAAGCTTCAGGTAAGAAAGGTATCATTGTTGCTTATTGTGAAAATTCTAAAGCTTATAGAATATATGTACCTGGACAAAGAAATATAGAGTTTAGAAAATATATAACATTTGATGAAGATGCAGCTCTTTGAAAAGACATAAATACTCCTCGTCCTGCTAATGTTGAAAGACAGGATGATGCCTTGGATGCACAAGAAGATCCCAAGCCTGAACCTGATCTTGCTAATGAACCCATGGATCCCATGGACTCCTTGGATCCTTCTCCATGTGCTAGAAAAAGATGATTATGGTTTCGTGACACTTTACAAGATGTTGATAGACATGTTGCTCTCTGAGGAACCTTCAGAGAAAGCAAAGAACCATGCCGGTTCCAGGAATACGTTGTGACCATGAGCAACATTATTCAGGCTTGAACCATGCACTTTTGAAGAAGCAATGAAAGATACAGTGTGGAAAGATGCAATGACTGAAGAATATGAGTCCATCATTCATAATGATGTATGGGAAGTGATTCCAAGACAACAAAGTAAATCTGTTGTATCTTTGACATGGCTATATAAAATTGCACATGGTGTTGATGGCAATATTGAAAAATATAAAGCTAGATTTGTGGCCAAAGGGTTCGCTCAGAAAGAGGGAATAGACTATGATGAAATCTTTGCGCCCGTTGCCCATTATACAATCATCTGATCTATTGTGGCTCTAGCTGCTAGCCAAGGATGGTCCCTTCACCTAATGAATGAGAAGGTTTCGTTTCTGTATGGCTTCCTCAATGAAGAAGTATTTGTGGAGCAACCATAAGGCTTTGAAGTACATGATCAAAAAACTCATGTGTTTAGGCTAAAGAAAGCCCTCTATGGTTTGAAGCAAGCTCCAAGAACTTGGTATGTCTGCATTGGTAGCTTCTTGATGAAGCTTGGTTTTACTAGAAGTAATGTTGATCCAAATCTTTACTTCAAGACAGTCCAAGGTATGCCTTTTGATTTTGGTATTATATGTTTATGATTTATTTCTAACCAGTGGTGAACCTCTTATCCTCTAGTGTAAGAGGGAGTTAGCTCTTGAATTTGAAATGAAAGATCTTCATTTGATATACTGCTTTCTGGGTCTTGAAGTATGGTAGAGACCTGGTGAGATTTTCCTTTCTCAAGGAAAACATGTTGTCGAGCTACTGGAATGATTTGGTATGACATAATGCAAGTCCATGAATTCTCCAATGGAAATGAATTTCAGGAAGCTATGTGGTGAAGTTGTAGGTCCTAATTTGGCATATCCTTCTAAGTATCGTTAGTCGTCAATTGATTGGGGCACTGATGTTCTTAGTGAACACTAACTGGACATATGTTTTGCGGTCAATACTCTGAGCCAATATATGATTGAGCAATCACATGCACACTGGATTGTTGCAAAGCATGTGTTGATATACCTGCATGGGATCATCAATCTTGGATTGAGATACATTGCTAAAATGTAAGACTTCATCGATATACTGGTGTTGATTGGGCTGATAACTCTGTTGATAGAAAGAGCACTTCTAGGTGTTGCTTTAGCTTGGGATCTGCCAAGATCTCTTGGATGAGCAGAAAGCAAAAGTTTGTTGCACTGAGTATAGCTGAAGTTGAGTACATTGCTACTAGCATGGCTAGCTGCGAGATAGTATGGATGAGGAAGCTATTTGGAGAGCCATTTTTGCAAGTTCCAGAAACATCAATTATATATTGTGACAATAAGAGTGGGATTCGTCTTGCAAAAAATCCTATGTTCCATGACAAATCCAAGCACATTGAGATCAAATATCACTATATCTGGGATATGGTGCATAGAGGAGCAGTGAGGCTCCATCATATTGTGACTGATGATCAGATAACTGACATTCTTACCAGGTCTTTACTGAAAGGAAAGTTCTTGATTTTTAGAGAGCATCTTGGACTTATGGACATGACCCTCCCGAGAAGCGGTCACAGCTAGTCGAGAACATTGAGCTGCCTTCCCCCCCTGCCAGAGCTCACAGGATTAGGGAATGATGTTGAAAAGCTCCTAAGGATGAGGGATGTGTTGTGCAGTGTGTGCCACAAGAGTAGGCCTCAGTATGCATCCGACCCACAGTCTGGGACGTGGGACGAGCCATGTATCTGGCCAATAGGTGTAGTGAGACTTGTTTGTGTGACTTGTCTAGGATGCAGGTGTTCCACCACTTGACATTTAATGAGACTTGGATGTGCGAGATCCTTGTCATGTGTTGACAAGTGGATCCCTCCAAGCAATGATGAGACTCGAATGTGTGAGATCCTTGTCATGTGTTGACAAGTGGCTCCCCCCAAGTAGAGATGAGCCTTGGATGTGCGAGATCCTTTTCATATGTTGACAAGTGGATTCCCCCAAGTTGAGATGAGACTTGGTTGTGCGAGATCCTTGTCATATGTTAGCAAGTGGCAATGCCCTTAAGTGAATATAGGGTGATGGATGAATCTCCCCTATGATGATTCTTCGTCATTAGAGTGAGACATCATTGTTGTAGATGATACAAAGTAGAGATGAATAGAAATGAGCAGAGAAAGAAAAGATTTTTTTTGCAGAAAGAAATTCCTCCGTAGCTAAGAGGGAGTGTTGAAAATTGGCAGCTCGGGGATGAATTTCTAAAAATAGAAAATCTGAAACTTATTAGAATACATGGTTGGCTGGATAGATTGGATGGCTTGGGATGGAATGGCTGGCATGAAACCACAAGTCTCAAGTATGAATTTCCAAAATTAGTAAATCACCTTGCATCAATTGGTAATCAAGTATTGTTGATTGAAAATCCCTTATCATCAATCAATCCTAATAGTTCAATTTGGACTTAATCATCAATATTATCATTATTATTCTATGTTACCGGATCCGGTGGAGGAGGGCCAAGATCCCTCGGATTTGATCCGAAACAGATCCGGATATGCCGGAAATATGGATCAGAAATGGCAGCTGGCGAAAGGTTTTTGTCGGAAACGGGTCACACTGCACGGAAACGGATCCCAAAAAATTCACCCTAAACGCATGCAGGAACCGAACAAAGTGAAAAAGATATTCCCGTGATTTGTTTTTTAGGTTTCTTGGTAAAGGTTAAAGCCTAAAGGTTAACTTGGTTAACTTAACCGTTGTCTCGATGTTGAACAATAGAAGGCAGAACAACGGATTGCGGAGAAGGTTTTTGAGAAGGCGAAACATTTTGGCACATTGTGGAGAAGGTGGAACAATGCAGACGACTCACGAGTTCATATCGTTCAAGGATGAGTTCATCACGCAGGCGGACGAGTTATTCTATTTTTTGTCGGCAGTGCACCTGCAAGGCCGCAGACGAGTTATTCCTCTTGTCGACATTGTTGATTTTTGGTAGCATAGGAAGTGCTCTAAGTCTCAAACTTTGTGGAGAGGCTTATACACATTTATTCCAAAGAACCAAGAAAGTGTTTGTGGAAATTCCACTCGGAATATGTTTTATTAAAATAGTTAATTATTTTAAAGGAGACCCTAAGTCTGAACTTAGGGAAATTAAATAATTAAAGGGTATTAATAAAACAGAGTGTGAGTCTTCAAGTCAAGTTATGATCTTAGTCGTTGATTAGAGATCTAATCTCAGTCATTGATATCTCAACGAGAAAACTATAAAGAAAGACTTGAGGATCATTTGGAAAATACACCAGTGCAAATACTCAGTTGCCCAAGTGAAATCGATTTTCTTAGTGGCTGAAGTTCGACAAGAGAAAATCGATCCAAAGGGAGAGTTGCAGGTAGAGGAGAGACAGTGAGGGTTCACCATCAATCTGGGGTACATGAGTAGGTGACGCAGTGGCAGGAAGGGACAACGCAGAAGACAACGCAAAGGTGATGCAGATCTGCGTAGTCCGCACACAGAGCCAGCACAAGGGCGACGTAGGAGGCCCAGGAGAGTAATTTTGGGGTCATTTCTCATCAGAAAATTTGTGAGGAATTTCTCCAGTGTTATCAGAGAGAATTTCTCTTCATTACTGTTGATTGTAAATTGTACAAGAAGATTTTACTGAAGAATAATATAAACCCTTATCTGCTGCATCGATTTTCCCACATTGGGTTTTTCCGAGGACAATTGTCCAAAATATCTGTGTCATTCTTGTGCTAGTATTTCCTTGTTGATTTGCTCAGTAATTGTGAAGTCTGCATTTGAATTTATTTCGATATTTATTGAAGAGATTTCTACAAATAACTTATTTCTGAATAATAAGTAGAAGAAATAATATCAGATAATGCAGTACGATTTCAAGTTGAATCTTTCACATGGTATCAGAGTTGGGGTTAGGCAAGCAAGCAGGAGGGTCCACACCAAAGGGAACTCATGGTGTTGCCTTGGCATCAAATTATATTCCTAAAGGGCTTGTGCATTCCTTCTGCAGAATCTGCCAGAGAAAGGAAAAGCAAGGAGAAGACGGAAGATCACGTTTTGTCAGAGTTGGCCTCTAGGCTGGAAAAATAATGTGCTTGTTTATCGAGCACAGCGTCATCAGATGATTGGTATATTGATAGTGGAGCTTCAACTCATATGACTGGAGAAAGAGATCATTTCTCTAGCTATCAAGAAGAATAGATGGATTTCCAAATTACTATGGGAAACAAGACAAAGTGTACCCCTGCAAGAAAAGGGACCGTAGCATTTCAGACAGAAGCAAGAGAGTCTCCAAGGCACTAATGTGTTGCATGTGCCATGTATGGGAATGGATTTACTTTCACTGTCTCAATTACAGGACAAGGGATACGACATATACGTTATCGGAAGAAAGGTCTATATCAAACATCCAAGCTGGAAGAAGAAGGCTCAGATTGGGATACGAAGCAACAGACTATACAAATTGCAACTCGAGTCTCCAATGGCACTGGTAGGCAACAATATAAGCGGTGAGTTAGATTTGAATGAACTATGGCACAAACGAATGGGGCATTTGCACCATAGAGCTTTGAGAATGCTCAGAGAAACATTTATGGGAGTTCCAATTCTTAGTACCAGAGATGATGACGTATGCAGAGGGTGTGTTCTAAGAAAATATGCTAAGGCAGCGTATTCTAGGAGCAACAATAGGGAAAAAAGTGTATTGGGACTAATACACTTAGATATCTGAGGACCGATGTCCACTAGAGCTCTTGGTGAAAGTGAATATTTTGTCACTTTCATAGATGACCATTCCAAGGAAACTTGGATTTACTTCATAAAGGCCAAGGATGAGGAATTTGACAGGTTCAGAGAATTTAAAGCTTCGGTAGAAAATTTGACGAGGAAGAAAATCAAAGTATTGCACTCAGATAACGATGGTGAACATACTAATAAGGAATTCACAGGTTTCTGCGCAAGGGAGGGCATCAGAAGAGAATGGACCGCTCCTTACAATCCAGAGCATAATGGAGTTGCAGAACGGAAGAATCGGACTATTGTTGGGGCAACAAAGGCAATGTTGTATGACCAAGATCTACCTAGATTTCTATGCGCAGAAGCATGCAGCACAACTGTATATATTCAAAACAGGACCCCTCACGGAGCATTGGGCAAGACAACGCCCAAGAGTGTCTTCACAGGGATGAAGTCGGAGGTAAGCCACCTCACGATTTTCGGGAGTGTGGCGTATCTCCACATTCTAGACAAGAAACAGAGAAAACTAGATCAGACTACTGAGAAAGGGTATCTTGTAGGATATAACGAGACATCCAAGGCATACAAAATCTACTTTCAAGAAGCCATTCAACATCATTTCTGGGTAGATTTTATGGTAGAGGAGTACAACTCTATCATCACCAATGATGTCTGGGAAGTCGTACTGAGACCACAGGACAGATCAGTTGTAGGTTCCAGGTGGATCTACAAGATTAAGTATGGTGCAGACGACAACGTAGAGAAGTACAAGGCTAGGTTCGTGGCTAAGGGATATGCTCAAAAAGAAGGGATAGACTATGAAGAAACCTTCACCCCTGTAGCTAGATATACCTCTATCAGATCCATTATATCCCTTGTAGCGCAGATGGGATGGGAGATTTACCAGATGGACGTCAAGATTGCTTTCTTGAATGAGGTGATAGAAGAAGAGGTTTACATCGAACAGTTGGAAGGCTTCGAAACACATGAGAAGAAAACTCATGTATGTAGGTTGAAGAAAGCCATGTATGGACTCAAACAGGCACCTAGAGCGTGGTATGGTCGAATTGATGGTTACTTGCAGTGAATGGGATTTGTCAAGAGTGAGGTTGATCCCAATCTCTACTATCTCACAATAGAGAATGAGCCTCTGATTTTGGTATTGTATGTAGATGACCTATTTCTGACAGGATCATCTAGGCTCATCAAAGACTGCAAGAAGAATCTGGTAGAAGAATTTGACATGAAGGATTTGGGGTTGATGCACTATTTTTTTGGGATTGGAAGTTTGGTAGCAGAAGGGAGAAATCTTCCTTGGGCAAGAGAGATACGCTACAGAAATTATAAAGAGATTTAGAATGCAGGAATGTAGACCCATGGCTACTCCAATGATTACCAATTGGAAGAAAATTGATGCATCTGAAGATAAATAAGTGGACACCACCTTGTATAGGCAGCTCATAGGGTCTCTCATGTATTTGGTCAACACTCGGCCAGACATTTGCTACGTTGTTAATTCCCTCAGTTAGTTAATGGTAGAACCAAACAGGGCGCATTGGGCAGCTACCAAGCACGTTCTCCGATATGTGCGAGGGATAGTCGAATATGGATTAAAATACACTCAAGGCGATGACATCATTCTGCATGGATTCACAGATACAGATTGGGCAGAAAGTTCGGTAGATCGGAAAAGTACCACACGGTATTGGTTCAACATTGGATCAGGTATGACCTGCTGGTGCAGTAAGAAGTAGAAGTTCGTAGCACTGAGCACAAATGAAGCATAATATATGGCAGCCAGCACAACTTCGTGTGAGGCCATATGGCTTAGAAAACTGCTCGTAAATTTATTCAGAAGGAAGATGGAAGCCACCAATATTCTATGTGATAATAAGAGTTGCATCAAGCTCTCTGAGAATCCTGTTTTTCATGGTCGGTCGAAGCACATTGACATCAGGTGTCATTTTATCAGAGACTGTGTTCAAAAGGGAGCAGTGCAGTTGCAGTACATTCCACAAGAGATCAGGTATCAGACATTCTCACCAAGGCCCTAGGGAGAACAAGGTTTGTTCACTTCAGGGAAAAGATGGGGATGATTGATAATTCGTTTCAGTAACAGAAGAATCAACACTTGAGAGGGAGTTGTAGTACAGATGCAGCAGTGGCAGTGGCACTGTCATGAGCAGCAGTACAGTAGCAGCAACAACGCAGTGGTCGATTGACAGGTTGTTAGATATCAGCAGTGCCGAGGATGCTTCATGGTCAAATCTGTATGCAGCAGGCATATTGTTAGAGCACCTTCCTCGCTAAGAGGGAGTGTTGATTTTTGGTAGCATCAAAAGTGCTCTAAGTCTCAAACTTTGTGGAGAGGTTTAGACATATGTATTCCAAAGAACCTAGAAGGCATTTGTGGAAATTCCACTCAGAATATGTTTTATTAAATTAATTAATTATTTTAATGGAGACCCTAAGTCTAAACTTAGGGAAATTAATTAATTAAAGGGTATTAATAAAACATAGTGTGAATCTTCTAGAGAACATGGATCAAGTCAAGTTATGATCTTAGTCGTTGATTAGAGTTCTAATCTCGATCGTTGATATCTCAACGAGAAGACTATAAACAAAGACTTGAGGGTCATTTGGAAAATACACCAGTGTAGATACTCAGTTGCCCATGTGAAATCGATTTTCTTAGTGGCTGAAGTTCGGCAAGAGAAAAATGATCCAGAGGGAGAGTTGCAGGTGGAGGAGAGACAGAGAGGGTTCAACATAAATCTAGGGTACTAGAGCAGGTGACGTAGTGGCAGGAAGGGACAATGTAGAGGTGACGTAGATCTGCGCAGTCCCCAGGCAGAGCTAGCGCAGGGGTGACGCAAGAGGCCCAAGACAGTCATTCTGGGCTCATTTCTCATCAGAAAATTTGTGAGGAATTTCTCTAGTGTTGTCATAGAGAATTTCTCTTCGTTATTGTTGATTGTAAATTGTACAAGAAGATTTTGCTGAAGACTAATAGAAACCCTCATCCGCTGCACCGGTTTTCCCACATTGGCAGTGTGGAGATTATTGGAAAAATAAACCCAAAATCTCCTCTATGGCAGTATGTGGAGATTATTGGAAAAAATCTCGGAGGTGGTTCATTTAAATGGAAGTGAAATGAATGCCAAGATATAAAAAATGGCTCATATACTAGAGTGATAGCCCATATCACCGGTCAAACTAACACAAGGGTGCAAGTATGCACCGGGCCAAAAGATGCAAATGGAAAACCTGGCAAAGGTTTGAGTCCTAGAAAAATGAAATTCTATTCATCTTTGCAAGAAGTTGTTGATAGGAAGCTTGCTAAGGGAAAACGCCTTGTGCAAAGCTCTACAACTAGGCCTCCATTGCCATCTAGGCCTGCTCCCACAACTAATAAAAGACCCACTCTAGGCCCTCTTGAAGCAGCTTTCAATAATCAAGGTAGGACATAGCCAATGAACATGTAGCTCGTTGCATCTATGCAAATGGGCTTGCATTCAATTTGGCGTGTTCCCCTTATTGGCAATAAATGATTAAGGCTGTTAATGAAGCACCAAAAGGGTACAAAAGCCTTGGAATGAAAAGGTCCGCACTACTTTGTTGGCATCAGAGAAACAGTCCGTGGATAGACAGCTACAAGAAATCCGGGATACATGGGCAGAAACAAGGGTGTCCATCATGTCTGATGGATGGAGAGACCAAAGAGACCGTCCATTAATTAATGTTGTTGTAGTATGCCCCAAGGGGCAATGTTTTTGAAGGTTGTTGATTGCAGTGGAATAGAGAAAGATGTATGTTTCATATCCACAATTCTTATTGATGCAATAGAATCTGTTGGGCCACATAATGTTGTCCAAGTCATTACAGACAACGCACAGGTTTGTAAAGCTGCAGGCTTAATTGTGGAGAATCAATGTGATCACATCTTTTGGACTCCATGTGCAGTACATTCATTGAACCTTATGCTTTTCCTAGATTAGTGAGATTGAATGGATTAATGAAATTTATGTAGCAGCAAAAGAAATGCAAATGTTCATAACTAAGCATTCAATGTTTCAGGCCATATATTGAGGTTTTGCAAAGTTGGAGCTATTGAAAGTACTCTTTTTTTAATAAATATTATTTGTATTGGAATTTCTTAATTTTAATAACAAATTTATATATGTTTTCTCATTTGAGATTTGACTTTTTGAAACTTGTAGGTTGCTAAAATTCGTTTTGCCTCCCACACTTTTGTCATAAAAAGACTTGTGGAGGTGAGACAAGCATTACAAGCAATGAGAATTAACTCTCTTTGGGAATCATGGAGGACTTCCACTTCTGATAGAGGGCAAAACATCAAGTCTATCATTCTTGATGATGCATGGTAGGACAAGGTCCAATACCTTCTACAGTTTACTGAACCAATCTTGACCTTGATCAGGGCATTTGACACAGATACACCTTGCTTGGGGGAAGTTTATGAAAATATTGATAGTATGTTGGAGAGGATAAGGGAAATTATCAGGGCAAGTGAAAATGACCCTTATGAAACATTCTATTATTTAGTGAAGGACATAGTTATAGAAAGGTGGAACAAAATGACCACACCATTACACCTTTTGGCCTATGCATTGCACCTTAAATATTACCATTCCAAAATTTCGTCTTTACCTAATAGAACAGCACCAAACAAGGATTTTGAAGTCGTACAAAGATACAAGACAACTTTGAGGAAAATTTATAGAGATATGGGAGTTGCAATGGAAGTACGTCAAGAATTTGGAGGATTTGTACAATCTATTGGTAGCTTTTCATATCCCGTAGCTATGGATGATCGATGGCATTTTGATCCTATTACTTGGTGGGGCTTCCATGGTGGGGATAACAATCATTTCTCCACTTTAGCCACCAGGTTGTTATTACAGGGTGCTAGTTCCTCATCCACTGAGAGGAATTGGAGTTCATATGGATTCATCCATTCAGTGAAGCAAAACAGGCTGGGAGCGGCAAAAGCTGAGGATCTTGTGTATGTTCATTCCAACCTCTGTCTTCTATCATATGTTGAACCAAAGTATAAAAATGGTTCGAGGAGGTTGTGGGATGTGGAGCCTGAGATCTTTGACTTGAACCTGACACTGAATGCCATGACTCACCTCAACCTACTTGAGGATATTGTTCCACCACCAGTCCAGCCTACTGATGCAACTTCATACATTCCAGGACCCCCATCATCTATTCATGATGTAGAATTGCAATATGCAGAAGATAATGTAGATCCATTTGAGGATATGTAAATGTATTTACTATTATCATTTATGATATTATGATTATCCTTTGGCTTCTTGTTACTTTGTATGAAGGAGGATGCATCATGACTCATTTCATTTCATTGTTTCAGTCTTCATATTTATAATATGTCTAATGGTTTCAGTTCTAAAATTGTTTGATAGTTTCAGGGAGTATTTGATTTTTGAATTCTAAAGTGTTTTTTAAAATTAAAAAATATTATTATATTTTAATTTTTTTGTACTTGACGTATCCTTGCTGTATCCGGATCCTAGAATTTCAAAAAACTAGCGAATCTAGATCCGTATCTATATTCAAATCTTGGTAATTTAGTTATTATTATTATTATTATGATGATAATATTATGTTATTATTTAAAAGAAATTCAAGTCCCTCAATCATGTCATATGTAACTCCCCTAAATTAATGCATATGTTACTCTCTCTCTCTCTCTTAATGGATTCATTTCTCTCTCTCTCTTTAATGCTCTTACGCACCTCTCACACTCTCTTACACGCTTAAATGACTCGTCATAAAAATATTCCTTTTACACCTCTTTAATGCATAAGTTACACTTCTCTCCTAAATGCATAAGTTACACTCCTCTTCTTTATGGCATGAGTTACAATACTATTTTGACATATGTAACTCCTCCTCAAGGCATCTGTATTGCTCCTCCTTTATGTCAATAATTCATTGCCCCTCCTATATATACGTGTCTCATATCATCTCACCTCACTTACTTGTGCATTGTGAATTTGAACTTGAGAGAGAGTTGAAGAGACTTCAAGGAGATTGTGAGAGAGAGAGACTTGACGAGTAGAGCAAATCTTGGAGAGCCAAAGTGATTTAGTGTTTGCATCAACTACTGCTATTAGAGATAT
The DNA here is from genome assembly GCA_034641835.2 of Pinus albicaulis. Classification (NCBI taxonomy): domain Eukaryota; kingdom Viridiplantae; phylum Streptophyta; class Pinopsida; order Pinales; family Pinaceae; genus Pinus; species Pinus albicaulis. The sequence goes on from CM076583.1 coordinate 576,390,227, forward strand.
TCTTCAGATTTGGGTGAACTTCTTCATTCTCTCATTGTACTTCGTATCTTTGTTGAACAATTGATTTCTAATAGAAGAAGAATCTGGTTGAGTTTTCCCCTTGTGGGTTTTGACCTGCTCATTGACCTAACTTCTCTGTGTCTCATTGAGTTCTTGGTTGTCTTTCATTGTGCATATGGTCTATATGGTTTATGTTCTATCTACAATTACTTAACTTATTTTACAGTATAAAGAAGTTCTAGATTTAAGTGATTGTAACAACATAGAACATCAAAATTTCAACATATCATTGGTTCTTCACTAGGAGTATTAGTGGTTCCATGTTCATGTTTGCCAAGATTGTTCTTTACGGGAAACCAATGCAGAATTTATTGCAAAAGTTAAGATGGACGCAATTGATAACATTGGACCCCATTTAATGGTGCAAGTTGTCTTAAAACCATGTGCCTATTTGTAACATCACAAGGATGAGGTACCTGTTTGTCTTAAAACCATGTGCAGTTGTGGTGCCTCTCTTGACACTCTTGGACAATATGTGTGATTGTTGCATGTTCGGAAATATTCATTTCTGTTGTCCAGTTGTGGTCCCTCCACTTTTAGCACCAGTCCCTTCACCAAGCTACAAGAGCTTGCAGCCTGATTTTGATTGGAAGATTTTCTGGGACAATGCTGTTGGCATGTTCCAAGATCAGTCTATCTGTGACGTTGAGCCTAATTTTGACTCTCAATTCTGGCCTTGTTTTTCATTATCTAGTCGAGGGATCAAACATGTATGTTATGCTTTGAATGCCCTGCCTAAAAGGGCATTTGGCAGCAAACTAGATCATTTCTGCCCAAGCATTACCATTGTACAGGAGCACATATGATCATGAGATCATATTTTTATCGAATGACATCCCTGGTTGAGGAAGTCCCCTTTGAAGTGTTGATTTTATGGTCTGCCAGGTCTCCAGATGTTCTTTGCCATAAAGGTTCCTTTTACTTAGACATGAGCGGGGGTTGTTAGTAACTTAGTATAGTCTGCAAATTTAGATTCTTCCAGGAAGCCTTGCCTAGTGGAGATCCTGGGGTTATACAGTTTCCAAAACGATCTGTCCAAGTTTCATTGCAAGGAACAACACAATTTTCAGATATATCTGCCGTTGGAGACATGGATGAGAGTAGACCTTGTTGTATCATGCATGGTGGTCAATTTATGGTGATGAATCAGAGCTGCTAAAACCTGGTCATTTGGGCCCTTTCATGAATGGCTAGTTCATCATTATGTGAATGGAATTGGAGGACCGATAGCTTTATCCATTTGGTACCATGTAAGAGGTTGGGTTGACAGAAGGCTGAAGATAGTTTTCATTCACTTGAAAATGTGATTCATCTCTAGGATGAAGGATGAACTCACATCAGATCCTTCACAGGAATGGGATGCAAATATCAAGGAAGATGATTTGGAAATAGCTTTGGAGAATCTTACTTTGCCTTGGTAGGTGTTATCTCTCAATCAGTTCTGGGAAAACCTAGGAAACAACTGCAAGTAATAGGCTTAACATCACTGCTAATTATTTCTCCATTCAGACTGCTGCTCCTCCAGTCACAAGGGGGTGCCACCGAAAATTTTACAAAAGGCCCTATGTGATTGCTGTCTTATGTTTCTCTTAATTAAATAAATCAGATCTGAACTTATTTAATCACAGAAATGAATATTTCCGAACATGCAACAATTACACATGTGGCTGGAAAAACAAACAGTGGAAATAATAAATAACACATTCACAGTGATTTTCCTCTTCAAATCAACATATCATTCCAATGATTAAAGCTTACAAGGTACCTCCACAGTCTGCCTAACACCTACAGAACAGAGAAGTATAACCTACTGAAGAAAAAAGGAAGTAGCTATTGCTGTACAACTGTATGATGTTCCTGCTGTATGGATTCCCTCTTGCTGTTTTTGCTACAGCAGATCCGCACTTTCTCCTCTTACATGCACTCTCCTTCTCTTGGTCTCTGCATCTCTCCGGTGTTTTCATGCGTGTTTCAACTTCTATCATCTTGTTCTGTTTATGCTTTGAGAGAGATAACTAATCTCCTCAATCCTAGCAACTAATTTCGTGTATCTTAGCAGCTAATTTCCTATATCTTAGCAACTAATCTCTTTAATCCTGGCAACCACCTTATCTCAACAATGAGGTGTATGGCTAAGAGTCAAGACTAGAACAAATCTAACTTGCTAATATGCTAGAATATTTCATTTATATTTCTAAGACTAGAAGAACATGGAAATTTTGAATTCATTTTTATTTATTTAAGTGAAAGTACAAGATGATATTATTTCCCACTTTCCTAAGTGGTCACTAGAAGTTGTCTTGAACTACTTCTCGCAAGTTCACCCCTAACCTGTGCAAGAATCTCCTGCTCAAGTTATGTTTCTCAACAGTCCCAACTCCTTAGTGTTCATGCACTGTCATTACTTAGAAAATCTGCCTGGTTAGTACGAGTGATCAACACCCGAGGTAGTTGCCATTGATGTGCATGCAAGTAACCAAGGACACAAGAAAGCTTAAGTTAAATAATTTAAGAGAGATTCTAGTTGAAAAAATAGCTACACTATGAAAGATGTAAAAGGAGATGGGCATGTACTTTAAGTTGAAAATATCATAGTAAAGGCACACAGGGCACCCACACCAGTGTAACGAAAACGTAAATTATACCCTATTTTGTATGGACCAAAAAAATTGTCTGCTTCCTGATGGCAAGTACAAAACTGACTGCATAACAGGCAGGGCACAGAGTGGAGGCAACAATGAAAGAAAGAAAGAATGGAAGAGAAGAAGAATGCTCCCTTGATGAAGGCTATTTACCAATGAACTCTCTCTAACTCTATCTTCTTCACTCAGGTCTTATAAAATCAAGGTGTTATAACACAAGTGTGCCCTAGCCGTACATGGCAAGAAACCTAAGATCCCCCCCGTGTCACGCCCTTACACCTCGGGTGTCTTCCAATGACGCTTGTAGGCAGGTGCGGCACTGCCGTACTTTTTCTTTAATACTCAAGTACCCAGACTACGCCTTTAGCAACATTCGTTAGTTATTAGCAAATGTTCTTTCAATTATGTGGAATAAAACATAAACATCAATATCAAACCACATGTACGCCCATACATACAAGGGAGGGGCAACTCCCTGTTAAAATGAGTCCGCCCGGATAATATGTTTCATAAAAATACAAGTTACAATATCCAATCCAGCAGAAACCACTTCTGCTCCTTGGCAAGGCTATTTGCCTTTTGGCCAAGCTCTAAGGCTTGCCAATCATCAAACTAGCCAACAACAGTCATTTACAAACACCAAAGTCAACCTGCGGAAGTGCTGCCCAAAAACTACCCAAGTGCTAGTCACTCGGGTCACTCAGCCGTTGCTCCAAATCAGTGCAGAGCGTTTTCTGAGCTGACCATGTGTCCAATCCATCTCTCACCCATATGGTTGGATGCGTCTCGGAAATACGCACCTTCTGCAATTTACGGCACCTCAATCCGACACCCGACGCTCCCGGAATCGCGTTTTTACTGTTGGGCAGTCCCGTTCATAGGCGCCCAGGCCGACCCGACCCAACCCGCCCGTCGTTCAGCTGCGCCCGAACCGACCCGACCCGACCTGCGGTGGTCTGCGGTGCGGCGCGCCCAACTGCGACCCGACTCCGTTTGTTCGTCGTTTCTTCCACCAACGAGTTGTTGGCAACTCGTGGTGCTACCCTTGACTTCTTGTTCATTGATGCTTCTTCGTCCTTTCTTTGATTGCCTCCACTCTCCAACACGTCCACCTTTATATATGCACGTCAAGTGGAGTGTGGGTCGCTCGTTTGCCACGAGCCGACCCGTCCGTTTGGTCATCCGCCCACGAAGTGTCGCGACGCCCACGCCCAATACGTTGGCCGACCCACCAACTCGTCCGTTGGTTTAACTCGTCCAAGGGGCGCCCTGTTGTGGTATAAACGCGCCTTGCCAACGCCGTGTTGGTCAAGTGCGACGCGCCTCTCCTCCAACTCGCCCTCGTGACTCGCCTCCGCTACACCCGCGCGTCCGTGCCCCTACGGTGTGATGTGCCGCCCGTTTCATCGCACGGCGCCCGAACTCGTCCAAACGCCCAACCGGCGCGCCCGTTCCACCGAACGCGCCCATGAAGTCTTGGGGCCTTACATCCTCCTCCACTTCAAAGCGTTGTCGTCCCTTGACAACATCATCCCATCGTCGCACGGTCCATCACAACTCCATGTGTGAAATATCGTCGCAACTTCCATCGCAAAGTGTTGATGACTCCAACATCTTCCAAATGTGCTCATGTCTCCAACTCTGCTATAAATCATCAAAGTAATGCATAAACTGTCACGTTCATGTCTTCCTTCGGAATTCCTTCTCGATGTAGTATTGATCTCCATGTGAACTGTAGCCAAGATACTTCAACCCAAGAAGATATTGATAACCATATCTTTCCGTCAAACATCTATATGCTTGTAGCATCCATATGTTTGTAACATCTAGCACACCTCCGTAGCATTGCTAGCCCTCATGATTCGAACAAGTTAGGTGATCAGTCCAACTATACGTCCTCCTCATAAGAATGTACATCCTCATGCCATCCGTTAGTCTTTCTCTAGCTCTTGTTACATTCATCAATTCAACCAAGAATCTGTCCAAAGTCCAAGTGCCATGTTTCCAGTTCATGAAGTGTTCTCCATCTCCATCTCAACATGCTGTCCATGATGTTAGTCCATGTGCCACTAAGTGTTCACATCCTCCAAACATCAAAGTAAGAGATGTTCTCTCACCAATCTATGCGCCATATTCAGGTCCATGAAGTTGTCCTCCATCCCATCTGCAATATGCGGTCTATGATGCTGCTCCAATGTGCTATCAAGGTAGCCACATTCATCCAAGCATCTATCCATGCATGTGGGCCTTTGTTCAAAGCCCCTTTGTTTGAGGGTGGTGTGGTCCTCCATGCACTAAGTTACCACACCCCCTTTTCTCCAAAGGTTTATTTCAAAGCAAGGGCCAGGAAGCTCCCTCCCTGACTTTCATCCACCCATGTATCAGATTGATGTCGAGTTTTAAGGTACTCGTGAACAACATCAACCTCCTCTTGAGTGCATCCTAGTGTCCCAAGCTTGTCCTTTGTTAGTTGAAAATCGTATATGCCCATAGCATATCTGCAAAATTCAACAATGCCAGCTAGATCTCTACCTGCATAATCTTTCCCCGGTCCCATGTCTGAAGAAGTGTCCTTCTTCACATCATCCTGGTGAAGATTTTGAGTAGATTTCTCTGCTACATGCTCAAGAAATGAAGCTATATCCGCTCCCTTCCTTCTTTCTTTCAAGTCTCTCAACAAAATCAAACATGCGTTGTTCCTTTGTTGTTTGAGTCATAGATCCAAGTTCCCTTTGCTCCATATTAGTATGGTCCATATCCGGGTCCTTCTCATATAGGATCAATGAAGCCATTCTCGGTTGATACCCCAAACGACTTTTCCTTGTCATAGGAACCATCACGGTTTTTACATCATCGAGAATTAAGAGAATGTCTCGGTCCATCATTGGTATGGCTTGTGCTGCAACCATGAAGTCTCGCCCCAGCACCATAGAATGATCATCCATGTCAATGACTCTTAAGTCTATCTTTCCAAACCATGACCCTACTCTCACATGTGTGTCTTTCATGACACCAGTTACTGCTTTCATACTCGAATTGACTGCCTTGAAAGCACTCAACTCTTTCTCCATGCTAGCCTTCCTCTTTCTAAAAGATGAAGCTGCCTTTCGACTTAGGAAGCTATGGGTAGCCCCCGTGTCTATCAAAGCAGAGAAATTTTTCCCATGTACGGTTGTAGACACGAATCTCAAGTCCAAGGAACTTTCATCATCATTCCTTCTCCTTGTCTTGCGCCTTACTTCCGCAATCTTCTTCAACATTTCCTCTTCCAATATGTCTTTCGAACTAGCCCTTGGCTTAATAGTCCTTTTCACATATCTCTTCTCATGAAGCTCCATAGAACAATCCGATCCTGGGTCTGCTTGAATTGGTTCAAGCTCTTTCCTTTTCGAATTCTGTCTAATTGCTCCAATATGACATATATTGACTCCTTCCAAACGAAGTGCACCAATCCTCATAGTGTGGTCGTCTTCTTTCCCAAGTGTGCCAACACATGCATTTTCTTTCTTCAAACCAATAGGTTTCGGATCAAGAAAGTCCCTCTTGATCTTATCTTCCATGTTCTTGACTTTAGCCTGCAACTTGGTGCTTCTTTCCTTCAAGTGAGCCCTTTCCATAAAGAGTTCCTAAAGTCTTTGTTCACCTTGTCGCATCTCCATGTCAAGCTTTTCAATTTCAGCAGTTCGTCCAGATAGTCCATCCAAAGATTTCCGCACTTCCATCAACCCATCTCCAATGTGTTCCAAGTGTTGAGACACTTGCACAAGAGCCTTGTGATATTGTTGCTTCGTATCCTTCCAACGTCCTATCATGTTCTCAAGTTCGACTTGAGCCTTCCAACTTGCTTCCTTCATGGCTTCCATTGTAGCTCTAGCCCTGACAAAAGCCTTGCTTCAACTAAGGTCTCAAGAGAAACCCCAATATAGAATCAGCTCACAGCACCTGCAACCCTGCAACTTTGTCTAGCTCTGATACCAACTGTCACGCCCCTACACCTCGGGTGTCTTCCAACCACGCTTGTAGGCAAGTGCGGCATTGCCTTTCTTTTTCTTTTTCTAAATACTCAAGTACCCAGACTACGCCTTTAGCAACATTCGTTAGTTATTAGCAAATGTTCTTTCAATTATGCGGAATAAAACATAAACATCAATATCAAACCACATGTACGCCCATACATACAAGGGAGGGGCAACTCCCTGTTAAAATGAGTCCGCCTAGATAATATGTTTCATAAAAATACAAGTTACAATATCCAATCCAGCAGAAACCACTCTTGCTCCTTGGCAAGGCTATTTGCCTTTTGGCCAAGCTCTAAGGCTTGCCAATCATCAAACTAGCCAACAACAGTCATTTACAAACACCAAAGTCAACCTGCGGAAGTGCTGCCCAAAAACTACCCAAGTGCTGGTCACTCGGGTCACTCATCCGTTGCTCCAAATCAGTGCAGAGCATTTTCTGAGCTGACCGTGTGTCCAATCCATCTCTCACCCATATGGTTGGATGCGTCTCGGAAATACGCACCTTCTGCAATTTACGGCACCTCAATCCGACACCCGACGCTCCCGGAATCGCGTTTTTACTGCTGGGCAGTCTCGTTCATAGGCGCCCAGGCCAACCCGACTCGACCCGCCCGTCGTTCAGCTGCGCCCGACCCGACCCGACCCGACCTGACCTGCGGTGCGGCCTGCGGTGGTCTGCGGTGTGGCGCGCCCAACTGTGACCTGACTCGACCCGACTCCGTTTGTTCGTCGTTTCTTCCACCAACGAGTTGTTGGCAACTCGTGGTGCTACCCTTGACTTCTTGTTCGTTGATGCTTCTTCGTCCTTTGTTTGATTGCCTCCACTCTCCAACACGTCCACCTTTATATATGCACGTCAAGTGGAGTGTGGGTCGCTCATTTGCCACGAGCCGACCCATCCGTTTGGTCATCCGCCCATGAAGTGTCGTGACGCCCACGTCCAATACGTTGGCCGACCCACCAACTCGTCCGTTGGTTTAACTCGTCCAAGGGGCGCCCCGTTGTGGTATAAACGTGCCTTGCCAACGCTGTGTTGGTCAAGTGCGACGCGCCTCTCCTCCAACTCGCCCTCGTGACTCGCCTCCGCTACACCCGTGCGCCTGTGCCCCTACGGTGCGACGTTCCGCCCGTTTCGTCGCACGGCGCCCGAACTCGTCCAAACGCCCAACCGGCACGCCCGTTCCACCGAACGCGCCCATGAAGTCTTGGGGCCTTACACCCCGCGCCCACCCCCCCTCCCCCCACACATGCTGGACATCAGACAGACAGTGAGCAGACAAAGAATGCTATGAATAAAGAACTCAACCTGCTGTCCAATCACGCAAAAATAAGTGAATACACTGCTGGCAGGGCGAATTGAATAGCACACTTGTCACACATACTGAATAGGAGCTGCTACAGAACTCACTGTTAACACTAGTTTTGCTGGTTATGATCAAATATGTTGGTAATAATTGCCACATATAACTAGTGCTGCTGGATAACAACTAATCCACAGGGAAATTGACGAACCAGCCCAAAATATCAACTCTATGCCATGTTGTAACTTGTAAGGTGATTTCTCTTCATAAATTCGCTAGCAGCACTGTTCTGTGCATGAATGCCACCAATCTGCCACCTGTTGAAAGAAACCTTCTAAATACAGACTTGACAGGTTGCTATCTTATTGTTTAACTCCAATACAGCCACAAACACAACCACTGTTTGAGAGAATAACTCTTCTGCAGGTTGGGAATAGGCCGCCAGAGTGATTCACCATTTCTTTTTAGCTACAGGCTGCTACTAACAACCACTTCAACACTTCTGATGCAGATTGCTGAATCATGTGCTGACCCACATCTAATCAACAGGCTGATTATTAACTTGTAGCCACACAAACCCACTCAGATGCCACAAATTCCTCTTTAAACAGTAGTTTGTATCCATGGGACAAGAGGAACGATCTGTTATCAAGGTAAAACTCCATGAATTATCTTCAACTATCAATTATAATGCTCAGATTGTGTATATTTAGGAGGTTGAACTATGCTTTTAAAATTTCAAACCTGTCATGCTAACAATAAATTATTTATAATTAGCAGGTATGCCAATAATAAAATAGGAGACCCAATTATATCCCATGCAAACTGAAGTAAGAGGTTGATTTAATCTAATCAAGGAAAATGCCAAAACTTTTAATCGACCCATGTTAGCAAATGGAATTTGGGAAATTGGCCAATCTTGGCAAGGTGACTTGGGTTTCCAAATTTGGAGGAAATTATCCCCTGATAAATTTAGAACTGAAGTCAAAGGATAGGATGGGCTACACAAATTTAACAAGTGTCAAAATAATTAATGAGGGTCGACCGAGGGTTTGCTTGATGAGGCAACCCAATGGCTGCCACATGTCACACAAAAAAAGTTTCACTTGCTCAATTAGATCAAGTTCATTACTGCTCACTGAAACCACGAGTCTAGAACACGTACCTGGCAAAAATAGTGGCTAAATATTGGCAGGCCAAAAATAGCAATTCGACTCCTAAAAGATAGGAAAGACAGAAAAATGAATGGAGCTACTATGAGATTAATGCCAACTATAGTATGCCTAAAATTAGGCATTGCTAAAAATAGCATCATCTCGCATGTCAGTGAAATCAATGTCATCAGATTCATTTTCCTGCAAGGAACCCAAATATATGCTTATAATCAACATGTGAGAGCCTTGAAACTAAAAATAGCAGTGTCATGAAAATACTTGCATGTCACTTGGGAAAATCTCATTGGCATTATGAGCTTGCAATGACCAATAATATATGATCACCCCTCACATGTGGGCCTCGGAATTCTGGCTCTGAGGAAATAAGAAACTGCTAAAAATAGCAATCTTCTCCAAATCTAGTGAATATGTCTCTGATTTGGACTGTGATCCAGTTGTATAGGAAAGTCTGGGGGTTAACAGTAGGAACATGGTACTTCTATGATTGAAGTATCATCTTTAGGTTCTGCAGTGACTTCTGATTGTCCAAATAATGATGCTATTGTTGATTAGATGTATGATGATATTGGACTTGATGATCTTGACATATGATGCCATTTTCTGATATCTATGTATGGATTTGGCCCTGGTGTAATTTATTTGATAATTTTGACATTTAATGTCATTTTCTGTATATGGGATAGGTTCTAATCCACTTTCCTTGTCTTGTAACCTTTTCCTATCTAGTCTTATTTTTATGTTTATTCTAAATATATATAATTTTCTAATATTTGACAGCCCTTTTCCCTGTTTCCTGAAGGTTTGAAATTGCCATTCCCAAAACACATGCCTGTCTCAAACTTTCGTTGTACTCTCTTTCATGCAACATAGTTTTAGGATGATATATTCAATTGACTTGCCTCATGAGTGATATAAAATATTTATGTGATGCAGAGAACAGTAACATTATAGCTGTATAAAAATCATATGGTATTTTTTTATTTATTTGTATATGACCCTAGAAAATATGGCCAGCGAGTTAAGGTCTCGCAGACCTAGATTTTAAACATTACTACGTGTTTGGTATGCTGTATATGTTCATTAATTGATTTTAGCAAATTATGTAATAACTTTTTGGTTATTTTCCTTCTTTTTTTTTTTGCAAATGTACATATTTCCTACAGATTTGAAATCAAAATGGCTTTTGTGGAATGGATTTTATAGCCACATTTTTCTGGTTCATGTAATTTGCAACTACACTTAGTTTTGGTTCTAGGGGTTTTGGGGGGGATAAATATCTGGGATAAGTATGGTTCAAACTACAAATAAAGTTTTCTACTTATCTCCTTCTGGGACATTCAGTTTGTAGACTAAGTTCTAGTAGGGCTTTTCTATTAGATTGGATGATAGCTAAGCATTTTAATTTCCCTTAAAATTCTGTCTACAGCTAACGGTCATGCAGATCAAAGCAGAGATGGAGAAAATATTAGCATGGCTAGTTCCTGTTGCTACAAATACCACAAAGTAAGGGATACGACTAAGGCACCCATCATAAAATTCATGCTGCAAAATTTCTAAGCATATTTTTATTCTGTTATTCATGATGTCATCATAGACAATAGGGTTTGCTGCTCACAAGAATATTGATCAATTTATTTGAAGCATGGTGAAGAACATGAACTTGATAGATTTATGGTTGCACATAACAAAGGCTTTTACATTGTTTAAATTTGTGTCATTTGGATTTTCTTTGTTTATTGATGGAATTTACACTTGTGCTGTTGTCATGCTAATAATCTGAGTTCAGAGCTCATCATGGATTTGGATGGGTTGGGGAGTGGGCAAGCACTGGGTAAGTGAAGTATCACAGTTTTGTTTGCTTGTGGATTACAATAGTTATATTTACAGTTATAAGAACTTAGGCCAACTTTGCAATTTCCGGATATTCTTTAGATGAGATCATGGGATTGATATTTTATTATTTTGCATAGTTCTTCTTTAGATCGAAGGCAACCTGGTCAAAATGAACTCACACTCATTCAAACTCTTCATCATGCCTCAAAGGAGAAGACAGAGGCTTACATTCTTGATTTGATTGTGTGGCTTCATCATCTTGTAAGCCTGGCCAGAACCACTCCGAGCAAGTCACCTATCCGTTCTCCAGTACAAACAAAAGCAACCCTTTGTCAGCCGGCTTCTGATAAATCCATTGCAACATCGAACGGACATGTTATAGCACCAGAACTCTCACAAGAAGACAAAAATATGCTCAAAGATGTGAACAAACGGAAGTTGACCCCAGGAATCAGCAAAAGTCAGGAATTTGATACATTTAAGCCAAGATGTACCAGCCAATCTGTCAATAGGCTGAGCAAGAGTAATAGCCACTCACCAACTAGCAATAGAAAAACTGAGTTCAATGGAGTGAGGAGGCAACATACACCTACTCTTCCTGCTATATATTTTGACATTGATAGAATAAAAGCTCTAGATGTAATTGACAGGGTTGATACACTCAGTTTATTGTAGTCTGTGTGCCTGAGCCTTTTATAGTTTCCACTTTTGAATATTAGTAGCCTGAATTAGTTGTAACAAGTTGGATGATGTATTTTTAGTCACTATAGGATCAAACTTAGCTTTTCCTGTTATAAATTTTGTATAGTCTGAAAGTTATATACATAGAGGAAATATATATTTCTAATCATGTATGTATGCAGTTATTAGCATAAGTTGAGATGTGTATGGAATGTACAATGTTAAAGCAATGTTATACTAGAATCGTGCAGGAAATATTTCAATAATCTTCCCTGCATGAATTATGAGCTGTTTCAAACATCTACCTGTACTATTTTCTTGTCTTTCTGGTTTGAAATGATTATCTAGTATGTTGTTCCGTGTCTCGGATTTTTTGCAAGAAACTTGTGTTGGCAATTATACGGTGATTGCATTCTACCATGATAGATCATTCCATCTGTTGTTTTTATGCGTTCACTCTCAACGTTAATTGTTCATTTGCAATAATAGGACACAGTGTTTGCTAAACTAGCTACATATGCAAAGCACTGTATGTAATTGACCTGGACCTGGTCTCTGTTTTTGGTCGTGTAAACAGTGGTGCACATTCATATCATCCTTGCGTGTATTTTTCAAGTTATTGTTCAAATGATAGTTAATAAATCGGATATATAGCCTATTAATGAAAATGCAAGTTCGCAATGCACTTGGGGAAAACTTTAGTTATTCTTATTGAGGTATGAATTATGAGTGGCATTTGTGCCGGTAATCATATAAGAAACAAATTATCTTAAGGAAAACACTGAACCAAAAACACATGCAAGAATGAAGCACACTGTTGATCAATTTTCACTGCTTGAAAGTGATTTGATTCATTGGACATCAATAACATGAGGGCAACGACTTGTCAATTTGGTGGTTTAAAAGGTATGAATGAGATATATACTATTGACTTAGCGAATAACTCAGGTATCATCTATTTATATATGAAATTTAACCGTGAGATTGTTCTATGCTTGGAAAACCCGGAACTGTGTGGAAAACAGGGTTGTGAGGGACGTATTTCTCTGATAGGTTAATTTTAGTTTAACGGGACTACGAGGGTTGAAAAATGTGCATATAGTTGGTGCATATGAATGGTTTGATCTGGGAAAGGGGCCAAACTAAGTTGTAGTTGAATACTCTTAGAAAATTGAGATAACAAAATAATAAAGGTGAAACTCGAAATTTGAGGGAAATAAGTGTATGTGTGGATTGGACCCATAAACGGATTGGTTAAACCATCCTTGTCTAGTTTTTTGGGGCTTTGGGAAGTCTCAGTTTGAAATCCAAGTGTTGGCAAATGGTTTCTTCTCATTAGTTGGGTATTCTAGCAAGCTGGCCAGATCTCAATACAACAATAGTGAAATGGAGAATATTTAGGCAATGTAACAACATCTAACACAACGATATTAAACATAAGAAGGACAAGTAAATAATTGAATTAGAATAAGCTTTGTGATGGTATGTATACACATTGATTGGTTGTGAAGTTGATGGGACATGATGTCTTCTAGATAGGATGTGTGTAAATCCCACAGGTGGCATATATTGCTCCCGTGCATTAATGGAGCTATAGCTCCAGAAATATTGGTTGCCGTGTTATTTCTCTCACACACATATATATATAGAATTGCTTTAAGTATATTCATGGAAAGACTTTTTTGACTTGTGATTTGGTTTCATGACTCTTTGTTCTTGTAGTGTAATGGTTGACAATACAAAATAATATGATCTAAGCATTGAGCAGAACTGTCGAATCATAAAAAAAATTGACCATCTTAATTTGATGGTCTAAGTGATTATGTGTTTATAGGGTTCTTGGAAAGAACTTGTATTGTGATTCTCAGGATGACTTCTTTTTTACTCCCAACTATACCAGTATTAATATTTCTTGAAACATAGGTCAAATGTTTTTATTCAGAATGAAGTTGATCCGCTGATTGATTAAAGTATTGACTTTTGTCATTAGGATGCCTCACATGAACTTTACCTACCATTTTGTAGTGCTTATATGTTTCAATTTTGGTAGTATGTCTTCCTGGCATACCTGTGTTGCTTTGTTGATCCCTGATTCTATTATTAAATACACTTGGATTTGTCATTGTTTGTATTTCAACATCTGAAGATGTCCTTAAATTGGTTTTGTATTTTTTTGAGTTGTGATGTTGATTGGATATGTATTTGTTCATTTTTCAACAACTTGAATTTTAATGTCTGAAGACTTCTTTAGTTCCATAGTTTCGGTTAATGTTTATTTATTAAACAACATTTCTTTCTTGGTTAGTTGTTCTAACCTGTTTTAATGCAACTTGTTATCATGCTTTAGCTTCTTAATATATGCAAGCCTTGAAAATTCTTCATTATTTTTTGATTTGTTGCTTTTATTTTTAGGTTCTAGATTTTTTGGTTTTTTTTTTTAATCTTTTGATTTGTTCAAGCAATTTTTGATTGAGATTATTTGGGCAATAATTCTTCATTTTTTTTTTCATAATTTTTATTGACATCTTGATTCTCTTGCTTCAATTTTTTATTGCACCATTTCATATCCTTTGACTTTTTGACTTGTGCAAATAAACTTTTACTGTTATTTTTTGGGTGAAAATTTTCATCATCTTATTCTAATAATTCCTTGTAAAACATATCTTTGTAATCTTTTTGTTGATGTTTGGCTAGTTCACCACGAAATTTTTCATTTGTGAGTTACTTTGCTCCTTCAGTTGTATTTTTGTTTGTTTGTTTGTTTGTTTCTTTGGGTATAATGGGGTGTGATGCATTGTAGAGTAACGCTTGATGCTTGACATGCAAATTGAATTTGTTCTTTATTGTTTTGTGTTGAGTGATTTGTCTTTATTTTCAAAAAATATTTTTCTCAAATTTCAATAAAATTTGATTTATTTGTTTTTTTAATTTTCAAAACTATTTTTTTTATATTATTGTTAAGATTTTTGAAAAAATAATTTTTTCTTATTCTAATAAATTAACCATAACTCAAATTTTGGATTTTTAAACCCTCTTTTTATAAATAAATTGTAAAAAATACATTATCCAATTAAAAGAAAATGGTCTTTTCATAATTAGAGTGGCATGCCAGATTAAATTTTCATATATATTTTTTAAAACATGACACATATACATGTATATAAAACTTTATTTTCAAAACTATTTTTTTTATATTATTGTTAAGATTTTTTTTTAAAATAATATTTTTTTATTCTAATAAATTAACCATAACTCAAATTTTGGATTTTTAAACCCTCCTTTTATAAATAAATTATAAAAAATACATTATCCAATTAAGAGAAAATGGTCTTTTCGTAATTAGAGTGGCATGTTAGATTCAATTTTCATATTTTTTTTTAAAACATGACACATATATATATATATATATATATATATATATATATATATATATATATATATATATATATAATTTGATTGAAGGATTTGATGACTTTTAGTTGGTATATTTTTATTAAGCTTAAACAAAACTTCTTTTATCTTTCTATTTAAATTTTAGGTTTGATCAATTTTCACCATGTGTTTTTGAGAGCAATTGCTTCAACAGTTCATAGCCAAATTAAAAATAAGAACAATAGTACAAAGTAGTTAGTTAAATTAAAAATAAGAACAGTAGTACAAAGTAGTTAATTCCTGCATTAAGGTTGTGTGTTAGCACATGTATTGGGGGTAAATGTCAAATGAATCATGGATGCTAACATGGGTTTGTGTTGGGGCGGTGGGGAGATAAAACTTGATTTAAGGATTTGGTAACTTTTAGTTGGTATACTTTTATTAAGCTTAAACAAAACTTCTTTAATGTTTTTGATTAAATTTTATGTTTGATCAATTTTCAGCATATGTTTTAGAGAGGTCATTTTACACTTCATCACTATAAAAATAACAATAGCTACAAAGTATTTAGTCTTTGCTTTAAGATTATGTGCTAGCATATGTATTGGAGGTAAATGTCAATGATACATGGATGCTAATGGGGTTGGGTGTGCTAATGTTACCAAGTGCATAACCAGATGTTTAAATTTCTAGTCATGAATCAAATGTGCAGAGATTTAACAATTTAATTTTGCAAAGACGTTACAATGTAAATGTTTGTCCATGGTCCCAACATACTAGCAGCCCTGCAGTTCCGCATTGTTTACTATACATTTCACATTCACAGACTTAATTATTTGTCAATATCCTTTGATCCCATGATTCTTCCTCTTGGATTCTCATGATCTTTTACATTTGACATTTTGCATGGAGCATAATTTATATTTTCAAGGTAATTATGGCACAATGTTGTTGTGTCTATCATATAAAAAGATAGTTGTTGTTAATTAATGAGGCTTAACTCTTGTACATTACTCCAAACATTTCACTCATAAAATGAAGCACATATTAAATGAATGACGCACTTAATGTATATTGATCCAAGTGTGGATGAAAGGGATTAATTCTTCATCTAAGATAAGTAATAACAACCTACGTGCCTATAAGATGTAAAATCTAAGTCACAAATGTAACTTTTACACATGGCTATTTACATTAAAAGTAAAAAAGATGGCGAATAAGATGAGGAAACCATTTTATGGTGATACAGTGAACTCTTTAGGCCATGAAAATAAAAAATTTTAATGTTTCATAGTTTAGAAATGGTGTTCTCAGTTGCCACAAGAAGTTAATCTTACTAAGAAAGTGTGGATATCCAAAATAGTGAAAGTTGATTGCATGCTCAAAGCATTTGATTTCAAAGAGTTTGTATCATGGCATACAAGTAGATTCGATTCCAAGCACAAATTAATCGAGGCTAAGGGAAGTGGAAAGACTTTTGTTGCCTCAACTCTGAATATTTCTAGAAAGTTGTTGTGACATCTAGTACCAAATAGAGTTTTAAGGCTTTTCAATGTAGTTCCTTTTTGGATGCTAAGAGTAGCATGGAAAATTTGCATAAATATTTTTATGTTGGAGCATCTCTTCCAAGCAAATCAACAATTGACCTCGAAAGGGTCTTGGAATTTATGAGGAGAAGTTGGGTTTCTCATAGCCATTTAAATTGTAATTTATTATTCTCACAAGGTGTAATAGTTTTAGAAGGATTTGGTTTGTTTTGAGCATTTGAAGAATATATCATTCTTGCCATTTAGTAAGATAAATAGGTCTATTTCAGTAGGATTATTAGGAAAATTAGGAGTTAGAGGTTTTTTTGGAAATTGCTAATCTTAAAATATTTGAAAAGCTTTGTCTTTATAAAGGATCCTACATGATAACATAGTAGGGGAGAGAGAGGAGAGAATGGAGAGGGAGTGTGATGTATGGAGCAGAGGAGCAATTGCAAATTATGTAATGTTTTTGAAAAAAAACAAATAAATCTGCATAAATTGAAATGTTTCCCAACCATTGTTGCATGTGTATTTGTTTTCTATGAGGCCGGTTTGTGGTTGGTTATTTCCATGTGAAATTGGTTCTTGGTTATATGTGTGTTTATTGTACAGTTTGACTGGAGGAAGAAAAATAGTATCAATGGTGCAAAGATCGTTAAGATGAATATTTCCCATACTTCAAACTTCGAAAGTGAAGTTCCTTATATTGGGTCAGTTTTTCCTTAAGCTTCTTTTAATAATAAAGAACCAAAACCTTAATAGTCGACACCCAAACGTCAATTGACAGGGAGAAAGTTCACTATTAAACACCTTTATTAGTACTTTGAAAAGGGTGTTGTTTCACTCGATCTCTTGAAAACTCAAAAGCCTAATTGCAAATTCCTAACACTCAAAATGTCAATCGACGAGGACTAAATTTGTCATTTATCATTCTTTTAACATCGAGAAATAACCATATTGAGAATTCGACTAAGGAAGGTGTGTTCTGGACCTCTTGAAGCCTTGACACCTAATATCCCCTGATATCTGACATCATCGATCACTCAATAATCTCGATTCTTGGTATTTGGTAATCAGGGTTCCACTTGCAAGGTTCCATATTGGGTAAGACCTAAACTTAAGTTTGTATGTTGAACTATTTGATGCCCCCCATTCTCGACACCCTATACCTTGGGGAATAGACTTCAATTGATAGTGGTCTATCTTTTGATAGAATTGTATCGATGATTTTCACAAAGTATTTCACTATGTGGGTGACATTTTAAAATCCTAATAATTAATGAGTTGACATTCCAATATGTTAACTAAGAGGATTTGTTGTTAATTCTATTGACAATAATTGTTATTTATTCCATTGACGAAAATTTATTGTGCGCATTAGTAGAAGGTTGCAAACATTGAGAATGCACTAAAAGAGATATAGAATAATAGAGAAATTGTGGAAGAAGGGAAACACACACAATAAGGATCTGAGTTACATCAATTTGGGTATTTGAGTGAGAGTGCTCATTGTGAGAGGAAAATGACAAAAAGAGGAGAAATAGGTCAAGGGAGACTTGAAGCAAACTCAACCTTTTTTGGGTGAGGTTGGATATATTTGGTCAAGGTTGGAAGTCATAGAGACTGCTCAAAGAAGAGGAATTAACACAAACGATGTCAATGAGAAGGAAGAATCTTTTGATGAAGAAGACTTAGAGCTTGGTGAAGAATCAATAGAGGACAAAATACTGAGGATGATCACTAGATTAAGTGTCAGACTAGAGATGGAGGTACCCATGTACGAAGGTAATTTGGATGTTGGAAGAATTGATATATTGGATAAATGCTATGTTGATTTTTAATGTGCCTTGGATAAGTGGTTTCCCATGGGTTAGTCTCTACCTAGGAAAAAATGTCCAAAATAATTCTTTTCCCAAGTGAGACTTTATAAAGTGAAAGTGACTTTAGAAGTGGTCAAGTCAATGTTAAATTATAAAGTGAAAGTGACTTTATAAGTGGTCAAGTCAATATTACAATGTGGGTACTTTATTTATTGGGTGAGCTAAAAAATAGAAAGTGAGAATTAAATGCACATTTATTCTCATCCCTTGATCTAAATGAATCTAAGCCATTAGATCTTAGGGTTGCCCAAAAGTCATTTAGGGAAACAAAAGAGGGAAAAGAAAATAGAGATTGCATTCATGAGTAGATTGGAGAAAGGATGTTGAGAGCTGGAGAAAAGTTTTGAAAGAGAAATTTGTTGCAACAAGTTGAAGGAGTGATTTCTGGGCAAAACTGGGCACAAAAATCAAGGCATAGAAGGTACTGTATGAAAAAATTTTAATGCTATGAGATGCACGCTATTCGAGAGAAGTTTTTGAGCAAAAAAAATAATTTTTTTTTTTGGAAAAAATATTAGTACAGTTCGTACAGTGGTATGGAAATCTGTACAGTATAGTCCACGTCCATATAGTAATGTTTTAGCTTCAACTGGGCACAGAAATTGAGATAAAGTGGGCACAATTTTCAAGGAGTTTTGGGCTGAAGAGATAAGTTGTATCTTGTTGTTTTGTTTTGTCTACAAATGTATTTTTCCTAAACTTGAAATATAAATAAATTTGAAGAGCTCTCTAACAGGTTTTCCCTGGAGAAGATTGAAGGGGTTTTGCCCGGGTCTAAGTTGACCAAAACTCTGTGTGTATTTTTTTATGTGTCGCTGGTCTGTTTATGTCCATATTTATTTTCAGCATGTGTTCACAGTCCCATGTGTTTTAATCTGAAATTTTCATTTCTATAATTCTATATGTTGAATGTAAGTTTATCGGAAAGGGCATTTCACTGAATGGAAGTGATAAGGTGAAATTAAAATTGGGTTGGGATTGCAACAAATTTTTTAGTCATCAAATTTCAACATGGTATCAGAGCTACAGGCCAAAAATTGTAGTTTGAACACCAGATAGTAGTTTGGGACAACAAAAAGTGGTTTGGACAACAAACTCATTTTGGATAGCAAACTGATATTTTAGGACAGCAAGGTGAAATTTCAAACAGGCTGAACTTTTGGGACAACAAGGTGTGATGGAAAGTTCATTTCTCGATTTTCTTGGTTTTGTAAATTTTGAACAACAATCATGGCCATGTTCTTAAAGATAGAGGACAGACTGGATGGGATATCCAACTATGTCGTTTGGAATGACAGAATTCGGACAGTGTTTGAGGAGGCATCAGTTTGGGACATAGTGCAGCAAGAGGTTGTACCTCCTACTGTTGTAGATGAACTTGTTGAATTCACAAAAAATAATGCAAAGGCAAAAAGGATTTTGATGGATAGTCTGAAGGATCATAAGGTTCCTTAGGTGAAAGGAAACACATATGCATATCAGATGTGGACAACTCTAACCACTCTCTATCAAAGTACCAATGAGAGCAAGAAGATGGTACTTAAAGAACAATTGAAGAACATCCGAATGACAAAGGCTGAAAGTGTAGTTCATTATCTTGGCAGGGTCAAACAGGTACGTGATGATTTGACTGCTATTGGTGAGGTAGTTGCACCCATAGAGTTAGTTAGGATAGACGTAGTAGGACTTCGTAATTCTTGGGAGGTATTTGGAGATATTGTTACCTCTAGTGAGAATCTTCCTAATTGGGGTAGATTCTGGGATGATTGTGCGTAGCATGAGATACAGAACACTGGCAGTGGTGGGGTGAAGATAGAAAATGAGGAGGATGTAGCCTTGACATCCAGGGGGGAGAACAAAGGGAAGGCCAAGAAAGGGGCCTCATCAGATGGGGCTAAGGGAAAGGAGAAGAAGAAGAAGAAAGATACAGATATGTCCAAAATCAAATGTTGGGCATGTCAGAAGATGGGACATTATGCTGCTACGTGTCCTGAGAGGAAAAACAAGGGGAAGAAGGGTACTGCAACTTCACCGGAGGTGGAGCAGTTTTCTTCACAGTTTGATAAGGATTTTTCATTTATTACTTCTACATCTAGTAGGAGTACATCATCCGATGTGTGGTACATAGACAGTGAGGTTTCCCGCCATATGACAGGTGCATGGGAGTTCTTTTTAGAGCTTGCGGAGAGGGCACTTGATACTGAGATTGTACTAGGAGATGACAACACTGTGAAAGTTGTTGGTGTGGGGACTATGACCTTTGAGAGGGAGTCTTTGCCTCCTTTGAAGGTCATGGATGTTTGTATGTTCCAGGTATGAATAAGAACTTGATTTCAATGTTTGCTATGGTGGAGAAGGGGTTTGACATCTCCTTCTCAGGAGGGCAGGTATTGATGCATCCCAGGGGAGCTTCCATCACTTCGGTCAAAGTGATTGGAGTACGCTCTTGGAAAATATACAAGTTCAGTTTTCAGTTGGCAAGAGCATTGGTGAGTAGCACATTTGGTAACACTCACACTAGTACCACCAGCAATAGAGACTTGTGTGAGTTATGGCACTGGAGGATGGCACAAATGCATCATGAAGCTTTGAGAGTTCTGAGGTAGATCACTACTAGAGTTCCTGATTTCAGTGTCAAGCATTATGAGGTCTGCAGAGGGTGTGCTTTGGGCAAGTACACCAAGTTACCATTTCCAACGAGCAACAAAAGATTTACTTGTATACTAGACTTGATTCATACTGATGTTAGTGGTCGTATGTCTCATGTGTCCTTGAGTGGTTATGAGTATTATGATATATTCATTGATGACTACTCTAAGAGGACTTGGATATATTTCCTGAAGACCAAGGGTGAGGTCTTCAGCCGCTTTAAAGAGTTCTAATCTCTTATGGAAAAGCAGACAGGTAGGAAGATTCAGGTCTTGAGGTCACACAATGGCGGTGAGTACCACGATGGTGGGTTTTCTGACTTCTGTGCACATGAGGACATTAGGAGAGAGCTCACGATTCCTTACAACCCCCAGTAGAATGGGGTGTCTGAAAGGAAGAACAAAGCTATTGTTGGGGTTGCTAGAGTGATGATTCATGATCAGGGATTACCTTTTTTTTTGTGGGTTGAGGCCTACAATACTATTGTTTATCTTCAGAACAGAAGTCCTCACAAAATATTGGGGAATATGACTTCGGAGGAGGCCTTTACTAAGGAGAAGCCTCATGTGGGACATCTTTGTATCTTTGGATGTCTTACATATTCTTATATCCCCAAGGAGCAGAGGACGTAGCTGGAACCCATAGTAAAGAAGGGTATCTTTATGGGTTACAATGAGACTTCGAAGGCCTATCAGATCTTCATTCCTTCTAAACAAAGAGTGGTGATTAGGAGGGATGTGAAGCTCGAGGAGGAGAGGGCCTATCGTAGATCACCGGAGTATGATGAGAGAGAGTCACAAACTTCTCCTCAGTAGGGAGGTCAGGTATAGGGAGCAGGACCTCAAGGTTATGAATCAACTGGTACAGGAGGTACTTCAGTGTCAGTGACATCTGGGGCACCAATGGCTAGTTCACCGATCACTTCTTTAGGGAGTCCACTGGTACAAATTTCACATGGCACTTCGGTTGACACAGGCACAGGTTCTTCGAGGACAAGTGTTGGTACAGGCACACTAGGGTTAGTTGGTAGACCTTCAAGTTCACTAGACTGGGGGGTAAAGGATGAGGTTCCCTATGGGGAAGCTTCTTTAGGGAAGAGGAGGCCCAAGTGGGTAAATAGGGAGAGTGTGCCACCCGAGCAGTTTTTCAGTTATGTAGCCAAGGCTACCAGCATTTTTGACTCTGAGCCTACTAATTATAACGAGGCTACCAGACAGGAGATATGGAGAGAGGCTATGGTGGAGTATGCCTCTATCATTAAGAACAATGTCTGAGAGGTGATGCCTAGGCCTGAGGGCAAGTCAGTTGTGACTTCCAGGTGGCTCTACAAGATCAAACATGCTGCGAATGGCAGCATTGAGAGGTTCAAGGCGAGGTTTGTAGCTAGAGGGTTCTCACAGATAGAGGGTGTTTACTATGATGAGACCTTTGCTCCCATAGCTTGGTACACTTATATACGGCCCCTTATTTCTATTGCTGCAGAAATGGGTTGGCAGATCCATCATATGGATGTAAAGACCACATTTCTGAATGGAGTTATAGAGGAGGAGGTGTATTTTGTGTAGCCACAGGGCTTTGAGGTACTTGGGCGGGAGACCCATGTATACCGGTTGAGGCGAGCACTCTAAGGACTTAAGAAAGATCTGAGAGCTTGGTATTTGAGGATTGATACTTACTTGTAGCAGATGGGTTTCACGAAGAGTGATGCATATCCAAACCTATACTACATTGTTGTAGGGGATGATCTGCTCATTCTTGTGCTATATATTGATGACTTGTTCATTACTGGGGAAGAAATATTGATTAGTGGTTGCAAGGAGGATCTTGCTATGGAGTTTGAGATGAAGGACACTGGGATGATGCATTAATTTTTGGGGCTTGAGGTGTGGCAGGAGGAGGGGCATATATTTCTAGGGCAGGGGCAATATGTTGTGGATGTGTTGAGAAAATTTCACATGGTAGACTCTAGACCCATGTCTACACCTATGATCACCAACTGGAAGAAGCTTCATGCTTCAGATTCTAGTTTGGTGGATCCCACATTGTATAGGCAGCTTATTGGATCCTTGAATTATCTGGTCAACACTAGGCTAGATATATGCTTTGCAGTGAGCACACTTACCATTTCATGGTTGAGCCCAGGAGGGTGCACTAGGTAGTTGCAAAGCACATTCTTTGCTACGTGCAAGGGACTGTTGATTATGGTCTGGACTATAGGTGGGGAGATGGAGTGAGGTTGGCAGGTTACACATATTCAGATTGGGTAGGGAGTTATTTTGACAGGAAAAACACTTTAGGGTGTTGCTTCCGATTGGGTTTGACAGTTATGTCGTGGTTCAGTCGAAAGAAAAAGTCAGTTTCTTTGAGCTCTTCTGAGGTTGAGTATATGGCCGCTAGCTAGGCTAGTTGTGAGGCCATTTGGCTTTGCAAGTTATTGTATGGCCTATTTGATCAGGAGTTGAGAGCGACAGTTATTCATTGTGATAATCATAATTGCATTAAACTCACGGAGAATACAATGTTTCATGGTAGGTCAAAACACATTGACATCAAATATCATTTCATCAGGGACTATGTTCAGAAGGGGGCAGTGAAGTTGGAGTATATATCAACAGATGAGTAGGTGGCTGATGTTCTCACGAAGTCCTTGCAAAGAGGCAATCATGTCCATTTCAAGGACAAGATGGGTGTGGTGAGAAACACTTTCCTCGATAAGAGGGAGTGTTGATTTTTAATGTACCTTGGACAAGTGGTTTCCCATGGGTTAGTCTCTACCTAGGGAAAAGTGTCCAAAATAATTCTTTTCTTAAGTGTGACTTTATAAAGTGAAAGTGACTTTATAAGTGGTAAAGTCAATGTTAAATTATAAAGTGAAAAGTGACTTTAGACATAAAGTACAATGTGGGTACTTTATTTAATGGGTGAGTTAAAAATAGAAAGTGAGAGTTAAATGCACATTTATTCTCATCCTTTGATCTAAATGAATCTGAGCCATTAGATCTTAGGATTGCCCAAAAGTCATTTAGGGAAACAAAAGGGAGAAAATAAAAGAGAGACTGCATTCATTCATTCTTCATTAGCAAATTGGAGAAAGGGGGCGAAGAGCTGGAGAAAAATTTTGAAAGAGAAATTTGTTGCAACAAGTTGAAGGAGTGATTTCTAGGCAAGGATGGGCATGGAAATCAAGGCATAGAAGACAACATAATGTACAGTACGAAAAGCTAATGTTGTGAGATGCGCATTGTTCGAGAGCAATTTTTGATCAAAAAAAAAGGAAAAAAATTCCGTACAGTCTGTATGGAATTTTTACAGTACAGTCTGCATCCGTACAGTATTGTTTCAGCTTCAAGTGGGCACGGAAATTGAGGCAAAGTGGGCATAGTTTTCAAGGAATTTTGGGTTGAAGAGATAAGTTGTATCTTGTTGTTTTGTTTTTTCTGTAAATGTATTTTTCCTGAACTTGAAAGATAAATAAATTTGAAAAGCTCTAATAGGTTTTCCCTGGAGAAGATTGAAAGGATTTGGCCTGAGTCTAAGTTGACCAAAAATCTGTGTATTTTTTTATGTGTTGCTGGTCTGTTTATGTCCATATTTATTTTCAGCATGTGTTGACAATCCCATGTGTTTTAATCCGAAAATTTCATTTCCAGAATTCTATATGTTGAATGTAAGTTTATGGGAAAGGGAATTTAATTGAATGGGAGTGATAAGGTGAAATTAAAACTGGGTTGGGATTGCAGGAAACTTTTTAGTCATCAAATTTCAGCATGCTATGAATAAACATTTTGATTATGAAGATGTTGATGAAGAAAAGAGTGAAATATGTTGTGACTAGGTTGAAGGGTGTTGTTGGTTGTCGAACCTAATCATCTTCCTAATTTATAGGTCTTGTTTTTAGCTGTGTTTGGACTATAGTTTCTAATAGAGGATTTAAGTCCCCCCCCCCCCCCCCGCCCCCCCACACATATTTTCACTAGGGGATCCAGGCACTAAGGTAATTTTTTGGAAAATTTGCCTTTTAAAATATTGTAATCTCATAGCAAACATAGAATGTTCATCATTAGGTCACATATATGACAATATATGTTATCTTAGGATTTTTTGCCCTAGAAGGAAACCTTCTTTATGAGGGATTTGTATCACATTTGCGTATTATTGAAATAACATTGTAATTGAGAGAGACTGTGTGTGTGTGTGTGTGTGTGTGTGTGTGTGTGAGAGAGAGAGAGAGAGAGAGAGAAGTGAATATTATAGTAGATGTGAGATAGGTTGTAATCCCTTGATTTTTCTGGATCAAATCAAATGAAGGACGAGTTATTTTACTGTGGACATAGCCCAAGTCGGGTGAACTACATATGTTGATGTCTCCTTCGTATTGTTTCATTCTATGTTTTATTTTTGCATTCATTTTGATTTGATTTCTTTGTGATTTTTATTTGTAACAAATAGTATTAATATAATTGTTTCTAGAAGCATAGGTGACTTTCACATTTTGAAATAGAAGTCAATAGAGGGGTTGATGATGAAATTGGTGAAAATGTACCAAAAGCCTTTGGCCTCCAACAAGGTATTTCTAATGAAGCATTTATTTAATATGAAGATGTTAGAAGATGTGTCTAGTATTGATCATTTACATGAATTTAACATGGTTACCAGTAAATTAATTTTTGTAGGAGTAAAATTTGATGATGAGGTTAGGAATTTTTTTATTTTGTGCTCACTACCAGAAGGTTGGAATAGTTTGGTCATGGTTGTGAGTAATTTTGTCTCTGGTTCAAATACTTCAAAGTTTGATGATAGATGAGCCATCATGTAATCCTTTGGCTATGGAGAACATGGGATGTTAGAGAGAGAGAGGAAAGAGCCCAAGGAATCGTGTAAATTTTAAGAAGGGCATATCCAAATCTAGAGGGAGGCTAGGATGCTAGCATTGTGGGAAGAAAGGATACAAGAATAAATTTCGTTGGACTTATAAGTGAAAAGAGGATATGAACAATATGAGAATAATAAGGAAGCAAATGTAGCAGGTGATGTGTATAAAACACTTTATTCCTTTCAGTGAATAGCATTTTTGATTCTTGGGTGATAGACTCAAGGGCTTCATTTCATGCCACATCCCATAGGAAATATTTTCAAGATTACATTCAAGTGATTTTCGATAGGTTTATTTGGGTGACGATGAATCATGTAAATATGTGGGAAAGGGTAAGCCATGGATAAAATTATAGAATGGAAACCAATGATTGTTGAAAGAAGTAAGGTGCTTTCTTGATTTAAGAAGAAATCTAATTTCAATGGGGAAATTGAGAAGTGAAGGTTGTATAGTCACATGTACATGAAATTCATG
This sequence comes from Pinus albicaulis, assembly GCA_034641835.2. Lineage (NCBI taxonomy): Eukaryota > Viridiplantae > Streptophyta > Pinopsida > Pinales > Pinaceae > Pinus > Pinus albicaulis. The sequence continues at coordinate 576,416,715 of CM076583.1, forward strand.
GAATGTCACTAGAGGATGTCAAATAATAGAAAAAGGAGAGAGTATATTTATGTTGTATTTAGTACTAGTAATGTTTTTGTTTCTATTGCTTTAACTTCTATAGGAGAGGATGTAATGATTATGGCAACATATTCTTGGGCACGAGTGTAAAGGGGATGCAAATTCTCTACTCAAGGAAATTATTTCCATATTCGAAGAGGATTGAATTGGACTTCTATGAGAATTATGTTTACGAAGAACATAAAAGAGTTAGTTTTCTCAAAGTGTGGAAGGAAAAGAAGAGTGAAAAGTTAGAGCTTGTGCATATAGATGTATGGGGGCCAACTTCGGTATCATCTCTTGGTGGACCTTATTATTATGTTACTTTTATTGATGATGCATCATTCCAAGGAAAATAACTCTTGAATTGATGTTTTTGCATTAATATGAACATAATTATATAACATAGAGGTGTGACATTTGGGATTTGTCTTCTAAGGTAGCTTCTTGTTCTAACTATTTATTTTCCTTTATTTACATATATACAATTTATTTACCCAATCTATGAGGATTAGGTGTCTAATATTCCCCCCCTTAATATGAAGGGGTGTTTGTGAGTCCAAACATCGTTTTGAATCTTTGAAATTTTTCTCTTCCAAGTGCTTTGGTGAAGATGTTTGCAATTTGCTCATTTGTGTAAAAAAATCCTAGATAAATAGCCTTGGCCTCTATATAATATCAAATCAAATAATTCTTTGTATTGGTATGTTTTGTTCGATCATGGAATCTGACGTTCTTGGCGAACTTAATTGCAGAAGTATTTTCAATTAGGAGGGGTGTGGAGTTCACTTATTTCTCCAGAAAGTCTTTAAGAATTTTCCTGAGCCACACAATCTCCTTTGTTGCTTCTGCAACTGCCACATATTCTTCATCTATCGTGGAATCTGTTGGAACTGATTGTTTGCATGACCTCTTAGAGATAAATCTTGATCCAAGACTCATAAGATAGTCTAAAGTAGACACTCCATTTTCCTTATCTCCATCAATGTTTGAATCATAATATTCAATTAGGTTGAAATAATCCACTTGTGAATATTTGATTCCAAAGTCTTGAGTTACTTTCAAGTACTTTAGAAATATTTTTGCAGTAGACCAATGTCCTTCACAAGGATTTTGCATAAACATGGAAATGATTCCAATATCAAATGCAATATATGGGTATTAGTGAGGTAGATATGACTTCCCATAAGTTGTCTATACTTAGTTGCATCCTCAAATTCATTTCCTTCTTTAGATGTGAGCTTGAGATTTTGTTCCATCAGAGTGGACAATGCAATTCTCCAATTTACTTTTTCGAGAGAGGAATATATACCTTGGATGGTGGGTCACTTTAATGCCCAAGTAGTAGTAAAGGTGTCCCAAATATGTAATCTCAAATCCTTTATTCAACTCTTTCTTTGTGGATGGAATATAGTTTTCATTATTCCTTATTATCAACAAATCATCTACATATACAACAAAATAGAAAACATTTTTTCTAACTTTCTTGACAAATAAAATTGCATCATCAAGATTAAAGTGGGTGAAATTTAATTTTAGAAGAAGTTTAATCAAATTCTCACACCAAGCTCACAACGCTTGTTTTATGCCATAAATATTTGATGAGTTTAAATAGTTTCCATTCTTGTCCTTTCACAACAAATCCTTTTAGTTGAGACATAATGACATTTTCTTTCAAGTATACATTTAAGAAAACAATTTTCACACTCATTTGATGGAATTTCCATCCATTTTGAGTTTCAGGAAAACAAAGTCTAGATGATGGCCCATTTTATTGAGGGGGCAAAGGTCTCTTAATAATTGATACCTCTTTTCTATGAAAATCATTTTTCCATGATCCTTGCTTTATGCTTGTTAAGTAAGCCATCTGATTTATACTTGTTCTTGTATACTTAGTTGTAGCCAATTGTTTTGGTTCCAAAGGGAGGGTCCACCGGCTTCCATATTCTATTTTCTATGGGAGCATCATACTCGTACATTGCTTCTTTCCATTCATCATGCGAAGCAACTTCTTTAAAGGAAAGTTGGTTCAAAATTCGTAGAAATTTTTAATTCACAATCATATGAACATCCATATCATCAACTGCATCAAACTCATCTACATCACCTCCATTTTTTCTAGTGGAACTTCTAGTTCCTGTCTTTCCAACCTCATCAAGGTAAACACTTTGAAGTGTTTTGGTGAGCCATTATAGTATTGTTTTGCACGGGGGCTTCACTCAATGAACCTCTGGCATATTAGGGACCTTCATGGCATACTAAACAATACCCTTAATTTGACTAGATATTAGAAAATACCTCTAAAAATCACATTATTTAACCCTCTACCAATATGAACCCAATACACTTTTCCAATTTAAAAACCCCCCACTTTCACTAGATATTCTAGGTGTCCATTTTTACATTAACATTTTTTATACCCCTTTATATTTTTTCATTAACTTTGAGCTTCATTTTTTGTGCCTGCAAATACAAAAACCCTTTACCACTTATTATATGCTCAATATATTACGTCATTTTTCCTCAATATATATTCCCCAATATGAATGCACGCATGGTATTGCTCCCCCAGTGAAGCCCCTTGTGGTTTTTTTTCTTTATTGAGATGGGGTTACATCAAGATTTAGCCTTTTAATCCCCTTAATCACATCACTCAAAGGGTATCCCTAATTTTAAGGAGTGGCTATAACTTTGTGAGGGGGGATAGTGATTCAAAAGGATATTTTATATATTTCTCTAAGATAGGGATCACCCCTTCAAGATGTGGAATTTCATTATCAGATTCATGGTAATTTTTTGCATGATTGAACATATCCAAATGATCAAGCTTCCACTCAACACTGTTGTCAATCTTGGAAGATTAAAGAAACATATATTTCCAGACGATATAAACTTATGATTTACCTCATGATTTTAAATATGATATGCTTTTGGGGCATATAAATACCCCAAGAATATGCAATTTTGACTTCTTGCATCAAGTTTTCTTTTTCATTCCTTAGGAATCAAGGCATAGTAGGTGGAACAAAATATCTCGAGATTCCTTACTGAAAGAATGTGGGCATACCACATTTCTCAAGGAGTCTTATTTCTAAGAGCATGAGATGGACATTTTTTTGACATAAACTATACATAGAACTACATTAGCCCAAAACATCAATTTTAAATTTTTGAAAATCATCATTGAGCAAACCTTATTTAAGATAGTCTTTGTTCATTCTTTTAGCTGCACCATTTTGTTGAGGATTGTATGGAACAATAGTTTGATGTTTAATCCCATGTTGGAGAAGATAGTTTCCAAATTCATTAGAAGTGTATTTTTTTCCATCATCATTACGAAGGGAGCCAATGTGTGATTGTGTAGCATTTTCAATCCATGCATGAAAATTTATGAAAGTTTCAAAAACTTCTGATTTAATTTTCAGCAAGTAATATCCCTAACACATCCTAGTGTAATCATCAACGAAATTCATCATATATATATTTCCATTTTTACAAGGAACAAGCATAGGGCCACACAAATAAGAATGAATTAGTGAAAACTTTCTATGTGCTTTGAAAGCATAATCATGAAATGGTTATTTGCTTTGTTTTTTTATGATACAATCATCACAATGATTCAGTTTCCTTGGAATAGTCGGTAAACCAGAAACACCATTCCTTTTCAACAAAAAAATATTGTTGTAATTAAGATGTCCAAATATTGCATGCCATACAATACTAGAGAGCAATATACCTTCACTACACTGAGAAAGGTATGCAAAGTTTTGTGCATGAATAGATGTTCCTTGCAGTGTCAACACTTTATCCTTCTCAATTCCAATCATGAAAATTGTGTTGTCAGATGCTTTATTTATCTCTACTTTGCCATCAAACGTATGAAAGGAGTGTCCTTGCTAGATGGCTTGATACTTGACTTGTCTCTAAAATATACTACTCCATCTATATTTTCATGAGTTCTTCTAAGAAGTATTCTTGAAATATCATATGGTAGGTTTCACTTGTATCAAGTAGCCATGCATCTTTCCAAGAAGCAAATGAAGTATGAAACAAGTCTTCAATTTCTCCAGTATTGCAAGGCAAACAATATAATTAGCATATTTACGTGCTTTACCTTTTGCTAGATCTAGCGTTTTAGCTTTGTCTTCTTTGTGTCCTTGATCGATTCTCCCCTAGGGTATTTTGCATGTGTATGCATCATGTCCAAGTCTATCACACACACATATATATATGTTATGGCTAAGCTCTTGTAGATAACCTAAAATTAAATAAAATCAAATAATACTTATTTTTAGTTTACATGTTGACATATTTTAAAATTGAATAAAACTTATTTCAAACATATTTGAGTTTTTTAATTAAACCTTAAGATAAGGAATTGATTGAAATACTTGAATAGCTAAGTAAATTTAGGAAAGTTCATATCATTATATAAAATTATAGAAATGTTATCATATATTATTTTTTGACCTACATTAAATTCCAATACATTTGGCTTATATCTTGTTATTAATAAGTTCTTGTAGATAATCTCAAAATAATAATATTGAATAAAACTTGTTATTTACGAGACATCTTTCAAAATTGAATAAAACATATTTCAATCTTATTTGTGTTTTTTAACTGAACCTTGAGATAAGAATTGATTGAAATACTTAGAAGAGTTGACCATGCAATGGTATATAAGTAGGTTGCAAAAATTTCCATATATAGATTTTTTACTATAATATGTATGAATTTAGAATTCAAATAATTTAATTTTAAAATCATTGTAATAACATACATGATGATTGCACTAAAAGAAAATTTCTACAAGCAAATATGAACAATATTTGTAATTCTTTCCATGCTCTATATTAAATTGATACATGCTATATTTTAATTCATTTAAAGTATTAAAGTGACTTGCAACGTAGTAAGATTGCACTTATATCATGTTATGACTAAGCTCTTTTAGATGACCTCAAAAGAAATAAAAGTGAATAAAAATTATTTGTTGTTTACAAGACATCTTTTAAAATTGAATAAAACTTATTTCAATTCTAATTGTGTTTTTTAGTTGAATCTTGAGTTAAGGAATTGATTGAAATACTTAAAAGTGTTTCTAGTGCAATGGTATATGGGTGGGTAGCAAATTTTTCCATATATAGTTTTTTTAAAATTATAATATGGATGAATTTAGAATTCAAATAATTTATTTTTAAAACAATTGTAATAACACACATGTTGATTGCACTAAAAGACACTTTCTATAAGCCAATATGAAACTTATTTGTAATTCTTTCCATGCTCAATATATATTAAATTGATACATTAATATTTTAGTTCATTTTATGTATCAAATTGACTTGCATCATAGTACGATTGTACTTATATCATGTTATGACTAAGCTCTTGTAGATGATCTCAAAATAAATTAAATTGAATAAAACTGATTTTTTGTTTACATGACATCTTTTAAAATTGAATAAAACTTATTTCAATTTCATTTGTATTTATTAATTGGACCTTGAAATAGCCAAGTAAAGTTAGAAAAGTTCACAAAATTATATATAAAATTATAGAAACATATATCATTAACTATTTTTTGTTATATTAAATTCCAATACATATATGAATTAAATATCATGCTATGACTAAGCTATTGTGGATGACCTCAAAAGAAATAAAATTGAATGAAAATTATTTGTTATTTACGAGACTGTTGTTTTTCCACGGTAATGGAGATCTAGGTTAGGGTCTTAGAATCACTGGCACTACTAATCCAAATATCATAACAAACTATCTTGCACAACGGAATATAAACAACAATAAATTAACATGTGCACAATATAGAAAACTTAATATAATTTTAAAAACCCAACTTTGTTATATTAATAAATTGATAATACAATTGTCTAGGGCTCCCGTGCCAGGGATAATGGCCATCATACATCCACTAATACAAGACTACAACTAGGACTTTTTGTCTTCAACTATGACAACCAAACTTCCCGAACAAGATACACTGTCCGGCAAGCTGATGTAGAGCTCCTCAAAGTTTCCTTTGTCATACCTTGAACACATTTTCCCAGTCCTTTGGCTCCCGATTTGCAACAAATCTAACCTTCCTCTATCAATGAACCAACTCCATTAGTTCATTGAACACGACTCCAACAACTCTATTTGATCGTTAGTCCTTCAATGCATCAACACATAGAGACTCCCGTTGAGTTGCTCACAACTTTGTTTGTGAAAAACTCTCAATTGCGCATTGTTTCTCCTCATCTCCTATGGGATTTCTTGCCCAATATTTTCTCCTTAGTCTTTCAAGGACACAACTCTTAGGGACATGTTCCCTTTAGTGCCTTCTTGTGCTACCCGATGAAAAAACCCTTATGGCAAGAGGGGTTACCACTTCTATTGTAAATGTCCTTATCTAACCAGTAATCTAAGGTTCATGTAATTTTCTCCCTTGACCTTCTTCCTTTGTCTTTCAAGAATCAATCCTGAGATTACACAAATCCTCACCCTTCTTACAGCGTCCAAAATCCTTCATGTCAACTGATCTAAGGCTACTAAGACCATCCACTTGTTTCCCTCCTTACAGCCTCAGGGTGACCTTGAATCAGTCACATCAAATATTTTTCTAGATCCTCTAGAAACAACCTCATCCCTATAAAACAACATCAATCATGAAGGAGAGTCTTCATACATTTTGTCTTAATTCTTCTAGATATGAGCTTCACTTTGGGTTTGCAACTTCGACCCTGGTTAAGGCTTGTTGTAGCAACTGCTACAACCCACCTTTCAACCTTATTTTGCTCCAAAATTTTGCGTTGAGACTTCTTCTAAAAACCCTTCCACCTATTGAAAAGTGTAACCAAGTTCGGTCTTCATACTTGTAATTATGAATTTATGTAATGAAATAATAAAATGTATTTTTGTAATGCTTGCCTCATGGGTTTCATGAGAAATATGTTTTTACTATAGGTAAAATAATTCCTCTTGATGCATTTAGGATTTTTCATCTTGTCATAAATATAATTTAAAGTCATGTTACACTTATGGAATGACAAATTTGTTGATGTAAATATATGCTCCAAGACCTTGTCACTAGGCTCCTCAATTCGGCTCATATATGATGAAGATCCCTATAAAAGAAGTCGTCTTACCTACTCCAGTTGATGTCGGCCTATAAGCTAGAAGAAAGTCTCTATATATAAGATACTTTGACTCCATTAGAGGATACACAAAAAATTCGGACATATCTGCAATTGGATATGAAGTACAGTGAAGAAGATAGCGAAGGAAAGGAGGACTCAAGAGGTATGAAGAAAGGGTTTTCTAAGGTTCGGTCTTGGGTTAGATTATCTCACATATACTTACAGCAAGGCCGCCACTTTCTTGAGATTCTGGCACATTATAATATATCTCACTATTTCAGATATCAAGAGAAGGAGAAGGTCTTGATAAAGGACTAAGGTGGAGTTGAAGTAAGACCAAGAAAAAGGAAGGATAATTCAAGGATATGAGACTAATATTTATGTCTAAAGTTGCATCAATGAAGAAGTTGATATCTCTATCTTAGGATGTAGCATCAAGGAAGACAACAAGGAGGTCGAGAATCCTACAATGTGTAGTAAGAAGTATGGTGCAAGACAACACAGAAAAGAGGAATCAAGTTTCTCAAAGGAAAATAAAAAGGAGAAAGCTCAAAGAAAATATCAAAGACAAGTGACAATGTTCTTGGAGGCATATTAGTATCAAGGGTATTTGTCATGGTCTTGGTACTCGTCAATTGATGATCTATAAGAAGAATGGTTATCAGGTTTTCCTATCCAAGAGGGAGAGGTTTTGGCCCTGGATTGAAAGCCTAAACATTGTGTTTCTTGTGAATTTGATAATTGACTTTATGAAAAACATAATAAGCTAACGAAGATAATATCTAAGAGAAAGAAGCATAATAAGTATAACACAATTAGTTATCAAGTAAGAGAATTGGATTAAACATTTCCCTACCAAATTCTCAACATGGTTTCAGAGTCATGGTGCTAACGTCAAAGGAAGGCCATCTAAGAGGAACTTAAGGACTAGTGTTTCAGATGGAACCTGTGAAACGAAAACAAGAAAAACAAGGAGTCAACGATGGCATACCATTGAGATTAGCTCGAATCATAGTATTTGGATATCCATGTTATTCTTAGTGGTAAGACAATTTCGAATCCCTCTAAAAGGCTTAATTTGCAATGACATAACAACAATGATCACAAGTGCATAAATATCAAAGTATATCAGTGATCTCGGTACCATGGAAATGGTACCTATGATACAACAGTATCAGTGATAAATATCTCTGTGTCAAATCAATAATGGAGATATCTATATCAGAGAAATAATGAAGATCTCGATTTCAAGGCAAAGTGAAGGATATACATTGAAGTAGAAAATTTCACCTCAAGAAGAAGTCTTGGGATCGTAAATCAAATCAAAGTGACTTGAACTATTCACTAGCAAAAAGTATCGGATCCCAAATACCCTCATCAAGATGAATAGATCTTCGAAGCAAGGTAGTCCAAAGTATATAGAAGCATTTCTGATCTACATTTTTTCACTACTAAATAATTCGAAATATCCTGAAGTTAAGAAGGCATTATCATAAAGAAATATCCTTATCATTACAACAAGGATCTCATCCTTGAAGAAGATCATTAAAGGAAGCATCAATACATCTTCAACCACCAGTGATCAAGGTGAAGATTTCATCTTCACTTTTCAAGGTGAAGATTTCATCTTCACTTTTCAAGTAAGTATTTTTCATTCTATAATTAGATTTGATAAAATTACTTCATATTTGCAAGAGTATCTATAAGATGGTTGGGTCCTAGAATTTTCTTGCATGTAAAGAAAAGGACATACATAATCCTCGAAGGAAGTGAAGTCATTGATAATATCTTTGGAAAAGTCTCAAAAAGTCCAGCATTATCTAATTACATGTAAAGGGATCAAATGACTCAAAGGATTCCTATGAAATCAGTCAAAGGTTCTCTAATCCTTATGTAGCATAAGTGGAAACATCAAAGAAAATATATGATAAGCTAGAAGATATATTATTTGGAGATGCAGTAAAGAAGGTCATATATAATCTCAATTAGTAGATTTGGGAGAAATGACAAAAGGATAATCATCAATATTCTGATGTGCAAGGTAACAAATTTCCAATGGGACAAGAAAGTTACCTCATCTAACAACTTGTGGCTTCTATGCTAGATAGAATAAGACAAGTTGAGGCTAAGTTAAAGGACTCGGACATTACAAGAAGAAAGGTCATACCACCAAAAAGGTTGAAAGTAGATCAAGGAAAGAGGGAGTAAGAAATATTTTATGTGGTTAAGATAGTCTCTCTCACAAAAGGTCTTTTCATGACTCCTAAATCCTATATAGGATATGGCTACAATAAATAATAAGATACGGTGTGACATCCTGAAAACATTAGAAGCAATAGCTCATGACATCACCATGGGGAATCACGTGGACAAGAGGAACTAAATTCATGGAAATAAAAAATGAAGGATTGAGCTCTTGGGAACCTCATTGGAAGGAAGAAGTCATCCAGGGAAAGGCCAATCATACATCAAAAGGAAACATTTTCCAAGATAAGGACATTCAATATCCTCAAGGTTCTATGATGGAATCCTCATCGAAGGTTTCACCTATTTAGAGAGAAAGCAAGTGTTTCATCAGGAACTCCAACTTGTGTAGTATGATGACATAAGAAGATGAAGCAGATCAAGGGATTGAAGACACTTCAATCAATGAAGTTGCTGAAATAATCCTAGATGACCTGAAGGTAAATAAGGTATGTATGCTTATATTTATTTAATATTACAATGTCATGTCGTATGGCTGTAGGTAACATTGATCACTACTTCTATCCTAAGAAGCATGAACATAGGAAAGGCATATCCTATAAGAGGATGCCAAAATTCATGGTTCACACTAGATGAAATCAACATAATATATTCTCATATAAAGTATGAGATGATTGGAAACTATTAAGGAAATTTTACTGGAAGCTCCTCGTAATAAAATTGTGTGGAGAAAGAAAGGAAGAGATCGTGATAATTGCTACCATGATAAAAGGCATTCAACATCCAAGGGAACCAAGAGGAATTAACTACGGAATATCATGGGAAGATATGTAGACTTTGATAAAAGTCTGGAAAAGATGGAGACCCTTGACAGTACATATCTTTAGGAGATGTGTCAAATTGTATGAAGGATGTTAATGCCTATAGGAATATGTCGTGATGAAAGATCATCACTAAGGTAACATTTGATTTAAGTATTCATATTTATAATTGTATAATATCAAGATGAGCTTATGTAGGGCTGCCAAGGGAAATATATGTCTTCCACAATTGATAACCATATGGTAGGATGAAAGATCTTTGGAAGAAATATGATATGGAGAAAAGCAGCATAACATAGAGCTAGACTAATATGGATCACTTTATGATGGAATGAAGGCATGACTCGTAAATGAAAGTGATGGATGATTTGTGCCCTATGAAGAGATACCAAAGATGAAGACTCCTCAACAAAGAAATTCATGACATCGAAGGAAGGAGTCCTTTTGAGCAGCTAGATGTTCCATTATTTTCCTAAAGAGCTGTTGCCGGTCCTTGATTAAGAGGGAGCCTAGAAATAAGTTTATTACTTGGAAGAAACTTGGTAATTTCTAAGTTGAGAGGGAGCTTAGGTACATTCCTTGTATAGGAATGAGTACATATGTCTTACCTAGTTGAGAGAGAGAGATAGACACATCATTCTGGTCTTAACCTGGGAAGAAAAAATGTGGGATTGGGTAATCATATGGCACCTGATACTATTTGAGGATGTATTAGGGCATCCAAGATAAGAGTAGTTGTGGAAGGAACGATATTATTTGAAGACTGGGAATCCAACAGTAAGAATAGTCCTGATGGACATATCTTGACTAAACCCAGGTGGGATATGGTCCAATAGAGACAATGATGAGGGTGTATACTCATCATTGGTCTCACCAGCATTGTAGCTAAATATATCATGGAGAGATGGAGTTGTTAGTCAAGGCCTTTCACTTTGGCAATGTTGGTTAATATGATGTTATACAGACAAGATTACCAATCAGATTCTTCTTATGAGATTATTTAGCTTGAGAGTAACTATGTACCATTATGAATACCTCCCTAGTTAAGAGGGAGTGTTGAAAAGTGCAACTAGGTTCGGTCTTCATAATGACTTGTAATTATGAATTTATGTAATGAAGAAGACAAAGATAATAAAATGTATTGTTGTAATGATTGCCTCATGGGTTTCATGAGAGAGATGTTTTTACTATAGGTCAAAGACTTCTTCTTGATGTCTTTAGGATTTTTCATCTTGTCATAAATATAATTTAAAGTCATGTATATGAAGTCATGTTACACTTATGGAATTAAAAATTTGTTGATGTAAATATATGCTCCAAGACCTTGTCTCTAGGCCTCCTCAAGTCAGCTCATATATGATGAATATCCCTCTACAAGAATTCTTATTACCTGCTCTAGTTGATGTAGACCTATAAGCTAGAAGAAAGTCTCTATATATAAGAGATTGCAGCTCCATTGGAGGATACACAAAAAAATTGGACATATCTACAATTGGATGTGAAGTACAATGAAGAAGATAGTGAAGGAAAGGATGACTCAAGAGGTATAAAGAAAGTGTTTTCCAAGGTTCAGTCTTGGGTTATATTATATCGCATATACTTACAGGAAGGTCAACACTTTCTTGAGGTTCTGGCACAACATAATATATCTCATGATTTCGGATATCAAGAGAAGGAGAAGGTCTCGATAAATGACTAAGGTGGAGCTAAAGTAAGATCGAGAAAAAGGAAGGATAAGCCGAGGATAGGAAATTGATATTTCTCTCTAAAGTTATGGCAATGAAGAAGATGCTATCTCTGTCTTGGGATGTAGAATCAAGGAAGACTACAAGGAGTCTGAGACTCCTACAGTGCCTAATAAGAAGTATGGTGCAGGACGGTGCAGAAAAGAGGAATTGAGTTTCTCAAAGGAAAATCAAAAGAAGCAAGCTCAAAGAAAATATCAAAGGCTAGTGACAATGGTCTTGGAGAAATATTAGTTTCAAGGGTATTTTTTATAGTATTGTTCTCGTTAATTGATGATCTATAAGAAGAATGATTATCGGGTTTTCCTCTTGTTGTGGTAAAACACAACCCCCCCACTTTTGACTTGTTTGCTTCAAATCATGGGGACCCTTCCTAAAAAAAATTTAGCTAAACACCTTTTAGGATTTTTTTAAAAGTTAATTATCCTGTGATTTTGTTATTTTTCATTTTCTTCGGATTTTTGTTTTAATTGTTTTGTTGAAATCGATTTTTGGCAGGCTTTCCATCGATACTTGTTTTACCTCATTTGGTCAACTGGTTTGTAAATGGCACTCCTTTGAAGTTTAATCATTTGTGTAAACTTGGTTAAAAAATGCGTGAAATGTACAATATTTCAATTTTTGTTATTAATTTAATTCAATAATACAGTTATTGTAAATATTAACTCTTAGTCAGTGATTACTAACATCTTTCATTTTTCACAAATAATCCTACTAAATGACCCAGCCAAATTATAGAGCATTTAAAAAGTACGTTTTTCAAGATTTTGGTAATTTATCATAATTTCCTAATTTAAAACGAAATACCAAACTCAAAATTTAATAATGGAAAAGCGGTTGTAGTTCATTTTTTTAGAATTATTAATTACCAAAAATAGTTATAATTTAGAATTGGAAAACCTCACTCTAAATGGTCCACATTTTGCTTCATTTTTAACTTAACTAAATTTCAACAATCCTAAACCCCAATTAAAAATATATGAAAATTCATAAAAATTAATCGCATCCATCGCAATCACCATATCACAAAAATCCAATGTACATAACTTATAAGTTTTAAAGAAACCCGATACATTCTTGCAATTGTGAGATGTTGGTTCAAAAGCAAAGTCTTTTAAAGAGTTTGTGAATTCGATTTTCAAAATCAAAATCATATCATACGTGTGAATGTTTAATATAAAATAATTAAATTTTAATTTTAATATTAAGTATTTAATATTAATTTTAAATTAATTAATATTTAATATATAATTAATTAGATTAAAATTAATTGTTAATTTTATTTAATTAGATTAATATTAATTAGTAGTTAGTTTGCAAATAATTAATTTAGGTTATGATTAACAATTAAAATTAATATTAATTAATAAATAATTAAAATATTATTTAGGATTAGAATTTAATTAAAAATTTCTGATTTTTAAGTTCAGTAACAGAAATTCTAGAATTCTCGCAGTTTGACTTATTAATTTTGGAGGTTCATAGATTGAGTTTTACTTGGCCAAATGAGGCTCAAAATGGCTCATTGGAAAGATAAAATCATGGAGAACATTTCTGAGGAGGTTTCATTAACAAATTTGATCATTTATTGGGTCTAAAATTAGGCAGAAGATCAAGCTCCGAATTTTTAAAACAAAATCAATTTTCTGAGTTTTAATTTTTGCATCCTTATTTGTCCAAGCCTTTTCTGAGTGCAGATATATTCGTCAATGATATCCTTGGCCAATTAAATCTTCACAGACATCAATAGAAAGATCAAATATTGAATTCAATTAGATTTGTTTTAATTCCAAATTTTGCATTTTAATTTTGTTTTGATTTAATTTTTGCAGGAAAACAGTTGAAGAGATGAGGAGAACAAGATCCCAATCAATGAGAATGCTCCAGCAATTGAAGAAAGAAATTTTGAGCAAATAAAAATTTGATTAAGTATATTTCTTCTTCAACAAAATTTCTTGTTAAGAATTCTTTTGTAGATATTATAAATAGCAGATTACAAAATGTAATAAGGGCTTCTCTCCTCTGTAATTCTAGAATTCTAAAATCACTTCTGTAATATGAATTTAGAGTTGTAGGTGGGAGGAGAGGAATATCAGATCTGGGGATTATTGAGGTTTTTTATTTTATATTTTGAGTTATGTATAATGAACAGATTTTGCACTATTGTAGCTCTGGTTTTGAAAGCAGAAGTTCAGGCATTGTAAAGGACTACTAGAGACTGGAGCTGGAGAAATAGACTTAATAAATTGGCATTTATAATACTAGTATTTTAAATGCTGGTTTCATTTTATGATAACAGGAATATGTCAATTTACTTCCATATTTGTGCACTTTTGTCGATATGGGCAATTTGCCTCAATTTTATGTCATTATTTATCTCTACTCTTATGGGTTGAATTCTGGTGTCTGAGTAATTATTTTTTTAGAAATATCTCTTATAAAATTGATTTATTGAATAGTGATATGTTGTGAACTTTTGACACATATTATTGTTTAATTATTCAAGTTACTGATTAAATGATCTATATCATTTTGTGAACTTCTTCCTGAGTGTTGTTGATTGATTATTTTAGTTAAATAGGTCTCTAGATAGGACGTGTTTGGTATTCATAATGTCAGTGAATTGAAATACTTCATTAGCTTGATACTCATTATAAGCCAGACATATTTAAATCCCAATTATTTAAAATATCTTGCTCTCGATTGAGATAGATCTATATCTGCCTAATTGAGATAGGATTAAGATAGTTCCTTTTGCTTGCATCTTCGAATAATTTAACATATAGATTAAATTCTACATCCCGAAAAAAATCCTCTTCCCAAAGAGGCAAACCTTTAATTGTGGCTTGGCTAAGCCCAAATTAGCTTAAAGATCACTTTCTTGCCAGATCAGCAAGAGAAATGATCTGATGTCTCTTTCCCATTGGTAGAAAAAAGTTATATTTTAAGCCAATGGAGATTGAGAGAATGTAATTGGACCTAGTTAAACCAGTCGGAATCACCATTCCAAACAGAAAAATAACTTCTTTAAGGTCTGGACCGGGTGGTCTTCCCCCATGTTGTTGCGGCGAATTTTGAGGCCTCAACATTTTGTCACTAGAAGGAGGTCCTGAGACTTATTTTCGTTTGGAGTCTTTGTATTCTAACATTTTATTTTTATTTCAATGGATCCTCTAAAAATTTCAATTTGAAGTTATATTTCTGGACGTGCATCTTCCAATACTCCACTATCAATAATAAGACTCCTATCTCAGGTAAAGTTTAATGGTAAGAGGAATACTTCTGCATTTAATCATGTCTTTTAATTTATTCAAAAAATTTCAAATTCTATTTTTCAAGAATTGATGAAGATATTTTATGCAGGATTTTTTCTCTTACATTCTTGGCAAAAGCTAGTAGCTGGTGTCAATCACCTCTAGTTGCCTCAATCCACACTTGGGAACAATTTATTACAATCTTCCTTTGTAAATTTGATGGATATATATACGAACAGCTATGTGACGATTTTGAAGATCTACGAAGGTTTGAAGGTGAGTCTTTAATTGATTTTACCATCAGGTTTCGTTTAAATTATTTAAAATTTAAAATTGAAGATAAACCTTCGAAAAAATAATTATTAGATTGGTTTAAAGATATTTTATCTCTTCCTTCCATTCATAATCCATGTGAAATTGTTTCAAGCTTTGATCAATCTCCTTCTAATTTCATTGACATAAGTGAGAATTCCAATATGGAGCTATAAACAAATGATGATGAAAGGGTCTCTATTTTTTATGATCAATTCCTTCAATTACTGCACACTTCCTATAGTATTGTTAAAGATCAAGGTACACCTTCACATGTCAATGAATCTCAATCACAAACTTTGGAAAATTTCACTAATCAACCGCAAGAAGATATTAGCAACACTCTTGAAGAAAATATCGCTTTAAAATCTGAAAATAGGTATAAGTTAGAATAAAAAAATCAGAGCATAATCCGACATGTACAAGCAGTGATTAAAGTTTCCAGTAATACACAATATGCTATACAAATTTCTGAATTATTTTACGACGAACAAATGCCAAATTCAGAACAAAAAAACAACATTATTCAAGAAATCATAAGTAGCCAAGTAAATGATCTTAAATATGAAATTTGCAATGAAGAAAATGCACAAGAGTTTTCAAATAGAGACATTTTCAAATACATTGTTTTACATTCGTATTTTTCCCTTTATCCTGATAATTTTTCTAATAACAATTTATCCTCTCTTCACGTTAACGATATTTCAAAAAATAGAGAGGTTGATCTAAATTAATTTCCGATTAGTTTTTATCACGATAGATAATTAATTAATGATCATTATTTTGGCATCAATAAACATGATCTCAATATTCCTTCTTGTTTTGATACATTAGGTGAGATCGAAAGGAATTCAAATGAATGTCATAAGGTCATATATGATAGCTACTATGACATTGAGGATATTGATTTGCCTTCTTTAGAATTGAATCCTCATGATCAAAGTCGAATCACATATGAAAATGAAGAACAATTTGATTCAAAAATTATTTCAAAGAGTTCTCATTTTCAAACAATTAATCATACTCATGATTTCAGCATCCAAGAAACCATTTCAATCTATGATTTATATGATGATCAAGTTCACATTCTCATTCATATTCATAACCATTTCTAAAATTCACAAGTGGGTATCAACAATCATTCTAATTTGCATTATTCTACCCAATTATTGTGAAGAGGAAATTGCTTTAAGTCGCTCTCAATTGTGTTGTAACAATAATTGTAAAATTAGTGTAAACTATGATTCAATTTTGTTATTATTTCATCATTTATTCTTAACTTCATATTTATTTTTTGTATTTAGTCTTAGATTTTTAGATACTGTGTGCTGACATATTGAACATCTCAACATTAAACACTCAATTGATGCATTGCTTCAATGAGAAAATGAAGTTTCACATCATAATCATCAAAATCAAGAGATATTAATTTTCCAATTCCCACAGATGTTCATTTCTTATCAATTACTTCTTTCTTCTCAAAAGCAGTGCCAACAAGAGAATGCATTTTTACAATATGACCAGCAATCTAATTCAATTAATAATCTTATGTTTGATCTATTAGACTTCCATCTGTTTTTCATTGGTCCTGTTATGAATATAATTCATAACAAATAAATAAATAATATAAATGTAAATAATAAATAATAAATAATCAAGATAATGGTTATTTAAATATTTATTAGTTAATTGAGAAGGCATGTCTAAAAGACATGCCCAGTCATGAAAGGCCACTTTCCTAGGTATAAAAGCAGGGCCTCATTGTAACATTTATTCATCACTTATACATTTTATATATAATAAATTATTATTGCAAACACCTCTTCTGTAGTTTACAATTAAATTCAACAAGCCTACGGTTTTGTTGCTCCATTTGGTATCAGAGCCAATTCGTGTTGCGACTACCTTTCGCTGCTGCTGGCTGCTTTCAGCTGTTACAAGTGGTGCTACTATGACCACCATGGTGTTGTTGCCGCATTCAACGTTCCTTGAAATCACTGCCGCTTGATGTCTTCATCAATGTGGATGGCCGATTTCAACAAAAGGTTGATTGATCTTGAGGATAAGGTTACAGGACATTCTGAAGGCATAAAAAAACTTCAAGACACGACAAATTGGATAGAAAGATAAATTTGGCAAAACCATAGCGAGTCCACATACAATCATAACAAAGTAATTCAGAAGTTAAACACCATTTGCGGCAAGATAAATCTAACACAAGAACAAATATTCCCGAATATTGGACATAATCAACAAAAAAATTCACCTGAATGAGAGAATTCAGAAGATAATCATTTAGAATCACTACATTCTGCAGAAGATCAAGTTATGAAAATTTCAGATTCAGATTCAGATGATGTGAAGGAAGAATCTTTTGAGAAACAAGAAGATGACTATGAAGATGATGATAAGGATGAAGATGACCTTGAAACACTTGAAGTTGTGCAACTCTCTTAAATGAATTTGGTAAACTTGATCCACCAACTAATGAGGAAGAATTTATAGTTAAATTGGTTGTCAATGAGGAATACAAGAATAAGGTACTAGTAAAACACACCAACATTGATATTAGTAGAAGATTTTTGGAATGTCTCAAACCTGACCTCCAGCTTACTAGTGATCTAATTACTCCTCGTAGAGAACCAATTACTCCTGGTGCCCAATTTGGGCAACATTGTGTTCACTCTCCCTCTCGGCCACCATATCAAACGCTATCAGAACAACGATTAGCACAATTAACTATTGCCAATAGCATTCAATCTCCCTAGAAATTTCAAATATTTCCTTATCAATTGAAGTTTCATGGCAACTTTAAAGAGGCCAGAGCTTGGGCCCAAAGAAATGATACTGAACATATTATTTTCTTGCAGATTTATAATTTTTTTGAGGAAGTTGCATTCGATGTTTTATTAGATCGCCAGAAAAATATGTTGAACGATCGAAGATTATTACGATTTCTCCATGAACTCAGCTCTATAATTCAAAACAAACCCGCAATCGTTAACTCAAGGGAGGGTTTTCTATTGTTGAGTAAGCTAATAGCGGGACGCCCGATGGATTCGATGTTTGATTCCATTAAGTGGGTGCGGTATTCTGTGGGCTTGCTGGCTAATGGCGACAACTCCAACGATGAGCTCGACCTCGAGGTTTACCTACATAAAACCCTAGAACTTCTTGACAAAGAATGTGTCAGAATTCACAATGAAAACTTTCAGTCAAGCTTGGTAAACTTAATCCATTCGATAATGGCGTCTAAGGAGAAAATAAATAATCATAGAGGAATCGTACGAGCTTTGTCTTCTTACATTCTAAGGCTTTACCACGGTTAATTTCGTAGAAGCAAAATGAAAAATCGAAATCATAATAGTAAGAAATCCTTCGAAGAAATAGTATCCATCAACATCTCCTCTCGAATCAACATCACCATCATTCTCTACAATTGTAAATAATGATGAGATTGTGATTCTAAAGATCTCCGATGGAAAAATATTCGTCGTGCCAAAAGCGGAAAAATTACAGTCGGTGATAATAAAGAAGGTAGTGGAGGACTTTGGCACTGAAAATCCCATGTCGTTTGTGTCCAGCGACATTTTAGAAAATATTAAACACCCCTCGAAGCCCTTACTCCGGCAGGTCTAGTGAGCCAAACCAAATATTCCGTGTGTTGGACTATGCAATGCTCCCGGCAGTGACAAGGTAGAGTGAGAGTAATTAAGCCCCAGGTTACATGCATTTTCTTTATACAATCTCTCTCACGGAACACGATGCCACCACACAATGAAAGCCCATGGGAGAAGGACACAACCTTACAAATCTCTCATGACTATTAGTCATAAATTTAATAAAACGAAGAATGTTTAATAATTAAGTTCTTAATAAAATTATTAAATTTACTTTATAAATCTATAAAGTTACATATATTATTAAAAAAAGAAAGCCTAGCTCAAAATAATATTAGCGGCAATTTATATAAGCTGAGGTATTAGTGAAGTCATGTTCCATACACCAATATGACAAACACAAGATGAATACAATTGCCAACAATATAGCTTTGAGAACAAAGCTCTTGAATGAAGGGGCAATGTTATGAATATAATCCATAACAAATAAATAAATAATATAAATGTAAATAGTAAATAATCAAGATAATGGTTATTTAAATATTTATTAGTTAATTGAAAAGGCATGTCTAAAAGACATGCCCATTCATGAAAGCCACATGCCTAGGTATAAAATCAGGGCCTCATTGTAACATTTATTCATCACTTATACATTTTATATATAATAAATTATTATTACAAACACCTCTTGTGTAGTTTACAATTAAAGTCAACAAGCCTACAGTTTTGTTGCTCCAGATCCATTTGAAATACATTTGGAAAGTTTCCCTTCATGGAAGATTGTTAATAATTTAACACTTGAATATAACACTAATGAAATCATACAGACCATTGTTTGTGAAAGCTCATTCCCACAATCTGTCTTGTCATCTTCTCTTTTGACCTCCTTCCAATCATTGATAGAAATCCATCCAAATTCTATGATCCAAATGAAATTCAGTTGGAAAGGACATTTCAAGAGAAGGTGATTGTAAATAAGCTACTAACAATAAATGTACATATTGCTTTTAGATTTAGTTTTCCTAGTTTAATTATATTTGTATTTTTGTTACTAATGTTTTACATATACATAAATGTAGGAATTAAAATGAGAGAGTGGTTACATTGGAAGTATGACTATACCTAGTCATGTTACTTTCACCGAGTTAGAAATAGGAATAGCTTAATTTTCTTTTATGTTTGCACTTATTTCATTATTTCAGATTTTCAATAAGGCAAGTGATGAATCTGATTTATTTGGGGCATCCCATTTCAATTATAGAAAAGAAGCTTAGAGCATTTTTGAATAATCAGATCATACATATTTGTGAACCACATAACGGTCTTGTTATGTAAAAAAATTCATCATATTAATCATACATAAATAAATTCTAAGAATTTTCTACTACTTGACAATTTTATATTCACAAGTGATTCTGAAGAACTCATTTTTACTACTCTTGTCTTCCAATGTAACTTTGGAAAGGATGCAATTCAAAAAAACTCATTACTTAGCATTTTAGATTAAATAAGTAGGTGATGTTGAACTTATGCAAATTTTAGAAAATTTGGAAGAATTTGAAGATTCATGAGGTAAACTTACAATCAATTTTCTTCCAGGTCTTCATTAACTTGATTATGTAGATCTAAGATAAGCAAGAAGCCAAATATTTTCAAATCTGCAACATGTTCAGGGAAGTATTTATGATTTCATCTAAATTTGAGGATTGTCTAATTTTTCTTCTATTCATTAAAATCACTGTAAATTTTTAATAAATTCTTAGAATAATCATATCAGATCATTACATTTCACAACTCTCTTCATAAGAAAGTTTTGATAAAATTACTTCTTGATTAGATATCCCGACAGTTAATTAAATTATTAAAGGGTTATTTATTTAAAAATCAAAGTTAAATTAATCGCTCTCTTTTTTAATTTAATAATTTAAAATAAATCATCGGCGTCACATATATATCGCAATTCGCAAATCAGAGGTTCTAAAATGAGCATACTCCAAATATCTTCGATTCCTCTATATGCCCATTCCCTCCGATCTTCGATGAACCTTTCTGTCTGATATCGGATCATCCATATCACAATATTTGATGAGAGGAAATTCTTATTATTTCTCGATAATAAACCTCCAATGCAAGTCTTACGATATTGTTTCTCGTTCATTCTCCGATAAAATGACTTACCCAAAAATTGTGATGTCCACACAACCTCAGACCCGATACAACATTTAAAATCCGGTCTCAAATATATCGCGCCCATTCATGAATCACGATTTTAGTTGGGGCATATATTTAAAGGTTTCAATGTCCCGGATCCGATATGAAATTAAAATTACATTATAAAACTATCGGGTCCATGCTTCATCGCACATCGACATATCAATATCTTTACATCTCGTGCTCAAATCTCTCGATCGCAAATCTCTTATAAAGTCCAAAACCGGTCCCACCAATGTGCCACATCATTTATTGCATTTCCGCGGTAGAATACTGTCGGCGTTTCATTTCATTCACATTTCTGATAGGATTATTCTCCGATATCGCATCCGCTCCATTGCAGTTTCCCATCGCACATGCTCATATTGTGACTTTGCCTTCGCAACTATTATATCGCATCGTAAAACTCAAATAAAGGTTTTTCTTAAGATCTTAAAATGTGATAGCTGCCAATATACGATTCTTCACCATTGTATTTAAATTATTATAAAAATTCAATCGCATATTGGCAAAGGTGAAAGTCACAGCTTTTAAGTTATGCATGGCAAAGAATCTTACGATGTGAAAAATTCAGCAAGATAGTATACTGATGGTTAATTCATATTTTTAATTTTTTTTTATTCTGAATTTCTCTACATACTTATCATATAGAGATTCAAATCCTCTTTATATACTGTTACATTATTCAGGATTTTGAATCAACTTTAATATTTTGGGGCTGATATAAATTCATGAATGGAAGAAACAAAAAGAATACTCATCGTTGCAATTCATAAGGAAACATATCTTCATCCTCATTTCTGATGAATTCGATTTATTTCTGATTCATTGAACATGAAACATTGCTTTCTTTTAGTTTATTACTTGCTTCAGTTTAGATTCAATAAATAATGATTTTGGGTCAATAATATTTTAATAAATTTAACTTCTTCATGTTTCCAATTCTAATTAAAGAAAAAAGTTAACTTGTATTGGAGAAAACCATTTTTCTCAAGTAAGATTAAATGAAATTCTCCAATGGTAAGTTTTATATGCCCACTTTCATTCATTTTCATTTCTTCATTTTTTTTGTTTTAGTTAGTTTTTGTTGATCTTGAATATGTTTTTATAGCTATTTAAGAACCTTTTGCACCTCTACCAGATCAGTTTTTGGAAGTTCATTTTATTTCTTTGAGATTCTTGAAAGAGAAGCAGCAATGATCTTCATCAAATTAACTAAACTGGGGAGTTTTTGAACCTCTAGTTTGTTTATTTAAGCATTACTTTCATTAGAACATAGTTAAGATGTTTTTTGCATAATTTTTCTTCAAAAGAAGGAAAATTTGTAGTAGGCAAACTTCCCATTCAGCGTATTATATATCATCATTGCTATTCACCCTCTGCATTTTGAGAGCCTCGTTCTTATAAGTCTGCAAGATAAAAAAAAAAAAAAATCAATCTCGACATAGGAATGAACGTACATTATTTTATTTTATAATCCTTTGTTGAGAAATTCATATATGCGGTCTTGTTGGAGTTTATTTTTTAAATTTTGTTTTCTTTTAGTTTTTGCTTTCTTCATTTTTTATTTTTATTCGTTGATTTTTTTTCTTACTTTAGTTTAGGAATTATTTTCCTTTTTCTTTTAGTTGTGTTTTGGTTTCGGTGACTTTGTCATGATTTATGAGAAAGGTATTTCTCTTACCTTACAGTTGTTGGTATACATGGAAAATCTTTTACTCTATCTATTTTAATGAATTTCATTTATCATTAAAGGCATATTATTTATGGAACCATAAAGTCATCTTTATTTAAATATTTTTTATGGAGGAACACACATCTTTACTTAGTGATTGAGTTTAATTTTTCAAGGAAAGAAACTATTTGATTTTATTACAATGAATCCCTTCCACCCCTCCACATAAAAGCCTCTGATTGATAGTTGCAGGGAAAGAATTTGGAGTCAACATTATGAAAGTACTATGTCCATTAAACATAAATCTTTATTACCATCCCACCTCTCTCACTCAAATACAACATAAACTAAAAGCTTGCAAATGCACTTATCAAAAGGGTGATTAAAAGAGGAAGTATGGGAAATACAAGTAAACTCGTCGGGGATATGGATGCTCGTTGGCAGCGGGAGTAGGCTTGTATGGCATAAAAGAAAACTTCGTCGAGGTACTGTTTAGGCTCGCTGGAAGCGAAGCGATGTCGGGGACAATTAAAAAAATGGACATATGCTTTATCAAAAAGTCCTATCTCTACCTTCTTCTACTTTTCACATAAGGAAAGTTTAAAAACAAATTTTCCCAAGTTTGGATTCATCACTTTTACTCGAGTTTGTTTTAAGTATTTATCTTTATATACTCATATTGCTTAATCTATTTATGTGGGACCTATGAAAATGTTTTAGTGTTAGATGATTTTGTGATTTCCATTATTTTTGACCTTTGGGTAAATTTAAGTTCATTGTCTTTAGTCAGAGATAACGGGTTCTTCTCTCGCATGTATCCATTGTTGTGGTAAAACACAATGGTCCCCCCCTCCCCCACATTGACGTGTTTGCTTCAAATCATAGGGACCCTTCCTACAAAATTTTTAGCTAAATGCATTTTAGGATTTTTTTTTAAAGTTAATTATCCTGCGATTTTGTTATTTTTCATTTTCTTCGGATGTTTGTTTTAATTGTTTTGTTGAAATCGATTTTTGGCAGGCTTTCCATTGATACTTTTTTTACCTCATTTGGTCAACTGGTTTGTAAATGGCACTCCTTTTAAGTTTAATCATTTGTGTCAACTTGGTTAAAAAATGAGTGAAATGTACAATATTTCAATTTTTGTTATTAATTTAATTCAGTAATGCATTTATTGTAAATATTAACTCTTAGTCAGTAATTACTAACATCTTTCATTTTTCACAAATGATCCTACTAAATGACCCATCCAAATTATAGAGCATTTAAAAAGCACGCTTTTCGGGATTTTGGTAACTTATCGTAATTTCCTATTTTAAAACGAAATGCCAAACTCAAAATTTCATAATGGAAAAGTGGTTGTAGTTCATTTTTTTAGAATTATTAATTACCAAAGTGGTTGTAGTTTAGAATTTGAAAACCTCACTCTAAGTGGTCCACACTTTGCTTCATTTTTAACTTAACTAAATTTCAACAATCATGGACCCCAATTAAAAATATATGAAAATTCATAAAAATTGATCGCATCCATTGCAATCACTATATCGCAAAAATCCAATGTATATAACGTAAAATTTTTAAAGAAACCCGATACATTCTTGCGAAGAAGAAAAAAAAGAAGAGCAACACAAATAAAGAAGAGTCAATCATTTACAGTCCCAAAACTACAACTCTTACTTGGTCATCAAATATCTATGTTCAAGAACTAATGAAAGCTAGGGCAAGGCTGGAAATTTTAGAAGCCAACGAACAGGAAAGAGATCGCAAACTTTCAGTGATCACACTTGCAAATCAATGTTTAATGGAATGTAATATAATTTTGAAAGAGCAGGTAACAATATTACAAGATGTTGTATAGGCAGGAAGATGAGAATGGGAAAACATGAAGGTAGCATGTCAAAGCAGGAATGATGCAATGGCAGCAAAGAAAGATGTGATAATATCTAAAACAACTTAGGTAGATACACACATGGGTCAACAAACAATCATTTCTGAAAAAGAAGGCAAAAGAGAACAAGAAGACATACATTCCAAAATAAATCAAAACTAGTGTTGAGGACACTAATGGTCACAGGATAGAGGAAAAATAAGATGTAAGTTATCGTAGAGAACATGAAAGATAACATAAAGAAAGAAAAGAGAGAGAAACAAATTTTATTATCATGGGAATAAGAGACTATGGAAAGAATGAAAGAACTTTCAATTTGACAAGGGACTTTTTGAGAGATAAATTACAGTGGAGAGGGAAAATTTTTCAAGCAAGGAGGGTGGGAAAGATATGTGAGGAAAGACCTCGACCTATAAAAGTCATCATGGCAAGTGTGCAAGAAAAACATCATCTCTTAAGTAGAAATAAACACTTGAAAGGCTCACACTTCTTCCTAGATGAAGATTTAACTAGCAAGCAACAAGAAGAGAGAAGAGAAGAAGTGGAGAAAGTTAGAGCAGAAAGAAATGAAGGCAAAAGAGAATGGTTGTATGATGGTAAAGCGGTTATTACAGTGTTTGGGCCTCATGAAAAAACAGGGCAGAAATTTGACAATGAAGAAAAAACAGGTAATTCTATAATAGGGAGGAAAACAACAGGTTCAACATGGATGAAAAGGGGTGAAGGCTCAAATTCGAGTCTTATGTGCCAAACCATGTAGCAACCAAATCCTACCCAGGTCTACCTAAGTCTAGTTTGTTGGAACTGTATAGGTTACCCTTGGAGGAGGGGGCCTGGGATAGGGCCTATTGCAGAAGGTAGTGACATAATTTGTCTCGCAGAAACTCATGAACATGATGGTTGCAAAACTCCTATGTTTGACGGTTATTTGAAGTTAATAGTTTGGAATGAGACATTAGAAAATGGAAAATGGTACGTGTTATCACTCAGTAATTTCTGAAGGTTAAAGAAAGAAATAGTCTGAGGTAACCACAAACCTACTTTTAAACTCTAGGATCTAGCCTTCCTAGGGTTCAGAGAGGGCTCTCTCTATAATATTTAACTTTGGTTTGATTATAAGATATTAGGCTAGTGATGATTGTGCAATTTGGTTTTGGTTTGATTGATTTGGTGGGAAAAATCACTTAAAGAGATGGATAGTGGGAAATCTATTTGTCCATTGGGCTAAGGAGTTAAAAGCCAAGCAGATAGAACTAGGATCAAGGCCAAAAAGTCCAATTTTTTCAGGGCAAGATAGATAACCCTTGAAGATCTTGGAATTTTTTTTTGTGAAGTGGTATGATCGAGATAAAGAGCAATGCAGGGTTCTTTGATCCGTAAAAGGGAAGTAGTAAGCAAAGGTCAAACGAAAGAGGGAGCAATTAAGCGTTCCCTACTCTGGAAATCAGCAGAAAACATAGAAATTACAAATAGTTAAGACAATGTGCTTTTAACAAATCCTGAAGTAATCCTCCTATTCATTCATTCAAATTTACAACACATAATGGATTGCATGAAACAAATAAAGATAAAAATGACAAATAGAAAATACTTCACTCCAAATAGCTCATCACATAAATCCTGAAATATGATGCTAATTGGTTCGATCCAATCTGCTATTCGAAATTTGAAACACAAAAGCCTTAAAGTCCACAAAAATGACTATAGAAATCTTCAACAATTTATTCCACAATAATACTTCAAAGGATGAATTATTTATACAAATTCTTAAACTAAAATATCTTGAAAAACTATCAAGATTGCTTTACAAATATCTCAACTTGTTTTACATAATAGAACTTAATAAAAAGACACTTAAAACTAATGCATCTATTTAGCACTATACTTATGGATTGATGGTGACAAAGAAGAGAATTCAGATTTGATATCAACTCGTAGTTGATGACGAGGCATCCAAGTCACTAAATGTTTCCTTTCTTTGTGCATTCTGCTCCAGAAATTCTGTAAACTTGGGGTCCAATGATACCTTTGGATATCCAAATCCGAAATAGATATGTAAAAAGTGAAAGTGGTTATTTTTGATAAATATGTTTTTGAAATACACCTCTCTCAGTTCCCTAAAATTCTGTTCCAGCTGGTCACAGTAGGCTATGCAAAAATATGTGTAAAACAAAGCTTTGCACAGTCTGAAAAATAGGCTGTAAATATGTGCATGTATATCTCATTTTGTAATACCTGTGCAAAAATTTTGATAGGTTTTTTAGATGGGTCTCTTAGGAACAAACACCTCCTTCAGTGTTGTAATATGTATTTCGTATTGGCCACAATCCTCTCTGCAAACTGATGACTTAACATGAATTTTCTGTAAAAAGAGCTTTCAAATATTGTTTAATAATTCCAAACCCATAATGGTTGTTAGGAAAGTGAGAGAGATTTTTGTCGTTGGAAATATTAGGAATATATACCTCCTTCAGTTTTGCAAAATTCATCTTGGATTGGTCACAATAGTTTCTGCGAAACAATGACTTAAATTGGAAATTTCTGAAAATTGTCCCTTCTTGCTCTATTTTCATCTTTTAACCTTTTTGTTCTTTTAACTGTTTTTCTTTTACTTTGGATAAATTTCATTGTTAGTGGAAGTATTTTCATCTCTGTTTAACCATTACTACCTCTATTTTTACTTTTACTGTTTTACCTTGACTGCTCTATAACTTTGTTTTAACTTTCACTCTGACTTTCACCTGATACACTTTAACTCTGATGCTCTTTGACTGTTTTATTTTCATTGTTACTGTGAATTATTATTTCACTTTTACCATTCACTATGTAATTTCATATTTCTAATCTCTCTCCGAATTTTATTTAATTCTTTCTTTGTATACAAACTGTTTGTTCAATGAAATTTTTTGAATTAAAATATGAGAATTTGGAGCAAACAAGTTTTTCAACTAGTATTAAAACGGTTGGCCCAATTTCATATTATGAGAATAACCAGCAAAAATCAAACAATTTGTTAATGAAACAGACGTTTGCAAGGAGGTGATTGAAGGCTTTTGAAAGACCTATGGAATGAGATTTGGTTGTGGAGGTTTAACTCTGTTTTTTAGGCATTTTGGTTACTTCTGTAAGATTAAACAATTTACAGAAGTATTTTTTACTTTGGCTGGGGTTCTTGGATGAAAATCAGTAGAATATGGTTCTTTCCTTGGGTGTTTTCTTCAATTTTTGACTTTCACATGTATTTTAGACTCTCACTGGTTAGAAAACAAGAAACAGGGGTTTCTTGGGCTTTTTCAATGGATAATTGGGCAAAAAATCAAGTGAAATTAAGCACAGAGGTTAGGCTACCTTCAGAGGAATTATGGGCTAAATTTGGTGTTTAAAACAAGGCATGGCTTAAACAGGTTTTTTTTCAGAAATTTTGACAGGGTTTGGCCTATTTTTTGGATATTATTAATAGGTTTCTTTGGATGGATTTGAACTCTGAATAGAATTTTTATTTTAAAATGTCCTTTCAAATCGAAACAGGTTTAATTTTCTGGAGGAATACTTGTTATACGCAGGTATTGGGCTTTTGAAGACATATCTGAAGGTTTTGAATAGTTTCAATGGTGTCTTTATGATCTATGGAGCAATGCAAAGCTCCTCAGTAATCTTTAATAGGTTCAGGCTTAAATTTGCAAGCTTTTGGTATGAAAATGGTGGAAATTTCTTTGTCTCACAGTCAGAATATCTTATACAGGGTTTACGCGCAGAAAAAGAGGAAATTAGTGCATTTCCAATGTTTATTAGGCAAATTAGGGCTAACAGGCGCTTGCAATAAATGGCGATCAAGTCATAAATGGTGGTTTTCGGGCTCAAAGGGTCTAAAACTGTGAGTGGTTATCGCACACCATTTCAGTGGTAAGCTGTTTCGAAGGAAACCAACGCGATTCAGTAGGAAAGAAACACGTGGAGGAGGGAGAAAGTCAAATACCACCCATTTCGTTTAGAAATAAGATGGTTTTTATCACGCAAGTTTATTTGCGATATGTGTTGTTAGCCGTCAGATCGTGGGGTTCGATTGCGAACGGCCCAGATCTCTTGTTGAAGTTGCATCATGATGGAGTGGGGCTGGAGTTTATTAACGCGATGGGGACAAGTTTTAAACTTTATGAATATGCGTTTAATAAATTTTAAAACCTTAGGTTTATAATATGCGGGGGGGGGGGAATGTCGTATATGCATAAATCATAACATTTCACAAGGTTTAATTAATACATAGGCGTGGGTTTTATTATATGGTTTTTAAACGTTTGATATTTGTTTAAAACCATAGGGGGCGAGGTATTTTTTTTATTGATAGGTTTAAACCAATGTGATAGGGGCAGGGTTAAATTCATCATGTGGAATATTTAAACATTGGCTTAAACTTTAAGTAGAGGGTTTTTATGGGTTATTTTAAATGTAATGGATTTAATAATATATGGGAGGGTATCGTTTAAGGAAATAATATATATGTTAGAAATTAATATGAAATAAAAGGGGTAATGTAGGAAATGAATGAAAAATACATAATTTTAACACTAAGTAAAGTGTAAAGATGGACAAATAAGCATATTTTGTCACTTTTATGTTTTTCACACTTAAACTTAGGATAAAATGCATTTTATGGGTTTCTGAGTGATTTTGAATGGAAATGAAATTAATTATTTAGGGTTTTTACTTTTACTAAGTAAAAATGGGTTTTTACTTAGGAAAAGGGATCATGATTATGGATGAAGGGTAATTGTTGATGGATATGGGTTTTGTGTAGAAATTCAATATTTTTAACCAATCAGTTATCAAGCCTTGGGTCTAGTCCCAACAAAGTCAGAGAAATTTTCTGAGCCTTTTTAACTGAAAGTTTAGAATACTGAATCATTGTGGGGGAGGGGAAATTAGTAATTTTTGTCCGATGATGCTTTATTGCATGTCTTGCACAACTTATTTCTACCTACCCATCATTATTTCTAGCATTTTTACTTCATTTTCATGGGTGCATTTAGGCTTGCAACCCTAAATCAATTTTCTTTTAAAACATAAAAACTATCTAATTCTAACCTTATTTCATCTGAGGGTTCAGATTAAACTATTGAGCTCCTCATTTATTCTCTATCTTATCTATTGATTTTTCAATTTTAAACTGTTTGACATATCTTTATTCTCTATCTAAAACATAAAATTCAAAGCATGAAAAGTTATGATTAAACTATTTAATTGATCATGGATTATGGCATTTATTGACAATCTGCACATCATCATTATTCTTGCAGTAAAAGTAAATAGTAGTGGCATTTTGACTTGCTCACTTTCATGTCTTATTCTTCTCTTTTTTATTTTGGGGTCTATCTTTTTCCTAAGTCCTTTGATATTTCTTTTAGGACTTTTACCCTCTTTTCATTTTTTATTATTTTTCATTTTTCAAAATATGGGAAAAAAACTTGCAGAAAGAAAGGTATGTACATATTTACCAGACTTTAACAGAGTCAAATCAAAATTATGAATCCTATATTTATAGGACCTTTACAATGGCTTCACATGGGGATGGAATCTCCTTGTGAGATGTCAAGAACACCGTCGACTAGTAGCCTGATCCATTGGGCCAATCCCAAACATGCATATGTTGTGACTGAAAACTCTTGAACTGAATTTACACCTTTTTTCTGCAAACTGAAATCCGATCTTAGAATAAAAATGTGTTGCAACCTTCAAACCAAACTACTAAATCATCAATATCTTAGGGCCTTTTTCTTGGCTTCAAATGTAAATGAATTATTTCAAAACTAGCTGAAAACTGAAAACTGAAATAAGTTGAAATCCTACCTACTTACTCTAATCATCTGTCCAACTACTGGTTAGGTAAAATGAAATAGCCAATGCAACCATTCAAGCATTATGTACTTTGATATATTTTGTTGCATTTGCTTGTTGAATATCAAAACTATAATTCTGCAACCTATTAGAAACCTGTCAACAAATGAGAGGATAAGGAAATACTTGATTTCCTTTGTTGACTCTAGAAATTGTACAAAAGCATCTTCCAAAATATATACAATGATGTTTAACTGATCTAAACAACTGTACATCTATTTTGAATGGCCTCCGTTCCATGAACCGAAATTTTATTTTCATCTTTATCTCCCTACAAACTTTCAAATAAGGTTTGTGATGATATTCCTATTGATTGTAATGTTTGACTGTTGAAACCTTTATCATCTTGATACTGAAGCTCATAATTAGTTAATGGAGAAAGATTTTGATTGCATTTATCATTCATCACATTAGCTATTTGATCATGAAAAACTTTGAAAGATTGTTGCAATTTATATATGGGTTTTAATGGAACTTCATAGATTTCTAGTATTTGTTCATCCTTTAAAAAATGAAATGCTTTATAGCATAATGGTATAGAACTTTCTTTCAAAATTTCTGAACTTTCTTCTTCACTCCCATATTTGATGTGTATTGTCTGATCACTGTATCTGAGCTGTTGAAACTAAACTTCCTCATCCCACAAACTAGCTAGTGATTGCTTTGTGAAGTTAGCTTGAATTTGGAGAACATAATTATCATCATACTGATCATACTTAGGCAAATATTCAGAAGAAGGAATGTCAACAATCCTACACATTAGATCAGCAGATTTCTTTTCCAACGATCTTGATATATCTTGATTAGATTGGTTGCATTCTATTTGAAGGTCATCATTTTGCTCAATAGGAGTACTATCAGGCAATGGGCCTTTTTGGGAAGGTAGAACAACATGAGCATCAACCTGTTCTTCTGTCTCTTCATGGATAATTTTTTTTTTACATACATCAATATTAGAATAAGTAGAAACAATTTCTTCATTATGTAAATAGTTTGAGGATGGTTGCATGTTTAAAAGCAAATTGATTTCTTCTTCGGTGGGGGGGTGGAGGGCGGGGGGTTGTGAATCTTTGAATTTTTAGATTTGAATAATGATTATTTTTTTTCTTATGTAAAAACTGATCATGAGGTTGAATATTTTCTTTAACTTCATTCAAAACATTATATGAAACATCATTTGTTACTACAGAGTGGCTTTGTGGATCTTGATTCATCTCCTGATCTATTTCATCTTTGATTAACTCCTCTTGATTATCATGACACTTAACTTGAGAATGAAAGTTATGGACTGCTACTAATAAATATTCAGGATGCCAATTTCCTAAATCTTCATTAATATTTTTAAGGTAGTGTATGAGATCTTCAGCTTGACCACAACAATTTTCAGCTAATGATAAAGATGGAAAATCTTCGTTGTAATGCTCATAAAATACCTTGTGAAAATTCTTTAAAGAAAATAAACTAGCAGGTTTGAGAGCTTCATACCATTCCCTTGCTTGTCCTTCTAAGGTTGCCATGAATAGATTCATGGGGCAAACCTCATGCCAATCACCCTTCAATCTCCATGAGTGTATATGAAATTTAATGAGATGTAACATAGGATCATCAATATTCTCATCTTGAAACATAGGAAGATTTTTATCCCAATTCACCTTTGGTAGTTTGTGTGGAAATCCGGGTATGTGATCTCTGCTCATGGGAGCATATTTGTGTTGTATTCTTGGGTCATCTTGTAAATTAGTCATAAATAAGGGCCACTGTATCTATACAACCAAGCTAGATCCTTCTACCAATGGAGTCTTAGATTTGATTTTTAAAATTTGTTTGGAGTCGCCAGGTGGATGATTTTAACCTTTGTGTGTCTGATCAATGTCCACCATCATAGATCAGATCTAAACCTGTAATATATTTCTGAAGAAAATGTTAGTCTTCCCCATTATGGTCGCCAATATGTTATCACTCAGTAATTTCTCAAGGTTAAAGAAAGAAATAGTCTGAGGTAACCACAAACCTACTTTTAAACTCTAGGATCTAGCCTTCCTAGGGTTCAGAGAGGGATCTCTCTATAAGATTTAACTTTGTTTTGATTATAAGATATTAGGCTAGTTATGATTGTGCAATTTGGTTTTGGTTTGATTGATTTGGTGGGAAAAATCACTTAAAGAGATGGATAGTGGGAAATCTATTTGTCCATTGGGCTAAGGAGTCAAAAGTCAGGCAGACAGAACTAGGATCAAGGCCAAAAAGTCAAATGTTTTCAGGGCATGATAGATAACCCTTGAAGATCTTGGAAAGTTTTTTTGTGAAGTGGTATGATCGGGATAAAGAGCAATGAAGGGTTCTTTGATCTGGAAAAGGGAATTAGTAGGCAAAGGTCAAACGAAAGAGGGAGCAATTAAGGGTTCCCTACTCTGGAAATTAGCATAAAACATAGAAATGACAAATAGTTAAGACATGGTGCTTTTAACAAATCCTGAAGTAATCCTCCTATTCATTCATTCAAATTTACAACACATAATGGATTGCATGAAACAAAGAAAGATAACAATGACAAGTAGAAAATACTTCACTCCAAATAGCTCATCACATGAATCCTAAAATATGATGCTAATTGGTTCGATCTAGTCTGCTACTCGAAATTTGAAACACAAAAGCCTTCAAGTCCACAAAAATGACTATAGAAATCTTTAACAATTTATTCCACAATAATACTTCAAAGGATGAAGTATTTATACAAATTCTTAAACTAAAATATCTTGAAAAAATATCAAGATTGGTTTACAAATATCTCAAATTGTTTTACATAAATAAAACTTAATAAAAGGAAACTTAAAACTAATGCATCTATTTGGCACTATACTTATGGATTAATGGTGACAAAGAAGAGAATTTCAATTTGATATCAACTCTTAGTTGATGACGAGGCATCCAAGTCACTAACTATGTCCTTTCTTTGTGCATTATGCTCCAGAAATTATGTAAACTTGGGGTCCAATGATACCTTTGTATATCCCAATCCGAAATATATATGTAAAAAGTGAAGGCAATTATTGTTGATAAATATTTTTTTGAAATAAACCTCTCTCAGTTCCATAAAATTCCACTCTAGCTGGTCACAATAGGCTCTGCCAAAATATGTGTAAAATAGAGCTTTGCACAGTTTGAAAAATAGGCTATAAATATGTGAATGTATCTTTGATTATTTAATACCTGTGCAAAAAGTGAGATAGGTTTTTGTAGATGGTTCTCTCAGGAACAACAACCTCCTTCAGTTTTGTAAGATGTATTTCAGATTGGCAAAAATCCTCTCTGCAAACTGATGACTTAACAGGAATTTTCTGTAAAACGTGCTTTCAAATATTATTTAATATTTCCAAATCCATAATGGTTGTTAGAAAAGTGAGAGAGGTTTTTGTCGTTGGAAATCTTAGGAATATAAACCTCCTTCAATTTTGAAAAATTCATCTTAGATTGGTCACAATAGTTTTTGCAAAAAAAATGACTTAAACAGGAAATTTCTGAAAAATGTCCCTTCTTGCTCTGTTTTCAGCTTTTAATCTTTTTGTTCTTTTAACTGTTTTTCTTTTACTTTCGATAAATTTCATTTTTGGTGAAATTATTTTCATCTCTGTTTAACCATTACTGTCTCTGTTTTTACTTTTAATGTTTTACCTTGATTGCTCTGTAACTTTGTTTTAACTTTCACTCTAACTTTCACCTGATACACTTTAACTCTGATGCTCTTTGACTGTTTTATTTTCACTATTACTGTGAATTATTATTTCAATTTTACCATTCACTGTGTAATTTCATCTTTCTGATCTCTCTCCGACTTTGATTTAATTCTTTCTTTGTATACAAATTGTTTGTTCAATGAAATTTTTTGAATTAAAATCTGAGAATTTGGAGCAAACAAGTTTTTCAACTAGTATTAAAATTGTTGGCCCAATTTCATATTCTGAGAATAACCTGCAAAAATCAAACAATTTTTTAATGAAACAAAGGTTTGCAAGGAGGTGATTGAAGGCTTTTTAAAGACCTTTGGAATGAGATCTGGCTGTGGAGGTTTAACTCTGTTTTTTAGGCATTTTGGTTACTTATATAAGATTAAACGGTTTACATAAGTATTTTTTACTTTGGCAGGGGTTCCTGGATGAAAATTAGTAGAATATGGTTCTTTCCTCGGGTTTTTTCTTCAATTTTTGACTTTCACATGTTTTTCATACTCTCACTGGTTAGAAAACAAGAAACGGGGGTTTCTTGGGCTTTTTCAATAGATAATTGGGCAAAAAATCAAGTGAAAGTAAGCACAGAGGTTAGGCTACCTTTAGAGGAATTCTCGGCTAAATTTGGTGTTTAAAACAAGGCATAGCTTATACAGGGTTTTTTCATAAATTTTGACAGGGTTTGACCTATTTTTTGGATATTTTTAACAGGTTTCTTTGGATGGATTTGAACTCTAAATATAATTTTTCTTTTAAAATGTCCTTTCAAATTGAAACAGGTTTAATTTGCTGGAGGAATACTTGTTATACACAGGTATTGGGCTTTTGAAGACGTATCTGAAGGTTTTGAACATCTTCAATGGTGTCTTTCTGATCTCTAGAGAAATGCAAAACCCCTCAGCAATCTTTAATAGGTTCAGGCTGAAATTTATAAGCTTTTGGTATGAAAATGGTGGAAATTTCTTTGTCTCACAGTCGGAATAGCTTATACAGGGTTTACGCGCAGAAAGAAGGAAATTAGTGCATTTCCAACGTTTATTAGGAAAATTAGGGCTAACAGACGCCTGCAATAAATGGCGGTCAAGTCATAAATGGTGGTTTTCGGGCTCAAAGGGTCTAAAACTGTGAGTGGTTATCACGCGCCATTTCAGTGGTAAGCTGTATTGGAGGAAACCAACGCGATCCCGTAGGAAAGAAACACGTGGAGAAGGGAGAAAATCAAATACCACCCATTTCGCGTAGAAATAAGATGGTTTTTATCGCGCAAGTTTATTTGCGATATGTGTTGTGAGCCGTTGGATCATGGGGTTCGATTGCGAACGGCCCAGATCTCTTGTGGAAGTTGCATCAGGATGGAGTGGGGCCGAAGTTTATTAACGCGATGGGGACAAGTTTTAAACTTTATGAATATGTGTTTAATAAAGTTTAAAACCTTAGGTTTATAATATGCGGGGGGGAAATGTCGTATATTCATAAATCATAACATTTCACAATGTTTAATTAATACATAGGCACGGGTTTTATTATATGGTTTTTAAACGTTTGATATTTGTTTAAAACCATAGGGGGTGGGGTATTTGTTTTATTGATAGGTTTAAACCAATGTGATAGGGGCGGGGTTAAATTCATCACGTGGAATATTTAAACATTGGCTTAAACATTAAGTAGAGGGTTTGTGGGTTATTTTAAATGTAAAGGATTTAATAATATACGGGAGGGTATAGTTTAGGGAATTAATATATAAGTTAGAAATTAATATGAAATAAAAGAGGAAATGTAGGAAATGAATGAAAAATACATAATTTTAACACTAAGTAAAGTGTAAAGATAGTCAAATAAGCATATTTTGTCCCTTTTGTGTTTTTCACACTTAAACTTAGGATAAAATGCATTTTATGGGTTTCTGAGTGATTTTGAATGGAAATGAAATTAATTATTTAAGGTTTTTACTTTTACTAAGTAAAAATAGGTTTTTACTTAGGAAAAGTGATCATGATTATGGATTAAGGGTAAATGTTCATGGATATGGGTTTTGTGTAGGAATGCAATTTTTTTAACCAATCAGTTATCGAGCCTTAGGTCTGGTCCCAACAGAAGTCAGAGAAATGCTCTGAGCCTTTTTAACTGAAGGTTTAGAACATTGAATCATTGTGGGGGAGGGGAAATTAGTAATTTTTGCCCGATGATGCTTTCATTAGGGGAATTTTGAGGTCTAAAATGGGCCTCCTAAGGAAATTATAAAATAATAGTGGAAAAAATCTAATAAGATTTGATGACATCATCAAATTTTAGAGGGAAAAATGAAAAAACTACTTTTTCAATTCATATTTTCAACTTATCTCCCAAAGTTTTTACTCAAATTTCGAGCGGGAGTACTCGTTGGATGCGGAATTTAATTCCTCATCCAAGGAGTACTCATGTTGCATACTTTCGATGGGTCCTACTACACGAAAAATGAGAAATACATAAAAAAACGTGATTACAATCACGTTTTTTATGTATTTCTCATTTTTTGTATAGAAGAGTTCATCGAAAGTATGCAACATGGGTACTCCTTGGATGAGGAATTAAATTCCGCTTCCAACGAGTACTTTCACTCGAAATTTGAGTAAAAATTTTGGGAGATAAGTTTAAAATATGAGTTGAAAAAATAGTTTTATTATTTTATTATTTTTTAATATTTTTACTTTTTTACTCCAAAAATGGTGAATCATCAATTATGGATGACATCATCATCTTGAATCCTATTGGTTGTTATAAAGTTTATTTTTGTTGTACATTTTTCTTATGAGACCCATTTTAGACCTCAAAATTCCCCTAATGATTACATGTCTTGCACAACTGCTTTCTACCTACCCATCATTATTTCTAGCATTTTTACTTCATTTTCATGGGTGCATTTAGGCTTGCAACCCTAAATCAATTTTCATTTAAAACATAAAAACTATCTGATTCTGACCTTATTTCATCCGAGGGCTCAGATTAAACTGTTAAGCTCCTCATTTATTCTCTATCTTATCTACTGATTTGTCAAGTTTAAACTGTTTGACATATCTTTATTCTCTATCTAAAACGTAAAATTCAAAGCATGAAAAGTTAAAATTAAACCGTTTAACTTATCATGGATTATGGCATTTATTGACAATATGCACATAATCATTATTCTTGCAGTAAAAGTAAACAGTAGTGGCATTTTGACTTGCTCACTTTCATGTCTTATTCTTCTCTTTTTTCTTTTGGGATCTATCTTTTTCCTAAGTGCTTCGATATTTCTTTTAGGACTTTTACCCTCTTTTCATTTTTTTATTATTTTTCATTTTTCAAAATATGGGAAAACAACTTGCAGAAAGAAAGGTATGTACATATTTACAAGACTTTAATAGAGTCAAATCAAAATTATGAATCCTATATTTATAGGGCCCTAACAGTACGGAGGAATACTAGTTTTAGTGAAAGAAAAAGAAGGTCGTCACATTCAGTTAGTGAAAGAAGATACAAATAAACAATATTTATGGTTCAAAATAATAGAGAATGAGAATGACATAAGAATTGTAGCATGTTATTTTGCGCCTCAAGTATCAAAAACTTACAGAAATAAGGGATTGGACAGCAAAGATCGGTTTGCAGCCTTAAAGCAAGATATTGCCACATATTCTCAACAAGGAGAAGTTCTTTTAGTGGGATATTTCAATTCTAGAACAACAAATCAACAAGCTAGTATTCTTTGTTGCGAAAAGGATCACAATCCTAGCTGGCTCATTGAAGAGGAGAATTCTCGATGGTTGAGATGTTCAGAAGATGACAAAGTTAGTAATCATTTTGGAGAGGAGTTTCTTACGTTGTGTGGTGCTTTCAACTTAATTATCTGCAATGGTCTAGATAGATGGAAAAAGTCTGGGAACTTCACTTGCAACACATACAATGGGGCAAGTGTCATTGAATATGTTATTGGTTCACAAAGCCTAATAGAAAGAATAAATGAAGTCAAGATTGGAGAGCATATTTGGGACTTAAATTCAGATCATAACCCAATTTATATAAAGTTATCATGGTTAGAAGAAAGACATAATAGGAGGAAAAATCAATGTTCTCAACAATTGGCATCAAGGAGAAAAACTCTTCTAACACAAGAAAATTGCACTATATTCAAAACAATGGTGAGGAGATCAATTCAGAAAGATAAAATTGGTCCCAAGAGCCTCAACAACCATGAGTTAAAAAATATAATACAGGGTGCACTTGAGAAGTGTAAAAGAGAAAAAAAATAGGAAATCAGAATCAAATTGTTTTCCTGTGAATGCATGGTTCAATGAGGAATGCAAAATGGCAAGGAGAACCTTAAAAAATGAAGGAGAGGGGAAGATGAATGTAAAGTTATATAAGCAGATTTTAAAAAAGAAAAAATATGAGTTCATGCAAACAAGGCAGGAAGAGTTGATATATCTAGGCAAGAATAACCCAAAACGTTTTTGGCATAAACTTCAACCAAGGAAGAAGAAATTTGAAAATAATATTACAGCCAATCAGTGGTTTGACTATGCAAGGCAACTCTATGAAAAAGAATTAGAGGTTGAGCCTCCTCCCAAGGTCAACACATCTACAAAGCTTTTCACAGTGCATAAGGTGGAGGCAGGAATTAAAAAGTTGAAAACAGGGAAGGAAAAGGACTTGGTTGAACTTCAAGTAGAATATCTAAAGTTGGGAATGAACACTTTGGCACCACACATCATGGAAATATTCAAAAACGTCATTCAGCAAGTATTCCAAAGGGATTGGACAACTAGTCTAGAAATTCCCCTTTTTAAAAGTGGATACATTAATAATTCTTCCAACTATAGAACCATTATGATCAATCCTTTGTTTGCAAATATTTTCAGTGACATGGTAGAAAATAGAATCAGTAAGTGGGAAGAAGTAAAAGAAAAGAGGGAAAAAGGGAAAGCAGGTTTTAGGTCGAAGCATTCTATAGTAGATCATGGTATCACGATGAGACACATTGTTGAAAAGGTTTGGGGGAGAAAAGAAGAAGTATTTTGCTACTTTGTTGACTTCAAAAATTCATTTAACACTGTCCCTAGAGAAAGGTTGTGGCATATAATGGAAGAACTCGAAATTCATTTACAATATAGAGTTGTTGTCCATAGGCTTTATGAAGAGGTGAAAGTCAAAATTAGAACTTCAGCAGGAATTTCAGAAAGTGTTAGAAGTGACATCAGAGTCAAGCAAGGTTTCCCTTTATCCCCTACCCTTTTTTGTTTATATATTGACAAACTGGAAGAGTGGATGAATTTTCAAGGTGGGGATGGTGTTCGATTGGGGTTTTGTGATAAAGCTTCTTCTATATGCCGATGATCTTGTGTTGGTTGATAAATCGGCCCATGGATTGCAGATGCACCTATATTAACTTAAGCATTTTGTAAAAATGTGGGGATGCAAGTCAATACCAGTAAGACCAAAATAATGATTTTCTCTAATAAAAGGAAGTAAAGCCAACATATGTTCTTCTTTGAAGGAAACATTCTTGAAGAAGTAAATGAATACAAGTACCTCGGGATCGATTTCAACAAAAATCTTAATTGGGAGGATTGTAGAAAGAAAAGAATTTTAGGAGGGTGGAAGGCACTATATGCACTTCAAAATAGATGTAGAGAGGCAGAGTTATGGAATTGGAACATGATCAAAGTACTTTTTGGACTCCTAGTTTGTCCAGTGCTATTATATGGATGTGAACTATGGGTTAGTAGCATCCCTATTTCAAAATGGAAACAAATTGAAAAAATTCAAAAACGCTTGATCATGAGCAAGTTCAAAATAAAAATTTCAGTTCCCTATGAGATAATGTTGAGTGAAACAAGGGCAGCTCCCATTGAAGGAATTTCCATGGTGTGTCTTATAAGGTATCTAAAAAGAATTGAGCAAATTGGAGGAGGTATATGGTCGAAAGTTATCTTCAATGAAGGTATGAGTGAAAGAAATAAATCATGGATGAGACAAAACAACAAATGGATGCAAAAATGGAATATTTGCCTAAATACATGTCCCACAAATAGCAAGGAGTTAAAGAATTTTGTGCTGGAGAAGTTCCATAAGGGTATATGGGGAAAATAGTTGGGTAGAAAGAAGAAGTATTATGTTCAGAAATTCAACCCCACTTGTGATCTCCAACAAAAAGAATATATTGGAGCTAACATTTCGTGGAGAGAAAAGGTTCTTATTGCTCAATTAAGAACTAAATCACATCAACTTCAGTGTGAAACGGGACGGTGGAATAGACCTTAAGAAGCTTGGGAAGAAAGGGTATGTAATTTTTGCACTCCTAGGGCAGTGGAATCAGAAAAACATTTCACTTTGGAATGTGACGCTTTCAGATACACCAGGGACAGTTACCGCAGTATGTTAGCATCAATTCCATGGAATTGTCTTTTCAGTGAGGGGACTGTTAAAAGGTTGGGTCAGCTCATCATCAATTTGAGTAAGAAAATGATTGAATTACAGAAGGCAAAAAACAAGGAAGTTGGTGGTCTCATAGACTATTTTTAGTCTCGTGGACATTAAAATATCATTCATTCATAAAGCAAAGTCTTTTAAAGAGTTTGTGAATTTGATTTTCAAAATAAAATTCATATCATACATGTGAATGTTTAATATAGAATAATTAAATATTAATTTTAATATTAAGTATTTAATATTAATTTTAAATTAATTAATATTTAATATATAATTAATTAGATTAAAATTAATTGTTGATTTTAGATAATTAGATTAATATTAATTAGTAGTTAGTTTGCAAATAATTAATTTATATTATGATTAACAATTAAAATTAATATTAATCAATAAATAATTAAAATCTAATTTAGGATTAGAATTTAATTAAAAAATTCTGATTTTTAAGCCCAGTAACAGAAATTTTAGAATTCTCGCAGTTTGACTCATCAACTTTGGAGGCTCATAGATTGAGTTTTACTTGGCCAAATGAAGCCCAAAATAGCTCATTGGAAAGATAAAATCATGGAGAACATTTCTGAGGAGGTTTCATTAACAAATTTTATCATTTATTAGGTCTAAAATTAGGCAGAAGATCAAGCTCCAAATTTTTAAAACAAAATCATTTTTTGAGTTTTAATTTTTGCATCCTCATTTTCCCAAGCCTTTTCTAAGTGCAAATATATTCGTCAATGATATCCTTGGCCAATTAAATCCTCACAGGCATCAATAGAAATATCAAATATTGAATTCAATTATATATTTTTTAATTCCATATTTAGCATTTTAATTTTGTTTTGATTTAATTTTTGCAGAAAAAAAAAAGTTGAAGAGATGAGGAGAACAGAATCTCAATCAATGAGAATTCTCCAACAATTGAAGAATTGAATTTTTAGCAAAGAAAAATTTGATTGAGGAAATTTCTTCTTCAACAAACTTTCTTGTTAAGAATTCTTTTGCAAATATTATAAATAACAGATTGAAAAATGTAATAAGGGCTTCTCTCCTCTGCAATTCTAGAATTCTAAAAGCACTTCTATAATAGGAATTTAGAGTTGTAAGTGGGAGGAGAGGAATCTTAGATCTGAGGATTATTGAGGCTTTTTCTTTTACATTCTGAGTTATGTATAATGAACAAAGTTTGCACTATTGTAGTTATGGTTTTGAAAGCAGAAGTTTAGGCATTGTAATGGATCATTAGAGATCGAAGCTGGAGAAATGGACTTAATAAATTGGTATTGATAATACTATTATTTTAAATGTTGGTTTCATTTTATGATAACATGAA
Source organism: Pinus albicaulis (assembly GCA_034641835.2). Taxonomy (NCBI): domain Eukaryota; kingdom Viridiplantae; phylum Streptophyta; class Pinopsida; order Pinales; family Pinaceae; genus Pinus; species Pinus albicaulis. The sequence goes on from CM076583.1 coordinate 576,459,021, forward strand.
TGTGTCAATTTACTTCCACATTTGTACACTTTGTCGATATGGGCAAATTGCCTCAATTTTATGTTATTATTTATCTCTATTCTTATGGGTTGAATTCTGATTTATGAGTAACTATTTACTCAGAAATTTTTCTTATAAAATTGATTTATTGAATAGTGATATGTTTTGAACTGTTTCCGCATATTATTTTTTAATTATTCAAGTTACTGATTAAATGATCAATATCATTTTGCAAGCTTCTTCCTGAGTGTTGTTGATTGATTATTTCAGTTAAAGAGGTCTCTAGATAGGATGTGTTTGGTATTCATAATGTCAGTTAATTGAACTACTTCGTTAGGTTGATATTCATTATAAGCTAGACATATTTAAATCCCAACTATTTAACATATCTTACTCTCGGTTGGGATAGATCTATATCTGCCTAATTGAGATAGGATTAAGATAGTTCATTTTTCTTTCATCTTAGAATATTTTTTCATATAGATTAAATTCTACATCCCTAAAAATTCCTCTTCCTAAAGAGACAAAACTTTTATTGTGGCTTGGCTAAGCCCAAATTAGCTTAAATATCACTTTCTTGCCAGATCAGTAAGAGAATGATTTGATGTCTCTTTCCCATTGGTAGACAAAAGTTATATTTTAAGCCAATGGAGATTAAGAGAAGGTAATTGGACCTATTTAAACCAGTGAGAATCACCATTCCAAATGGAAAAGGAACTTCTTTAAGGTCTGGAACAGGTGGTCATCCCCCATGTTGTTGCAGCGAATTTCAAGGCCTCAACACCTCTCCAAGAGGGAGAGGTTTCGGCCCTGGATTGAAAGCCTAAACATTGTGTCTCTTGTGCATTTGATAATTGACTTGATGAAGAACATAATAAGCTAACGAAGATAATATCTAAGAGAAAGAATCATAATAAGTATAACACAAGTAGTTATCATGTAAAATAATTGGATTAAACACTGCCCTACCAAATTCTCAACACCACCTGCGTTGTGATTGGGAGATGCTCGAGCCCTGTTTTAACCTCTTTTAGGCCTTGACACAATCCTAAATGCACCTACACGAGCTTGACCTATCACAAAATTTTGACATTTTGTTCTTAGGATAACCAATACACAAAATTGCTCTAAAAATTGTCCATAATTTCACTCCTTGACTGCGGCCAACATCTGCCCTCACACCTACACTTGTCACAAGAAAACAAGACCAAACTAGACCTCTTTCTCAATGTCTACTTGGGTTCATAGGTTTTGGCTACCTCATACCTCCTCCTAAGACATTATTCTCTTGTATGTTCTCAAATGAGGTCTAATCACTCTTTGTCATGAACAACCCTTGAAAGGGCACCTCAAACGCAAGGCCGACTTGATTTTTATGTCATTTTATCCCACATATATAAATAAAAAATTGTATCTTTCTCTATATACCTCTGGTATTGGTACTTGAAGTTTCCCCTACTCCTCTGAGGGTCCTCTTCCATCTCCAAGATTCAAATGTCCAAATATCCTCATGGTTTTGGCCCCACACCTTTGGGTACAAAACCCCAAGCTTGGTTTCTTAGTCCAAAAGTGACATTATGAAGCCAATTCCTCCACAAACCTCTAGCTTAGGGTTTGGAGTACCTCCCAAGCTACAAATATAAAAAAATCCCTCTTAACAAGGGAGGTACTTCCAACACTAGGAAGTCTCCATTGTAGAAAATCCTTGTAGCTTCAAATTGATAATGTTATTTTCTAAAACAATATACTTGAATCTACTCTACTCATCTGTGGAAAGAAATTCATAATTGAGAAGAAATATCAAAAACATGTGGCATGAATCAATTAACACACATACCACGAGGATATATCTAGGGGAAATCCACTGCTCAAAACCCCTTGATATATATATTGCATTATTCAGAAAATATAGAAGAAATACAATGTTTGTTCAAGCCTGATCAATCTCTACACAAGTATAATCTATCTCACTGCCTCACAAGCTGACTCTAGCCAATACTTAGCCAATTATGATGTCTACTAAGCTACTATTTCCTTGCATTTTTTCCTTGGGAATTAGCCCCCTATTAATTAGGAAATTCCCCATTTACAACTGCACAATCCCTATAGGCCCTTCTATGAATGCATGCACCACCTGTACAACTCGGATAATTATACAACTAATAGTACACTTCCCTTGAACTCCAATCTCAAATGGCTAACTCGTATATCACACATGCATGAATTAATTATGGTTGATTTATCATTTAAATGGTTGAACATTTAGTATACACCCCACTACTTGACCTCCCACTAGTTCCTCTAACAGTTGGAACTAGTTTAATTGAATTCAACTTAGTTTAACTAAATTAAATTATTAAAAATCAAATTAAACTCAACCTAAGCTCCTAAAATTTAGGATACACTCTACATGCCCCAAGTTACGCCCTCAAACCGAATTAACTGAGCCAACTAAGTCAAATTAACTTAGTTAACACATTCTTGCTGTCTTGTGATGTAGAATTACAATTTCCTAATTTAATTCAAGGTAAAATTAAATCAGGAATTTCTTGTTTCCATTTTCAACACTCCCTTTCAACAAGAAAGGGATTATCAGATACCCTAATCCTACCTCTATGGAATTAGAATTTTTCTATTTACAATACCTTTGTAAAAATATATGCATCCTCTTCTTCTATATGAATGTATTCCAAACACATAATTCGCCTTTGCACACAATCTCATAGATGGTGATACTGAATGTTGATATGCTTGGATTGATCTTGAAAAACTGGATTTTCAGAGAGTTTGATACAACTCTGATTATCACAGTAAAACATGGTAGAATCCAACATCTGACCAAATAACCCAACAAGAATCTTCCTCATCTAGATAGCTTCACAAGTTGCTTGACTAGAAGCCATGTACTATGCTTTTTTGAACTGAGTGCAATTGATCTCTACTTCTTGTTGTACCAAGAAACTATTGTTGACCCAATACTAAAGAAGCCTCCTATATTTCTCTTCAAATATAATGGACTACCCACCCAATATCCATCTTTGAAGCCCTGAAGCTTCACTCCCTTTGTTTGTTTGTACCAAAAACCATACTGAGTAGTGGCTTTGAGGTATCTCAACACATGTTTGGACACCTTCCAATACAGTTTGGTTAGTTTAATCCTTTCTTGACTAAGATGGTTAACTTCATAACACATGTTTTCTTATGTGTTCACCAAGTACATGACTGAACCCACACGATGCCTGTAAATAGTGGCCTTCCCCTCATCACCTGTAGTGGCATCCTATCTCCTCCAACTTCCTGTTAGAGGTGTGTCCATGGGTTTTCTACTCTCCATGCAAAACTTCTTCAGTATCTCATTGGCATACTTGCACTGAGAGACAAAAAATTCCCCTTCTCCTTTCCATACTTCCAAACCAAGGAAATAATGCATGAGTCCCATGTCCTTCATCTCGAATTCTCTTGCAATATTTGATCAAATTCTCGTCACTAGTTAGAATCAAGTCATCGACATATAATATTATAATCAACAATTTACCTTAAATAACAATATGGTAAAGGTTTGCATCTGCTTCACTTTTGGTGAAGCCCAACTTGGTGAAATAGCTAGTGGTCTTGGTGTACCAAGTACGGGGTGCTTGTTTTAATCCATACACCGCTCACTTAAGTCTTCACACATGCGACTCTTTGTCAAAGGTCTCAAATCCTTCTATTTTTTCAATGTACACCCCCTCCTTAATCACTCCATTGAGGAATGTTGTCCTCACATACATCTAATGGATCTTCCATCCCATCTGCACTGCAATTGATAGAATTGATCTGATATAAGAGTACCTTGCTACTGGAGCAAAGGTCTCCTCATAATAAATTCCCTCCACTTGAGAGAACCCCTTAGCCACAAAAATGGCCTTGTCTTTCTCGATGCTTCCGTCTGCTGCTTGCTTTACTTTGTAGATCCACCTCGAACCTACCATTGACTTGCTCTTTGTTCTTAGGACCACTTCCCAAACACTCTTTCTGACTATGGAACCATATTCCTCTACCGTGGCATCAACCCATATTGGCTCCTACACTGCTTCTTCAAATGAGGATGCTTTTGTCTCAACTAGCTCACTCATTAGATCCATATACCGAGTGTACCGATCTGGTGACCTCATCTGCTTACGTTGTGATGTGGGTGCTCCCACATTCTCTCTAGAATCATGAAATAATATGTCAACTTCCTTGTTGCATTTCCTTCCATCTCTGTATGTCTTTGCATGAGTGGGTGTTTCCACTCTTTTCTCCTCTTCTTTTTTTTGCTCCACAACATACCAAGGTTCTTCCTTTGGAGCTAAAAGCTCCTCATCTGCATGAAATTTAAGTTCCCTCTCAAGGGAACACTTCATGGCCTTCTCTTCATCGAACTTCACATCTCTATGAACAATTGTCATCCTATGAGATGGCAGGTAGACCTGATAGTTGTGAGGTGTATCAGTGTACCCCAAAAATATGCCCAACTCTGTTGTCGGTTCTAGCTTTTTCCTTGCATCCTTGGAAATATGACAGTAAATCTATGAACCAATGATCTTGAAGTGTGAAACATCAAGTTTATTCCCTAAAAAATATTCTTCTGTTGTACTCATCCTAAGAATCTGATGAGGACTCTTGTTCTGCACATATACCATTGTGTTGCATGCTTCAACCCACAAGTGTAACGGTAGGCCCTAATCACGCCCTGTTCATGCAACTCCCACAATACTTATGTTATTCCTTTCAGCAACCCCTTTCTGTTGTCAGTTATGGGGTGTTATTAACTCTCATCGAATGCCTTCTTTCACACAAAATTTTTTGAACTCATTCGACACATATTCTCCACCATTATCACTCTTGAGAGCCTTCACTTTCTTGCTAGTGTCTTTCTCAACAAGTTCTTTATATTCACAAAATTTGGAGAATGTATAGGCTTTCCTCTGCATGAAGAAAATATTGCACTTACATGAGAAATCATCTAAAAATATAACATAATACACATTCTTGGCTATGTAGGCTATTAAGAAAGGTCCACACACATCTGAATGAAAGATTTCAAGGACCGCTTATGCTTGAATATCCTTATCATGAAAGATGTATTTGGTGTACTTACCCAATGTACCCTTTGCATGTATCTCTCTGCTTTAGTGCACCCTTGGGAAGTTCTGTAGAAATATGTTGCATGATCTTCAAATCTCCATGGTGGAAATGGCCAAATCGCATATGCCATAATTCATCGATGTCTCGGATCTGCACCTTCTCTATTTTCGTTATCAAAGCAACATAATCTTCTACATCCAATTTGTATAGGTTTTTTACCTGAACCCTGATCCGCTTCACTTGTATCGTGGCAATGTCTTTCCTTTTCTAAATATCACATCATAGCCACTGTCTTCCAACATAGCAACTGAAACTAAATTCTTCTTCAGAACCGGAACATACATGAAATATTTCAATGTGAGAGGAGAACCAGACTCTCTCTAAAAAGTAACTATATTGATGTCGGTCACGCTATACCTCCCATCATCTCCCATATTGATGTGCATCTAGAGGTCCTTCTCCTCCAAGTCGCTGAAAAATTCTTTGTTGCCTTTCATATGGAATGAGGCTCCACTATCTAGATACCACACACTACGCATCACTAATTTCACCATGCATGCAATGAGGGTGAAATCTAACTCGAATTGTGAAGTAAGAGCTTCACCTGCCGCTCCTCATGAGGGCTTCTTTCTGGCCTTCTTGTGTGGACACTTCGTGGCATAGTGTCGCAGCTCATGACAGTGAAAACATTTAATCTTCAACAAGTCCTTCTTCTTGTCTTCCTAAACAAAATATCCTTTGTATTTCGATTTATTCCCTTTCAGTTTATTTTTCTTTATATCCAAGGCACAAATGTCCTCATTCTCAACCTTGGATGAGGTCTCGTCTCTAGTGTTCGCCTGAACTCTTCTTGTACCAAATCTGACCATAATATTTCCCAGTTTGGTAGCTTCTCCCTCACATTGATCAAATCTTGGTAGTTTTGCTAGCTCTTGGGAAGGCCTAGAAGTTATAGGCTTACCATATCATCTTCAACAACCATAACACCAACACTCCCAAGTTCATTATGACATTATGTGAACCTGTCGAGGTATTTTAGCATTGCGTTACCTTTCTGCATTTTGATATTCTAAAGCTTATATTTTAGTGCCAGCTTCCTATGGTCACTAATGTTCTAGAACATTTATCTCAATGCTTCCACATTGCATATGTAGTTTCCTTCCCATGGATATTATAGACAATATGCTCTTGTACTCCCTCCAATATGATCCTCCTCGCTTTGGCGACACTCTTTTTCCAATCTGCTAGATCTTGAGCATCAGTTGGTGATGGCTTCGGGACACCATTATCAATGAATTCCTTCATCCCATTATCTTCCATGATTGCTTCCATCTAGCCCTTCCAATTAATGTAATTTTAGCTACCCTCAAGGGAATACTTGAGTCTTAGACCATAGAACACCATCATGATCCTGCTGCTAGCTCTAAATAATAAATATGCAAAAATCATTTTGAATTCTCTTTTCTACTGTGATTCTACCTCTGATGCCATGTATAAATTCCTTTTATATTCAAACTACTAATGTAATTTTCTAAAACAATAGACTCGAATCTACTATACTCATCTGCAATAAGAAATTCACAATTGAGAAGCAATATTAAAAACATGCAACATGAATCAATTAACTCACATAACAGGAGGATATATCTAGGGGAAAGCCACTGCTCAAAACCACTTCCTATATGTATTGAATTAATTAGAAAATAGAGAAGAAATACAATGATTGTTCAAACCTAAAAAATATTTGCACAAGTATAATATATCTCATTGCCATACATGCTGACTCTGCCCAATAATTATCCAATTTTTCATCCTACCAAGCTCCTATTTCCTTGTGTTTTTTTTGTTGTGGCCCTATAATTTATAATATTGGCAAGAATAAACGATAAAGTACAACATCAAACCGCTTTGGAATCTATGACATAGCCTTCCTAGACTCAGAGAGCACTCTCTCTATTTCTTATTTAGTTTTTCCTTAAGATTATGAATGTTTTTTTTAGGCTAGTTACAGTGATGGTGGTATTTTTTTTTTTTAGTGATTTTGTTGGTTGGATGAGCAGGTCTACAGGGACTAATCCATTGGGCTATGGAGTCAAAAGGTTGGGTTGGTGCATCAATGTTCAAGAGCATCACAGGGCAAGCTAACTGTGCTAAATGGATCTTTATAAAGTATGAATTATGAGGTGGAAGAAATAGTAAGGTTTAGTGCTGACTAAATAGCAGTTAAGAATTCTTTAATCAAACTTCGGCAAAAAAAATTCAAATTGTAAATGCAGATAGAATTAAGGTTCTCTGACAGCAAATCTTAATCTAAAATTTATGTTTTACAATCAGATGAATAGATGCACAGGAAGGAAAACAATGGAAACATTTAACACAGATAAATAACACATCATCATTTAACACAACTCAAGTATCCTATAAACGGTCTTCGATTATTGATGCCCGGCTCCAAAATTACAGTGCTTCAACACAGTAGTTCTTACAATGCAGGGTCTAACAATGTCCAACCCTTGATACTATCAATGTATGCAGTATTTAACTAAAACTTAAGTCAGTTACTCTATCTACTGTAGTGATTTTCATTTATTACATTCAAGCAAAAATTGACAAGTGGAATCATGCAAGTGGTGATAAGATAATTTTGGCTAGCAGAAATTGACAAGTGGAATCATGAAATCAGTGATAAGATAAGTCTGGCCAAAACAGTGGCTTTAGCCATCCGTTATTTATTGTGAAATAATAATAATTTGGCTTGTCTAATGCTGAAGAGGCAATGATGGCTCTGAAATCTTGGTTCTACCTCTTGGACCACCTTTGCTGGATTATTAAATTGATGAGGTGCTGGTGTTTTTCGTGGATCAGTGGCCGTGCTGATGTGTTCGCTGCCCTTTCTATTTCTGTTGTTATATCACAATAGTTATACACAAATTCCCTTTTCCCGACTTGACCCAGCTGGCACATCCGCAACTGTGCCACCATACCTAGTCGTGTTAGGTACCATACCCGAGATTTTCTGCCCGCGTTCATGCTTCTTCATAAAACAACACAACTGCACCTAACCCCAGACTTTAAATAAATTCAAACCTTCATTTAAAAACTGTCGTGTCTGTTCCTTTATCGCATATCTCACCTCAACATTTTATACCATGAAACTTTCACACTTATCCTCTAAAAATTGCGACTTGTGACTTGTGAACGGGTCCCACCGACGTCACACATTGCACTTCGACGATTATATCATAAACCCTCCACACTTAACCTTTGAAACTTGTGGCTTGCGATATGCGATCGGGTCCCACCGACGTCGCACATCTCACTTTGGGAAATTTGTACGATTTGGTGATTGTGTTAGGAGATGTATTTTAAATTGCGATAAGAATATTGCAGAGAGAGGTAAAGGTTCAAGGGGATAACGGTTTGTTGCAACGGTTCGTCGTGCAAAAACCTGAAGTTGGATTTCAGAGGGGTCCTAAGGTGGTAGGTAGTAGTGTGAAGGAGGGGTGCAAAATATTATGGGCGCACCACGTAGCAGAGTGGGAGGTTAATGGATACCACCCATTTCAGACCCCCCCCCCCTACCCCTTTGTTAGCATTAGGCGCAGAGGCTTAGCTATATGCGGACCATCGATTGCAGAGGTGGGGAGCGGAGATGTTGGGGAACTACAGGAGGGTTAACGTGGATGAGATGAGTGATGTGAGGTATGATGTGATGGTGGGGTTGGAATATAGGTGAATGTCAGGGGGTAGTATAATAATTAGGATAAAATTAAGAGGGTGGGAGAAAGGGGATAATAATAGGAATAAAGGGAATTAATATCTTCGTGACTTAGGATAAAAGCTAAGGCATAGAGTATGCCTTGATCATTTTAAATATATTTTGGACCCTAAACTTTGGAACATAACCATGCTCCAGTACTGGGAGCGAAAACACCCTTTTATTTGAACTTTTCTTCTTCATATTTTCTTTGAATGATCATTTGAATATTGACAGTCAAGTACAATATGAAAATTTACATGTATGAGATACCCAGTCACCTTGTGATATTGTAAATTACAGGAGTCTAATAGGTTCCTTGGGAATTATCCCCCTATTAATTAGGAAATTCCCCATCCAAAATTGTGCAATCCCTATAGGCCCTTATCTGTTTGTATGCACCACATTTACAACTCAGATAATTATACAATTGATAGTATACTGCCCTTGAACTCCAATATCAACTGGGTGACTCGTAGATTACACATGCATTATTTAATAATGGTCAATTTATCAGTTAACTGGTTGATCACTGAGTACACACCCCACTTCTTGACCTCCCACTAGTTCCTCCAATAGTTAGAACTAGTTTAATTGACTTTAACTCAGTTTAACTGAATTAAATTATTACAACTCAAATTAAACTCAACCTAGGCTCCTAAAATTTAGGAGACACTCTACATGCCCCAAGATAGGCCCTAAACTCGAATTAACTGAGCCAACTGATTCAATTTAACTTAGTTAACAAATTCTTGTTGTCTTATGATGTGGAACTACAATTTTCTCCTAACTTAATTCAAGGAAAAATTAAATTAGGATTTTCCTTTTGCCATTTTCAACATCCATCAACATCACTGACAACATTAGCCCATCTGGTTACCATCACTGTAGCATACATGTAGAATGAACCACATTATCTCGGTAGTTCCTCTACCTCATCTCATTTGAACCTGAGACCTCAACACTTCCATAGGGCTTCTCCCTATGAAGCTAGAAACTAGCATATTTGGCCCAATTTTCGATGGCCAAAATGTCTCTATTGTGACACATAGGCGTCCCAAGAGCGACACTTTGAGGTTGGTAAAAACTTCGCTTCCTGTACCATCGCATATGCGACACTTCTAATAACTATCGGTAGAGCGACACTAGACACGACACGTGTCTTCATTTAGTTGATCTTTGAATCACTTTGCTTATTGTCGCTATTCTGACATCATGTGGAGTCGTCGCTACTCCGACACTTGGCATAATATTGTTGTGACAGTTGGTCCATACCTGCAATAGAAACAACCGTCGGAAGTGCCACCATAGTCGTCTTTTTTCCAAAACTAGGCATAACATTTGCGACGATTGGGCCATACCAGTGACTAAAACAACCGTCGGTAGTGCCACCTTATCCATCGCTAGTTCGACACTAGTCTTACCCTTGTGACGTTTGGGTCATACCAGCGATGGAAACAACCGTCGGAATTGCGACGCGAATCCTAGAATTTTTTTTGGGGGGCAGAAGTAACCCTGATATGATCATCCACTTTAAGAAGGAACTCACATTTGGCTTATGGCATGATAGTAGTATTTGATAAAGGAGAAAGGAATATGTATGACCTCCCAAGCGAGCTAGGATGCAAGACAACTATCTCAGTTGTCTTGCATCCTAGCCTAGCTCACTTGGGAGGTTTTCGATCTTTATTTCTCATTTATCAACTATTGGCATCATGCCAGAAGCGAAAGTTGAGTTCCTTCATAAAGTGGATGATCATCTCAGACTTACTTCTGCCCCTACGAAGGTATCTACGGTAATAATTTGGTGCCTTTTTTATAAGATCAAGGGCATGTTCATTTAACAAAACTAACTTTTAATATCCCTTTGTGTGATTTATGTTTAGTTTAAATATTGCACGTGACCTTGAACAAATTAGGGGTAGCATTTCTTTACACTGCAACTTTTACATGAAAACAACACTAAACATATCTATAAATTAAAAAATAGTTCAATGAGTTTGCTAAAAACCACATCCAAGGGTATGTCTTAATAAGTACTATTTGGTTTCTGTGTTAGCAATATCATCTAAATCAATATGGCACAAATTGCATTCTTCAGTAAATATGTTTATTTTACTTTAAAATAATAAATCAGTAATATATGAGGGTGTTCTTAAACTTGTTCTTGAGAAAGAGGATTTGATTTGCATTGTTTAATTTTCACATCCCAATTAACTTATCATACATCTCCTTATATGTTCCCAAATCATAAATATAAGCAACCAAATTCTTTTGAACAGAATCAATGATAATACATTTAGATTTGACCTCACTTTTCTTGTACTTTGTCTTTCCAGCAGTAGGTGCATTTGAAGGAGGCTCCACCACTTTTTCCTACACATATTCCATAGCATCATGCTCTTCCAAAGTCAAGTCCAAAGTAAGCTTCCATGCATGATAGTTAGAATTTTCCTTGAGCTTATCCTCAAATTTGAAGTATGATGTAGTCTCCATTGAAGATAGACCAATATTCTTGTCCAACAACTCTTTCTTAGTGATTACTTTTTTCTCTCTTTCTTGGGCTTTGTCTTCACCTGGCCTCTGATACCATGTTAAATTTTAGTTAACAATGGTATGTTCTATGCTTAAAAAACTTACTTCAATGTTCCTTTAGCAACCCAATAATAATTTCCACATAAAAATTAATAACATTAACAGTAAAAGAAGATAGAATATGGAACAAAATGCAGGAGACAAGCCAAGACAAGAGGACACCAGATTTGGCAGATGCCAAGGAAAAACCCCAATGTGGGGAAAACCCTTTGTTCAATTCTTCTTATTATTATATCAAAATGTTCAATAGAGAGAGAGTATAAAATTCAAATTGACTTGCCCAATTCAAAGTTAAAATAGCCCTGTCAATTTTTGTAGTCAACTGAAGTCAAACTTCAGCCCTAACTAGAAAGTCAACACTGGTAAAAACAACACTAGAATGACCTCAAAACAGCTCGATCTTCCCCAGTCAAACTCAGCCTAATCAGGAGGTCAAATTCATCCCAAAACAATGACAAAGTCAATAGTCAAACTTGGTCAAACTGTTGTCCTGAAATCTGAGGTCATCTTGCAATTTTGTTTATCTTCAAAGTGATAAGAAAACCTCAGTTTCTGTGCAAAAATTTGCATCATGTTGAGACAGAAATATCCCCAAAAGACTGAAGTGAAATGATGCCCAGAAGGTGCTGGTCAATGCTTGTCAAACTACAGTCAACACTGTAATTTCGGCCCTGTAATTCAACCTCTGAAATTCATCCTTCTTGATCCACACGTGTGAGAGAGAAAAATACCCAATGTAGTACGAACCAATGAGAGAGAGAATGTGTGAGTGATGAAGATGCCAAATGAGGTGAGAAGTCACTTGTATTTATACAATTCATTGTGGGTGAAGAGTCCTGTCCATTGGGCTTCATGAGCCTACATGTTGATGTGGCCGACCTGAGAAATTTTCACATGTGTGGGCATAAATTCAAATATGCACTTATGCTTGTCCAAATTGGATGATATTTTTATCAAGTTTTGGCCTCTCGAAAAGAGGAATTTAATGCAATCATCATCGCCATCAAATGAGTTGTCCCAAGGTGGAATTTGGCCCTAATTTCCAATTTTAACACTAAATAACCAACATGTCGGCAATAGATGGTTTGAATGTCTCTGAGGTTCTGTTAGCACAATTTAGATAAAAAATAGGGGTCTTACCCAATGGGAATCACAGTAAGAGTGTGAAACAAATACTACGTTACATAGTGAGTGTTGGCTTGAGGGGTCCTGACCCAGGTTCGGTGTGCAAGGTTTGCCAACAAACCCCTATACTACTAGCCCTTTTGGCAGTGACCTGCTTTCGTAGGTCACAGTCTCACCCGAAGTAGTATGGGTGGGTGCTAGAACCAGGTTTCCGCACCCTGAGAAAGGAAGGGTAAGGCAAGCAAAGCTGTGTTCTGTCCCAAATTACCTAGTTTCTTTGCAGGGTTAATTATGTATCTATTTGCATCCACATGCGTTAGATCTATAATTATATGCATTCTATAACATCAACACAACATTATATAAATAGAGCAGAATAGATCTAGATCCAATCATTCAGTACACAGACCTTCACAGCGGAAAGACGTAAAATACATAACACAGCAATTATCAGTAATTCATACAACTATACTCACAAATTCAGATCTCTAATAATCCTTCGCATTCATTCATTCATCAAACTTTCCTTACAATTCCCTTCCCAACCTGCGCACACAATAACAGGGTTCGCACACAGCTGGACTAGGATCTCCGCGCACACAGTTAGCAGGAGTCTGTTCCCCAAAACCCAAACAGATAGCTTAAACAACAGATCACATCAATAGCTCATCAATTCCTATCCTTTACAATCCAAAATGCATCTCCATTTATAACAATCTAACCTCAACGTTCCTATGGTTCGCAACCCATGGTTTTCGGACCCCTAGTTTACCCTTTGACCCATTACAATGTGTTTGGGGCTTTGACCCGCCCTAAAACCCCTACGCTATACTAAATATAATAAAAAATAACCAAAATGGACTAGTTTCGCAGCTTGTTAGGAGACCTCGTTCCAACAGTCCCCCAACACAATCTTGTGACTCGTCCCGAGCCACTACACTGGTGCGGCTTCTATTTACATGCGCAAGGTAGCCAAACTGCAGACAAGTGGAGGGAGTACGTCCTGACTTTGGGCCATAGTGTGTTGTGAAATTTTGACCAGCGCCAGAGAAGCAGGCCCATCTGTATCCGCAGCAACCCGTTCTAACAGCCGATGGAGGCGTGCGATGGCAGGCTGAGCATCATGTGCAAGCTGGAGTACGGTATCAGACCAGGGCTTCAACCGTTTTTGAACAACCTTCTTGGAGTGGTGAAGGTCCTCAATCCTGTCCATAGTGGCTAGGCACTGCACAGAGATGGGGGAAGGTGTGGAGGCCCAGACTTGCTCCAGAACAACTTCTGCGTGCTGTAATTCCTGTTGGACATGCTGAAGCGTAGGATGGTGTTGTACTGCCGTCCATAGCTGCATAGCCATTTCAACCAATTGGACTCCCTGCGCCAGCTGATCTTGAATAATACGCGTTGCATTAGTGACTACAGCGATCCACTGGGATCGTTCTTCTGGAGGCATGTCATACTGTTGTCGCCTGTATTGGTCATGGTGGCGAACCTCTCGCAACACTCTAGAAGATAGTCCTTGTAACTCTGTACTAGATAGTTGCGCTAAATTTAATTGAACATCCCCAGTAGGTGGGTCGGGAGTGCGAACTATGGCAGCGCGGGGAAGTAAACATACATTGCTTCTAGCGGACAGCGTTTGGAAATGGCGGAGAAGTCGTAGCAGGTCCCGGTACCACAACGTTCCTGCTGGTTGTGGTTCGCAGATAATCTCTTCTGTCAGAAGCCCGTGCGTACTCCTATTACTGCACTCCACATCCCCAGGTCCTCTTAGCAGTTCCTTTGGGGGGTTTGGGTCCATCCCTTTGACAGAGAGACGAGCATTATAAAGAGTATGGATGAACACAAAAAACCATAACGCAAATAGCCAAACCTTATGAAAGGGTGAATAAATAGCCTGACCCAAAGTTTTCCAGCCATCCGCGACCCAACCGAAGCTAGTTAATGGCGAGATAGCTCATTCGTGGCACGTACCCTTGATATGTTGGACCGTGCTTATCATAAATGGTGGTATTGATGACCGTCCGCCTGTTTTTCGTGTTTGTGAGTGTCTTTTCTTATTAAATCGGGGTGTGCGGATAGTCATCCTTCATGCCCACGGTCGTGTCCATGGAATGGCAGACCATGGATGACGCTGTAGGTCATTTGCGTATCTTGAATGAGGGTTGATGCGAAGTATATCTGCAAGTTTATTAGTAGTATTTTCAATGCCTTTACTTCGTTCATGGGTGGGACATCCTTGCTTGAGAAGGCTGCATCATACGTCCTCATGTTATTTATTACTTGAGATGTTCGTCGATTCTCTCGGATAGACATGGTTGTAGACAGGTCCGTAATCCTATGCGTGCTTAGGTCAGTGGTACCCTAGTAAGTCTGGTCGGGAAAGGGATGATCGCACCTTCAAGTGTTTCACGTCAGCAGCTATCTGCGTAGGTCGACGGACCTTGGGGCCCATCTGGCCACTGGGGTTTCTATATGCAGGATCACCCTACTCCAGTACTTCCCCTGAGTAAATAATACTGGTTCCTGCATAGGTGCTTCGCATAAGGTTAGTAGTAGTGCTTCGGGCCTGCACTCCATGGGAACTTTAGGCTCCTCAGGCTGCTGATTATCCCCTACGCCCTCCTAGCAGGGCAAGGTTCTTTCTGTGATAGAGATATGATGGAAATTCATGATGGTCTAAAGGCTGCGAAGCGCCGAAACCTCATGCAACTGACCTTGCCAATTCTCCAGCTCCTCATCGGAGTCGGAAAAACATTCATTGTCCTTTTCCCAACAGAGCATCCCTTCGTCCGTGGGGTTAATCTGATCTTCATCCTGCGCAGTTATCTTATAAATGTGATCTAATTCCTCTTTTGCATAGGCTGGCTCTGTATACCGCATACCTTCCACTGGATCTAGGGGTACAATGACACGCATACCTTTTTTTTCGAACACCATGTTGCATTTCTTGAGATTGATGACCCCCCCCATGTCTATTGCGCAGTCTAGCCCAAGGAGCGCAGGGTAGGGGTTCGCGTCTTCAACTATTTCTATTACTTCAAAATCAGCTAGGACCCTAACCCCTGCAATGTCAACCATGACCTTTGGTAACCTTCCCAGAGGGATGATTTTCTGTTTATTTGCCATTCATAGCTAAATATTAGACCATTCCAATTTAGGCTCTCCTATTCGTTTCCATGTTTGTTTTGGTAAGACGTTGGCATTTGATCCAAGATCTAAGATAACCTGATCCATTTCATCGTCTCTGATCTGTGCAGTTAGCCGCATTTCTCTCCAAGTGTGTTTCTTATAGCTATACAGTTTGTGTACATCCTTGGTCTCAGGGATCAAGGTGGGCCAAGCTGTGCAGGTATTCAATAGTGCTAGGAGATTTAATATGGCCTGCGGATTCCTTAGCAACTTCAGACATGCCTTTAAAAAGGGCTCAATTCCTTCTTCGATCTGAGGCTACACGGGGGCTGCCAATGGTGCTTGTTCATTGCAAGACACTCCTTTCCGAGAGACAAGCCCTTATTTGTTTCCCTGGGTGTCCAACCCACTACGTGTCATGACTTTTACACTTGGATCCATCTCCCGTAGCTCAGTTTTAACCCTCTGTAAGTTCTGCGTAGGCGTAGGTTGCTTTTCCTACATCTTGGCTATTAAAATTGGGCAATCTTCTACCTCATGGTCCAGCTGCCTAAAATATTTACATGACGGCCTGGTGGGATTAGGGCATTCTCTGGCAAAGTGTCCTATTTCTCCATAGTTATAACAGATTAGCTGACCCCATCCTCAGCCTGCGTCTCCTCCCTGAACTCCTCTGCCTCAAGCCAGTGATCCTCCAAAGTGCGCAGCAAGTCTTGGTGATGTAGGGTCCGATTTCACCCGATACAAGTTCCCACGATCCATCATTAAGTCATATGTTCGACATTTTTTCTCATAATGTCCCACTGATTGACATAATCGACACCATTGTTGCTTTAGTTCTGGGACGTACACACCCAGCTGAGGGCAATGGCTCGTATCATGTAGGCCTACTACTCGACAATCATCACACCATAGCGCAGATCTGTTTGATCCTGGTTGCAACAAGACAGGTTCCCTACTTACGCCTGGTCGTATAGGACTAGGCCCTCCTGCTTGCATATAATCAGTTAGCAGAGGGCACTGATCCTTCGTATGGCCAGACACTCAGCAATGTATGCACCAAAGATTTGCGCAGATGTATTTTCCTCTTTCTTTTCGTAGGTTCTATATCTCCATATTCATAGCCCCAAATTGTTCCTGGATTTGTTGTACCCCTGTTGACGTATCCTCTCGGGGTTCAGCTTCTAATTTCATAGTGACTTCCACAGCTTTCTCCTGTGATTCAAAGGTCTGATGACTCATCGGCGTACGCAGGTGAGGTAACAACATGGCGATGAACCACTCCGTATGTTTTCTATCATCATACTCAAACCCTCCTTCCCTAATTGCCTTCTTCAATCGATGATCAGCCTCCCATACTGACTCAGACGCACCTTGTTTGAAGTCCTTTACTTCCGCTACCAGCTGGGAATAAGATTTCGGCTTTCAAAATTGCTGCTTTAGAGCATCCTTGATATCTTGAATGGAGGTGGTCCCATTCTGGGAAACGTATTGCATATACCAGTCCAGAGCTCTGTCTTCGAATGCTAAAGACAGTTGCGCCCTCTTTATCGTTTCACTTGCCACGTTCTGCGTAGTCCAGACAGAGTTTTCCACAAACCAAAACTGGTCCATATCCTCATCTCCTACCCCCTTGAAGGTAGGTATTTTCAAATGTGCAACCATATCACTGTATAGGGGGGTGGTGGTACAGACGAATTCTTACCTTTATGCGTCCGAGGTGGCGATATAGCCGAGGGGTCATGTGTAGTAGGTTCCTGAAACGGATTGTAGGCGGATCTCCCTCCGTCAAGGTTGTTCCGATAGTATTTACCACTGCGGGTCACACTCCCGTCTAGATCCGAGGTCATTTAGTCAGTATGACTACACATAATGCTCTTTTTGCGCAGTAATTTCTTGATTAGTAGTGGTAATGTCCTCAGGAATTTGCCTCGGAATCCTTTGAAAAATCGTCATTCAGCTTCAGAGTATGATACAAACTGATCAATAGCAAATTCTGTCACAAATCCTCCCAGCACACTATCCACCCAGTGATCAACCGTGCGTGTGATAGTATTATCAGTTTTCTCAAGCTGTTTGAGCAACTCAGGGTCCACAAAGTGACCTGCTCATCCTTCTAGCACTTCTGGAATTCCACCAGTCTAGTCATCCACTCTTGGAGTTCAATTGCAAAAGTCACAAAGAATATTTTGTAGCTTTTAGTAAGGACATACCTATTTTTCCACCTTTCCGCCGTTAACTTCTCACTGTGATTTTATTTTACTGCGAACTCCTGGATCTGCCTTTCGAACCAGTCCTCGATCTCTTTTCTTTCAGGGTTCCAGTATTCTCTTGTCATTACCTGATTCCTCTCTCAGAATTCTTCCGATCTCGACAATGGAACCATTTGTTGGCTTGAGGGGTCCTGACCCAGGTTCGGTGTGCAAGGTTTTCCAACAAACCCCTATACTACTGGCCCTTTCAGCAGTGACCTGCTTTCGCAGGTCATAGTCTCACCCGAAGTAGTATGGGTGGGTGCTGGAACCATGTTTCCGCACCCTGAGAAAGGAAGGGTAAGGCAAGAAAAGTTGCATTCTGTCCCAGATTACCTAGTTTCTTCGTAGGTTTAATTATGTATCTCTTTGCATCCACGTGCACTGGATCTATAATTATATGTGTTCTATAACATCCACACAACATTATATAAATAGAGTGAAATAGATCTAGAACCAATCATTCAGTACACAGACCTTTGCAGCGAAAAGACAGAAAATACATAACACAAAAATTATCAGTAATTCATACAACAATACTCACAGATTCAGATCTCTAATAATCCTTCGCATTCATTCATTCATCAAACTTTCCTTACAATTCCCTTCCCAACCTGTGCACACAGCAGCAGGGTTCGCACACAGCTGGACTAGGATCTCTGTGCACACAGCTAGTAGGAGTTCGTTCCCCAAAACCCAAATAGATAGCTTAAACAATAGATCGCATCAATATCTCATAAATTCCTATCCTTTACAATCCAAAATGCATCTCTATTTATAACAATCTAGCCTCAACATTCCTATGGTCCGCAACCCATGGTTTTCGGACCCCTATTTTACCCTTTGACCCATTACAATGCGTTCAGGGCTTTGACCCGCCCCAAAACCCCTGCACTATACTAAATATAATAAAAAATAACCAAAATGGACCAATTTCGCAGCTTGTTAGGAGACCCCGTTCCAACAGTAAGGATTGAGGAATCTCTGTATACAAGAGCAAACAAAACAGACAATTAATGCTACAAATTTAAATATCCATAAGAAATAACATTTTCAAGCCTCAAGGGTTAAATCAAGTGCTCAACAGGATCTGGGCAGTTGGAAAATCTTTGAACAGCTAGTGGAGGACTTACAGGAATACTTCCATAGGTCATTCACTGATTTTGTTTCTCAAGATATTTTTGAGGTCGTGTTTTGGCTATTTGCATATATAGATATATATATATATATATATATATATATGTTTTTCATCAATTTGATGATCCTATATATGATGTATATTTACTTTGTCCAGAGACTTATTTGCAGTGAACTATGGGAAAGAAATAGTGTCCGACATATTCTAGTTTGTATAACTAAATAAATGAAAAAAATGTCACTATCATTATAGTCAAAAAATAAAACCTGCGAAGGACCATCTGTGTCAACTTCCAAGTCAGTCCAATTTTCAAAATTCAAGGAGCTACCAAAATTTTGATGGCATAAATATTTGCATATAAGTAACCAAATTAATTCCAGAACCACAGGGTAATCTCCTTGCATGGACCAAGTATTAACAACACTTCCTACCACCTCATATTTTTCTAAAAATATAAGAAAATAAAAAACAACAATCATGGGACCACATAATTCTATCTTCTCAAACTATAATTGAACCTAGCTCATTACAACTATTTAGAGAAATATGTTACTGCAAGCGCATTAAAAGTAGCAAGCCCTGAGACCCGTGCTTGTCATCAATGTAAAATGTAGAGCACAATTATCATATTTCCGACTTGCCATTTCCAATATTATATGATGTGCTAGAATACCAATAATTTCAAAGCATGTGAAAGGCTAACTCACATGGTTCAGGTTCGAATTAAAGTTCGACAACCATTAAATTCAATTTGGGTTCAAAATTTCCAATGAGATTTGGATGAGGTTCTGCTATATATATATATATATATATATATATGAAAAAAATAAAAAAGTAGGAATCTGAAACGATAGTCTATAACAAATAAGTATGATATATTGTTCAACTTCAAAATTTAAAAGGTTGTACATATAATATGTAATATATCCATAATGTAAATTCCACTCACACAGCACGGTGCATAGTGGTATGCTTGGTCGACCAGACTCATTCTATGGAGTCAACAAGGCGTGGACTTATTAGCAATGGTGGCTTGTGACTTGCAAGGGAGGCCCAAGTTGAGTTTTATCAATTGTGGCCACATCCTACAGTGGTGCCAATAGGCAACGAAAACTTGGGAGTCATTGAGGACAACAGTTAGGCTCGAGTTGAGGTAATTTTACAATGGTGCCAAGCTACCAAAAACTGATGGAGGATCGAGGTAGTAAGGCTTGAACAAATATACACTATAAAGAAGCAGTTATAGATGTAGCAAGGGTCTATACAGTGCTGAGTGTACACTATACAGGAGGTGACAGAATGTGAAGGGAGAAAAAAAAGGATTATTGAGTGGATTTTTGATTAATGATAAGCGAGGGATACACAAAAGTTGAAACAAGAAGAATTCTTGAACAAGTGTACACTATACATAAGCAACTACAAACGGAGCAAGGGTTTACTGTATAGTATATGCAGTGATGAATGAGGGAAGTGAAGGATGCAATAGATGGAGCAAGGGTCTATACAATGTTGAGTGTACACTGTACAAGAGGTGACGTACTGCAAAGGGAGACAAAAAAGGATTCTTGAGTGGAATCTGGATGCCATAGCTTGGATAGCTTAAAGACTTGTTGATTATTGATAAGCGATGGATACACAATAGTCGAAACAAGAAGAATGATTGAACAATTCTACACTATAAAAAAGTAGCTATAGACAGAGAAAGGGTTTACTGTATAGTATATGCAGTACTGAATGAGGGAAGAGAAGGATGCAATGGATGGAGCAAGGGTCTATGCTGAGTGTACAATGTACAGGAGGTGACAGACTGAAAAGAGAGAAAAAAAAGGATTGTTGAGTGAAATCTGGATGCCAGAGCTTGGATAGCTTACAGACTTGCAGATTAATGATAGGTCAGCGATATAGAAGTGTCGAAATAGGAAAAATGCATATTTCCAAGTCCAAATATGATGTAAACCACCAAGATGGTGCCGAAACCTTACATGCTCTAAAATATTAAACTATAATTGTAACAATATGTTATTTATTCACATGAAACTTTATTTCATGAACTGCGGTATATTTCAATATGTTAATAGTATAAAAACAAAAAGGTTTCAATTTTTAAAAGCATGTTCAAACTTACAATCAAATAAAGGAAAAAACACATACAGAAAACCAGATCATAATAATGAACAAGCTTCATCTTGAATTATGAAGTTTAAAGGAAATTACAAAATGTGACATTACAAACCTGGTCAAGCACACAAGAAAAATGATCCAGGACATGACCCTAGTTGAAAGGTTTTTTTTCAAGGCTGTCATAAAATTTGATAGCTTTGTGATAATGTGGAGCTGCATCCTTGTCTAGGTATTTGTGGGAATGTACGAGCTCAGATAGATCTTTGGACACAATCTGCAACCAATTGAATGTCTCAAATATCTTGCAACAACAAAGAAAACATTAGGCCACAGAAACACAATCATTCTTTGGCATTCAAGACATAGATATTATTTCTACTTGTATACATCACCAGAAACAACAAAATTGATAACAAGACAGATTTTGAAAATGGAACTTTCAAATTTCTGGAAACAACGAAAAGGAGCATGCACACCACAAAATCCAGTGACACACATGCACACACAGGCTTGGGGTTCACATAGAGACTTGAGTTAATTATTATTACTTAAATTGGCATACTGTATGAGTCTATTATCTAATCATCATTAATGATGAAATACAACATCTAGATGATATCCCTTATTTCAGCCGCTTATAAGTTATAATGCACTTGGAAACCTACCATTAATGTGAATGTGGAAAATGGCCAATTCATGTGTGAGTAAGACACACTATGCCTCACTAGACTTTACCACTAAATATCAAAAGGAATTTGGAAATCTTTTTGACAATGTTGTTTCCCTATTCAAACAACTTCTTAAATTTTGTGTTCTTGAGATGTCACTATTTAGTATTTAGCATTGCAAGATTGTGATGTTCAAAATGCCCCAACTTGAAGGGGCATTGCATAGGCCAAAATAGTGAAGCAGTATGTAGAATTTGGTAAAAGATGATAATGGAGCTTTAGAAATGAATTTTTATCCCTTCAATCAGCTTTGTATTAACTAATTGATGTATTTCAATTAAGCATTGTCATTGCAATGAAAGAGCTATGATCGTGGATATTTTTCACAACATGAAGTGGTATATTTCTTAATAGGGTTATAAAACATTTTGAAGGTTTTATCAGTTTTATATTCACAGTAAAAATCCCATGACAACATACATGATGGTTTATACTAATACTTACATCTGATTTTTCAATTCTTGCTCTCGCGAGTTCATACCCTCAATTAGAGAAAAATATTCCAATAGATCATTGTATGTAGGTGTGACATCAACCATACTGCAAAGAAAGAAAATGTCGATGTCATGGTTTAAACAACTTATAAATTTCCAAACTATCAGAAACCCATGCCAGAATCCAATTCTTGGCAAACTTTAAGACTAGTTACTACCTAAAGACTTTTCCCACATGGTCTAAATGTGCCTTCTTCGAAGCCTTAGGATTTCTCCTTGCAAAATGAAGAAAATGTGCTATAACAAGAACGCTCCTGATTGTTTCCTCAAAACTTTTTCTTGGCTTCTGTATTTGGATCCTGAAAGAAAAAAATAAAAAATGCTTAGGATGACTAATTCAACTACTTATAAGAATTAATATATGCACATGAAAGTGGAACCATTTTCTAATATACAGATGCATATTTTGTTATACAATAGACAATTTATCTTACCAGTCTCCTTCTCTAATATTAACAGATACCATAGACCTTTGCTCCTGAAGATTCAATTTCCATGCAAAATCCTATTTATAGACTTTTTGTAGTCCACCATTAGCAGTGCCCTCTAGGAATACCTGCTTCTTGGGACCATCTTTATTCTCATCTCTACCCCAGTCAATGGGTAACACTGTGAAGGAAATTGGCTCTTGATTTTCATCGGTAAAATAGAAGTTGTCAACAACATTTGGTATGACCTCTCCCTCATCATCAGATGAATTTCCAAAACCTTGGGCAACTGTAATTTTTTGCCTTGTGTCATTACTATTGTTTCCCTTGGTTGCAGCTTTAGACTTTTCAATATTAATTTCTGATGTAGTATCCTGATTTGCCATAGCACCAAGATAAACTTAAATCGTTGACCTTTACCATCTTGATGTTAAATCCAGAGTGCACCAAAACAATAAAACAAGTTTTTAAGACCCTTAATATATATTTCATCTAGGATGTTTTCAACAAACAAAAATGGATTTTTACTCCATGTGGCTATAGACCAAATCCAAAGAATTTTTGTGCTTATAAATATAAATTAGAAACCACCAATAGAAAAACTGGATCACCAAAATGTGACTGGAGTCTGGGAAGCTTGTTTTTCAATAGTTACATACTTACAAGGACACGAATTTACTAAAACAAGCATTTTAGTTAACCGCATCAAAACAGAGATAGTAAACCAAGTTCTACAACATATTAATAGCCACATTCCGTGACCCTAGCTACCAAACGTAATTAAGTCCTGCACACCAAAACTATATAAAGGTCATGGCACGCAAGTAAAAGTACCATAACACAGACAAGACAGGTTTACGTTCTTTTTGTAAGAATCTAGGGCAATTTTCAGACCTTATGATTCCTTAATAATTAGGGCTTCAGTAGTACTTCAATAAAACAATATTTTATATCTCAGTAAACAGTTCAACAATTTATATCACTAATAAATAGCAAGGTCCTTTCAATGATAAATTAATACTAATACAATTCACCTCAGCCAATTAAACAAATAATTAGGAACCATGTCCCACACTTCAATGCATAATTTACCCAGCGAATTCAAATAATGAACCAAATCTCATGCTTTAATTCAAAATGATTCAGAGCAGGGAATAAAAAGAATTCAAACCCAACTATTCTAATTTGGACGAAATTCCCTTTGCAAGTTCTGCACTTCAGCGTACTTATCCAATTAATAAACATTAAATCCAAAACTTGGATTGACTCCAACCTTCGCACGTTACTCTTCTCAAAGTCCATCTTCTCTACTTCGGAACTCGTATGTATTGCAAAACTCAAACCCGCTATAGGATTGCTAGGATATGTATATTTTAAGATGTTGGAATCATCCGAATTTTTTAGAGCGCTCTATTAAGATGGTTTTAGAATCTCGAGCAGTCACAAGAACCCTCGCCTTACTGTACGGGATGCTTGAAACCCTCGTTTATGACTCAAACACTTGGTGTATCCTTAAGCCACTGTAATTCGTAGTTTCTAAATAACCCAGGCTTCATAATATTTCATATGATCGCAAAAGCTTGGAAAATATGCTCAGACTATAGGACCAGCAAAAGGTTCAATATGCTTTACAATAAAGAAAAAGCTTCCCTGCTCTCATTTGAAAAGAAAACCATGGGTCGATGCAAATTCGTTCACAAATTCACTGCCTTTACAGAGATCTTGTTGTGCCAAACATAATTTTATTTTCCAAAGTTTATTGCTTCAGATAGAACCTTGTCCCAAAATAGGGAGGAGTTAGATAATGTCAACTAGGGTGGGATCTTTCCCTACCAAAATTGACAAGAAGTAAGGGGTCTTAAAATCCTCAGAGCTAGTGCTCAAGAATCTAATGAAATTATCCACACTTGATACCTCAAAATGAATTCAAGCCTCCATTTCTATTTTTAAGCCTCCTCCATTTATATATTTTCTAAGGGTTTTATCTCTTTCTTTTCTCTTTAATTGATTCAGGGAACCTTACTAAAAACTCCAGTTTGTTTTGGGGTTTTTTTCCCATCTGACCCACTATAGCCTACGGAGATGGATAGGCTAATAACTCCTATTTGTCCTTAATTTGTAGAGGACATTACACAAACAAGATAGGTCTACGTTATTTCAAAACAAAATGACATGGGATTCATGAATTCGAGACAGAATGCCACTATAAGAATAGTAAATATAAGGACAAAACATGCTAATACGAATCAAGCTAGTACTTGTACAAGTAGAGCCTGGAGAGACAAATTAATGGAATTTTAACATTCACTCGCCTTAAGTGGATTTGTTGGATCCATATGGTGGGGGGTGATTTGGATAGTGCCTCAGGTTACCGAGAACCCTTGTTGACAAAATCATAACCAAATAGACGGTCAATATAGAAATAAGCAGCCTTCTGGTTGATGCCTACCAAACCGCATTGCAGGCCATAATCAGAACGTGGGTTTCTAATAGGCGCTTAATTACGTTTGAACCCAGACGCTCACTAGGAAAAAATTATACAAGAAATCACCAAATAGGACATTCAAGCCACAACACTTATATGTCATTGAGGTTATATTCTTGCTCAACTACAAATGGATAACATGGGATTCTGAAACTCCATACAAGCATTGGAAACCAAAAACGGGTACTAAACCAACAACAACAAACGTCGCATCCTCCATAACTCTTCGCGCAACAATAACACTGCAAACTTAAAACCCTTGCAGTAATGCCTTGTTTCCATGATGTGTAAAAGAAATCCACAACCTTGGCTGCTACCATTACGTAAACAGTAAGTATCTCATTACCTAGATGATCAAATACGGTTAACTCTATTGATGGTTACCTTGAAAGATTTCGCAGTAGTATTTAATATGAGTTCTAGCACCATGACTATCTCAATGCTGACCCCTATAAATGGAATGAGAGGCATCCAACTGTGGAGCATATGTGCCTGATATAGCCATGTTTGAGAACCTCATCTATTAGATAACCTAAAAGCAAAAGGCCTTAATGCAAAAATTAGGAAACCCTACCATACATTAGTTGAACCCTAGCGAGTTTTACATAAAGTAGATGGACAGACCATTTTAGGCAGCGGTCAGACATTAACACAAGCCATTGCAATCAAAATACAATGTTTACATATCCTCAATAAAAATATATATCATCTCTTGTCCCTTCCCGCCAATCTAAGTCCATAAAACTTGTCAATCAGAACACTTACCTGTGCATAATCGATAGTGGAAAATAGATTTCCATCAGAAACAGAGCCAAGTGATGATGACATAGGCTTCGTCAGGACAGAGAACTAGGAAATAAATTGTTCACCCTCGCACCACTACTGATAACACCAACAATATAACCCTCTGTATCCTATCATATCATATCAAATACATATTTAAATCCTCGCCTCTATTTTCCATGGCAAAAGTTTGGGAGATTTCTCCATGGTTGCATTAATAAGTAAGCTTTTGGTCCCATGGTAAGATCTATGGTTTTAAATTGGCACCTTTCTAGAGAAGTGGTGACACCACAAATTATTTCTGCATCATTTTTAAAACGTTTCCAGCTTTAATGGTTGGAAATTTGTTATTTTTACTCGCACTATGAAATTGTTGATAAAATAAAAGTGTGACGCACATGACATAGGCATCGCTATAACGACATTGTCTTCTATTAATGTCGCTATTGCGACACCCTAGCCAGGTGGTTCGCAATATCGATGTTTTTTTGTAGTGTCACAAGAGCAATAACGTTGCCATCAGGGTCGCAAGAGTGACAATGCATGGTGGGATTAAAAAAATTGAGAAAAATTGGGGAACTTTCCGACAATACGTCAAAACTATTGAACTAAATTGTCGGAAAATTGACCATGTTTTCTAGTGAGACTAACTCTAAGTCTATATCATCTCCATTGACTCAAATTACTACTGATCTTATGTCTTACAAGGTTAGTCTGAGCTATGGTCTAACATGAGCCATCATCTCCGCAACTCATTCCTGCAAGCACTCATCCTCTTGGGTCAAACACAACATGTGCACATCCATCCAATCTTGAATATGCAACATCATGATTCAACGAAGAAACTAACTTTCCAACATCCAATCCATCACATGAAACAATATTTATCATACAAATCTCGTCCATGCCAAAGAAATCCTTGAGCTATCCCAAATATCCATGGGAAGTCAAAGGAATTCCATGATCATAAACCTTCCCTACAAAAAATTGTTATTCATCAGGTTCTCCACTAATCCACCAGAACTCCCAACCTATCTTTCTTCCAAGTCAGTCACAATAATATTTGGGAATTTTAGAGGGAATAGAAGAAAACTACTTTTTTTAATTGTATTTTTGGCCTATCTCCTTATAGGTTTACTCAAATTTCAAGGGTTGACACTTGTTGGAAGCGGAATTAAATTATGCATCTAATGAGTACCCATTATGCATACTTTTGAGAAGACCCACATTGATAAAAATTGAATATACATTAAAAAAAATGTGTTGAGCACACTTTTTAAATGCATCTTCAATTTTTATCAATGTGGGTTTTCTCAAAAGTATGCATAATGTCAACACACATTTTTAATGTATCTTCAATTTTTATCAATGTGGATCTTCTCATATGTATGCATAATGGGTACTTGTTAGATGGAGAATTTAATTCCGCATCCAACGAGTGTCTACACTTGAAATTTGAGTAAACTTATAAGGATATAAGTCAAAAATACAATTAAAAAAAGTAGTTTTTCTTCTTTATCCTCCAAAATATTTATATGTACCTATTTTTAAATTTAAAGGATTTTGATTGCTTTTCATATTATGACATGGAATTACGTGAAAATTTCATGGGCACTTTTAGGCTAAAATTTCCTCTAATAAGACCACATCTCCAAGTATTCAATTGAACCCTCAGCTCCATGATCTAGACAATCTCAACTCCCTCTGAGACGCTTTTTTTTGTACACTTTGAGTCACCGACCCTTCAAAGTAGCTCCGATACCTTGTTTTTTTTCAATAGTACTCAAAATCTAGGTTTGGGTCTTAGAATAACTGGCACTACCAATCCAAATACCACAAAAAAATAATTTTTACATTTGATTATAAATAACAATAAATCAACATGTTCACAATATAGAAAAAATTTTACAATTTTAACTTCCCAATTTTGTTATATTAAAAAACTTATAATACAATTGTCTAGGGCTCCCGTACCAAGGATAATGGCCCTCATACATCGACTGATACAAGAATACAACTGGGACTTAGTGCCATCAAATATGAAAACCCAACTATTCAAACAAGATACACTCGTCTAGCTAATGTAGAGCTCCTCATAGTTTCCTTGGTCGTACCCTAAACACATCTTCCCAATCTTTCAGCGCTTGATCTACAAAAACTCCACCTTTCCTCTATCAATGAACCAACTCCATTAGGTCACTAAACACAGATCCAGTTTCTTTCTAGTGGATCATTATTCTTTCAACACATCAACACATAGAGACTCTTGTCGATTTGTTCATAACTTGGTTTTTGAACAACTCTCAACTGCCCATTTCTACTCCTCAACTCCTTTGGGACTTTTTTCCCACTAGCGGCTCCTTAGTCCTTCAAGGACACCACACTTAAGGACTTCTTCCCACTGGTGCCTTCCTGTGTTTCTTGATGAAGACACACTTAGGGCATAGAGGGTTGCCCACTTCTGTTGCAGATGTCCTTCTCTAACCAACAATCTAGTGCTGATGTAATTTTCTCCCTTGACCTCCTTGATTTTTCCTTCAAGAACCAGTCCTAATCTTACACAAATATTCACCCTTCTTACAATTACCAAAGTCCTTCTTGTCAACTAATCTAAGGCTACTAATACCATCCACTTGCTTCCCTCCTTAAAGCCTTAGGGTTACATTCAATCAGTCAAAACAACTATTATTCTAACTCCTCTAGAAACAACCTCATCCCTAGAAAACAAAATCAATCATGGGGGAGATTATTCATACCTTTTCTATCCCAAATCTTCTAGATTTTATCTTCACTTTGGGTTTGCAACTTCGACCCTGGTTAGGGCTTGTTGTAGTAACTGCTACAACCCACCCTTCAACCTCCTTTTGTTCCCAAAGTCTGTGCTAAGGCTTCTTATAAGATAAATTCCACCTATGATGTGATTGGAAGATGATCAACCCATTCTCTTGCATCTTTCTAGGCCTTGCATCCCTCTTGAAATGCACCTATAGGAGATTGAAATATCACAAAATTTTGAAAGGCATGTTCTTAGGATAACCAACCAACAAACTTGCTCTAAAAGTTGTCCAGAATTTCCCTCCTTGACTACAACCAACATCTTCCCTTACACCTAGACCTGTCATAAGAAAACAATACCAAACCAAACCTCTTTCTCAACTTCGCATAGGGTTCTAAGGTTGCGGCTTCCTTAAACCTCCTTCTACTATGATGTTGTGCTCTTAGATGTGCCTAAATGAGGTCTAATCACTCTATGTTTATATGTTTATGTGAGTGTCATGAAAATCCATTGAAAGGGAACCTCTAACACAAGGCCAACTTGCTTTTTGTGTTATTTTAGCCCACACATATAAAAAAAAATTCAAATCTTGCTTTGTAGACCTATGATATTGGTGCTTGAAGTGTAGGAATTTACAGGGTAAGTTCCTTAGATCAAACACCAAAGTTCACCGCCAACAAACAAATCGCAAATAAGTACACCAGTATTTGACATGGTTAAAACCCTTGAAGAGGGAAATATTCCACAGCCTGAGCCAACGCGGCCAGTTCAGAAAATTTATTAATAAATAAATAAAAAAATTACATAAGCTTCTCTCATAAACGGTTACCAGGAAAATGTCCCTCTATTCTCTTTAAATAGAGATCATGGACCAATCGGGTGTTAAGCCACAGATCAAGTGTCGATAATACCATGGAGAGAGTGAACCGTCAGATCACTACATATCGTGACTGTCGGATTATAAGTTACAAATGTACATAGTAAAGAAACACACTTTACCTAACTCTACGCTAGACCAAGTTATACTTAACTATTTCCTATGTGTCGGAATATCCTAACATCCCCCCTTAAGAACAACTTGGGATAGGATTGAAGGATTTACAAAGGTGACACAAAAGGAGACTATTTCCTATGTGTCGAAATATCCTAACATCCCCCCTTAAGAACAACTTGGGAGAAGGGAGAAGGTTTTACAAAGGTGACACATCCCCCCTTAATGATAACTTTCCTGAACTCCAAGCATAGATCGAAGTTTGGTAAACTTCACTTATGTGAGAGCCTTTGTAAAGATATCGGCAACTTGATCATTGGTTGAACAATAATGCACTTCAAGAACATGATCATGAATGAGCTTTTTTATGAAGTGTATATGAAGCTCAATTTGTTTCATACGCTGATGCTGAACTAGATCTTTTCATAGTTGAATGGAATTCTGATTATCACACCAAAGTATAGTTGGATGTTGCTGATGGAGACCAAATTTAGACAAGATCTGACAAAGCCACATGGCGTCCTTGCTAGCTTCAACTACACTACGATACCGTGTTTCTACCAAAGAAAGAGAGATGGCACTTTATTTCTTACAAGACCATGTAATAGGTAATGAACCAAGAGTGAATACATATCCTGCAGTAGACTTTCGATCATCAGGGTCACCAACCCAATTAGAATCAGTGAAACCAATCAACAATGGAGATTCTCCTATACTATAATGAATCCCGAACTGAATTATACCTTGAAAATATCGAAGTATTCTTTTAGCTGCTTTCCAGTGACTTTCATGAGGTTGGTGTGTAAATCGAGCAACAAGAACAACAGAAAAGGAAAGATCATGAAGAGTATGGGTTAGATATAGAATTTTACCAAAAATTTGATGGTATAAGGTAGCATAAACTTCAGGGGTAGTACAAGTGACTAAAAGCTTGACTCCAGACTGAAAGGGAGAAGGGGATGGCTTACAGTCTTCCATGTGAAAGTGGCGTAGAAGATCACAAACATACTTGGACTTAGAAAGGGTAATACTTTTTTTGGATTGCAAGACTTGAAGACCAAGGAAATAATGAAATTTTCCTACGTCTATCATTTCAAACTTCTTTTTGAGGCTAGACTTCACATGGTTTATATAGTTGGGATCACTATCAGTAATGATAATATCATCAACATAAAGAACAAGGATGATGAAGGAATTACCCACTTTCTTGGTGTAGATAGTATTGTCCTAATGACACCTAGAAAATCCATTATCTAAGAGAAATCTATCCATTTTGGCATACCAAGCCCAAGGATCTTGTTTGAGACCATAGAGAGACTTCCTAAGGTGAAAAACAAGGCTAGATTCATTTTGGATAAAGCCAAGGGGTTGTTCCATGTAGATTTCTTCATGCAAATCTCCATGTAAGAAGGCAGATTTAACATCCATCTGATGGACTTCCCATTTAAAGGAGGTAGCAAGGAGAAGAACAAGTCGGATAGAATTCATTTTGGCAACAGGGGAGAAGGTTTCCATATAGTCAATGCCTTCAACTTGTGAAAATCCATTAGCAACAAGACAAGCTTTATGTCTATCCACTTTTCCATCTAGTCTAAACTTTGTTTTGTAAATCCATTTGCATCTGACAAGTTTTCTTCCCTTTGGAAGAGGAACAAGATCCCAAGTATCGTTTTCCAATAAGGAACGATATTCTTCATCCATAGCTTCATCCCAATCTGGGTGACCTGAAGCTATTTCAAAGGTGTTTGGATCAGAATTTTTTGGAACTTAAGGTAATAAGGAAGAGGCTCTTTCAAACTAAGAACGTATACGACGTTGGTCTGCAGGGTCACCTACCAGAGAACCGGTTGCATCTTGAGTAGAACGGACCCATCTTGGAAGTTGTGGAGCTGAAGGAATATCTTGAGGAGCTGTAGGAGGATTTTCATCCTCATTGTCATCATCCAAACTAGAAGGAATGTTGTAAAAAATAGAAGAGATAGAGAGAGGTGGCACATATGCTGAATCAGGCTCGCAGGCCAAAGGTGGCACACCTGCCGAACTAGGCTCGCCGACCGATATACTTCATCAAATTTTACATCTCTTCTAATGGTTACATTTTTGGATTTTGGTCGAAGAAGTATATATCCTTTGACATATTCAGAATATCCAACAAAAATGCATTTTTCACTCTTAGGTTCTAAGGCTTTATGTTTAGCATCTGGAATACCAAGCTTCACTTCCAAAAACACGAAAGTGACTTACATCTATTTTGATTGAGCTCTAGGCTTCTTCTGGAGTTATGTTCCTTAAAACCTTAGTAGGAGTGTGATTCACGATGTAATTTTCACAGTTAATTTCTTCTGCCCAAAAATTAAGACTAAGTCCTTTAGATTGAAGCATACAATTAGCCATTTCTTTTAAGATGTGATTCTTCCTTTCAGCTACACCATTTTTTTGTGGATTATATGGAACAATATGTTTCAATTGAATGCCATGCTTAGTGCAAAAGTTGATAAATTTTTTGTTAACATATTCTCCTCCATTTTCTGATCTTAACTTAAGAATTTGATGTATATTGTTTCTCAACAAAGGCCTTAAAGGCCAAGAACATGTTAAAAACTTAACTCTTGAGTTTTAAGAAGTATACCCAACTGCGTCTGGAAAAATCATCAATGAAAGTTAAGAAGTATTTGCAGCTAGAGAAAGAAACAACAGGAAGTGGACCACATAAATCATTGTGCACAAGCTGCAAAGGGGATGAAACGTGCCAAGAGGCACGTTTGTCAAAACTGTCTCAATGATGTTTTCCGAGTACACATCTGGAACAAACACCATCTTAGCAAGATACCATAGGAAGACCTGTCACCATATTTTATTTACATAGAGTTTGAAGAGAGCGGTAGTTTAAGTGACCAAATCGCTCATGCCAAAGTTTGCTCACTTCATCATTTTGAGCAATAAAAATGGAGGGAATACATGATGACCCAAAGTTTTCAAACTTATACAACCTTGTGGAATTATCAGCAATGCCAGTAGCTAAAATACATCTAGGATATTTGAGGTCCTTAATTACAACATCATGAGGTGAGAATTTTATTGTTTTCCTTCACCTGAATGAGTTATCTGATAAACATATAAAAGGTTGCAGGACAATGTAGGAACACATAATACATCATTAAACTGACCATTATCTAGATGAATGGTTCTAGATCCTACAACACTAAGAGATCTATCATCACCAACATAAATATTTTTGGTGTTACAATCATTTAAAGAAGAAAACATGGCTTCATTTTTTGAAATGTGGTAAGAAGCTCTGGAATCAATGAGCCACTCATGAGAATGAGAAGAAAAATATACATTTAATGCATAACCATATCTTGATTCTTGACAAGCACAAGAAAAAATTGTCATTCCTGAAGATGAAGTTGAAGAGTTCTCCAAATTGATGTGGTGCTTCTTCATTGTTTCTTCCAAGGCTTCCATATTCTTAAAACATTTGGAATCTACATGGCCACCATGATTACAAAAGTTTCAATGTCTATATGTTTTCTTTCCTTCGTTTTTTATTTTCCTTATCATTTTGTTGAGTTGCTTTTTCAGTTTGCAGATGAAATTTCTTAAGACCCTTGTTTTGTTTAGGCCCATTCTTTTTAGGATACTGCTTCTTGGGATTATTTTGATATGGTTTCTATTGGGCTGCTAAGGCTTTCTTAGAAGAGTTTCCAGTATTAATAAGACCAAAGTGTAATATTTTTTCTTGTTCTCTTATCAAAGAATCGCAAAAGGCATCAAAAGAGTGGGACTTGTAGGTTATTCCTTGAGAGATGAGGGCTTCTCTAGTGGAATGGAAGGTGGAAACAAATAAAAATTATGTAGGGACAAGCATAGAAAGAATGGAATAGATAAGGCTACCATCATCCTTTTTTACCTTACAACCTTCTAAAAGAAGTCTAAGGGTCTTGAATTTGGACAAAAAATCTTCAATAGAGGAGAAATTATTGGGGTCCAAAGTAAGCAACACATTTTCAAGTTGCTGGGCCCTGATTTCATTTTGAATGCCAAAAACAATATTTAGCTTTTTCATAGTTGCATCAGGGGTGTCAATTTCTTGGATATGAAATCAAAGATCTTGAGCAATGGACATTCCTATCAACTCTCGTGTTTGATCTTGTTTATTTTCCCATTTAGTGGCTCTATCTCCATTGGTAGGTTTAGTTTCTTGTCTTGTGGCTATTCTATAAAGCCCTTTACTTATTAATAAGTCTATCATGTAGGATAGCCATTGGAAATAATTGGTGTTGTTAAGAACAACTGGCCATGCACTTTCCATTTAAAAAAAACTTAAGCTCAAGAAGCTAAAACTAACTGCTCCAATGGAAATATCTCGAAAAATGAGGCTGGTTAAAAAAAAATGGCTCGGAAAACGGCTTCCAAATGAAAACGTTATGCATTTTTGAAACAAATGTGTTGTAGATGTTGAATAGCTACGTGAAAAGTTGAAAGTTGATGATAAACTTTTACTTTTTTAAAAAATCCCCCCACTTTTCCAAACTTAATACAATAAGTTCACTTTAAAAAAAACTACTTTATGTGACCCACTTTTATAAATGAGAGTCACTTTTATAATGTTGCTTTTACATGCGCTTTTTAAATAAAACTCTCTTTTTAAAATCGGCAATTTTCCAAAGAGATTTATAAGAAAAAGTAACTTAACAAAAAAAAATTAGAAAAATAAGCTTGAGAAAGAACTTGAACCCAATACCTCTATTCTCATAAACTATATTTACACCAAGTGAGCTAGTAAAATAATTCTATAATTGTTTGAAAGGAGGAAGGGTTTTTTATTTTTATTTTATGCGTGTGTTTTTTCCTGCAAAAAAAAAACACAAAATCCGTGCAAAAAAATACAAAAATACAAACTTACGGTAGAATGTTATATTTTTGGTTAGTCTTACCGGCAATTATCCTTTTTCCGCTATTTCTGATTTCTCGAGAACACACAAAGATGGGGGGAAAGAGCATACGTAGAAAAAAAAATCTCGTCTTCCTATTTCTGATTTGTCGAGATAGCACACAACACAGAGAAAATAGCATACACAGAGAATAGGATATAGATCTAGCAATAATAAAAAATTATAAATCGAAATAAATAGAGGGAACCGAAATAAACAGAAGGATTAATAAATATAATTGAAAAATAGATACTTTATATCTCCATATTTAAAATGACATAACTTGGGCAACCAGAAACCTTTTCGCATGAAAAGAAATGGTTTCCTCACTAGAAAAGATGCGCTGGACACAACAGAGCAGTTCTCCTGGCTCGAAAATGTTAAAAAATGGTAGATCTAGAAAACGGCAATCGCATGCAGTCAAACCAGCTCCGGATTTGGATCAACAATGGATGCGGCCCTCAAAATGGCTCTAATACCATGTAGGAATTTACAGGGTAAGTTCCTTAGATCAAACACCAATGGTTACCGCTCACAAACAGATCACAAATTAGTACACCAGTATTTGATGTGGTTAAAACCCTCGAAGAGGGAAACCGTCCATGGCCTGAGCCAACGCAGCCACTTCAGGAAATTTATTAATAAATAAATAAAATTACATAAAATTCTCTCATGAATGGTTACCGGACAAATGACCCTTCATGCTCTTTAAATAGAGATCATGGACCAATCGAGTGTAAAGCCACAGATCAAGGGTCGGTAATATCGAGGAGAGAGTGAACCATCAAATCACTACATATCATGACCATCGGATTATAAGTTACATATGTACATAGTAAAGAAACACACTTTACCTAACTCTACGCTAGACCAAGTTATACTTAACTATTTCCTATGTGTCGAAATATCCTAACATGAAGTTTCCCCTTGCTTCTCTAAGGGTCCTCTTCATCTCTAAGAGTCAAATGTCCAAATATCCTCATGGTTTTGGCCCTACACCTTTGGGTACAAAACTGCAAGCTTGGATTCTTAGCCCACAAGTGACCATATGAAGTTAATTCCTCCACAACCCTCTAGCCTAGGGTTTGGAGTACTTTCCAAGTTACAAATATTAGCACAAACATATTTTAAAATTGAATTTAAAACTTATTTAAATCCTCATAATTTGTGTTTTTTTAATTCAACCATGATATATATTTTAGCTTATTTTAAGTATCAAAATGACTTGATCATTGTAATATTGTACTTATTTTCTTAGTCTATGAAACTAGAAATCAAAATTTTTATAATTTTTAACAAAATTTATACTATAAAGAAATACATTTAAACTATCAAAATAATTAACATATCCATAAACTAAAATTTAATGAACATCCATAAACAATATTAATAAACATCCATAAACTGAAATAATGAATGTATCAATAAACTATCCATATGAAAATATATACAAATTACATTACATGAACATCCATAAATTGAAATAATTTTCATGTACATCCATAAATTGTCCATGTATGAAAACATACAAAGCCTATATCACAAGTGAATTTTCCTACAAACTATCCACTCTAAGTACCACTAGAACTCATATGTGAGTTATGTTGTGTTAAGTAATAGTCCATACTATGGTGCTGCAACATAACACATTTAACTTCAAATTAATTAGATCATTATCTGTACAAAATAAACAATTTGGAAATAAACGATTTTGAACCACATTTAAATACATATATGAATCTACTAACCTCACTTGAGCCCAAATGCAACTTAGGTAGGATGAGGGTCTGATCAATCTAGGTTTGGTGCTCCCATACTTGTGGCTCAAAGATTGGGATCTGCGTTGATGGATCTACATTGTCAATGCCTATATACTCAATATCCCACTCATGCATTGACAAAACTCTACATATGGGTATTTGTACACAATGGAAAAGAAAAATTATAATTATTCTACACATTAATTATTGAAATTTGCAACAAGAAATAGTGAAATTGGAATCCAGAAAGGACAAAAATTGACCACATAACTAGTGTGGGATTCTAGTGAAACATGAGTGAGGAATTAAGTTACACATTAGCACTAAATGTGGGCATATAATTTATTTATCCCTTAAATAAATTGGAATTTAAATTCTAATTCCATCTCATAACAACTTATATCAGTTAACTAAGTCAAGAAGACTGAGTTAGCTCAAGAAATTCAGGTTGAGGTCAAATGTGAGGCATGTAGAGTGATTCTATTATTTTTTGCATATAGTTGTAGTTAATGCATTATTTTAGTGCATGTGTAATCAATTAACTCAAATTAATTGAGTTAAAATCACTTTAACTAGTTCTAACTAAGTGATGAGCTAGTGAGAGCTAAAGTGAATTAAATTATATTTAATTCACAAGCAGTGATCTATCAGATAACTGATGATTCACTATTAGTAGCTACATGCATGTCAATTTTGATGATGACCCAGTTGAGATAGAGGTTAAAGGGAAGTTAACTATCAGTTTTATTATTAGCAAATTGCCCGGGCGCAATTATAAAGTCAGAGGAAGGCTCATGAAGGATTGCGCAGTCAAGGAAGGTTGATTATCCAATTTAATAGGGATTAATTTCCTAGGGATCGCATGAGAAAGACTGGGCTAAGCAAGGGCTAAGAATTGGCTAAGTGTTGGTCAATTTTTCCTAAGAATTGTTAGTCAGTTTTGAGTAGGATCAGGGTGAGACGATCAGTAGAGTGCAATATTTTCTCAATGTGAGAAAGCATTGTATTGTTTCATGATTCTTTGACTATGTAAAATATATTAGAGATGGGTTTTGAGCATGTGATTTCCCCGGATACATATTGTGTTGTGTGGTTGATAATTTCCTTTCTCTTACTTGCATGTGATTGAGCAATCGTGTTTTATATTCCGCAAATATGGTAGAAGGATTCAATATCTTGTTTTAGTAAATTACAAGATTGGATTGAATACATTGGTATAGAGTTTTTATATAATTTCTACATGGTATCAGAGCACCAGAAATCACAATAGTGGAGAATAAATTGAGTTTTTCTTGAGCATTTTCAAATTTGCAGATTTATTCTTCAGGTTTCAGCAGCAGATCAAGATGTCTTTCAATGGCTTGAGACTCGAATATGCACTTGAGGGAAATTCAAATTATATTGCATGGAAAGATAGGATTGAGGTAGTGTTGGAGGACAACAGGTTGAAGTAATTCATAGATACTAATATTCCCAAGCCCGTAGCAGCAGATGCCCAACTTCTTGATGCATGGCAAAAGAAGGTAGCAAAGGCGAGAAGGATCTTGTTGGAGGGATTTCCATATCATATTTTCTCGAGTCTCCATGGGAAGCTGACTCCATATGATATGTGGAAGGCATTGGAAAATCTATTTCATAACAACAGCGACCAAAGGAAATTAGCGTTGAAGGACAAGCTCAGAAAGATCAAGAAGGAGGAGCGCGAGATGGTACCGACATACTTGGCGAAGTTCACTCAATGTCGAGATGAGCTTGGAAGTGTTGATGTGACCGTAGCCGATGATGAATTGGTGAGCCTAGCACTTCTAGGACTTCCTAAGATCTGGCATAGTTACCAGGACTCTGTGAATGGGAGGAAGAAGTTACCAGACTAGGAGCGTTTGTGGTCCGACTTGGTAATAGAAGAGATAAGGCAAAGCACCATAGACGGGACCTTCAACACCAACAAAGAAGAAAGCCAAGGGAAAGAAATCCCAAGGCGAAGAGGGAAAGAGAGACTTTTCCAAGATCAGATGTTTTCATTGTCATGATCATGGGCACTATGCTTCGAATTGTCCATAGAAGAAGGCAAACAAGAAGGAGCTTGCAGTTGCAGGGGTGAAGTTTTGCCTTCACAATTTGAGCTTTATTTTATGCTCATTACATGCATGGCCAGCATTGTAATGGGATGCATGTGGTATCTAGACAGTGGTGCCTCGTTCCATTTGACAGGGAATAGAGATCTATTCAGGGAATTGGAGGAAAAGGACCTCCAACGTAACATAGAGTTTGGAGATTACGGGAGGTATAACACAACCAGAATAGGTACAATTACCTTTCAGAGGGATTCTGGCTATAGATTTTTTTGTATATTCTAGGCCTAAGAAAGAATATTATCTCCATAGTGGTATTGGAAGACGGTGGTTATGAAGTGATGTTTAGAAAAGGAAAGGTGTTCCTTAAACACATAGCCATGGGACAAGTGAAACATATTGGTGTAAGATTCAAAAATGGGTATTCTCTCGAGGTTTAGGATGGATGCAAAGATTTGAGGATCAAAGTAGTGGTTAATGACTTGGTGGTTGAGAGGGAGAAATTATCTCTCAACATGCAGCCTTAGAAGCAGTCTCAGAAGGTTTTGGAGCAACCAAAATTGGAGAAGCAGAGAGGAGACTGAGTGGAAGAGTCCACTCAAGCAGAGACCTCCAGAAGGGGGAAATTGCGAGCCAGAAGGGCAGAGGGAGTACACACAGCTATACCTCCATGTGTGAGGTGGGGCGATGTGCAGATATAATCCCAAGAATAAATTTGGGCATGGTCCATTGAGATGGTGTGTCTCATTGATCGAACCTGGCTACGAGGAGCCCACAGTACAACAATAGCAGGAAGGATAAGATAGATTGATCCAGTCAGATATCAGGAAGACAGAAATTAGAGTGACATATGTCAAATACTGGAGCGCAGATCAGAGTTGGCAGCAGTGCAGAGTGCACAGATGCAGATGTCAGCAGTAGTGCAGAGAGTTTGTAGAAATTTGAATATATGATATATTATTCACCGAGATTCTCCTGATCACACACTATTTTAGCTTCATGCATAATACAAAATCTCTTCTACCATTGATCATTAATTGTGGAAATAAAATCAATTGCATGCACACATTAAAACCACAAACAATCACACATATGAACACAGTATTTAATGGGAAAGCTTAAAGCTGAAAACCCCAACTATCTGTATATTATATGTCATGGAGATCATGTAACAATCATAGTACAAAAGCTCCTCACAAGCTCTCATGCACACCCTCAATTGCTACACACTATCAAGCTAGATCTAGCAAAACACATGCTCCAATATTTTTCCACTTGATAGCCAGCCTCTATTGCATAATCAATGCTATGGGATGGCTTCATTAAATAGATAAACCACCTGGCTTGTACTGCGCAATCCTCATGGGCTTCTCCACCTATCTGTGTGTTGCAAATAGCAACTGTATAGTCACAACTGATAGTTAACCCGCTCTTTCACCTATTTCTGCACTGGTCTCCACTGAAACTGTCCATGCACTGAAGTTAACTGATGCATTCTTTAGTTGATTAATGAGTTTATAATTAGTGAATTAATTAATAATTGATTCACACCACTCTCACTAATTGTATCAATTAGTTAAACTGAATACAAATAGCTCAACTATGTTTAGATTAGTTAAACTGAATACAACTCCACTAACTTTCTCAATCAACTCCACCAAACTCTGTCACATGAGTTCTAACTGAAGTATCCATGCAATAGCTCCACTTAACCCTCAGGAATAGCGTAATTCCTTATGTCAGCTCCTGTGCCACATCTGTGCACTTAACTGAAGTGCTCCAAGAGAATAAGATAATGTTTATAGTCCAAATATTATTAAGAGCTAATAATATTCGACATATCTATTTTTAGACCGGAAATCTAAAAATAGATTCCGCCCAATATGTCTAAAAATAGAAGTCCATCTATTTTTCCAACTTGACCAACCATCCACAAATAGCATCCTGCAACTCATAGAATATGATCGACATGTCTAAAAATAGACATAGTCTAAAAATAGACTTTGCGCCAAAAATAGCCTGTGGGCCCACTTAGTGAAGGCGACTTCTTTCCACTAAGCTCATCATCTTGTTGCAATCTCAAAAAAGTCCAGTAGACATGTGTAGTAGTTAGCATCAGTCAAAAGTCTCTGATGACAGATGCATTATATTGATTTAGTTGTTCAGAGCTATTCAGTTTTAGGAGTTACAGGTGCAGTGTTGCATGCAGAACATTCCAAAGGTACCATATCGGGATAGATTGAATTAATTTCTTGTTGAGAGGGAGTGTTGAAATTTGCAACAAGAAACAATGAAATTGGCATCTAGAAAAGGACAAAAATTGACCACATAACTGGTGTGGGATTCCAGTCACACATGAGTGAGGAATTCAGTTAGACACTAGCGCTAAATGTGGGTATTTAATTTATTTATCCCTTAAATAAATTAGAAATTGAATTGTAATTTCATCTCATAACAACTTGTATTAGTTAACTAAGTCAGAAAGTCTGAGTTAGCCCAAGAAATTTCAAGTTGAGGCTCAAAGGTGAGGCATGTAGAGTGATTCTATTTTTTTGGGGGTCTAGTTGTAGTTGATGCATTATTATAGTGCATGTGTAATTAGTTAACTCAAATTAATTGAGTTAAAATCAGTTTAACTAGTTCTAACTAAGTGATGAGCTAGTGAGAGGTCAAGTGAATTAAATTAGATTTAATTCAAAACTAGTGATCTATCAGATAACTAATGATTCGCTATTAATAGTTGCATGCATGCCAATTCTGATGAAGACCCAATTGAGACAGAGGTTAAAGGGAATTTAACTATCAATTATATTATTAGCGAATTGTATGGGCACAATTATAAAGTCAGAGGAAATCTCATGAAGGATTGCACTGTCAAAGAATGTTAACTATCCTATTTAATAGGGATTAATTGCCTAGGGAATGCTTTACCAAGGCTAGGCTAAGCAGGGCTGAGAATTGGCTAGGTGTTGGTCAATTTTTCCTAAGAATTGCTAGTCAGTTTTGAGTAGGATCAGGGTGAGACGATCGGTAGAGTGCAAGATTTTCTCGGTGTGAGAAAGCATTGTATTGTTTCATGATTCTTTGACTATGTACAATATAATATAGAGGGGTTTTGAGCAAGTGATTTCCCTAGATACATCTTGTGTCGTGTGATTGATAATTTTCTTTCTCTTACTTACATGTGATTGAGCGATCATGTTTTATATTTCGCAAATATAGTAGAAGGATTCAATATCTTGTTTTAGTACATTAAATGATTGGATTGAATACATTGGTATAGAGTTTCTATATAATTTCTACATTAATTAACATGAATGTAAATTAAAAAAATAAAATTTTGAAATATTAGGAACAAATTTTTTTACCTCAACTGTTGGTCCATGTGGTTGTACATAGTGACTCTCCTCCACATGAGTGTTATGAGGTGGAGGTAGAGGAGAATCCATGGAAACATGAACTGGTGGAGGCTGCTTTGGTTGATCAACATCCCCCTCGGATGGACTTAGAATCTAATCCATGTAGTTGGGTTGTGTCTACATGTTGTCATGAACTTATTGATATAAATGAAATCTAATATGAATTAAATTAATATAATTAATGTATAATTTTATGATAAGAATAATTTTTTGTATATATGTACATGGTCTACGTCATACGAATCATGCACCCTCAAAGTGTCACTTATGGAATCATGAAAAATACATGCATATGAATAAAGATGATGAAATGGTAGACTCGCGAGATATGAATCGTCATATAATGGAAATAGTAGGTCACAAGGTGACAGTGGTGGTATTCTCATCTCTCCACAATGTGACATGTGAACTGGCCAATATCATTCACATGCTATCTGCAATGGTATGCCTTGTCTCAGCGCCGAGCTACGATGACTCCTCTAGCTTCATTGGTAATACCATGCTCTCGTATGGTAGTGGAAATAATATCAAAGGTGGTGGTACATGCCCAAGGATCCTATGAGCCCCATCATGATCATAGGTACTTCCTAATCTGGCTCCATAAAACTCAAATATGGTGTTGGTGTAATCTGATCTCGTATGTAGCACAAAATTTGCATGTACATGCTTTGAAAAGTAAACGGGGAATTGTTCATGGTGGGGGAACTAACCCCAAGCTCCATTGAATCAATCATAAACAAAATTGGTTGCATCATCATTCTTAAAATATCTGAGTGGAATCAAAATTGGTTGTCTAGCATCATGCTCTAGAGGGATGTCGAACAAATCCCCACGAACATCAATGTTCTTGGTGGAATTTTTTATTGCCTCCCAAGTATGTGGACCTATAACCTCCAACTTCCTAACCTTATCTATGAAATGTAGTAAGCGACTCTATGGGCCCACCCTTTGGTATGTCTTGACCAATCTATCGATGCTCTCCAACATTAAAAAAACAAAAAAACAAAAAATACACCGAGTAGGTGAAATAGCAGATATTTTACCTAGCTCTTTTGGGATCCATGTATGATGGGCCTTAACATCCTCTTGTGTGATATTGGTTGTAGAATTGTCCCACAAAGGGATTGACACTACATTGTGATCCTCAGCTTCACCCTGCTAAGTGTCTACAAATCATAAACATAATTTAACATATATATAACAAACTAAAATCATAATAACATATACATTAAATTCAAAGACATAAATTGAATACGATTTAAAAATTAAAGACAATTTCAAGACATAAAAACGTAAAGTTTAAAGAGGATTTAAAAATGCATGAGGTGTACCTGTAACTAGTGAAGAAGGTCCACTATCTGTAACAGGATTGTCCACAAAGATAGAAACATTGCCTCTGACACTTTTACTAGTGTCAGAGCGAGGATCTATGAGTGGAACACATACTTTGGTTGGGATACGTGGTCTATCAAATTCCGACCATGTAATATTCATAATCGGTAAATTACAGTAATAACAGGCTAATAAGACATTAAGAAAAAAAAAAACAAAAACTGGAATTAATACACCATTGGTGCCATAAAATATAGTTGAGCCATTTTATTAATATCTTTAAATTATGTACAATGGGGGTGTTGAAATGAAGGCACTTGGGCTTGCTCAAGGAAAGTTGAAGATGGCCTCAGAACAAGCCTCAAATATCCCTCAGAAATGTACTCTGTGTGGTTGTATCTCTATGCAATCATTGGCCAAAATGATGTTGCTGCTCCCAAAGAAATTTGGTTAATGACTGCTACACTGCACAGAAAATTTCGGGCTTTTAACCTCAGTCTCTACTCATGAAACCCACAATAATCCATGAAGTAATTGTGGAATGGATGACCCTAGAAATTAGCCCTCTTGGGCTTGGCTCACTGCGTTGCTGGATAATTCTGTGCACCTGGAAATGTTGTTGCATATGACTCCCAAATTATGTGAAATAACCCTGTTAGGAAGTTATTAGCCTCCCCCATTCTCCTCCTCAAAATATTTGTTGAAGAGGTAAATCCCCTCTGCGGACAGAGGCGATCCCACTAGCCCAGATCGGGTCTAGCAACAATCAATTCACAGAATGACATTGGCTCCTAGTTACAAAAAGACAAAGATCATGATAATTAGCCTACCTAAAATCCCACGTAGTCGTCGTTGAAGAAAATATGACGTTTCCCGTCCCTCGCTCAACAGATCACAATCCTTCCGTTCGACACGTCCGAACACCTATACACATGCAAGGAAACGATGACATACAACGTAAATTCTAAAGCATGTAACTATATATCAGTTAGAGAGGATATACTTCATTGCATTACATAAAGAACTGAACACATTAATGGAGCCAAAAATCAAAGTCGCTTATATTATAAATGACAAAAGGGAGATTATAACCAAATGCTCTGACGCTATGATCTTCCTTCGGTGGGGCTGACAGTGGAGCGTGTCTCAACAAAGCCTGTCGGGAATCTGGATGAAGCTCTCTCTCTTTGGCTTGGCTCTCAAAATTTACCCGGCTATAGTTTCCTTCCTACAAGTTCAGCTAGCTTGCTAATGGAAAAGGAAAACTTTTATAGATGGAGGGAAGGA
Organism: Pinus albicaulis; assembly: GCA_034641835.2. Taxonomy (NCBI): domain Eukaryota; kingdom Viridiplantae; phylum Streptophyta; class Pinopsida; order Pinales; family Pinaceae; genus Pinus; species Pinus albicaulis. The sequence goes on from CM076583.1 coordinate 576,503,739, forward strand.
AGTTGGGATCCCTATAATCATGGGATAGGCCCTATCTCTTAGGAAGGTTCCATGATAGGTGGAAAACCACTTCCTATACATGGAGATCCGGAGCCAAACCACTCAACTCCTTTTGATGATTCATTCAGGAGTTTGTTAGAATCAAAATTCCGCCATTTATTTTTAAAAAACATCCCTTAATAAGCTTGGCGGGAGTGAAACATAGGGACAGAGCGCCAGTTGGCGCGCCCTCTAGTGTGGATTTCCCCCATTGGCGAGGGATGAACTGGCTAGTCGCGCCAAGGATAAAACATCTATTTTTAGGGATTTTCAGAGGAAATGTTCTTAAGGAGAATGTTTTTCCTTGTGCAAGAGGATGCCATGAAGGTGGTTTCAGGTCATTTTACTATTCACAGGTCACGGGAATAGTCCTCCAATGTACGGGATGAGGGATTGCAGGGACGGTGAAAAAATACAGTGTAACAGATGCCCCCTAAAGCATGAGGTCCGAGAGAGAGGGAGGGGTGAAATTCTTTATGAGAATGTGCTCAACTGAAAACACTGCCGTCGGAAAACCTGTGAAGACAAATACAACTGATATCTCAGATACATGATATGTGGTATGGACGCAGCCATCCATAATAGAGTGTACAAAACCGATATCCAAGGTATGGACACAGCCATCCAGTAAAGAAGGATCAACAAGTAGACTTAGGTATGGTCGTAGCCATCTAATCAAATGATTCATGTAACCAATCATGATAATCCACAAAAAATCCGCAGTCAGGATTTCATCAGACAAAATCCAGGGTCTTGTGCTCTATCTCGACCCGAACAGAGTTCAAGTCCGAGCATGTGAATAAGTGAGCTGAAGTCGAACATGCAAGAACATTGTCCAATTACCAGCCAATAATGAAAGTCGTTAACAGACGCGAGAGGAACCACCAATAATGAGGATGGCCCTCAAGGTACTATAGGTACAATCCACGGAATTTTAACAGTGAGCTGGTGTCGAACACCCGCAAAATCATCCGATCGAAGGCCAATAATGAAAACCTTGCGTCGAATGCGAAGAACCTGCCATTAAGGCATGCAAGCTCCAAGGTACCTGAAGGGAGTCTCTAGATCAGCCTCCTGGATAATGAGCTGAAGTCGACAGGAAGTGACCTTGATCGAAGGTGGGCCATAGTGTTTCCCACATCATCGACGCGAGACAGAGGAACATAATGTTTGTGAATCAAGATCAATATAGAATCAGAGGGAGGTTGAAAACTGCAGAGGCCAACTTCTCTTGAACATATTGGCGGCACGACACTGGATTTGGCAATATTTGACATCAAAGGATCTGAGGTCATGATGACATGGCAAAGATCAGATGAGTGGTCAAAAGATATTTCCCAAACCCATGGAGGCAAGCAGATAACGAGATGAGATGTCCCAAAACCGACACGAATGCAAACAAGTGCCATGTTCAAGAGCGACATACTACCGACACAACGGTGATACTGGTTCCATTTTTCCCCACCGTTTCTGGCAAGTACCCCAATTATTTTTGAAAACAAGCTTGAAGGGGATAGCATATGCTTGCGATATAATTTTTTCCTTCAGACAGATCCAACCTAGTACATTTAACGAGCTCTAGGAAGGAGGAACTTGAGTAACGTCATTATGATGGAGTCCGATGTCATCAGTTTTTAACAAGTCTGACAAAGGAAGAACTCGGCGTCTTTTCATGTTTACAGAGTTTGAAAAGACAACAAAAAAGAAAACTCCAACATTCCCTTTTCGTAGATAGTCCCACAGATCTGAAAAGGTAGAAAACTATATCTGAGAGAACCTCCTAGTCGCGATAGGCTAGGGTATTCCTTTTTCGTAAATAATCTATCCCAGCCCGAAAAAGGGGTAAACGTATACTAGGTAGATATCGTTTCGCAGCCAATTTAACGAGCTCAAAATGACAAGTGACTCGGCAATCTTTTCAATTTTAGAGAGTTAGAAAAGAGTTGAAATATGACTCCAGTAGTAAGTTTTTCATGTTTTTACCGAGTCCGAACAAGTATAAAATACAACTCGTGTCGTCATCCTAGTCACGCGAAAACCTGTCGCTGCACAAAAAGCAAGTGTAAAACCCATTTTTCGACAAAAATATAATAAAATATCAGAAAAATAAGCTCCAAAACCTAATTTTGATTTCGAAAATTTATAAATATGACCAAATAGTAAAAAAATATTTACTTTTTACTTTTTACCTCTTGTGCAGAGCGATAGTGAGTTATTTCCCTGCGATCTTGCGGTGACGATTGCGGACGATCCAGTGCATCATTCTAGATCCCGTCTTTTCCAGGTAAGAGCTGCTTCCATTAGCTATGTTTTAAGCCATATTTCATAGCTTTCCATTGTGATTTGGAATCCATGAGGGGAGGATTTGCAAATTTAGGGCTTCCACGGTTGGCGGGTATGAGGCATGGACCTGTGCCAATCGAGCTCTTTTTGCAAAGGGGTTGCGCCAGCTAGCACGACTGTCAGCAACACAGTCGCGCCAACCGTGCAACCTCATATTCCGCTCAAATTTCACAAAAATTGAACCAATCAATTGAATTTTTGAATGCCCAAGGGATCTTATGATGTGCTTATGACCAATTTTATACAGGTATAAAGCCACAATGGTGATTGAATGGAAAGAAAGGGAGCAAAATGAAGAGGAAAAAATGGCAATGGGGAATTAGCAATGCATGGATGCTCTTCGGAATTGCGGATTAAAGAAATTCTTCTTGACACCATGTCTCAGGGCACAGCCTGAATTGTTACAATATTTGATAAGTATCTGGGATGAGAATGAAGAGAAGTTTAGGCTTCGAGATCAAGTGCTTGAACTCAAAGTGTCTGATGTCTACTTCATCACTGGATTGTCTTGCAGAGGTCCAGTTCTGATTACGATAGGTACCAGGCCTTCTGGCGAAAAGATGTTGATGGTTATGGAGAGAGTGTGCCCAGGGGCACAAACAGGATCAGGTAGTGGAAAAGTTGACATTCACATTATTCCCGATCTAGCAATCAGAGTGGTGCTACATACCATCACGCGGGCTACGGGGTCGCAGGTGCTGCATGAGGCTACCAAAACACAGCTCCTCCTAGCGTCAGAATGTATGAACCTGACAGTATTTGATTGGGCCATATCTGTAACCATGAATATCAAACGGAAATTGACTAAATGTAATAAGGCCAAACTGAAGCAGTTTGGGTACGGGTCAATCTTGGTATCGGTCATCTTAGAACGGCTAGTTATCTTCCAGGGCCAAGGGGAGATATTTGCAGATCCACCTTTGAGAGAGCCACAGATGGCTTGATGGGCAGCATTGATGCCCAGAGCAGGAGGTGGCTAGCAAATGTCATGGCGGCCTAAGTTATTTGGATGGCTCCGACGACAGTTAATCATCGTAGAGGACTAGCCCTATGCCGATACTGATTTCACAGGAGACCCAGACCTTCCACTCCCTGAAGGAGAGGACTGGGAAGAGGAGCTGGGTAAGATTCTTTTTTATTTTGTAAATTTTATGATTTTTTTTTTATACATGCATGTTCTAATAACTAATCCTATATGTATGCAGATGTCGGCCCAGAGAGGCCCGCCGAGATGTCACCGATCACGCGGAGGACCCCTCTCGCCTATGACCCTCAAGGTGAGGGGGGCGAGGGGAAAGAGCTGGTTCAGAACTTAGAGGGAATCGCCCGTGGGATTCCTGATTATGCTCGCCTAGTTGATGTCCCTATGGATTATCAGAGGCACACTGTAGGGGTGCCTAGTCGCCTTCATCGCTTATTGAGGTGATTGGTGTGGGCAGTAACATGCTACCATGAGCACCATGCTGATTAGTCGCCTAGGCTTTTCATATGCATATTTTTGAGAGACATGTTGTCTCCGGATGTAACTAAAATAGACATGTATATTTTTGGGATTTTATATGATGCACACACTGCAAACATTCGACATATATATATATATATATATATATATATATATATATATATATATATTTCTACATGGATATTTTTCACATATGATGATGTTTTTTACAAGTTGCGTAAATGTCTATCTAATACCATGTTAGCTACTGCATTTGTTAATGCATTCATTTGTCTGGGTATATGCTGATATGTGATGTAATCAAAATTTCTTTCCAGTAAACGAATACGTAGATACAATCTTAAAATGGATGGGTTCCTAACTGAATAATGACCATTGAGTTGTAACACTACAAGCTGTGAGTCCAGATATACAAGTAATGCACAAATACTGAGGATAATGGCCTCGTTCAATAATTCCAAAATGGCACTATATTCCGCGACATTATTTGTAGCAGGCCCTAGACAAACCCCTTGTAAATTAACTAACTCACTAGCAGGATTGTAGATTACCCAGGCTATCGAAGATAGATTCTTGGTACTGCGGGAGGCACCATCCGCGAAACAGACATCTGCATAATCAGGAAGACCCAATCAGCAGAAAGACACTTACAAGGCACACCACACCACACATATTTTATTTTTTCACAAGCTTAAAAGCACAAATGCAAACTATGCTTGAAATGATAAGGAAAACGGGCATGCCCCTAGCATGGTGTCTCAATTCGAGGTACATGCCCCCCAAGCTTCAGTCCATAGAAAATGGAGTGAAGGTTCAAAACCCAAGAGTAAGAGAGAATCGACTTGAATTTTACAAAATCTAACAAAAATCGAATTGAATGGGACTGTGTTTCATTGTTTTAACGAGGTTGACACACTTAAAAGAACTATCCTCGAAACAGCTTGTTTCATTGTTTAGGGAGCTTGACACAAGAAGAGGAACTATGCTCTGACGAGCTCAAAGGAGAAGGTTCAGGAGGGGGATAACCAGATACAAAACACTCGAGACAATCAGACATTGCCCCCTGGCCAAGCATGAACGAGGAACGATGATGTCCATTGCTCCACGGCAGATCTTCGAGAGACATCATTTCCACGATAGGTTCGTCAGACAGAAAAACTTCTCTCAAAGGATTGGGCGAATCTGCATCACCGAGCCAAGGGGATTGAGAATAAACATCAAAAGCCATGCTCAAAGGAGCATTCTCAGCAGGAGGAGGATCTGATGTAGCAACGATATCGCAATAATTGATTTCAACTGGGGTCAGAGGCATCGATTCTCCAAAATAGGCAACCTGTTCAGGAGAAGGGATGATCCACAGGTCATCCGTCATAGAGATCATGTTGACTTGAATAGTGTTCGGTGGTGAAATGGGAAAAATACCCATGAGAACGGGGTCCTTGAAAAGACCAAGTACTACACTGTTAGGGGGATTAGGAATTTGATCCACGTATGGCACATTGTTCTCGGAGGATGAGGTAAAGAAAGACAACTGATCAACAATAATAATCTTGCCCTCATGTGGAAACTTCAAAATTCGAAAGAGCGTGGATGGAACGCACAACATGGCGTGGGTCCAACTGCGGCCAAGTAGGAGATTGTAGTTGAGTTTGGCATCAACAACTTCCACTTCAACGTTGATTGTTTTACCTTGCAATGTGATTGGTAGACTCGCGAGAATACCCAAGGGTTTTGATTCCCTTCCATCGAATGCCTCGAGAGCATTGGGAGATGAAGTGAGGGCTAGAGAGACGATGGCTTTCCCGCAAGCAAATGACATAACGTAGGTAGAGGCATCTTTTTCCACAATGGCTTTATGAATATTGAGGTTGTTGATGCCGACTTGTATAACAAGGGAAATCTGGTGCAGAAGTCGAGGGACGAAATTCTCTAGATCGAAGGTGAGAAGGCTAGAATCGGCAGGATCAATCCCGCCAATTGCAGATAGCAGAGCTTTCCATTGAGATGGGAAACTTTGAAGCACTTGCAACGCAGACATTGTAGAGGGTGCCTGTGCCAAATCCTCAACAATGTTGTAATGTTGAGCAGCACAGGCATTTGGATTATAGGAAGACTTTCGAAGAACACCTTTGGAAGGTGGTCGTACAATGGGTTCAGTGCTGGGCTTCTCAATTTCTAAAGGACCAGAGGCAGGTGGAGGAGGCGGGCCATCAACGACTTCCTTCCCAGCTGCCTGGCATGATCCGGCATAATCCTTCGATCGAGTGGCAATAGAAACAGGTGCAACACCATTCATCATGAAAAGCTGAGACCCAAACAGTGCAGATGGTGAAGGTTGCTTGACCATCTGGGTCTGCTGAGATGGAAAAGGTTCTTTAAGAACTGCCAGAGTTCCCTTAGAGCCTTTAAGGAGTTGACTAACCTCGGATCGTCGGGGACAATATTTAGTGTAGTCAGGCAAGGGTACTTCAGTTTTCATTGCGAACCATCATCAGCACGTGGTTTGGAGGATTTTGGTTTCGAGGCATTGGATTTGGCCTTGCCTTTGCCCTTCTTCTTTCCTTTGGAAGCCTTGTCTGTAGGATTGGCCTGAACGGCATTTACCTTCGCGGTCTTACCAGAATCTAGAGTAGCGGGAGGAACAAAATTGTTGGAAGAATTCGATTTCTACTTCCCATTAGAAGAATTATGAGAAGTCTGAGAGACGGAACCAATAACACCATCAACCGATGGGGTAGTTGGTGCTTTAGAGGTCCCAGGCCGTGGGGCATCAATCAAGATATCATATAACGTGTCGGACTGAGAGTACACTAAATTGAGGTATTGGGCACGAGCAATGGCTTGTTCCTCGGTTACACATGCCCCCATAGCAATGTCCTGTGCAATATTGTTGACAAAGGAGGTAGTGAACCAGTGAGTTAGAAGCTGTGTCAAACTTGATCAGATGACGATGACGTCTCCACTCATGAATATGATCTGAAATATGAGTGGCTTTGTCCTGTTTTAGAGATGTCAGGAGATGCGTCCCGGCTTCATAACGAACTGGTAACTGGAAATCTGTCAGGAATTCCATAGCTAGAGTATTAATGTCTTGAAAAATACCACGGGGTAGTTCTGTGTACCATTTAGCAGCAACGCTGGTAAGAGTGCATTGGAAAAGACGTAGACGGATCGAGTCATCTATCCAAGAGTTCGAAGAACACCACAAATGGTAGGTCATGACATGTGCTTGGGGGTCTTCTCCAGATTTACCCTCAAACTTGGGACAGTCACCAGATTCCTTCATCAGAAGCGGAGGCCAATATGGATTATGAAGAATCAGATCATTGGTCAACTTAGATACATCCAGTAATTCCAACGTGGCGAGAAAAGGTAACTGAGGATTAAAAGGCATGCCAGGTCCCTGATAAGGACCTGTACTTGTACTCCAACCTGGTTGAGCATAATTCTGCCCCCATTGGTTCTGTCCTAGAGGATTCTGACCATAGGGGGTATAAGATGTATAATTGGGTTGATACGGTTGCTGAAAAACAGGATACGGGGGTTGATAACCAAGGTACTGACCCTGATTATATGTGGGCCCCATTTGAGCAGTGTACGTATTTGACTGTGGAGGATAGGTGTAGCTTGGCTGTTGAAGGTAATAACCAGAACCTTGGGGCGGGTTGTAAATTGGTCGAGACTGACCTTGAAGGTAATAGCCGCCTTAGGGTCGAACGGGATGCTGGTAAGTGGGACCCTGCTGAGCCTGATAAGTTGGGCGCACAGGCAGGTTCGACTGTGGCATAGAATAGATCAGCTGCTGAGCAAGGTTTACTGGTTGTGCAGTTTGTCCTAGTTGAATAGGTTGACCTGGCTGTGCAGGTTTCCTTGGTTGAACACGTTGGCCTGGTTGAACAAGTTGTCCTGGTTGAATAGGTTGACCCGGTTGATGAAGGACACCAGGCTGCCCCAGCTGAGCAGGTTGTTCTGATGGCATTAGAGGGCCAGGTTGTGCTTGATAACTAGGTTGACCTATGATAGGACCATAAGATGGCTCTGGTTGTGCAACATTTTGACCAATTGGAAGATGAGGTTGTTGAGGTTGCACCAACGGTTGAGAAGGATGGGTTTGCCCCCCAAGACCATACAATGGCCCAGGTTGATACCCCAGTTTCCTTGTGGGTCCTTGAGGTTGTCCCAGCTGGACCATAGGGTGAGGCTACAGAGGTTGACCTTGAGGGTTGTAAGACTGCCCTTGTGGACCGTACAATAATCCCTGCGGGCCCGAAGGTTGTCCTTGTGGGTCATATAGATAACCTGGCTAGGCCGAAGGTTGTCCCTTGAAGGGTTGTCCTTGTGGGCCAGAAGCATATCCTTGCTGAAACAAAGTTTGTCCTTGTAAGGGTTTCCCTTGTTGATTAGAAGGTTGCCCAACCTGGGCATATAGAAAACCGTTAATATACTGATAAGCCTCAGGAGCAGTAAAATGAAGGGGGTTGCCCTGCTCATCATATTGATATGGAAATACGTAAATCGGGGCACCATCCGATCCATAATGGGAAAATTAAGGACGATTAAGATCTTGAGAGGATGGACCAACCTCGGAGTTTGACGGCTGTAGAGACAACCGATACTCCTCAGGAGAAATATTCTCAGGATTAGCAGAATCTATGTAAATGTCTTCAGGAACTGACGAGGTCCTGGTTGACTAAGTAGTGAAAACAAGCGTAGACGCAGCCACGCAGACAGTAGGTCTAACAGGTACTGATGTAACGAAAGGAGATGTCGTGAGAGGTGTGGATGGAGACATCCCTAACGAGGGAATATTCGGCCTTGTGGACGGAGTCGATATTCCCATAGAGGCAACAGCGGCCATGACCTGACTTAAAGACCTATATCTAGTGGGGAGTGAAGGACCAGGTGAAGACATAACAGAAGGTTCGGGGATGTTTTCGGGAAAAAGCTGGTAATCTTCACCAGATGTAGGAATTTCCTCACTAGGAGAAGGACTAGGTGAGTCTATATCTGACCTTGCCATAAGATCTTCTAAAAGACAACGGGGACTAGGATTTATAATAGCAGCCAAGAAAGGCGATCCTAATGTAAGAGGAGGGAAGTGTTCCCCTACTCCAAATCCAAGCCAAGCATTGGACAAGGGCCAATTGAAGTCAACTGGTCCTCCAAAGAGAAGTTCAGATATAATCGGTCCGCCGATAGGAAACTCGGATACAATGGGCTGCTAATACTCATCAGAGGACTGGGATACCTCTGATGAATCGTTTATGTAAGGACTACCAGTAGACGAAACTGAAGGTTCCGCCATTGTGACTGTAATGAAAAGAGGAAGATATCAAAACAAAGAAACACAGGTAAAAACCAAGGCAAACAACAACAGGCTGAAAAATCAATCTCTAAATGGGCGTGTGATCGTAGGTGATTAATTTTACCACATTGAAACTAGAAATTTTACTGTTTCATGTTTAAGAGTCTAGAAACAAGTAAAAGATGACTCAATCACTTTCAATTTGGAAACAAGCGTGAAAGGAAAAGCGCTTGATGATATTTTCAAATTTAATGAGTCAGTAAAGATCAAAATGACTACTCTGGTAATCTAGGCAAATGGGTGTACCATATATCCGTGAACTGCCATATACACCTTGGTTAAAAATGAAAGAGAAATCAACCAAGGACTTGATGTACGTGCAGGTAATCTCCCTGAATGTTGTGTCTGGTGTATCACGGGTAAAAGGTGGCAGACTCGGCTTCCTACGGATAAAGGATAGCAACCTAATGGGGTCTCCCTTTATATACGCGACGGTAATGGGAGCACAAGTCAGTACTAGCGCTATCTAAAGCCATGGCGAACGACAGCTACTAGGTTTAACAATGCTGGAACACATCACTAGCCTAGACCTCTAGATATTCTGTTAATGTTTCAATGTTGCCTTAGGTTAATTTAGTAAATTTTAGAGTTGATCTTCAATTTATGTTTCAATTTCAGGCCCTATCGAATGTTGGATCTCAAAAATCCTCTAAATGCACACTACATGCCACAAAATATCACTTTGTTCGATGAAGAGCTATCTACAGGAGGGTTGAGAGCTTTTCAAATAACAACAAAATGAGCACAAAAACATCCACTACTGTCTCTAATGCAATACTAATGAAACTATAAAACTTCTCTCTTAGAGTTATATAACACTAGTAATGCGAAAGAGCTTTCAATTTTCACTAGACTAATCAAAATGCAAAGAAATTTGTTTTTTTATTTTTCATTGTTTTAGAGCAAATGCACTAAATGAATGAAAATACCAATTCGATAAATGACAGTGAGAGAGCTAAAACAAAGAGGTTCATGTCTGCTCAACTTAGTGTTCCTAAATTGATGTCATAAATTGTCAACCAAGGCTAGTAAATTGTTGAAGTGAAGTGCACTATATGTGCCTAGGTATCTGTTTCTCACTACGTTGTGTTTAGTGTTTTTCCAATGTTTTTGATTTTGTGTTTTTATTCTAAGAGGAAAAGAACTAAGTGTTGGTAAAGAGAAGTTGTTGGTCACACTAAACAGAGCAAAACCTATTCTAAACTATGTATGGCACTTAAGAACAGAAAATGCAAAACGTTAACAAGAAAAATAACTCATAACATGAACTCATTCCAATTCATTCATTAGAAATATGTTGGAATAACTTGAGAAAAGGACAATTTTAATGTAATGAGGTTCTTCTAAGTAAGCAACATTCTACAATATCACAGAGAAAATCCCATCCATGGCTAGAAATTTGTTGGAACACAATTGGAAAAGATAGTCTGCAACATAGTGAGTGACTCTATTCTAAATTATCCTATGACACTGAAATTAAGCCATTCTACAACTCAAAATATCACTGTTAAACCTCATTCAAGAATTAGAAATATTTTGGAATAGCTTTGGAAAAGAGGCAGCTTGTGAAATTATGAGAAGTTGCAGAACAGTCAAGACTTCAAAATGACATTACCAATTCTTGTTCCTATGATGATGATGTATTAGTAGAAATTAAGAACAGGAGTGGTTTGTAAATAATGAAGGCCATCAAGTCTAAATTAACAACTAGAATACAACTGACTAATAGAACTAAAAATAGAATGGATAAAACTGAACTAGAATGCAATCATTCAAACTTAAAATACAGTGAACAGAATTGAACTAGAGTGCCATTAACCTCCGGAGTTTTGCAACTAAGCTAAAATGCAACTAATCACTGAAATACTACAGCTCTGTCTCATTCGGTGTTAGTGGTATTTTTGAACAATTCATAGAACAAGACTGGTTGTAACATGTGATGTAAATGAGCATAAAAACATAAATTTCAAAAAACGCAACTAAGCTCTAAAACACCACAGCTAAGTCTCATTCAGTGTTAGTGATATTTTGGAATAGTTCGTAAGAACAAGACTAGCTGTAACAATTGATGTAATTGAGCACAAAAACGTAAAGTTCAGAAAAATTCAACTAATTCCTAAAATAATTTAGTTATATCTCATTCACTGTTAGTGATATTTTGGAACAATTCATAAGAATAAGACTGATTGTAGCATCCAATGCAAGTGAGTATAAAACACAAAGTTCAGAAAATTGCTTAAGCTAGGAATGCAACAAGGCTAAAGTTCCTTATGTAAACAATGTGCACATAGATTCTCGGGCAGTAGGGGCCCTCTACCACCGGATTAGCATACAAATCTCCTCAAGATTGCCTCAGATCTTGCAATAAAGCGGTACTTCTTTCATTAAAGGAAAAGTATTTCAAAAACAGAGTATTACGGTCTTTTGAAATCTAGCAACAAAACATCAATCTAGCTAGCTGTCTCTCGGTCTTCCAAGTCATTCTTATAAAAGAGATACATAACTACCCTTGAGAAGAAACAGGAACAAGTGTATTTTTCAATCAAAATCAAATTAGAACTCTTATGGAAGCCTCGTACTTTGTTGGAGACATCTGTAGGGTCCCTGTCCTGGTAGGAATTTGCTTCTTGGCTTTGATCTCTTCCACGTGCATAACCACATGTAGCTTCTTTATCAGACTTCGTAGAGAGCAATAAATGATGTGGAAGTGTTGTGGAATTCAATCATATGCGTTTTTCCTTGAAGTGACACTTGTAACCTGTGAGAACATGAAGATAGTTGCGGAATAGGCGACTGGCTACAGAATGGCTGCATTCTGTAGCTGAGTCTAGTAAAAAATTACTACAACAACAAAACCATGAAAATATAGCAAGTCAATCATTGTATACATTCCTAAAGTGACTTTAATCAATCCTATTGACCATTTAAGCCTATAATTGATAAGGGACAAAGCAAATGAAGTGAAATTTGGTAAAGGGAAAGGACATCTTTGGGGCTCAACAGTTCACTCAATACAAACGTACACAATCAAGACTCAAACTGATGAATAAATCCCTCAAAAAAAATAAGAATATCGAAAATACTCACACAAACCGTGTAATCTAGGCTTGGATTGAGAGAAAGCAAAACTTGAATGAAAGAGAGGACAATCACTCAACTAATGCAATGACACAATGAAATACAGCGAAACGAATGAAAAGAAGCGAAAACGAAGTTGACCGGGAAAGTAAGAACCCAAAACTCCCACGGGAGGCTCAGCACACTGAAGCACCTAGAAACCCTAGGGCTAGAATGAAAAAATGATGGTAAAGGGAAAACAACCAGAGGACAAGGGCCAAACACAGTCAAAAATGACTTTAAGGCACTCAAACAATCAGAAAAATGATACCAGGACCAAAAATCAAGCTCAAAGAGCCCAAAAGCAAGCAAAACCTAACACCAAACAGAGTTGGCGTGCCTGTTTGGCTGTAATCTGTGCCAAAAAAGCGTTGGCACGGGGGCCTAACTAGAAACTAGCACCAGTTGGCGCGACTATCAAGAGGTAAACTGCGCCAATCAAGTTTACTATGGGAAAAGATGAAAAAGGACAAACAGAGACTGGATCAGGTCTTCTGGGGACTGAACAGGGGTTTGACACCAAAGGAGGTGAACCAGAAGAGCAAATAAATCAATCAAAAGCCAAAAACAACCAAAAGAGAAAATACTATCTCCAACTGACTCCCCAGTGGAGTCGCCAGTTTGTTGAAGAGGTAAATCCCCTCTGCAGACAGAGGCGATCCCACTAGCCCAGATCGGGCCTAGCAAAAATCAAGTCACGCAATGACGTTGGCTCCTAGTTACAAAAAGACAAAGATCGTGATAAGTAGCCTACCTCAAATCCCACGCAGTTGTCGTTGAAGAAAATATGACGTTTCCCATCCCTCGCTCGACAGATCACAATCCTTCCGTTCAACACATCCGAACACATGTACACATGCAAGGAAACGATGACATACAACGTAAATTCTAAAGCATGTAACTATATATAAGTCAGAGAGGATATAATTCATTGCATTACAAAAAGAAATGAACACATGAATGGAACCAAAAATCAAAGTCGCTTATATTATAAATGACAAAAGGGAGATTACAGCCAAATGCTTTGATGCTATGATCTTCCTTCAGCGGGGCTAACAGCGGAGCGTGTATCAACAAATTCTGTCGGGAATCTGGATGAAGCTCTCTCTTTTTGGCTTGGCTCTCAAAAGTTACCCGGCTATAGTTTCCTTCCTACAAGTTCAACTAGCTTTCTAATGGAGAAGGCAAGCTTTTGTAGATGGAGGGAAGGAAGTTGGGATCCCTATAATCATGGGATAGGCCCTATCTCTTAGGAAGGTTCCATGATAGGTGGAAAACCACTTCCTATACATGGAGATCTGAAGCCAAACCACTCAACTCCTTTTAATGATTCATTTAGGAGTTTGTTAGAATCAAACTTTCACCATTTATTTTTTAAAAACATCCCTTAATAAGCTTGGCGTGATTGAATCACAGGGACAGAGCACCATTTGGCGCGCCCTCTAGTGTGGATTTCCCCCATTGGCGCGAGGGATGAACTGGCTAGTCGCGCCAAGGCTAAAACATCTATTTTTATGGATTTTCAGAGGAAATGTTCTTCAGGAGAATGTTTTTCCTTATGTAAGAGGATTCCATGAAGGTGGTTTCAGGTCATTTTACTATTCACAGGTCACGGGAATAGTCCTCCAATGTACGGGACGAGGGATTGCAGGGATGGTGACAAAATATTGTGTAACAATATCCCACATTCCTCAGCACCCAAATGAGCTCCCTCTCATTACTGTGAAATGATTGTGTTACTGAGACTATTTTGCGCTATCTATGTTGATGAATACATTGTGAATGGATCCCACAGCTCCTCTCTAAATCAAAATTGTGAATTATCCTCCCTAGGTCAGGCACTCGAATACCCCTGAAGAAAAGGTTGAGATTCTCGCTCGGGAACACTTAGTTGTTAAACAACAATTGTAGACTTGGCCTAGCTCAAGTGTGCTCTGTCAAAAGACAAGTTCAATAGATGATGAATGAATGGAAAAAATGAGTTTCCCCTTCCCTTTTGTCTCCAAAGGCCCAATGTTCCCTTTGGGCCCCACCAAATTCTGTGATTCCCCTCCTTGAGCCACTCCTGCACTGCCTTTCCCTGTCTAATTACTGTGCTACCTTCTTGGATGGTGCAGTGCCTCCTCATTGGCTCATTGTGCCCCCACCAAGGCCGCAATATTTTCCTCTCCACTATAGGAAAATTCAATAGTTTGATTTTATCTAACTTGTGGGTCCTTGGCCCACATTATTTCTGGCTAATATTAGGAAATACAAAATTATCAAAACTTTAATATTTATAATTAGCATAATAGCTAATAGGAATATTACAGTCCTCCCCACCAAGATGTTGCTTGTACTCAAGCAACTGCAAAGATGGGTGTTGAGAGATCTGCTCTCCTTCCTAGGTAGCATCCTCATCTGGAAAATTTCTCCACCTGATCAGATACTCCTTGATCACTCTCCTCCTCAAATGCCTCTCCCTCGTGTCCAGAATGGCCTCTGTCAGAAGTAATAAGTGCTCCTATTCATCCATCAGAGGCAACTCAACTGATGTTTTCACCTGTTGTCCCAAGGCCTTTTTCAAAAAGGATACATGAAATATGTTATGCACCTGACTCCCTAGGGGTATCTCCAGCTCATATGCTACCTCCCCCACTCTCCGAGTGACCCTATAAGTCCCATATAAATGAGGCTTAAGATTCTCGGCCCCTTTCTGCTTCAGCGTGGACTGCTTGTATGGTTGGAGGTGGATGTATACTAAGTCCCCAACTTCAAACTATCTCTCCCTGTAACCCATGTCAACATAGATCTTCTGTTGGTTCTGCATGTCCCTCATGTTGTCCTTGAGATCCCTCAAAATTTCTTGGCTCTCTTGGATCCAATCCTTGGCCCAGGGGGCCTTACTGTCTCCAAACATGAAATCAAAAAATTTCAAAGCACCATAACCATACAAAGCATAAAATGGAGACATACCTATAGACATGTGGAAGGTGGTGTTGTATCAATATTCTCTCATGTGCAGCCACCTCAACCATGCCTTTCGATGCCCTTTGACGTAGTTATGCAAGTAACCCTCCAGCCACTTGTTAACTATCTTCGTCTGGCCATCCGTTCAGGGATGGTAGCTCATACTAGGAGTGAGCTCCATACCCACCAATCAGAATAGCTCCTGCAAAAATCCGCCCATGAAACGGCTATCCCGTTCACTGAAAATGGTCTTGGGGAGACCATGTGATTGGCCTCTAAAATAGACATAAATTAAGGCCCATCTAACCTTTCTTAGGACCATCTACCTTTCTTATTCACATAAAAAGATATATTAAATCTCTCCTTCTGCACTTAATAATGTTTTCTTATGCTTTAATATGTTCTTAGGAAGGTTTAAAGGTAATTGCGTATTTGTGCCTAATATTGGTTATTTTTGTAGAATATTGTGAGAATATTGGGTAGATTATGTAGATTTGGATAAGGAGATAATTTAGGGACTTGCTCCTTTCCATTGGAAGATCAAGATTGGAGAATAAATGAGCACAATATCATGAAATTATTGAGAAATCTTGGAGAGATTCAAGGGGGTTATCCACCCTCCTTAACTCTCAAAGGAAGCCAATAAAATTGAAGACGAAGTGCACTCAATCTATGTTTACTTGGATTCAAGTGGACTCAATCACTATTTTCAAGGGAGCTACTGGTAGCTGCCCTGTAGAATAAATAGAGTAGAGCTAGAGCTAGGAAGGATTCGATTCTATTGGGAACTTTGTTGCAAGCTATTGAGATTTTTTATTATTGTACTCAGTAATAAAAACTTCAGAAATGTAACGAGGCAATTCTCTTCCTGAAATGAGCAGACAGACTCCATTGTACTGATTTAGTTCCAGAGAGTTGGGCTCGTGCGTTAGGGCCCAACCCATGTGTCTCAACTTCTCTGTTGTTTTTATTCTTTTCTTTTTGTCATTTAGCTAGTTTTATTTTTGATATGTTCATTTTTGGTAGACTTAATCTGCTTATCTGCGCTATAGAATAGTTGATGAACTCTGTAAAACTGTGAGGCATCCTTCCCCTCTCATCTCTGTCGATAGAGCTCGAGGAGGGTAGACCTTCCCGTAGACCAAAAATGCTTCCCGGGTTATGATTCTCTGTTTCTAGGACTAGGATAGATTTTTTTTTTGTCTTTAGCAAGCACTGTCCATATTTCTTGCATAAATCGACAGTTTAACTGCAGGCACAGGTAGCCACAAAGAATTTCATTGGTGTCTTCCCACTTCATTTTCCATCTATGTCTTCACGGCCTAAACGATGTTGTTACACCTCCATTCCCCTCCTTTCTCTTCTTATCATCTGTCACGCCCTTTTTATTCACAAAACACTTCAAAAAGATGAAATTTTGACCTCCGCCCTTGATCCTCAAACTTCCCGCTACCATACATCGCAATCGCATTTCACAACCTTTTTCCCTTTTCACTTTAAGACTTACCGCTCTAAACGCCGATTGCAATTTCGCTCCGTACTTTGCCACACTGCAAATCTCATTTCACAATATTTATCATATCGCAAATCACATCCCGCAGTTTTTATCCCCATCGCAAATCACACTTTTCTTTAGTTCCCATTAACACTTACCGTTCCAACCGTTGATTGCGATATTGGTATCGGGCTCCACCACCAGTCCCATGCCACACCCTCCAACTCATCGCAAATCACAAATCCCAGTTTTTATTTGGTTCTCATTAATACTTATCGCTCTCGACGCCGATTGCGATATTTTCAAAGCACCTTGGCACCTGTCCTACTACCACGTCATTTAACTTATCACATTTCACATTTTGCAGCTTCTATCCCATCACATTTCACATTTCAGTCCCACTCCCGAACATCACTTCTTCTACTCCTCCAACTTTGTGATATCGGAGTTCCACCATCACACTTCTAAAGGCCTCCCACTCCAAATCATTTTGTGCTATAAATTTTTAATGAGGTTTAAACCCCATCTTTCCACCTCTAAGCCTTGTTTCATGTGGTGAGCCTTACATTATCACTTTTACCTCGTTTTCCTCCAAACTACATGTTTGGTCAATTTAGTGTGTCCTAAATTGCTGCATTTAATTTGTCAATCCGGGAATCGTAAGCTGATGAAGTGCGGCGCACTATATGTGCAAGATAACCTATTTCTTAACTTTTTGTCGTTTTTGGTTTTCTAAGGTGAAATGGAAATTCTGAGATGAAAACAAGTTTGGTTATGTTTGTTCAAGGAAGTGATATCCCCTATAATGATTTACCAACTTGAAACTTTAAAAAGCAATTTGAAATTTACAATGACAAGACTTTGTAAGAAAATGAAAATGTGCTGCTGAAATGAAAAGGTGCTGCTAATCTAATAAATCAAAACAATGAACTATTGAGCATGAAAACTAAACTATTCTTGCTGCCAACTAAACATAAAAGAAACCATGCTTAAGGAAATTCAAAATTGCAACAAAATAAATCTAAATCATATTACATCAATTTATCTTCGATCCTTCATCATTAGTCCAGCTATGATTTTCGGAAGTAATCATAAACAAATTGAGTAACTGATATTTAATTTGCAGAAAGTAAACTAAATACTAAACCATACACTCATGATTCAATCCCTCACCATCAGTCCAGCTGTGGCTTTCGGAGGCAACTGAAGATGTCATGCATGATTTAATATATCTAAATTTACAGAAAAGAAACTAATACTAAACTACACATTTCATAATATAATCCCTCACCATCAGTCCAGCTGTGGCTTTCGGAGGCAACTGAAGATGCTATGAGCAGATTAGTATATCTAAATTTGCAGAAAATAAACTAATACTAAACTACACATTTCATAATACAATTCCTCACCATCAGTCCAGCTGTGGCTTTCGGAGGCAACTGAAGATGCTATGAGCAGATTAGTATATCTAAATTTAACTACTGAAGCAGATAAGAAATACTGAAATTAAACAAAAGCTATGAAAATCAAACTAGCAGCAGAACAATGTTAGTTCCATGTCACTAATCAAAAAGCTATGAAAATGCCCGGGCTGCCTATCTATAACCTGAAACAAGAACACTGATCAGTGATTATCAACATAAAACATAAAAGACAGAAATGAAATGGAAATTATGGAAGTTTATAAACAGAAATGAAACAAATGCAATATATGAACATATGAATGGATTATAACACAATGAAATGAAATTAAAATTACACACTAATGCACAAAACCTTAGCTGAGCAGGGGCCCTCTACTCCAGCCTTGGCAAAGGTCCTCAAATACGAATTAGGTTGAAAAACAGAGTCTTCTCATATTAAAAAGCAGTCATTACAGAATGGTAATGTTACGGCACAAGTGCAGCGTAATCACTACAGAGCAGACTAATCAAAAGATAACAGAGAATACATTCACTAATATCGACTAACTTCATATGCGTATGCAAACGCATTATATATAACAACGAACTATAACTGTCTCCTAAAGTTCATGCTAGTGGAAAGCACGTAGACCACTACGTCCATGGATATAGGAGCATGGCCGTGTTGGAAAGTGAATCTACGGGAGGTGGATGCTTGAATTCGACTCTAGAGCCCTGCACAAATGTCGATTTATCCTCCGCAGGCTTAGAAACAGCCGTATGGATCTTTATGTGACACGAAACAGAGTCCGGCCGACATGAAACTCCATGGTTGACTTCCATGTGGACGCCTTTGACCGCGGCTTCTTTGGATGAGTTTGCTTGAACCAATAGGACACGATCCATGTCCACGTCATTCCTGACCTGCCCATGTGGCTCGTTTTCCTTGTAGACACCTGTAGCATAGAGTTTCACAAAATAGCTGCGGAAAGTTGCAGCAGCTGCGAAAAGTGGCAAGATTCCGCAGCTGAATGAACAAAATCTAGATCAAATAGAAAACACAAAAATATAATTAAAAACCATGTTAGATGCCCTTTTGCACATGATATTTACAATTTGGGAGGTTTAGGTGAGTGAAAAAGGTATGGAAAAGTGTATGGAAAAGATGCAAATTTGGGACTCAACATACCCCCACTGTGAAGGTGTTGCATGTCCTCATGCAACCAAAATTTTGATACTCTTTCTTCAGTTCATGTGCCTTGATACTTCAGCCAGCACATCCAATCCTCTCCTCTTTTTCCTTGGTACTGCCAACATTCTGGGTTTCTTCATTAAGCACCTAAATTTGATATTTACAAGTGCTCTGCTCAATTTCTGGCATTTCCTTTTCAATTTCTTATTCTTCTTCTGCCATATTCCCAAATGTAACATAGTATTATCATGGATGATCTTGTCCAAATTGCCTTGTTCTTTCAATGTCTCATTTTCATTTTTGATGTGCCTATTTAAAAGCTCCAGCTCAAAAATTTCCTGTTTTAATGATTGAACTAAATCATCCCGCAATGTATGAGGCTGAATGGAAGAAGTACTTGGACCTGTGGCTGCCTTTTCCAAGGATTCTATATAGTCATATACCTCCTGCTGCTTGGGGTCTATTTCAGGTGTCATTTTCATTGGGTTGTCCCCAAAATGCTGTAAAGGAGAATTATGTTCAAAATCTGGCCGAGGAGGGCTTACATCAATATTTTGCTGAGAATAAGAAGGAGTATGCTCATTGTCTGATTGGGAATGAAAGGAATCAGGTTCACTAACTGACTGAGATGGACTATGGTCAGTTGGGGACTGTTCAGATGTCTCCTCACCCAAATCAATGAAATGAGGACCCTTAATTTGCGTTTTTCTCAATTTCCCTTTAAGTCTGCTGCTTCTCCTCACATGCTGTGGTACACTACCCTTTTGTTTTTGTTTTCCTTTCTCTGCCTTCTTGGATATAGATGACTGTTTTTGAAGATAGATTAATCTTTCAGACAACATCTGATGATCTTCTTCAGAAGAAGAAGGAGTTTTATGTACAGCCTCAATAGTTTCTTTCTCTTTTGGTGTCATTGGCTTCTTACCCTTGATTTCCTTCTTCTTCCTTTTTACCAGTCTCTCTTCCCTATCAGTTCTTTCCATAGTAGTAGTAGGAGTATTTTGGATTTCATCAATTATTCTTTTCCCCCTACTTCTTCTTGCTGTGCTAGCTGCAGGAATTTCCTGAGTAGGAGTAATTTGGGTTTCAACATTTATTCTTTTTCTTCTACTCCTTCTTGTTGAAATACCTTCAGGAACTTCCTGAGGTTCCTCAAAGAAATTTCTAACTAGAAATTGTTCCCATGTGTCTTTTCTTTCATTTAACTCCTTTTCAATCAGAATTTTTATAAGGCCGTGGTGATATAGATGGGGCTCTACATCTCCTAAGTGTTTTTGAACAGTCACAGCCATTTTCTTCAAGCTATTGAATAGAAAATATGGAAGATTGAGAGTTTGGTTTTCTAGAAAATTCATCAATAGCCTGGTATGGTACATGTACATGGACCCAAAACGGCCTTCACATGTAATGAATTTCTAAACAATTAGCAGTAAAGTGGCCCATTCTTCTTTCAATGCATGCACAGGAATTCCTCTCTTAAAAAAAGTTATGTCCATACCTTGGTTTCGTAAGATTGTTCTCCATGCCTCATCACTGATGCTTTTATTTTTGAACCAACGCTCTCCCTCCTGAAGAAGTTCTGTGGCTGTTGCTATAGTTGCTTCATTGACCGCAAACTTGAGGTCTCCAATCTCTGCTTCCGAGCCATCAAATGACCTTGCAAATGCTTTCGTTACTTCTTTGTGATAACCTCTGAATTTCTGAATAAAACGCAGCCATTTTGCTTTCCCCAATATCTCTTTTGCTTGTGGATATCCCTCTATAAACTTCGGTCCTTCCGGCTCTGCTCTTAGTAATTTACCCATTTCTCTTTTCTGCTATTCACAACTTTGCTTGCGTGGGGGTTCAAATAGAAATGGAACGATTGAATGCACAAGCTCAAGCACAATGACTGTGGGAATGTATCATAAAATGGGAATGAGCACCATAAACGGAATGGAGTGAGACTGTGGGTAGATATCCGGGAGTGAGAATGAGCACAAGGAACGAAATGAAGTAAGACAGAACAGAGTGGGGTTTCATAAACACGGCAGAGACACGACATTCGGCAGCGTTTTGAATTTTGGTGGCTGCATAATAAATATGAGCACGTTTTAACAACGGTTATGGGTTTATGCGGCTGCAAGAGTCCTTGGTCAAATCAAATACGTCTCATTGTCTCCGATGGGATATTGGAACATGAGTGAAAATCGGAATTTTAATGATGAAACCGTTTGTGAATGAATGCAAGAGGATAATATGGAGATCATGAAAGGTTACGGAACTGTCAATATAATCATTGCGCGTAATGGATAGAGCTCATGGTTCAAAACTATATAAAAATGTGTTTTTCAATGCTATTTGAAATAAATTTTATTCATACCTTTGGAATCTTTGCCTTTGCCCTTGGTCTTCAACTGATCGATCTCCATTGGTGTCTTGAATGCTCCATTGATCCTCTCACCTGCATTTTATTTCATAATTATGGAAATAACATCTGACTATACATTCTCTTTGAAAACAGAGTAGTAGCTGCGGAATCTGCTTCTGGCTGCGGAAACTGGAGTCAGCTGCGGAAACATATGTCAGCTGCGGAAACTGACACAGCTATTACTTGGATGAATGGAAATGATCAAATGACAAATGACCAGATGGAAATGGTCATGAAAAAGATTTTTATTGATGGAATGGAATGAAATGAAGTGGAATGAAGTGAAATGAAATGAAATGAAATGAAATGAAGTGAAATGAAATGGAGTGGGTGGTGACAAAGCTTATGAAATGAAAGAGAGATTTTTTTTTTTGGAAAATATAGAGTGTCAGGTGTTCCTGATTTTCACCCTATATTTTCTGCATAAGACTGCCAATCAATGATTGGTTTTCAGGCTTATACCATTATTATTATTTTTATTTTTATTTTTTTTAACTGAAAAGAACAAAAGAACTAGGTTGGTGGAGAAGAAGAATTCTTCTGTACCAGCCTGATTGCAGAACTTTCTTGAAACATTTTGACAAAATCCTCTTTTGAGAGTGGCTTATGATAAAATTTCAATCTATGGCCATTCAAAATAAGAGGAGTTTGAAACTCATCAATGGTCTTGATTCTTACAGCTCCATTGCTAAAGATCTTGTCAATCTCATATGGCCCAAGCCAATGAGTCTGAAATTTCCCTTGAAAATATTTAAACTTGGAGTCAAATAGCAATGCCCAATCTCCTTCTTGAAACTTCTTCTCTTTGATATATTTGTCATGCCATTTAGTTCTTTGATATTGAACTAGATCAGTTCTTAGAATTGCTTCTTGTGTGATCTCATCTAGCTCATTCAACTACTCCATTCTATGCTTTTGGGCTTCTGATAAGTCCATCCCCAATTGAACTGCTATCTTGAAGGTCTTGACTTGGAACTCAATGGGGAGCAAGACTTCTTTCCCATAAACAAGTTCATAGGGAGAATGTCCTGCTGTATTCCTCCATGTAGTTCTGTAGGCCCACAAGGCTTCTGGAAGCCTTTCTGCCCAATCTCTTCTATGTAGATGAACAGTTTTGGTGATGATACTTTCAAGAACTTTTTTTGTGGACTCCACTTGACCATTTGCTTGTGGATGGTAAGGAGTAGATCTTCTGTGCTTGATTTTGTATTCTTCCATCAACTTCTCCACCAAATTGGATGTGAATTGGCTCCCCTGATCTGTTACAATTTCTCTTGGAACACCAAAGCGAGTAAAAATATCCTCATAAAGAAAATGAACAACCGAATTTTCAGTAGCAGATACTAATGCTTTAGCTTCTACCCATTTAGTAACATAATCAGTACAAACCAATATATACTTCTTTTGCTTAGATGGTGGATTAATAGGTCCAATGAAATTTAAAGCCCATTTTTCAAAGGGTTCAATGAGTACCTATGTTTGCAATGGCATTTCATTTGAAAGGGTAGGTTTCCCTACTCTTTGGCAGCTATCACACCTTTTGACATATTGTTTTGCATCTTTGAAGAGGGAAGGCCAATAATATCCTAAAGAAAGGATTTTATAGGCCGTCCTTTTGTCTGCAAAGTGTCCGTCGCATGGTTCATCATGACATGCCTTAAGAATATCAGGCATTTCATCTTCCCTGACACATCTTCTGATCACAAGATCTGGCCCTGTTTTAAACAATTCATTAGAAATCCATGAATATTTTGAACTCTCCTGAATAATTTTTCATTTTTCTTTTGGAAATAAATGTGAAGGTAGTTTCCATGTAACCAAATAGTTAGCAATATCTGCATACCAAGGGGTCTTAATAGTTACTGCAAACAAGTATTCATCAGGAAATTTATCTTCTACAGGAGAATATTCTTTAGTA
This sequence comes from Pinus albicaulis, assembly GCA_034641835.2. Lineage (NCBI taxonomy): Eukaryota > Viridiplantae > Streptophyta > Pinopsida > Pinales > Pinaceae > Pinus > Pinus albicaulis. The sequence goes on from CM076583.1 coordinate 576,527,432, forward strand.
TTCTGAATCCTAGACAAGAAATCAGCTACTGTATTCTGTTTTCCTGGTCTATCCAACACAGTAATATTGAATTCTTGCAAAAGTAAAAGCCATCTTGTCACTCTGCCATTAGTAACAAGTTTGTTCATTAAATATCTAATTGCAGAATGGTCAGTATGAATAAAAGTTTCATAGCCTGTTATGTAATGTCTAAACTTATTAATTGCATGAACAACAGCTAAGAACTCTTTTTCAGTCACAGTATAATTCAACTCTGTGGGAGTCAAATTTTTACCGGTGTAATAAATGGCATAAGGAATTAAATCTTTTTGACCCAACACAGCTCCAAGAGCTGTATCTGAAGCATCCGTAGAAATATGAAAAGGGAGTTTCCAATTTGGTCCTCTCAAGATAGGTGCTTCAGATATTCTTGTTTTCAAAGTTTCAAAAGCTGATTGACAATCAGGATCCCATTTAAATTCACAATATTTTGTAAGCAATTTGAAGAGTGGAGATGCTATTTTAGTGAAGTTTTCTATAAATCTTCTATAGTAACCAGTAAATCCTAGAAAACTTCTAACATCTCTTTGACAATTTGGAATAGGTAACTTGGAGATGACTTCAACTTTGATCTATCAACCTTAATCCCATCTCTTGAAATATGATGTCCTAAAACAATCCCTTCAGTAAACATCATAAAGCATTTTTCATGGCTTAATGAAAGGTTTGTTTCTTTACATCTTATGAGAACTTTTTCCAAATTTTCTAATGCTTCTTCAAATGAATTACCATAAATTGTAAAATCATCCATATAAACTTCTACACAATCATGGATTAGATCAGAAAAAATTCCTAGTACTGCTCTTTGGAATGTTGCTGGTGCATTACATAACCCAAAAGGAAGCACTCGGTAGGAAAAATTTCTCCATGGACAAGTAAATGTGGTCTTATCTTGATCTTCAGGTGCTACCTGAATTTGATTGTAACCACTAAAACCATCCAAAAATGAAAAGTACTTTTTACCTGCTAATGTATCTAATACCTGATCAATAAAAGGCAAAGGAAAGTGATCCTTCAAAGTTGCTTTGTTCAATTCCCTGTAATCAATTCATACCCTCCATTTACCATTCTTTTTAGGTACTATAACCAAAGGAGAAACCCATCGGCTATCTGAAATTGGATAAATGAAGTTTACATTGAGTAGTTTTTGGAGCTCTTCTTTCACTATCTCCTAAGATTTGGATTCATCCTTCTTTGAGGTTGTCTGATTGGTCTACTGTTTTCCTCAATATAGATATGATGGATGCAAGTCTTAGGATCAATACCTTTCATGTCAGTATACTCCCATGCAAATGCAGTAGAATGTTTTTGCAAGATTCTGGTTAGTTCTTCTTGTTGTGACTTCTCCAAATGTTTATTGATATTCAATGTTTTTTCTGGAAAAATCTCAATAGCAGAATTACCAAACTCTTCCATAGAGTAAAGAGACATTTGTATTGATGATAAATATTCTATGTCAGATTCCAACTGAAATTGTGTGGGGTCATATTCTCAAGATATCTCAAAATTTTCTAATGTGTTCAGAATTTGACTATCCTCACTGATTTCAGAAATGGTAAAGACAGGTTGTATAGTGTTCTCATCATCGACCCATTCATTGTCTCCTATTTCTGTGATTGCTCTTGCTGGAGGATACAAATTGAATTTTTTTGTCGAATTACCATTAGAAATGTACATGTCTCCAGATCTACAACTAATAAAAGCATCAGCTGTGGCCAGCCAAGGTCTTCCTAAGATAATTGGATGTCCTCCTAGATTACTTTTGGGAGTCAAAATCATAAAGTCTACCGGATATTCCCAAGAATCTAAGGAGACTGAAATATCTTCTAATACACCATCTGGTTTAATAACCGATCGATCTGCAAGTTGCAATAAAGTAGGTGTAAAAAGAAGGTTAGGAAGTTTTAACTGTTCCATAGTCTGTCTGCTCATAATGTTGATAGCAGCCCCTAAGTCAATCAATGTGTTTGGAATTTCTATCCCATTTATATGTGTCTTGACAATTGGACTTCCTGGATCTACATACTTTTGCATGGTAATTTTTCCCATCATAATGTCTGCAATCTTTCCTACCGGGTGGATTCTTCTTGTGTCTTTTAGTTTCCTTCCTGGTCTTTTGAAACTCAACTCCTTTATGGTTTTTGCTAAAATAGGAATTTCTCGAATGGCTTGTAGCAATGGAATCTTGATACAAACATTCTTCAATTCATCTAGAAAGTCGTAGTTAGGAAACAAGATTTGTTTTTCCACCCCCTTATCAATTTGTAGTCTTTCCGGAAAAGGAGGTGTAGATGAAGATGCAGGTTGCTCAACTATAGGAGTTGTGGGTGTTAACTTTTCTTTTTCTTTTTGCATGCTTGAATTTTGAAGAGATTCTTCCTCAGAACCCTTATTTACTTGAAGAGAGTCCTCCTCAGAGGTATCTTGCTCTTGAATATCTATAGAAGTTTTTTCTAAAACTCTACCAGATCTGAGTTGTACATCGTTGAGAGGAACAATCATATAGGTAGGAAATTGTTGTCCTTCTACCATATAAGTAGTTTGAGGATTCTTATTGTTAGGATTTGGCAATGGCTGAGCTGGAAGTTGATTTGTCTTCTGTTGGTATGGGAGCATGAGTCGAGGATTTGTATTTTGTTGAGAAGGTTGTTGTTGTGGAAATGGCAATGAAAGTTGTTGTGGATTTTGGCTTGGAAATTGTGGAGCTTGTTGATTTTGAAAAGATGGAGGATATTGATAAAATTGAGCAAATCTCCCGTAAGGATTTTGCATCCCTTGTACCCATGGCTGATATGAATTTTGATGTTGGGGCCAAGGTTGTTGCCAAGGAGTCCAATTTGGTGGGGTTTGAAGATTCATAGGGTTATTAAACCCTTGAGATTGTTGTCCCCGCCAAGGTCTCCTTGCGACAAAACAGAGAGATTCTATTGAATTTGGATCTTCTTGAAAAACAACTTTGAGTCCAGGGATTGAAGGACAATCCTTGATCTCATGATTTTCTGAGCAAATCATACATGTTTCTACAACTTTTTCATCCAAGGGACATTCCCTTAAAGCATGTTTCTTTCTACATTTTGGACAAAAGATGGCTAAAGCATCTGTTTCTGCTTTTTGCTTGTTTTGGATTTTAAGGGTGTCTAGTTGTTCACTAAGGCTCCTTAAGATATCAGTTTTGAACTCATCAAGCATATTACCAATCTCTGCCCTACTTACTGATCCAGTTGCAGATTTTTTAGCCCTAATAAGAGAAGGATCCCTAGGCCCTTTTCCTGTTTTAGATTTTCCTCTTGAGAGATGGACACATAGTTCTGTTATGTCACTAAGTGGAAGTTGAGAAATGTCTCCTTTCCCCATCATGTTTAAAATATCTATCCATTCATCTCTAATGGCTTTTAATATGAGGGCTTTCAAGGTTTCATCATCTAAGTTGCTCATCTTTGCTCTTTTCAAGTTGTATTGAAATCTTTCAAGTAAGTCTTCCAAACTTTCATCTTCTTTTTGCATCATTTTGAATACCTCATCCTTGTGATTGGTGGGCATACAATAGTCCAAGTATCTATCCAAAAATGTTTGTTTCATTTCATTCCAAGTCCTAATAGATTGAGTGGCTAATCTCACGAACCATTTCAAAGCAGATCCCTTCAATGTTGAAGGAAACAGTTTGAGTTTTTGAGAGTCTTCCATATAGTCATAAGTTCGGCACACAACTTCAAACTCAAACAGAAATGTTTCAGGATCCTCACTTCGCAATCCATAAAAGTTAGGGAGAACAGATGGTGAGATATTTTTCATTTTTTTATGAGTTTCCTCATCAACTATAGGGAATCCAAATAAATTGTCTCTTTCCCTATTTCTACCATTATTTCCTTCACCATTGTTGTCTCCATTGTCTCCTCCTCTTCTACCTCCACCTCTATTTATTACTTCCTCTGCCATGATAGTTTCTTTAGAGTCCTTATAGTCCTCTAGTTCTTCCACCAAGGGAGGATGAGAGAAAGTCTCTTTGTTTTCTAAGTGGGTTTTAGTAGGTGGTATAGGAGAATCCTCTAATTCAGCTGTTCCTTGACTTCCAAAAATCTTAAGGCTAGGGGTAGATGGTGGTGAATCGGGTCTATGCCTTGAAGAAGATGTAGTTGTGAAAATCGAACTCTTGGCTTTAGCTATAAACCTTCCCCTAGAATCTCTTGCTCTATGCATGTCATTTTTTATTTTTTAAAAAGTTGGGCTAATAATTCTCTTCTGATCTTCCAGATCACACTAGGTGCAAGAAGAGAGCATACTTAAGAAATTACTAAACCAATAACTCTCTTTTCTGATCCTCCAGATCACACTAGGTGCAAGAGGAGAGCATACTTCAAGAAGTTATCAAGTTTTTCCTTCTTTTATGATTTTATGTTTTTTTTTTTTAAGAAATTGGCTACCTAGTTACACTTCCCCGGCAACGGCGCCAAAATGTTTGGTCAATTTAGTGTGTCCTAAATTGTTGCATTTAATTTGTCAATCCGGGAATCGTAAGCTGATGAAGTGCGGCGCACTATATGTGCAAGATAACCTATTTCTTAACTTTTTTGTCGTTTTTGGTTTTCTAAGGTGAAATGGAAATTCTAAGATGAAAACAAGTTTGGTTATGTTTGTTCAAGGAAGTGATATCCCCTATAATGATTTACCAACTTGAAACTTTAAAAATCAATTTGAAATTTACAATGACAAGACTTGTAAGAAAATGAAAATGTGCTGCTGAAATGAAAATGTGCTGCTAATCTAATAAATCAAAACAATGAACTATTGAGCATGAAAACTAAACTATTCTTGCTGCCAACTAAACATAAAAGAAACTATGCTTAAGGAAATTCAAAATTGCAACAAAATAAATCTAAATCATATTACATCAATTTATCTTCTGATCCTTCATCATTAGTCCAGCTATGATTTTCGGAAGTAATCATAAACAATTTGAGTAACTGATATTTAATTTGCAGAAAGTAAACTAATACTAAACCATACACTCATGATTCAATCCCTCACCATCAGTCCAGCTGTGGCTTTCGGAGGCAACCTAAGATGTCATGCATGATTTAATATATCTAAATTTGCAGAAAAGAAACTAATACTAAACTACACATTTCATAATGCAATCCCTCACCATCAGTCCAGCTGTGGCTTTCGGAGGCAACTGAATATGCTATGAGCAGATTAGTATATCTAAATTTGCAGAAAAGAAACTAATACTAAACTACACATTTCATAATGCAATCCCTCACCATCAGTCCAGTTGTGGCTTTCGGAGGCAACTGAAGATGCTATGAGCAGATTAGTATATCTAAATTTAACTACTGAAGCAGATAAGCAATACTGAAATTAAACAAAAGCTATGAAAATCAAATTAGCAGCAGAACAATGTTAGTTCCATGTCACTAATCAAAAAGCTATGAAAATGCCCAGGCTGCCTATCTATAACCTGAAACAAGAACACTGATCAGTGATTATCAACATAAAACATAAAAGACAGAAATGAAATGGAAATTATGGAAGTTTATAAACAGAAATGAAACAAATGCAATATATGAACATATGAATGGATTATAACACAATGAAATGAAATTAAAATTACACACTAATGCACAAAACCTTAGCTGAGCAGGGGCCCTCTACTCCATCCTTGGCAAAGGTCCTCAAATACGAATTAAGTTGAAAAACAGAGTCTTCTCATATTAAAAAGCAGTCATTACAGAATGGTAATGTTACGGCACAAGTGCAGCGTAATCACTACAGAGCAGACTAATCAAAAGATAACAGAGATTACATTCACTAATATCGACTAACTTCCTATGCGTATGCAAACGCAATATATATAACAAAAGAAATATAATTGTTTCATGCTGGTGATGAGCACGTAGACCACTACGTCCACGGATATAGGAGTATGGCCGTGTTGGAAAGTAAATCTACGAGAGGTGGATGCTTGAATTCGACTCTAGAACCCTGTACAGATGTCGATTTATCCTCCGCAGGCTTAGAAACGGCCGTATGGGTCTTCATGTGACACGAAACAGAGTCCGCCCGACATGAAACTCCATGGTTGACTTCCATGTGGACGCCTTTGACCGCGGCTTCTTTGGATGAGTTTGCTTGAACCAATAGGACACGAACCATGTCCACGTCATTCCTGACCTGCCCATGTGGCTCGTTTTCCCTGTAGACACCTGTAGCATAGAGTTTCACAAAATAGCTGCAGAAAGTTGCAGCAGCTGCGGAAAGTGGCAAGATTCCGCAGCTGAATGAACAAAATCTAGACCAAATAGAAAACACAAAAATATAATTAAAAACCATGTTAGATGCTCTTTTGCACATGATATTGACAATTTGGGAGGTTTAGGTGAGTGAAAAAGGTATGGGAAAATGTATGGAAAAGATGCAAATTTGGGACTCAACACTACAATCCACACTTTTCAAGCTTAGTTTATCATGAATAGTTGCATGGTTAGAAGAATGATAGCATGGTAAATAGATCAGAGGATGAGTAGGGTGTGTTTAGCTGATTGGCCTAGCTAGGTGCAACTTAGTTTAGTTTCTTTTCTGTCATTTCCTTTTTGCAGATTAAATTAGTTTCATTTCTGCCATTTATTTTCAGCAAGTTAAATTAGTTCCATTTCCATCAGTTCCTTTCTGCAATTTAAATTAGTTTCTTTCATGTCATTTCTTTTCAGTAGTTTAGTTCAGTTTCCTTTCTGTTATTTCATTTTTTCAATTTATTTTAGTTTCATTGAAGTGTGATAGACATCACTGAGAACCCCTAGAAGTAGCACCCTTTCATAGAGTGGAAGAGGATGACATGAGTAGAATGCATCTGTTGTGTATATAGCACTATCACCTCCAAGTTTGTACGAACCCTGAGTTGATAAAGTAAAGTAGGGCAGCCCCTAGGAGTTGCAGAACTCTTGGAGAAATACCAGGGCTCACCACCATGCAACCAGAATATATCTCTGAAGAAAAACTCAACAATTTGTGAAGCCATGTACTTGGCCGAGATTGTGAATAAATGTGCATACTTCGTCAAGCGATCAACAACTACATTGATGCAATCCTTGCCTACACCATGGGAAACTTGGTTATGAAATCCATCAAGATTCTCTCCCATTTCCCCTCACTGATGGGAAGTGGTTGAAGAAACCCCATTGGATGTTTCATCTCTCCCTTGTTTCGCTAGCACACATCACACTTCTAAATGTGCTACAAAACATCATCCTTAAGGCCCTTCCATGAGAACCTCTCTCTGATGGCCCGGTAAGTTTTTGTGAACCCTTGGCATGGGCTGCATGTAGAATCTTCTCCTGCAGCTGGGATTTGGCCACTAAATAGATCTGGTCCCGATATTATATCACTCCATCCATCACCAGGTAGTGGTCATTAGTTACATGTCCCTCTGAGACTTCACAAGCAAAGTGATCCTTGAAGTACTTTACCAACAAATGAGCCTTCCAATCCGGATCAATGCTCATCAGTGAAAGAGAATTTGACCTTATGGACAACGCAAAAGCTACCAAGTTGTGCTTCTCCTGACATACTCAAAGTCAAATCATAGGCCTTAACCTTACTCACCCACTTCTACTACCTCTCTAGCAACTTCTTCTACTCTAATAAGAATCTGAGGTTGTTGTGGTTGGTCCTCACCCGGAATATGTTCCCTGCTAAGTACTGCCTGAACTTGGCTAGTGCATGCATGATGGCTAGCATATCCTTGTCATAAATGGGGTGCAAGCTCTCATGAGGAAATATCTTTTGACTCTTGAAATCTATGGGGTGTCTCCCTTGCATAAGCACTGCCCCCACTCCTTCCCCGGATGCATTGCACTCCAGGACAAAAGCTTGCATGAAATCAAGAAGAGTGAGCATTGGGAAGCTTCTCATCACCTGCTTGAGGTGCTCAAATGCCTCCTGCGCTGTCATGGTCCAATGAAAGGCCCCCTTCTTCGTAAAATATGTGAGGGTTGCTGCCAACTATGAAACTCCCTTCATGAACTTCTCGTAGTAGGTACATATGCCCACAAACCCACGAAGTTCTGTCACATTCTTGGGCTCTGGCCAATCCCAGATGACCCTGATATTCTCCTCATAGACCCTCACTCCATTAACTCTAATGATATGCCCCAAATAGAGCATCTCAGTCAAACCAAACTCACACTTGGACAAATTTGCATAAAAATGTTGCTCCTCTATGGTATGCAGTACTACCTCTACGTGTTGCAAGTGTTCCTTCCAAGTCTGGTTGTATATCAATATTCCATCTAAAAATACCAGCACAAATTTCCTCAACTAGCCACAAAATATGTGGTTCATGCGGGACTTGAATGTGACTGGAGCTTTGGTTATCCCAAAGGGAATCACCAAAAACTCAAAGTGTCCATAGTGACACATGAACACAGTCTTAGGGACATCTTTATCCCTCACCCGAATCTGATGGTACCTGGACCTTAGATCGATCTTGGAGAAGAACATAGCTCCCCTTAGCTCATCCATCAACTCATCGATCCTCAGAATTGGGTAGCGATTCGTCATGGTTTTCTTATTCAAGGCCTTGTATTCAACACACATCCTCAGTGACCCATCCATCTTCTTCACCAAAACAATTGAAGAAGCGAAAGGGTTAGAGCTCAACCTAATGTGTCCCAATGCCAAGATCTCATGAATAGCTCTCTCAATCTAATCCTTGTAGGCCTAAAGATGCCTATATGGGGTCTTGATCACTGCTTTCACCTTATGCTCCAACTTAATGTTATGCTCAAATCCCCAGCCTGGTGGCTGGCCCAGTGGTATGTCCCAAAATATTATCGAGTATCTATCCAAAATAACATGAATCTCTAGATGAGGTGGCTTGGTCACACCTCCAGCCTCCGAGATCCTCAACTCCACAACCCACTCTATATCTCCACACCTCAAATCAACCTCCATATTGTGCGCAGAAACCGTCTGTGGTGGGTATGAGTGCATGCCCCCCAGCATCATTGGTTTTCCATCTAGGTCCAGATACTCCATCTCCAGTCGCTTTCAATGAGTGGAAACCCTGCCAAGGGTGTAGATCCACTCAACTCCCAACACTATGTTGGTGTCTAGAATGTAAACCACGAAGAAGTGGTTAGTCATGGAGTAGGTCCCCATGGTCACAGTTAGAGTTGGGACATAGGTTGTGCACTGCATGGTCCTATCTCCTGGCACCAGCACTGAAAACCCTTCGAACTCCTTTTTCATAATGCCCCTCCTACGCACCATCTTTGTTTCAATGAATTTTTGTGTGGCCCCACTGTCCAAAAGCACTGAGACTTGATGCCTATGTATTGTACCCTAGATCCTCAAAGTCAAATACTTGGGTACCCCACGCAGTGATGCAAGGACCCCTCTTGAAAGTGAAAATTTAGACCCTCCTGCTACCAGTGGGGGTGGGGGTGGAGGTCCTCCCTCCCTAGGTGTTGCATTTTCCTCTCCTCCCATCTCAAGGAATTCCTCCTAATCCCCATCACTACCTGAGAAGACCTCTATGTAGTGTGTCTTCCCTCCTACACATGTGTGGATCAGTGCCCATGGCTCCTAGAAAGAAACAAATTTTATTCCTTCGAAGATCCCTCCTGGTGTGATCATCAAGTTTCCCCTAGCTCTGGTTGCCTCTTGGGGGTGGAGCTCTCGTGTCTCTCCCTTTCTACTAGAAACTGGTCTAGTGGGAAGTGGTGCTCTAGCCCTAGGTAGGACATCCTGCAAGTCTCTCACTCTCCCCACTACATTCTATAGTGTAGTGGGTCAGGTTGACCTCACTAAGCCTCACAATGGCTCTGCCAAACCCTCCACAAACATAAAATATTCCTAGATTGCGACAGATCCAGAACCATCACTGACAGTCTCAAGAACTCTGAAATGGATACTTTTGGACTCCTTGACTATTTGAGCTTAGTCAGCTCCCAAAAATATTCTTTCGGGTCCTTCCTATCAAACCTCTTCAACACCTGGAACAACCAATCATGGGCTTCTCCCTCCATGTGCAGTGTGGCAACCTTGATTTCCTTTGTCTTGGTCATCTAATTTAGCTAGAAATAGACATCCAGCTTCTCCACCCATTCCTTTGTTGAACTCTTAGAAGATTCATCAAAATTTGGGAGGAACATCCTACCCATTGTCCGTTGTAAGTCACTCACCTACGTGTATCCCCCTTCGGTCTGGCCTCTAGGTTTTTGATGGTTTTCAATTGGCATAAATATTTGAATGTGATGGCCTTTCCAAAATATTCCCATAATATTGATATTATATTAAATATTATTCATAGTGAGCCTCTTCCAGCTACTGTTGACCTCCTGTCCCTGTAACTAGGAACGTATGAATAGTGGTCCATGGTGGAGTATATGGTACAACTGGAAATGTAGTGTGGGGTGTTGCCTGTGTTGCGAAGTTCCAGACCCTTCTCCAACTTGGAAATCCCCTTGGACTCCCTTCCCTTTTTTGGCATTACTAAACCACTAACCCATCTCCTCAATCCTCTTGGGGAGGTAACATGGTGAGAAAAATCCTTCTCCTTGATTCTTCCATATTCTGCATCCCCAACCTTCCTTTCTACAACCTCCAAAATGCTATCATCTGGATCTAGAGTGATCTCGAGCTCCCTTTCCCTACTCCTATATCTTTGTCTCCAACAATTCACATTATGTTTGTTCTTCGGTGTCATAGACTACATGCTCCACAGGCTGAGCCAAGTCTATGAGCTCTGATACCACTATAATATTCCTAATTGGTATATTACAGTAATAACAGGCTAACAATACATTAAGAAAACAGTAAAAAAAAAACTGGAATCAATACACCATTATAGCCATAAAATATGCTTAGCCATTTTATTAATATTGGTAAATTGTGTACAATAGAGTTGTTGGAATGAAGGCACATGGCCTTGCTCAAGGAAATTTGAAGATAGCCTTGGAACAAGCTTGAAATCTCCCTCTTAAATGTACACTACATGGTTGTAGCTCTACGCAGTCCTTGGCCAAAATGTTGTTGCCGCTCCCGAAGAAATGTTGTTAGGGCCTGCTACACTGCTCATAAAATTTTGGGTTTTTAACCCTGGTCTCTACTCGTGAAACCCAGAATAACATGTGAAGGAATTGTGGAATGGTTGAGCCTGAAAATTGGCCCTCTTGGGCTTGGCTCTCTACACTGGTGGATAGATTTGTGCACCTGGAAATGCTGCTGAAAATGACTCCCAAATGATGTGTAATAACTCTGTTAGGAAGCTATTAGCCTCCCCACCAATCTCCTACTCAGAATATCCCACATTCCTTAGCACCCGGATGAGCTCCCTCTCACTAATGCGTAGTGACTGCACTTCTAGGACTATGTTTAGTTGTCTTTTTTGATGAATACATTGTGAATGGATCTCACATCTCCTCCATAAATCGAAATGGTGAATTATCCTCCTTAGGACAGGCACTCGAAGTCCCTCGAAGTAGAAGTTGAAATTCTTGCTTGGGAACACTTGGTTGCTAAACATCAATTGCAGACTTGGCCTAGCTCAAGTGTGCTCTTTCAAAAGAAAATTTCAATAGATGATGAATGAATGAAAAAATGAGTTGCCTCTTCCCTTTTGTCTACAAAGGTCCAACATTCCCTTTGGGCCCTACCAAATTCTGTGCTACCACTCCTGCGTTTCCTTTCTCTGTCCAATCACTACGTTGCCTTCCTGGATGGTGTAGTGCCTCCTCATTATCTCATCGTTCCCCCACCAAGACCGCAATATTTTCCTCTCCACTATAGGAAAATTCCATAGTTTTCTTTTATCTAATTTGTGTGTCCCCAACCCACATTATTTCTGGCTAACATTAGGAAATAAAAAATTATCAAAACTTTAATATTTCTAATTAGCAGAATAGCTAATTAGGAATATTACAGACCATGTATAGCAGATACCCCCACACTTCGACGACCTGTGGTTAGAGGCGTATAGGAGATGCCTTTTCATACTACATATAATACATATAATCTAATCCAAGAAAAATGTTGACTATGTTAGGGTCCTATAATAATAGGATTCATAATTTTGAATTAACTTTGATTAGTCTTGTAATATGTACATACTTTTCTTTCTGCAAAATTTTTTTCCCATATTAAAATTAAAAAATGTAAAGAGGGTAAAAGTCCTAAAACAAAAATCAAAGGACTGAAGGAAAAAGATCAAAAAGAATATAAAAAATGAACCCCAAACAAAAAAGAGATAAAAATAGATCATGAAAGTGATGCAAATTTAAATTCCACTACCTTTTACTTTACTTTTCAAAATAAGATTGTGTGCAGCTTGTCAAAAATTCCACATTCCGTGAAGGTCAAACTACTTAATCTTGATCTTTCATGCTTTAAATTTCATGCGGATAGATAGAGAATAAAAATCTAGCCAAACTGTTTAATCTTGGAAGATGAGTAGTTAGATGGAGAATAATAAGGATCTCAGCAGTTTAATTTGAGCCCTTGGAAGTAATAAGGTTATAATTAGATAGTTTGTTGTTAAAAGAAAAATAATAAGGGTCTGCAAGCTCAAATGCACCCAAAGAAATGAAGAAAAAATGTTAGGATAGATTATGGGTAGGAAAAAGCAGTTTTCACAAGGCATGGATATCAGAAATTGGTCATTTCATATTTAATAATTTCCCTTCAAAATCACTTCCCTTGTAAAAATACCCCTTCCCCTTAATTTTTATTCTTTCCCCTTACTTCACTCTTTTTCCCCTACAAAAAATCCCTTTTCCTAAGTTAAAATGCATATTTTCCTTTGGAAAAGTAAAATCCCTTTATTAATTTCCATTTCATTTATAATACCCCCAAAAATACAAATATCCTAAGTATAAATGATTAAATTTTATGTTGGGTCCCACTGTGAAAATATCCATCCCCGATATCAAGTTTACATTAGCGTATTTTTACAATCTCGCTCATATACTAATTTTAGTTTTAAACTTTATTATATTAAATCCCCTAAATACCTTTATCCCGTATTAAAATAATTCCTGCATATGTAAATTTACTAACCCATATTTTATTTTAACCTATAGTTTAAATTCCCCACATGTGATATATTTTGGGCCAACTTATTATAATCCTGCCTATCATAAACTCCTGATTCCATGAAAATAACCCTTTCTATAAACCCCATTGCATAACTTACACAGGCCCCATGCCCATCTAATCCTCGATATTTCATTCCCATTGGCCCATCCATTAGATCTAGATTGACCAGATCTAATGGCCAACAATCATTATCGCACACCCAAAAGCCCGACTTTTAACCACCCTGATACCTTGCGAAATGCGTGGTTTTCTGATCCCCACTCCCTGCAATGTGGCACAATTTGATTGCATCACATCCTCATAAAAAATACCACCGACCACCTTCCATCGATGCGAAAACCACCTAGCAATATTTCCGCTCGTTATCAAACCACCCTGCCATTTGAAATGACCCGCGCATTCAATGTTAATCACTGTTGGTTAAAAAACCCATATAGCCGCCCTTTGCAACCTTTTTCACTAGTTTATGTTACAATTTCCGCATACAGAGCCATTTTCGGGCTAAATAATTGTTTTCGACCCTGGTTTAAACCAAATTTCAACAGAATTCAACCATTTGCTGCTACAACTGCTACAGAAACAGTCAGAAGCTCTATAAAGACCAGTGAAGCCTCACAAAGCTTCTGCAATCTTAGAACCCCTTCTGCAAATCAAAAATCTTCTTTTCTCCAAGTATTTCTGAAATACCAAAGCATTTACTTACAGAAAGGAAGTAATCAGTAATCGAACCTATTAGGATCCTCTACAGACCAAAAGAAATCCCTATAGCCTTCCAATCCTTTTCCTGCAAACCCTAATCCTCTTTTCACAGAATTTCTGAGGTCCTAAGATTGTTTTCAATCACAGAGAGTATAATTTGATCAATTAAAACATTGCAAACCAAAGGATAAGATCTTGTTTCATTTCAAACCCTTCTGCAAAACTGTAAATAATCTTTCACAGCATTCCTAAGAGGCCAGAGTCTATTTCTTGAATAAAAGGTTAACCAATTGAATAAAATTAACAAACAATGGCTTCCCAAGGAATTATATATGTCAATCCTTTGCAACCTCCTATTGTAGATGTAGAGCATACCCCCTTAGCAGATAAAGATTTTAAAATTAGTGACCCTGTCACTAAATTTAATCTTCTTGAGCTCCACTGCTGGAGCCGTGAAAAATAAATTGACCAAGATGATGAAGTTTTCATTTGGGAGTCTAATTTGCCAAAATATGTTGTCCCACAGACTTTCCAGTGCCCAGAAGTAATCAGACTTTGTCAATATTTTTATTTCCCTGACCAAAGAGCCATTATAACCTCGGGAAAATAAATTTTGTTTACTATCACAGCTATGTCAATTAATCAAATGCTACAAATCCAACCTAGAACAGACGAAACTCCTCTATCTATTGAGGCCCTTACACAGTTATACCTGAATCTGGACTTCCCCAAGAGGTTTGAGATATTTCAGACATTCATTCCTTCATCTGTAGAGACTCCCAAGACCAATCCTCCTTATCCAGCAGCAATATTTTCTGAAAGAACCAGACATATCATTAGCATGTTGTCTTTTATTCTAGGTTATTTCACATATAAGCATGTTGATGCTTCAGTATTAGGTTTTTTGTCAATTTTTACACCTGGTCAGCCTCTTGCTACCATTTTCAATTTTGCTCAGTACATTGCTGACACGATACATGAACAACTTGTTAAAATGCTTGAAGAAGGTGTTTTTAAGTATTATTTTGTTCTATTCCACATGTTTATATACTTTCAGTCTGAGAAACTTGCCATCAACCTTCAGAAACTTGATGTTGAAGGTAATCCACAGTCAGTAATATTTTGGACTCCATTACTCAAGAAGGATTCAACACAATTCACATATACAGAATTCATTGACTCTTTCATCCATCCTATTGTCAATATGCTGAACATAAGCATGCAACCAAGAGTTAGTGAGGAGATTAAAAAGTTCCTACAATTATCAGAGCATAGTAGGATAGGAGATTGGTACTTGTATCAAAATCACATAGAGATTAGGGTGTATGGATCTAATCTCCTTCCATATAAACTGCCCAAATACCTCCCAATGAGGTTATTTTCCCTTGAATATATTAGGCAGATCATTAATTCTGATGCAATCAATTTCTTGGCAGCCAAAAAGAAGACACAGTTTAAGATTAAGAATCAAGTTGGCCCTTTCATTTGTAACAGTAGAGATGTAGGTCCACAAGCAAAAAAATATTTACAAGAGTTTAAGTTCAATCGGAGTTTTCAGTGGTACTACGATCCTTTAGGAGTAATAAGAAAATTGAGAGTTAAATGTAAATTAACTTCTTATGTACACGAATCAAAACCAAACATTGAGAAATACTCCAATCAGTCTAAATGGTTGGAGAACACTTTGAAAGAGGCAGATAAGCAAGGTGATACTAGTCAAATCTTGCAAACTCCAGCCCAAGAAGATAGGAACTCTAAAAGAATCAGAGAATAAGGATCATACACTGCAGAAACTACAACTGAAACAAAATTTATATTGATGTATAGGAATAAGCCAAAATTAAATCTTGTAAATGAGGAAGTAGAAACAATTGAAGTAATTGACACAGAAACAGTGGTGAAGGATAATGCACCTCTTGCAGTTTTTGAAGAAACTCATCGGCCTTCATTATCCAAAACTCATATTATTCAGAAATAGCGCAACATTGAAGTATCTTCATCCAGCAAACCAGCAGAGAAAGAGATGGATATTATGCAGAAATATAAAGAAATCAAGCTAAGAAATGAGACATTAAAAGTTGATACATATAACCAATATTGGAAGCAGTCACCTAGTGACCAAAGCAAATTGTTTTCTACATTTGATTATATGACCATGAAGATGCAGATAACCTTCCTGCAGCCTACAATGAAGCATCCCAAATCATCAATTGATTATAAAAAGACATCATATGAACTTCAAGCATCAGATCTTCATCCAATTGACCAAATAGAATTTCATAAACAAGCCGGTGAAATGATGTATTCTACAACGACAAATAAATCCATGAGTGTACAGAAACTTCAAAACACTCTAAGGAACATCAGAGATCAACTCAAATTAGAAAAGGCATCCTCATAGGCTAAGGATAGCAAAATCAAATCACTGGAAGATTTGATTATTGAAGTAGGATATGATCCAACAAATGTCAAAGTTGTAGATAAACTGATAAAGAAGAAAAATACAAACATTGCTGCATTAAAGAAGCAACTCAAACTACCTCCTACTGAACATCCTCAGGCAAAGGAAATATTACAGGATGAAAACTAGAAATATGAGATGATGAATCTCATTCTTTAGTTGACTTCCCAAATAAAATAAATGGAAAATGAAATGGATAAGTTAGTGCAAGAGAAAAAGGTATGATCATAAGAAGTCCCTGTCACTATTATTCCTGTAGTCACAACAGTTGTGCCTTCTACATTAGCAGAATCATTGGCCCCTTCAGTTCCAATGGCTACAACAATTCTTGTCACATCAGCAACAACTTCAGCAACAGGGTCATCTACATCAACAATACAGTCAATTGATGAAGCAAGTAAGTTAGTTAAATCAATGCAAGAAATGTCTATTCAGACAAATGAAATCAACAGACTTAAAGAACAGCTGAAAATTCTGGAGGATAAAAAGAAACTTTCTCAGATTATGCACAAGAATGAAGAACATAAAGAAAACAAGTTGGCAGAGAAATTGAAGAAATTAGAGAAAGATTTAACTCTAAAAGAACCAATGGCACAAGTCAAGCAGCAATTATGGGCCAATATCATTGAATCTGTCAATGATATTTGGCCATCAATCCAGGTTATTTATGAACAAAAATATCTCATTAAAGTAGCAGGTGAAGCCATCCAAAAATTCAAAGAAGAACTTGGCAAGAAACCTGAAGAGGCTAATGAAATCATCAAATTTCTTAATTCCAAGAATAAGCAAGAATTAGAGGAGATTGGAATTATTGACAGGACAGATACTATTCTTGAAGTCAGGAAGGTGATTTCAAATAGAAACTTAATGCTACAACTAGAAGAAATATGTCAGAACATGGAGCTTGGCATAACAATATTTATGATGAAGTTTGACTTTCTGAGGCAGAAAGGCCTTCCAAATCCTTTGGTTTTAAATGACAGGTTAATGAAGCAAGAGGATTATGATAAAAATATCAGAGAATTGGCTAAGGAACAAGCAAACAATTCAGCCATGTAGGGAATTCCAATAGGGAAATTTCTCTACAAGAGCTTTGAAAACCTTTTTTACCTACAACATGAGGTAAAACACATGTTCATTAACAAACCTACATTCTCAAAATATACAGAGGTGGATGAAATATTCAGAAGGATGGTGAAAATTAAGTTACCATATGTAGAGAAGTGGGAGAAATTGACAGATTTACTGTGAAAAGAACAACAATAAAATAGGGGTAGTCTAATGAAAAATATATCAGTTAGGAAAAGGTAAACAAAGCAGGCAATTTTACAGTTACAGAACAACAGTAACAAAGCAGTTACAGTCAAAGAGTATCAGAGTTTAAAGAGTATCATTTGAAAGTCAAATGACTAAAGTCAAAACAGATTTGAAAGTTAAAGATGCCAACTTGAAATACACTCAACAACAAAATTCGTTGAGCAAACAACAAAGAGACAAATCAGCAACAAATTAAAGACAGCAAACAACAAATTCAATAAAATCAGGGACAGCTTGCATTAGTTAGATAGTTGTCTCTATCTTCTTGCATGAAGATATTTATTTTTCCATGAATAATTCCTAATTTTGTTTTAGGATATTTTTGTAAGAGTTTTTGTATAAATACTTCACATTTCGAAGTATTGAGTGTGGATGAATTGCTAAACATTTCTATAGTTGTATTGAGCTGAAACCTAAGGGTTCTTTGTACCATTTTCAAGTCAGCAGACTGGATTGAGCAATAAAGAGATTATATTACATGATTCATGTGTTGGGCCACTTCAGCGAAGTATTCTCAAATGTTCTTTGTTTTTATCTGACGTTTTCACAATACTTGTATTTTTTTCTAAATCTAAATGTATATCACGAATATTATTTAAGAATATGTTTAAAAGCACTATGTTTTGAAATGTTATGTCATTTTCATGTTTTTCACTAATATCCAGATTAGGGAATTCTTAATTTCTACCTAGTTTTGATTGACTTTTGTCTTTTTACTCATTATCTGGATCTGAGAATCCTTAATTTCTCTCTCATCCCGATTGAAACCATTTTCACCATCAACCTAAGGATCTGAAGTAATTCAGCTATCTTTCCCTGTGAACACTTCCCTTTAGAACCTTGATTTTGTTTAGACCTACATCTATCCATCTGAACTAGTGATTCCACCACCAAACCAAATCCAAAAATTATATCCCAAGTAATCCTACATAACTAACCTAAAATAAACTAAAATCAACAAAGATAAATCATATAGAGAGAGCCCTCTCTGAGAATTAGGAAGGCTAGATGCTAAGGCTTAAAAGTAGGTTTGTGGTTACCTCTAATATTCTTTAAACCAAAATATAAACAGCCCTTGAGAATTATTGGAGTGATAACATACTAAACTATTACATATAATACAAAACTATTATATGTACAATACATATCAAACTAATCCAAGAAAAAATAATGGACTTAGAAAGAATGTTGACAAGAAAACCATTTCTAAACTCAAGTGGAATAATCTAGCTTGAATTCCTAAAATTTAGAGTCCCTTTTTTGATAACCTATCAACCAAAGTATTGAGTTCCATATAAACACAATCGAAAGAGGTGATCAATTCTAACTTCACAGTTTTTCTCATTTCCAAATAATGTGTGTTATTCATAGAGCATAAATATGTAAATATATGTAAAAAAATAAAATAAAATATTTGCAAAACTAATAAAATGTCATGCCAACAAAATACTCCATAAGACAAGTTCTTATAATGATTGACTTTGACCTTGACATATACTAGGTGCAAACGCATGAAGACAATGATTTTGGTACAACATACTACATAATGAAACAATGTGGTAAAAAATAGGAAATCATCAAAATGTTTTTGTTCACTTTAAATGCACTTTTCATCATGAATTTAATGTATGTATCAATGAAACATTGTTGAAATTTTAACACACACACACATATAATGTTAACTTTATTTAACATAACTAGATATATCTTTAGATTAAAAAATTTTCGTTGTAATAGTTTCTCCAAGTGTCTTATTAGTGTCCACCATGATTATTTTTATGTAGAGTCGAATTAAATAAAATATATTGTTAATATAGGAAGTGTAAGTTACAAAATCATTACTCAAGTAATAAATTTAATAAGGGTGAGAACTAAGAGATATAATTGTCATATCATTAAATTAAAATAATTCTACAAATATGAGTAGTGGAAATTTTAAAGAAAATTACACTTTATAGATAAGCGCAAGTCTTAAAAAGTTGAACATTAAGCATCACCCATCTTATATTATTATCAAGACCACATTATATTAAATAATTATAAAACTATGTTAAATAATTATATATTTCATAAAATATATATATATATATATATATATACATATATATATATATATATATATATATATATATATATATATATATATACTAAAAAATTATAGTTTTGAATTTTAATTTAGTTAATATTTCATTTAAGTACAATTAATATTTTAAAACTAATTACTATATTTATTATTAAAAAATATACATAAAATATAAATGAATTTAAAATTAAATTTTAAAAATGAAATAAAATTTCTTATTTATAAATAGAGGTTTACCATAAGGAATCATATTCATCGTGCTAGATCTTAGACTTTTGTGATCAATATTGATAATGATATTGTCTCTTGGATTAATTACATCATTGAGATTTGATCGACGAACCATCTAACGTGGTTCATCCTCGGGACAAAGGTGAAAAAATCAATTTTTCCAAATGTTTAAATAGCAGGGATGCATCTGATCCAGAGTTAGTCGTTATGAATTAGCGGTTAGGAATTAGTCAAAAATTAATTTTATTATTGTTTAGATATTAAATTAATATTAAATTAATTAAAATAGATTAAATTAATATTTAATAAGAATTAGTCGTTACGAACTAGTTGTTAGGAATTAGCTGTTAGGAATTGATTTTTAGGAAAATATTTATTTATTTATTTATTTTTATTTTAAAACAAGTTAAATTAAATTAATGTTTAATAATAGAAAGAGAATTTAAAATTTTAAAAATAATAATAATATTATTATTAAAAAATAAACTATTGGGGAATAA
Source organism: Pinus albicaulis (assembly GCA_034641835.2). Classification (NCBI taxonomy): domain Eukaryota; kingdom Viridiplantae; phylum Streptophyta; class Pinopsida; order Pinales; family Pinaceae; genus Pinus; species Pinus albicaulis. The sequence continues at coordinate 576,547,854 of CM076583.1, forward strand.
TAAATTAAGAAAGCCAAAGAGGTATATTAAAATAAAAAGGTAGTTAAAAATGAAATGAAATGATATTTTAACGTCCATGAGACTAAAAATATTCTATGGGACCATGAGTTTCCTGTTTTAGCCTTTTGAAAATCATTCCTTTTCTTATTCAATTTGATGATGAGCTTGCCCAACCTTCCAACAATCCCCTCGCTAAACAGATAATGCCAAGAAACCGATGTTAACATATTCTCATAACTTTCTCTGATGTCCTTGAATGCATCACATTCCAAAATGAAATGTATTTTCGATTCCACTACCCTAAACATGCAAAATGTACACACTCGTTCTTCCCAAGCTTCTCTAGGTCTTTTCCACCGTCCTGTTTCAGACCGAAGTTGATGCGAGTTGGTTATTAATTGAGTAATAAGAACCTTTCCCCTCCACAGAATGTTACCTCCAATGTACTCTTTTTGTTGGAGATCATACATAGGGTTGAATTCTTTAATGTAGTACTTCTTATTTCTACCCAACTCTTTTCCCCAAAACCGTTTATGAAGCTTATCCATAACAAAATTCTTTAGCTCCTTGTTATTTGTGGGACAAGAATTGAGGTAGATATTCCATTTTTGCATCCATATGTAGTTAAGTCTCATCCATGTTTTTTGTCTTTCGCTCATGCCTTCCTTGAAGATAATATTAGGCCATCTACCTACTCCCATTTGCTAAATTCTTTTTAGATATTATGAAATGTATTTCGGATTAATTATATCATAAATTTATGGTTGATGTTTCAAACCATCTGATGTGGTTCATCCTCAGAACAAAAGTGAAAAATAAATCTACCCTAGAGGGTTAAATGGTAAAGATGCATCTGGTTCCAGAGTTAGCCGTTGTGAATTAGTCGTTAGGATTTAGTTGATGAATTAATTAATTATGGAATAAGAAATATAAAATAATTAAGTTTAATATTATTTATTTATCAATTAGTTTTTTTTTTAAATACAAATTGATATTATAGAACAATAATTTATAAATATTTTTATATTAAAATATCATAGAATAATTTAAAATGAGGGTCAAAATAAAATAAAATAGAATTAAATAAATAAATAGGTAAAACAAAATTAAATTAATAAAGAATAAAGGTAAAAATAAAATAAGTAAGTAAATTATATATATGTGTGTGTGTGTATATAAGAGGGTGGAAATCTAGCTCCTACTGAGTTTCCAGTCATCTTATCTATTAAGATTTATGACATGCTTTTCAACCTCAATGGTTTCTCTTAGCTTCCTATGATGGAAGTGGTTATCCTTAGCTATGACTTGAAAATCATCAATACAAACATGGCACCATAGCAATTGCTTCGATGGTAGTTGCTCTTGTTTCACTCAACATTATCTGATAAGGTACCGAACTTTTTCTTTTGAACTTGCTCATGATCAAGCGTTTTTGGATTTTCTCAATTTGTTTTCATTTTGAGACTAGGGTGTTGCTAGCCCACAATTCACACCCATATAGCATCATTGGACAAACTAGGAGTCCAAAAATCACTTTAATCATTTTCCAATCCTATAACATTGCCTATCTACATCTGTTTTGAAGAGCATATAATTATTTCCACCCTCCTAGAATTCTTCTTTCTATAGTCCTCCCAATTCATTTTGTTGTTGAAATCAATCCTGATGTACTTGTACTCACTTCCTTCATTAAGAATGTTTCATTTTGTTGTAGGGAAAACCCAACACCACCCATTTTTGAATTATTTACATCAATAAAAAGGACCCTTTTTTTTTTTGGCTAAGCATCTTTTGTAGTTTTTATTTAAGTTAATTGTCTTACAATTTTGTCATTTTTTGTTTTTATCGAATTTCTATTTTGAATGTTTCATTGAATCTGATTTTTCACAAGATTTCCAACGATACTTGTTTCGCTCCATTTGGTCAACCGTTTTATAAATGACACTCTTTTGAAGTTTGATTATTTGTGTCGCCTCGGTTAAAAAAATGTACCAATATTCCAATTTTTGTAACTAATTTAGTTCAATAATGCATTTAGTGTAAATATTAAAGCTTTTAGTTAATATTTTCATTTTTTTTATTTTGTCACTAACGGTCTTACGAAATGACTTGGCCAAATTGTACAATGGACTAAAACACATTTCGAGATCTTGGTAATTTATTCCAATTTATTACTTTAAAATAAATTGCCAAGCCCACAATCTCAAACTTGCACAATGGCTATAATCCAAATTGTAGGTTTGTTAATTCCACATAAGCCCCACTTCACATCCCTTCTCCTCCTTCCAAAAATTGCGAGATTACGAAAATGCAAGGTTGAAAGAATATAAAAATGTGAAATTGAAAAAATGCGAGATTGCAAAAATGCAAAATGTGAAATTGTAAGATTGCCATGAGTCTTTTACATTTAAAAAATAATAATAATAAATTACGATTTTTTTTTTCACATATCACAATTTTTAATTCACAACACAAATGAACTTTCAAAATATTGTGCAATCGGAAAATTGTGATAGGTTTTAAAGTTTTAAACAAAGTTTTTCACCTTATAACTCGACTTCACCACACCCTCACTCTCCCATTCCACTCCTTATAACTCCTCACCCTCACATAATGCGTGATTTTCATATATGTTTTGAATTAATAATTTTAAAATATATCATATTATATAATGTTATAATATATATTATATTTTTATTATAATTCTAATATAATTTAAATTATAATATTAATATAATATTTTAATTAATTTTTAAATCAATTTTTGATTAGTTTAATTTTGTTTACCATTAATTTTTATTAATTAAGATTAACAATGTAATTATAATTAATTAATATTAATTAATAGATAATTGTAACTATATATAGAATTAGATTATAACTAAAAATTCTAAACTTTAGTTCGGGCAATAGAATTTCCAGAGTTTTGGTAATTTTAATTCAACAACTTTGGAAACTCATAAATAAAGTTTTATTTGGCCAAATGAGATTCGGAACGGCTCATTGGATAGATAAAATCATGGAGATAATTCTTGAAGTGGTTTCATTTTCATATTTGATCATTTAATGGGTCTAAAATTCAGTAGAAGATCAAGCTTTGAATTTTTAAATGAAATTAATTTTCTAAGTTTAATTTTATGCATTATCATTTGCCCATAACTTCTTCTAAGTGCAGATCCATTCATCAATGATATCCTTGACCAATTAGATCATCACATGATTCAATAGAAAGCTTAGATTTCCTTTTCAATTATTTATTTAATTAAGTTTTGATTGGATTTGTTTTAATTCCAGGTTTAGCATTTTGATTTCAATTTGTATTTTATTAAATTATTTTGATTGGTTTTTACAGAGAAACAATTTGAAAAGATGAGAAGAAAATGATCTGAATCAATGAAAATGCTCCAGCAATTGAAGAATATGATTTGGGCCAATGAAAATTGATTAAGCAGAACCATTCCTCAACAAACTTTCTTGTTGAGAATTCTTTTGTAAATATTATACATAGAATATTGTAGAATGTATTAAGGGCTCCCCTTCTCTGGGATTCAATAATTCTTGAAGGATTTATTGTATAGAGCATTTAAAGTTGTAGGGTAGAGGAGAGAAAACTCAGATCCAATGATTATTGAATATTTTTCCTTTTTATGTTGCATTATGTATGGAGAACAAAGTTTGTACTATTACAACTCTTGCTTTAAAAGAAGAAGTTCAAGCATTGTAAAATATGGTTGTAGACTAGACCCAGAGAAATGGATTCTATAAATTGGTATTTCTAATACTATTGTTTTAAATACTGATTTCATTTTACGATAGCAGGAATGTGTCATTTTATTCATATTTGTGCATTATTTTCGATATGAGTAATGTGTCTCAATTATATATTATTATTTATCTCTGCTCTTATAGGTTGAATTCTGATTTCTAAGCAACTATTTACTCAAAAATCTGTCTTTTAATATTGATTTAACAAATAGTGATATGTTGTGAACTATTTCCTCATATTATTGTTTAATTATTTGAATTACTGATTTAACAATCAATATCATTTTTGTGAACAACTTCCTAAATGTTGTTGGTTGATTATCTTAGTTAAGAGGTCTATGAATAGGATGTGTTTCAGTATTGATAATGTCAGTCAATTGAACTACTTCATTGACTTGATATTCATTATAAGCCAGACATATTTAAATCTCAATCATTTAAATATCTTGCTCTCCATTAGGTTACATCTATATCTGCCTAATTGAGATAGGATTAGGATCATTTTCCTTTTTTTTTCATTTTAGAATAATTTTGCATTTATATTTAATTTTACATTACTAGAAGTCCTCTTCCCAAATAGGAAAAACTTTAGTTGTGGCTTGGATGAGCCCCAAATTAGCTTAAGGATCACTTGCTTGCTTGATCAACAATACGGATGATCTGATGTCTCTTCTGTATTGGTAGAAAAAAATTATATTTTAAGCCATTACGATATTAGCAGAAGGTAACTGGACGTAGTTAAGCTAGTCGGAACCACCATTCCAAATGGAAAATGAACTATTTTAAGGTCTGGGCCAGGTGGCCATCCCCCATGTTGTTTCAGCGAATTTCGAGGCATCAACATTTTGGTGCTAGAAGGGGCCCTAAAACTTGTTGTCTACTAGAGTATTTGTATTCTAACATTTTATTTTTATTACAATGGCTCCTATTAAACTTCCAATTTGGAGTTGTATTTTTGCACGTGCATCTTCCAATACTCCACTGGAAAAAATAAGACTCTTATCTCAGGTAAAGTTTAATTGTAAGAGGAATTCTTTTGCTTTTGATCATGTCTTTCAATTTATTCAAAATTTTACAAATTCTGATTTTTAAGAAATTGATGAAAGTATTTTATGTGGGATTTTTACTCTTACATCCTTGGCAAAAGCCAAAATGTGGTGTCAATCACTTCCAATTGCCTCAATTCACAATTAAGAACAATTTATTACAATCTTCCTTTATAAATTTGATGGATATATCTACAAATAAGTATGTGTCAATTTTGAAGGTTTACAAAGATTTGAAAATGAATCTTTAATTGATTTTATCATTAGATTTTATTTAAATTGTTTAAAATTTAAAATTGAAGACAAAACTTCGAAAGATGAATTATTAGATTAGTTTGAATATGTTTTGTCTCTTCCTCCCATTCATAATCCATGTGAAATTACTTCGAGTTTTGCTCAATCTCCTTCCAATTTCATTAACATTATTGAAAATTCCAATATGGAGGTACAAACAAATGATGATGAAGTGGAATTTATTATGTATGATCAATTCCTTCATTTAGTGCACACTTTCTACAATATTTATAATGATCAAGGTCCACCTTCACATGTTAATGAATCTCAATCACAAAGCTTAGAAAATTTCACTAATCAACCGCAAGAAGATATTAGCAGCAATCTTGAAGAAAATACTGCTTTGAAATCTGAAAATTAGTGTGAATTAGAATCAGAAAATCAAATTATAAGTCGGAAAGTACAAGCAGCAATTAAAGTTTCCAATAATATGCAATCAGTTGTACAAATTTCTGAATTCTTTTATGATGAACAAATTCCAAATTCAGGAAAGCAAAGCAACATTCTTCAAGAAAGCACAATTAGCCAAGTAAATGATCTTAAATCTGAAATTTGCAATGAAGAAAATGCACAATATTTCTCAAATAGAGACATTTTCAAATGCATTGTTTCAGATTCATATTTCCCTTTATCCTGATAATTGTTCTAATAACAATTTATCCTCTCTTAACTTTAAAAATATTTTAGAAAACAGAGAGGATGATCTAAATGAATTGCTGATTATTTTTTATCAAGATAGAGAATTAATTATTCATCATTTGTCTGGCATTAATGAACTTGAGCTCTATATTCTTTCTTGTTTTGATACATTGAATGAGATCGGAGGAAATTCTAATGAATATCGTGAAGTCATTTATGATAGCTACTTTGACATTGAGGATATTGATTTGTCTTCTTCACAAGTAAATCTTCATGATCAAATTCGAATCACATGTGAAAATGAACAATCTAATTCAGAAATTGTTTCAAATTGTTCTCATTTTCAAACAATTAACCATACTCATGATTTCAGCATTTAAGAAACCATTCCAATCTATGATTTATATGATGATCAAGCTCGCATTCACATTCATAGTCATAACTCTCTCTCAAATTCATAAGTTGGTATCAACAATCATTCTAATTGCATTATTCTGCCCAATTCTTATAAAGAGGAAATTGATTAAGTCAATTTCAATTGTGTTGTAACAATAATTGTAACATTAGTGTAAACTATGATTCAATTTTGTTATTATTTCGTCATTTATTTTGTTTAACTTCATATTTATTTTATGTTTTTAATTTTTGATTTTTAGATACTTTGTGCTGGCATATTGAGCAACTCAATATTAAACACTCAATTGATGCATTGCTTTAATGGAAAAATGAATATTCAAATTATAATCATAAACATCAAGAGCTATTCAACTTCCAATTCCAATTGATGTTCATTTCTTATCAACTACTTCTTTCTTCTCGAAAGCAATGCCAGCAAGAGTGTATTTTCACAATATAACCAACAATCTAATTCAATTAAATATCTTTCATTGGATCTATCAGACTTCCATCCGTTTTTCATTGATCCATTTGAAAGACATTTGGAAAGTTTTCATTCATGGAAGATCGTTAATAGTTTAACACTTGAACATAACACTAACAAAATCATACAAGCGATTGTTTATGAAATATCATTTCCACAATCTGGCATGTCACCTTCTCTTTTAAACCTCTCCCAGTCAATAATGGAGATCCATCTAGATTTATATGATCCAATTGAAATTCAATTGGAATAGACATTTCAAAAGAAGGTGATTGTAATTAAGCTACTAACAATAAATATACATTCTAATTTCAGATTTCGTTTCCTTAATTTAATTATATTTGTATTTTTGTTACTAATGTTTGATATGTACATACATGCAGGAATTAAAATGCTTGCATGATTACATTTGAAGTATGACTATATATAGTCATGTTTCCCTCGATTAAGCTAGCAATAGGAATATATTAATTCATATTATATTTTTTTATTTTTTCATTTATTTCATTATTTCATATTTTCAATAAATCAAGTAACAAATACGATTTCTTTTGGGCATCCCCTTTCAATTATGGAAAAGTAGCTTAGAGAATTTTAGTAGCTCTTGAATAATCATATCATACATATTTGTGAACCCTATAATTGTCTTGTTATGTAAAAAATTCATCACGTTAATCATACATGAAGAAATTCCAAGAATTTTCTACAACTTGACAATTTTTTATTCACAAGTAATTCTAAAGAACTCATTTTTACCCAAAATCTTGTCTTCCGATGTAAATTTGAAGTGGATGCAATATGAAAACTCATTACTTAGAATTTTTAGATCAAATAAGTAGATGATGTTGAACATATGCAAATTTTGAGAAAATTTGGGAAAACTTGAAGCTTCATGAGGTAAAATTTACAGTTAATTTTCTTCCAGGTATGTGTTTACATGTTCACCATCATCTATTGTTTATTTTACTTTTCAAAGGTTTTTTCTTATTCTATTTTTTTTTGTTTGCAAGTATTCATTGACTTGATTATGAAGACGATAAGCAAGCAGAGAGACCTTTTTCCACAACATGTTCAGGGAAGTATTTATTATTTCATCTAAAATTTGAAAGTTATCTAATTTTTCTTATATTCATTAAAATATTGATAAATAAATTGTTAGGGAATCATATCAAATCATTATATTTCACAACTCCCTTCATAAGAAAGTTCTGGTAAAATTACTTGCCAATCAGATATTCTGATTGTTAATTAAATTATTAAAGGGTTATTTATTTTAAAGAAAAGTTAAATCAGTCGCTTTATTTTTTGAATTAAATACTTGAAAAAATCATCGGCCCTACATATGGCACGTCATATATTGCAATTCGCATATCAAATTTTCTGAAATGAGAATACTCCAAATATCTTCGATCCCCCAATATTCCCATTCCCTCCAATATCTGATGAACCTTTATTTCCGATATCACATCGTCTATATCGCGAAATCCTTTCTATCGCAATATTTGATTGGAGACATCTCTTACCATTTCCACGATAAGAAACCTCTGATGCAAGACCTCTTATATTCCTTCTCACTCATTCTTCGATAAAATGACTCCGCTAAAAATTTTGATGTCCATATAAACGCGGACCCAATACGAAATTTAAATTCAGTTCTGAAATATATTGCGTCCGTTCATAAATTGCAAGTTTGGTATGGGCATATGTTTAAAGATTTCGATGTCCCGAATCCGATGTGAAATTAAATCCACATAATAAAACTATCGGGTCGGTTCTTCATCGCACATTGGCGTATCAACGATATTACGTCCCGTACCCAAATCTTCTGATCACCGATTTCTTATTAAACCAAAGCCGGTCACACCAATGAGCCATGCCATTTATCTCATTTTCTTTATTGCAAGAATAATATCAGTGTCTCCTATCTCTGGCATAATTATTCTTCGATTTCTGATATGACTATGCTCATATCGCAAATTTTCCATTGCAACAATTATATCGCATCGCGAAAGTCAAATGAAGCCTTGTCTTAAGATATTTTGATGCGATAGATGTCGATATACGCCTCTCCACCATTGTCTTTTAATTATTATAGAAAACACTCAATCACATATCGGGAAGGGTGAAAGTCGCAGATTTTAAGCTATGCATGACAAAGAAACTCACAATGTGAAACATTCGGCAAGGCACTTGTAACAACTCCACTTAAATTAATGTTGGGGAACCCTAGCGATGGCGGCAAATTTCCACAGGGTTTCTCGAACATTATTCGCTAGATCGGTTTTTTTATTCGCCACATGAATCTCAGGCCGACCCTGCACTGCTCCCTGTGCACATTACTTCGGTTTTCTCGGACGTTGTTTCATATGCTCTGCCCAAACTTTGGGTATTGACCCGAAAATGTTTTAATATATGCACCTGCGATTATCTTGTTATTACCCCCTGTTACCTTGTGATTTACTGACAGGCGGGGCTCTCATCGTGTATCCGCACAGTTTTTTTGGGGTTTTTCACATCTGTGGGTCACGGTCTTATATAACAAAGCTCGGTGTGGGCCTTGGAGTTTTTTTTAATATTCACCATCTGTTTTGGTCTACTTGGTACCTTACAGACCTTCTGGTGCTCGTGACTCCTTTGTCTCATTCAAAATGAGTGTCTATGAGGAGGAGGTGGATTATACAGAGGACCCCTTGGTGGGTGTGGACATCTGGGGGCACCAGGAACAGGCGGCGGTTGATGATATGGTCGACATGGCTCCCACCCATCTTATCTCGGCACCAAATATGCCAAACCCTGCCTTCATGGCCGGTTGCTCAACCCCCATTGGTGACAGCTTGGAGCACTGCATTTTTTTGTCACCCAACATGCCACATCTTCCGGACGCTGAATTGCCTTACTCGACACCATTTTTGGATGTAGAGATGACTTTGATCACTGACACGACTCAGAATTTGGGAAACTTAAATATTCGCGATTGTGGACAATACTCCACGGCTGAAGCAAGTGTACAGGTATTGGCATCGGGGGTATTTACAAACATCCCTGTGGATGCCCCGACTGGGGATATACAAAACACTTCATTGGAATCTGAGGATCCTCCAGAGCAAGGGAACTCGGCCAGGGGTAAAAAGCTCAAAACGAGTAAGAATAAATTCAGTCACAACTCAAATTTTTGCCATGAAAGAGGTCTGGAGGATCTTGCAAATATAGCGTCTAGGATGCTTGTGGGCAGGGTGAGGGGCAGGAAATACTGTACCCCTCGCCTCATACAATGGACCAAAGAAATTTTGGGGGGGACTCTGGAAAACCTCCCAGAAGTTGCTCTTCTCAGGTGTGGATGGTTCTCTCTTACATTCATTGTGCCAACCCAAGTGGATTGGGCCCTGAAAAATTACTGGCATATTGAATTACATCCTATCCTCCTCAAGCGCTGGAAACCACTATTCGATCCTAACAAAGAAAGCGCAGGGGCAGGACCCATCTGGATGCACCTTCTTGGCTTACCGGTCCAGTTCTGGAACGAGACAGCCTTTCAAAATATCGACGAGCACTTTGACCATTATCTTGACCACGATCGTTCCTACCTTGTCACTGGGAACAAAGTCGTGGCTCACATTCTCATTTTTCTTGATACCAGAGATGGACTACACGACATCTACAACATGCTTTTCGAAGGCATGGTCTGGAGTCAAATTCTGGATTATGAGGGCATTCCTTTCAGATGCCGGAAGTGCCATGAGGTTGGGCACCTATATAAGGAATGTCCAATGTTGGGTTATCCCATGCCCATTTTTAAAAATACTATATCGATGGCAGTGCAAATGGACTCGACCTCATGCAATTGCAAACAGGATGTGGTGCAGCCACAAGGTGATTTGGATCAACAATCAGCTTCCGTGGCGATGAAACCACTTCCCACTTGGCCTGTCACTCATGCAAGAACACATGCTCCAGTGGCCACGGATTCTCTACAATGCTCTGCTTCGGTACCGGGTACCCCTCCTTACCCTGACTCTTCGAATCTCTCTTTGCATCCTATTACAAATTTCACATGTACTCCTATTTTATCATCACTTTTCAGTATACCATCTCTCAGCTGCACTATCTCCCAGGCCCCTCCTTCAATTTCTCCCTCTATACCTCACACATTTGTGCACTAGTCTTCTTGCCATACATCACTATGCTCTAATTCGTCCTCCTCTAAACACTCGTACTACCTCAGATCTGCCACTACATCACAACCTCTCAACGCTCTTGGCATTGGCCCGAGGTTTGAAAATATCCCTACCAAAAATAGAGGTCGACCATCACATTTGGAAAAGGCAATTAAGAGAGCAAATTTAGAGGTCGAAGCTGGCACACAATCTACCCTCATGCAGGTTCTTAGAGAAAGAAGGCCCAATAATGGGGTTCCCTTATGATTTGTCTCACCTACAACTGCAGGGGACTTGCTAACCCCGACAAGAGATTGGCACTCAAATCACTTCTAGCACAACATCCCATTGACATTCTATTTCTTCATGAAACTCTGGGAGATGGCATATTTGTTTCATCCACTCTTTTATCGATTCTGCCAAACTGTTTTTTCATTACTTTAGACGCTAGAGGCAGATCCGACGGTTGGGCATTGGGAATAAATAACAGAACCACTCGGATGATAAATTTCTGGAGCTGTGAGGGGGTACTTGGCATGGAAATTTACATCAGTAAAATTGAAACCCCCTTCACGTTGATTAATGTCTACGGGCCTTGCACTAATAGGATGGAATTCTGGCAATCACTATTAAACTGTACTCTTATCGACCACCCACATGTCATTATGGGTGGTGATATCAATTTTTCATTAGGCATCTCAGAATCCTGGGGTACACATGCGGTCCCTGATCCTTTGGATGATTTTATCATAGTGTGAGGAAGCTCTGCTAATTTCAGTTATTCAAGTAAGTTACAGAGTCCATCATCTAATTTATTGGTGTCAGCGCCCTGTTCTCGATTCTGTTATGGAAAATTTATTACGCTCTTTCTCTTCTATCGATCGCAAGATTATTAATGAAGTCACCTCTCGCTCTGTTGAGCCTGAAGATCCGAATGAAAATCATGAGTCTGTAGATAATCCTGAAAATTGGAATCCTTCGTCGCTTCATGCAACTGATGTCTATAAACTTCCTTTGTCTTATGTTTTCAAGAAATTTTTTTTTTTGAAAAAGTCTTTTTGAAAGAGGTAGAGGTTACTATTAAGATTTCTGGTCCTTTTGTTCAAATAGTCACTCTAAATTTGTTCTCAAAAGATGAAATTATGAAATTTAGACAGTATGAAAAGGAAAAGAAGTATAACTATCTTCATTTTGGAGGTATCCGTATTGATCTTGCACCTCTCTTCCGTCATGGTTGAAATACTCCCTGTATAGCAGAAGTCTTTGATACTAGACACCAGAGTTATAACCATGCCCGAATAGGAACCATTATGGGTAATCTATCCACAGGATGTCAATATGGCACTATCTATCCCGATTATTCTATAATCTTGACAGATGTTCATTTGAAAGACTGTTGGAAATTAATGACTGGAGTTCAAGGTCTCCAACTAGCATAAGACAGTGAGTATCTTTCTGTGTTAGTCCAAACCTCTTTTCAGTTAACTAACACTGCTCACCCAAAGTTGAAACAACTTATCTTAAAGGATTGTGTCACAGTAGGTCTATCAAATGCTCAGGTTGAAGGTGTCCTGTATGACCCTACTGAACTTCCTAACAACTGGTATTTCCAGTATAAATCTATTGCTGATGACAAGAAACCATAATCAAAACTCAAACGTATTGCTATCTCTGATGGTCGTGTCAAGCTAATTCATCCTAAACCAAAGATCCAAATACCTCTTGTCAAGCCACGAAGATATGTTGTGCCTGTATCCAAATTAGAAGCCTCTTCATCCAGAAGAATTGATCTGCCTCCTATTGAAGACGTATTTCCATCTGAACCAGTTTTAGCCTCTAATGAGTTGTACATACCAGAGTCTAAACCATTTCTTGTTGTAAATAAAATGCACCGTATTTCTCATGTTCCATTTTCTCTTGTTGAAGAATGGAAATATGCCAATCGTCGTTTTGTAAAAGGTGGGAAATGGCCTCCCAAGACAAAATTTTGCACCACCTCTTCTATGTATAAACATCCAACCACTAGAGCTGACTGTGCTCCCTTGATTGAACATAATGCCACCAATCCCAATGACCTAGATCAGGTCTACCAGATAGGTAATTATCTCATTACTTGGTGTGCACATGCCGAAGATGTTCTAGATGATCTTGGCTCTCAGACTGAGCTAATTCTCCAAAATCTAAAGCTTCTCCAGGATGAACAACAAGAAGAGACACAAAGAAGAGAAGCAAAAGAGAAGAAGAAAAAGGAAAGGAAACGTAGAGAAAATAAAGCTCCCAATTTTTCTATTTCAATGGATACTCCCAAATATTGGGATATAGAGGAAAAATAAGAAGAAAGTGGAGTAGAATCTAGTGCACAAGCTTCTGAAAGAAAACTAGAACCAATAAAGCCATTAAACTTTCAGAAACCTAAAAGTGAAGTTGCTACTTTGGAAAATGCTGCCTCCAAGTTTCCATCTTTTATTTTACCTTCTCTTCAAAAAGCTCATGTCTTTAAAGAAATTCCCAAATACCCAAGGGTAGAAGAAGATTTATTTGCTACCAATGCCACTGGTTATGTTCTGGATTTAGATAAATCAACAAATCCAGTTGAATCCATAAGAGTGTGGATTGGAGCCCTTTATCAGATGCAAGTTGTTTCTAAACTAGATAATATTTCTATTTTCGCCCTTGCTGAAAAACGCATGACTGGCATTGTTTATGACTGGTGGATGGGACCACCAGAAGAAGAACGAATGAATGTTGTTGCATCAGGCCTAGCTACTTTAGAACTGCTACTCAAAACTCAGTTTGTACCAAAACCAGCAGATGATAAAAAGCAGATCATCACAGACCTGGCACGAATGGAACTCAAAGATATTAAGTTCCTAGATCAGTTTGGTAATGAATATATGGCAAAGGCGTATAAAGCCAATCTGACCAATGACACTACACAAAAGATTTCATTTCTGTCTAAGCTGCCTGGTAATCTTGGTGATCTAAGAATGAAATATCTAGAAGTCCAAGGAAAGAAGATTTAACAAAATTATTGGATAGATATTTTGTTTAGATGTCAAGAAAAAGTTAAATATCTTTGTTGGCAGAAGAAAGCTCAAGATTTTTCTCCTGGTCTTAATGTTTGTCGTTCTGTTTTTCCATGGACTCCATTTAAGAAAAGAAAATCTAAGAGGTATGGAAAATTTAAGCCTAAACGAGTAGCCAACCCCAGAAGGCCTTTCCAAAAATTCAAATATTTGAAAAAACACAGACAACCAAGAAAGGACAATGCATGTTTCATATGCAAACAGGAAGGTCATTTTGCTCGCAAATGTCCTAAAAGTTCTTCTAATAAGTTGAAAGCCTGCATTGAAATTGATGATTTTGTTGATCATTGGTCACTTGTTGATTCTCAGGATGAAGTATCAAATGTATATATTCTGACTGATGCTTCTCTATCAGACACTGAATCAATTCCAGATACCTGTCAAAAAATGAATAGATGCTCTGATGACACTGAATGCTATGAAGACAATGAATTGCATTACAGTGATGAATTTAGTTCAGATGATTATACTGATGAGACATTTGAATACCTTTCAGATGATACTGTCTCTGTGGCTTCCTCACTTTCTATTCCTCCCGATACTGGTATCAAGAATTCACCTCCCGTTTTAAATTCCTTGTCTCCACTACCCACATTGAATTCTTTTTTCCCTTATCCTAAGACAATTTCTCAGTATTCATCTTTTCCCACTCCAACATCTGTAAATACTGATGAAAGTTCCTTTCTAAAAAATATTGTTAAAACTAACAATCTTCTGTATATTCCTGTCAAGGTTCAAGTTAAAGGTGAGTGGATTACTGTCGATGCCTTCATCGATACAGGAGGTTCCAATAATTTGGCTCGTCCTTCTCTTTTCAAAGGATTATGGAAACCTTTGCAGAATATTCTTATTTCTGAGACCATTGGTGGATCTGTAAACCTCACTCACTATGTAGATAATGTTTCTTTAAGAATTGGTGGGAGTATTGTAAATTTTTCTGTTGTTCAGCATTATGATACATCTGCCAGTTTATTTCTTGGAATGCCTTTTATAAATTCCGTATTACCAGTGACTATTAGCGAAGATAAAGTTATCTTCAATATCAAGAAAAAGGCAATTTCAGTCCCGAGATTAACTTTGGCTAATTCAGAAGCCCGAAGAGAGAATAGCCAAAAGAAAGCAGGTGCCAGAAGACCAAAAAATGACTCTAACAATTGGCAAGAAGTATTACAGATCTATGAAGAAAGGAGTCAGAATAAAACCAAGCAGAAAGCTAACAGAAATCATGATTGGTCGCCCGAACAGATAAATATTTTTGATGAATTGTTGAAAAGTTGTTCAGAGAATCCTCAAGCATTTTGGAGTGTAGAAATTCCCCAACAAGAGATAGACACTCTTCATGACAATGGGGTTAAAGGTAAGCTTATACCCTGTACTCCAAATGATGAAAAAGAAATAAGAAAGCAGATTGAAGAATTACTGAATCTTCAGTTGATTGAACCAAGTTCTTCTCATTATTCATGTTCTGCATTCCTGTTCTGAAATCATTCTGAAATAATTAGAGGTAAGGCCAGAATGGTGATTAATTACAAACCATTGAATGTTATCACTAAGGGCTTCAATTATCCTTTACCTCGCCAGGAGACAATTATGCAAAAGATTCAGCATAGTAAGATCTTCAGCAAATTTGATATGAAATCTGGTTACTACCAGATACAAATTAAAGAAGAAGATTGTCATAAAACTGTTTTCACTTGTCCTGCAGGATTCTTTCAGTGGAGAGTTGTTCCTTTTGGTTTGAAGAATGCGCCTGCCTTCTTTCAAAGGCGCATGGATTTTATTTTTGGTAAATATGATTTTATTGTTGTATATATAGATGATATTTTGATCCATAGTCCAGATCTTGAGACTCATATGAAGCATCTACAAATTTTTCTTGATGAAGCCAGAAAGCATGGCATAGTACTTTCCAAAAAGAAAATGCTTCTGTTTCAAGATAGTATTGATTTTCTTGGTATTCATATTATCAATGGAAAAATTCAGATGCAGCCTCATGTCCTGACAAAGCTCTCTGAGTTTCTTGATGAGCTTAACGATACCAATATGATTCAAAGATTTTTAGGTGTGCTTAATTATGTACATAGATATATTCCCAGATTTTCCGAGAAGACTGCTCCAATTAGACAACACTTGAATTATGGATGGTCACCAGAAGCGACTGACGCAGTCAAATTACTAAAATATGAATGCCAGCATCTCCCAGAACTAAAACCTCCAGGTAATGGATTTTTAATCCTCCAAACTGATGCCTCTGATTCTTTTTGGGCCGCAATTCTTTTTGAATGACAGGAGGATGGAGATGAAATTTTATGTGCTTATGCATTCGGTGAATTTCAGCCTCACCAGAAAAATTATTTCATTGCTGAAAAAGAGACTCTAGCCATTTTTAATGGTATTCAAAAATTTGAGTTATATCTTTCCCCTGCCAAGTTTTTGATAAGAATGGACTCCATGAATTTTAAATATTTCTTATCAGCCAAAATCTCAAAACATCTAGCAAGAGGAAGATTATTGGCATGGCAGATTTGGTTTCAAATGTATGATTTTGAAGTTGAATGGGTCCCTGGTATTTCTAATTATTTAGCAGATTCCTTGACTAGAGACATGAATAAAGCTCACAGTGATCTTTGCTCTAGTCGAAGAACTGATCTATTTTTTCTTCCAGATAAACAGCCTCAAGATGATAATTTTGAAACCTTTGTCAAAAGATTTCAGATTCTTGATCTAGTTCTTGGTGATATGGTGATGGAAATCAAGAAACTTGTTGGGTTAAGAATAAGAAGAAACCAGTGGATACAAAGATTCCAAGCTTGGCAATCTAAGAATGTTGGTGTTTTGTTGGGATTAGATGAAGAATTGGTGAAAGTCTATCCCTTGCCTAACATGAAGGTAAAGATTTATTTCAAAACTCTTGATGATTATTGGTCTCGAGTATACACTGACGATATGATTCAAGTTTTGAAAACTTTGAATTATTATCAGATCATTGGAGGAATTGATTTTTCCTTTGCTATCTATACCTCTACTAAAATGCTAGATTTGGATGAAATAAACATAACTGAGAAAGTTGAAATATTTCTAAAAACTTTAAGAATTCTAGATCTATTTGAAGAAATTCATGCAGCATTTCTTCAAAGAAATGATGAGCATTTTGCAGGTACATATTCATTTCCCCAATATGAACTTTTTGAACCCTTTGCAGATTGGGAAATCAAAGATGGTCGCTGCAGAAAGAAGCCCCAAATAAGAGCATCTCAATGTGTTGAAATAACATTGTAGTTTTTAAGAACCTTCTCAACACCATGGGATTATCAAAGTATAGAATTTCGAAATCTCATTGTCCCAAATCCTTTTGCTCAGATTTATGGTCCAGAAAGGATTGAAGAATCTATATTAGCAGATAACGCTGAAGAAGTAAAGAAAATTTCTCTATGGCTCAAAGAATTCTACAAGATCAGATTTCCTGAAAAGCTTTCCATGATTAGAACATTAGAAGAATTGCAAGGAAAGAAAAAAGTAATCAAATTACTGATTAATCAAAAGTCATTGATTACTATTAGTGTTCTGAATGGAAATTGGACTGATGATGCACTTTGCCTAATAAGTTTATTACTGTCTACCAAGGTTTTTTCACCAATGATCTTTGAAATAGGTTGGCAGCAGAAAGAAAATGTTAATCATAATTGCAAGCTTTGGGTTCAGTGCGTTATTGAAAGTTCCGTCAGCATGTTCCAAATTTTAAAATGGGAATTACTCGATGGAGTAGAGATGCCAGTTCAATCATTGCCAGATTTCCGTAAAAGCAAGAAATATTCTTTCCTTGACATAGAGATAGACCCTATGGCATATGTTAACAGGTGGAAGAAATCGGATGATAAATATCTTTTTCCACAAAAGAATCTCTATGTAACGACAGATACTATAAAATTTGATATAGGACAATCATCACGAGCTCCACGAAAAGAAGAATCTTCTACAGTCTCCACTAAAGGCAAAGCAGCTATAGAGAAAGGTAAAGAGAAGGTATCCGATGAAAAAGAAACCATATTTGTGGATTTATGCCAAGATGCTCAAGAGCAACAGGACCACGCTTGGGAATCATAATATTTGGAATGGGTACATCAGTCTTGGGCTAATCAAAAGCTTCCTTCATCCTCATCCGAAATCAGTGAACCTGACCATGATAAAGATTTTGATAGTGACCGAGAACCGAAAGGTCCTTGGTAGTGCTCCTTTATTTTAATTATTTTACTCTAGAATATTGAGCAGACACCGTCTGGGCCAGTAATGCCTGACAAGGACCCTCAATACTTCTCATATTCTATATAAGTGTGTGTGAGTTGTAGGATAGATTATCGAAGGCTTGTGTGTTTTATTGAGTGTTTGTGTGAAAGAGTGTTTGTATTCATGCTCTAAGAGATAAGAGAAAATCAGGCTCTACTCTGAAGCATAATCTGGTATGTAACATATTATTTGAATTAATACTGAAGCCTGCTGGGCCGCTTGTCTGAGGACAGTTCTTTCCAAGATCACTGTAAGTCGGGATTGTAAAGCGAGTTGAAGACCGAAGGAGTCGTGTGAGTCCTCATATTTCCCGTGCCCGTGGTGGATAGTGTGAGGAAGCTCTGCTAATTTCAGTTATTCAAGTAAGTTACGGAGTCCATCATCTTATTTATTTAGACTGGAACAAGCTGACCTTATTGACATTCAGATGCCCAAAATTTTGCCTACTTGGAGGAATTGCAGAACTGGGAATGCGGCATTGGCACGAAGGCTGGATAGATTTATTATTAAGCTGCCATTACTCCAATCTCTGGAAAAATTTCGATAATGGGTGCGATATGGTGGCATGTTGGACCACTCTCCAGTATTTTTAGATTTTGAGTTTGGGCCAAAGCGTGCCCGACCTCCATTTAAATTCAACTCCATATGGCTACTCGATCCTGAATACCATTGTCTAGTGGTATAAGAGTGGCAACACTATCAGCAGCACCCTAACTCAGAACCGGCTCGAGTTATTTCTGAAAATCTCAAGCAGATCAAAGGCTTGACCATCAAGTGGACTCGGGAAAAACAAGGGATAGAGGGAGAGGAACTGAAAAGGATCAAATTAGAGATCTCCCAAATCAATGCATCTGATATGCTTGGGTATAGATCTAGTGACACAAAGGAGCATCTCATCACACTTGAAGCATCTAGAAGGAAGCTCTTGCAACAAAAAGAGGCAGATTGGTGGCTAAAAATCAAGGCCATATGGCTTCAGGATGTTGATGAGAATACCAAATTTTTTCAGCATCATGCAAATGGCAGAAAAAATTTCAATATGATTTGGGAACTTACTAAACAACATGGTTATGTGGCCAAAACTCATCCACAACTTCTTGATATGGGCATACAACATTTCTCCAACTTATATAGAGCTCCATTGCAAATTGACCTTCCAGAGATCATGCACATCACCAGTCTATTTCATAGATATGTGGACCAAGAACAGGAGGAGGAGCTTGATGCACTGGTCACGATGAATGAGCTTGAAGGAGTACTCAAATGGTTCCAAAAAGACAAAATCCCCGGACCGGACGGTTGGCCCATTGAATTCTTCATACATTTCTTTGAGCTGATTGGCAATGATCTCCTTATTTCCATTGAAGATAGTCGTGTCAAGGGGAGAATATATGATGGTTTCAACTCTACCTTTATTGCTCTTATCCCCAAGACAGACCATCCTTCCACATTTCAAGACTACAGACCCATATCCCTCTGTAACTGTTTATACAAAATTATATCCAAAATTATTTCCAATCGCATCAAACCCATCCTATCCTCTCATATATCCAAAGAACAATTTTCTTTTCTTCACCACAGGCAGATTCATGAAGCCATAGGCACTGCACAAGAAGCTCTACATTCCATTAAATTTAAGAACCTCAAATCCACCATCCTTAAAATTGACCTTGCGAAGGCATTTGATCAAGTCAATTGGAGCTACCTTCATCTCATACTTATACAAACTGGATTTCCCCCCATGTTCATTAATTGGATTATGGGTTGTATATGTCACGCCTCATTTAGTATTCTTCTTAATGGCACTGCGTCAGACTTTTTTCATGCTGGTAGGGGACTGAGACAAGGATGCCCCCTATCACCACTCCTATTCATCTTAGTTATGGAAGGTCTATCCGTCCTCATAAAAAATACCATCACAGATGGATTGTTGCATGGATTACATATAAATGAGATCATTCAAATTTCACATCTATTATTTGTTGATGATGTACTCATTTTTCTTGATGGCTCTTGTCAGGACACTCTTCAATTTGGAAATATTCTTCAGTGTTTTTGCAGGGTGACGGGCATGCAACCAAACAATTCTAAATCCATCATCATCATGACTAGATGCTTGGCACATGAACAAGGAAATGCTCTGACCACATATGCCTTTACTCATAACAACATTGGGGATGGATTAAAGTATTTGGGATTCCACATCAAACCAAATGACTATCAAATCAAAGATTGGAACTAGCTCATTGCAAAAGTGGAACGCAGAATCAATATTTGGTATCATAGATGGCTCTCTCGGGCAGGTCGACTGGTACTAATTAAATCTATTCTTGAGTCCATTCCTGTATATTGGATTTTTTTGGCATGGATTCCTATTGGGGTCACCAAGCATATCACATAGATCTGCAGAAATTTTGTATGGAGAAACCAGGAAAAGGACAGCACTTTTGCATGGATTGCATGGGACCGAATCAATAGACCTAAACAATGGGGTGGGTGGGGCCTAAAAGATCTACACTTATTTTCATCAGCCCTTGCAGCCAAGATGTGTTGGCATCTTATCACTTGCCAAAGTCTCTGGAAGGAGGTCACCACTGCTAAGTATATTTCCCCCAGAAGCTTACTTGATTGGGTGAGGGGAAACATTTGGGCCTCCCCTGGGGTCTCCATCATCTGGAAAGAAATCACCAAGGCTGCATCACTCATCCAACAAGGACTCTCATGGAAAATTCGATCGAGGGATTTGGTTCTAGTTGGATAGGATTCTTGGTCGGGGAGTGGGGAATACTTCAAACTACCTAACTAGATTATTGTGCATCTGGATGATAGGGTATCTGGTACCTTTCATAAATTGCTGATCCAGACCACACAAATTGGCACACACAATAATGGCTATTGGTTGATGAACTACACATTCCTCAGGCTTGTGCGCATTGTTGGGCGAATTATATCAGAGCATTACAAGCGTCGCATATTCGTTTGACACAACAGGAGGACTAATTGCTCTGGACTATCTCTCCAAAGGGATATTACACTCCCAAACTTGGATATTTAACTCTCTGTCAAAATAAAGAACCACACGAAAAGCTCTGGTGGTGGACATATATTTGGAAACTCAAGGCACCACATAAATATAGACTCATGTTCTGGTGCATTCTACATAATTGTATCCCCACTATGGAATATCTACACAGGCGGGGTTTAATAGGTCCCTCTAGATGCTGCTATTGTCATAACCATGGGGAAGAAACCACTCATATATTTCTGGACTGCCCCATTATACAACGCATATGGCTTCAGGTTACACAGAGCATGTCTTGACATCAAATTTAGAGGGGTAATTATATTCTTCATGCTTGGTCATATTGGTGGCAGACGACGGTCAACACAATAAAGTAGCGAAACCTGCCTATGGTTTTCACTTGGGAAATTTGGATCAACCGGAACAATTATATCTTCAACAATCTACCGATAAATGAGGATTTTATCAGCAGGGCGATCTTGGTCACATACTCCCTGATACCCGAAGATGTTATGCAAAAAACAGAGAAACTTGACATCCCTGAAACTATTGATCATAACAAGCCGTGGGCCTACTTTGATGGCGCGACCACACAAGATGGATGCGGGGGGACTACTCTAAATTAATGATCTGCACCATTGTCAACTTAGAATGGGCCTGGGCCCGAGAACCAACAATTTTGTTGAACTAAAATGCCTAAGACTCCTTCTGATCTTTGCCCGTGAACAAAATTGCAATCACCTACAGATTTTTGGCAACTCCCTCATTTTGATTAACTGGTTCAACTCTCATGCACAGTGTCACACTCACACACTCACTGCATTACTGCGGGAAGTTCTTCAGCTCAAATCACAATTTGACTCCATCTCTATCTCTCATATTTACAAGCATCGGAACAAAATGGCAGACACACTTTCCAAAGAAGCCACACAGTTGAAATGGGGCACTTGGCATATTACTGAACAGGTTGGCTTACAGGTGAATAGATTCTACCACATGCCTTTCATCGAGGAATTTCGGGCAGATCAGGCTGCAGATTTTTTACTGCAATTTTTGGGTATATGGGTTTTTTTTGGGGAGATTTTTCATATCTTCACATGCCATCTATAAATATTCACAGCCGGCTGCTATTTATATTTTTGTACATACTCTAGATATTTTACCTTTATTTATACTATTTTTGTGTAGGTATGGATTAGTAAGTTATGCACCGAACTTACTTTATCTCTACTTGGACAGATACTCATGGACTATAGCCTCTTACATGTACCACTGACTAGTGTATAAAGTCAACAATATACTTTGAACACACATGATAGTATACTCAGTAAAATGTAATATGTATTTTTTCTTATCTAATGAAAGATTACGAATTTTTCCTTCGTGAAAAAAAAAATCCACTTCCACACAATATATATATATATAGTCTAACGAGTAACTGTAGATAACTTTATTTTAATGTATTTCGTCGCTCTTCGATGAAATTGTCTAGTAGTTCTATGCTTGCTTTATTCTTGACGAATTTAAGTTCAACAATTGTCATCAATCGAATTTCTTAGAAGCTTGATATTAACTACCTCTCTTTACCACTTTCTTTCAATATAATATAATCTATGATTCTTAGGTAAATTCTAGCATAATATAATTATTATATCATGCTCTAAACATTTTAATTCCCTCCTTGTTATAATTGCGAAATTTCTTTTGTTTCTAAATTATCATTTTTATACTTAAGTCACTTGTTTTTACATTATCAACCTCCCTTAATTGATAATTACGTCCTTGACTAAGATTATAGTATGCACCTTAGAAATGTGATTATTATTTGAATTTACGCACATAACCATTTTTTGGCCATAAGTGATCCATTCAACACTTAGAATGAATTTGGCCATTTTAAATTCCATTGTTACTTCTAATTCAATATATATTTCTTTTATGTTCTAATTTAATAGACTTTGGTCCCTTGAATAGGCATTATCCACTCTCCATAGTTGATAATCCTATCTTATATTCCATCATGGCTATCGTTAAAACCTTGCCACTGTGTGTACTATACGAATGGACATATGTATATACTTACTTTATAAACCTTAACCACTTCTTTCCCTATATGATATATGTAAAAAATAACATTGTGACCTTAATATAGTATGGGCCATTCGAATATCCACTGTGTATTATTTTCTTTACCCCTACGTGGGATTGTTGTCATAGTGTAACGTTACTGATGTGGGTTTACATGTATACCCATCATGACTTTCATTTCCCTCGTAGCTCTGCCACGTAATTCACCCACATTACATATTAATATGACATAGATTTATATAACATTGTGCATTTATGAAATTCGGATTGAAATCTCTATCCGTAAGTGTAAAGTCAGATATTTTTAATACTTATATCATTTCAGGATTTTCTCATTTATTAATAGTGTCATTCTCATTAAAGCCCTCACATGGCTCTGGCCTGGTGACTGCTACGTGGTTAACTTAACTGGCTCGATTCATTACAAGTGGACAGTTGTGGTTGGATCATATACTTGTTTGGATTTAACTTTTCATTTGCCCTAATTTTGATCTATTCTATATTTTATTTTGCGCGGCCATTTTGTATTTCAGCTCTGGTTCTTCCACAAATCCTTTGGCTTCAAAGAGGTCCATGCCAAATCCATGGCACAGAGCTAAACCCACGACGCAACAGGTTAGTGGTTAATTGTTTTCATTTTTAGGATTAATTTTAGGTTGCCTTCAGGTAATAATTTATTTGAAGGCGACGTTTTAGAATACAGTCTCTAGTCTGCATTTTATTTTAATTCTCCCGAACCATGAAACTCTGCAAGTGATACGCATATCTATACGGTGGTTGTAGCTTGTTCGTGTGGTTACAGGGCTTACATTTTGACGGAATGTCCTTGCCAATATTATTCCATGTTATGGCAATTCGACTTGAAATGGTTCCTCGAGGTATACTAAGGAATTCATACAGTTACCTATATTTCTAACTTACTGCCACTTGAATGTGTTATAAGGATATTAAAATTCTTTTTGTTATGGATTTTATTCCATCATTTTGGGATATGATATCGAACATCGTTTATCTCTATTTTGATTCTATTATCTCTTTCATATTTCCATATTTTGACTCTCTGAGTTAATATTTGTTTATTTGGTAATGATTGCAGGTTGAAGATTTCATTCGTGAAACGCAATCTTCAACTTTGACTCTTCTGGAATTAAGGAGTTTTTGTTCCTCGAGAAGGAATACCAATATTTTATTCTTATTAGCATCAAGCTATGTCTCCAGGTATGTGTATTCCTTTTACACTACTCTCAACATTATTTTATTCGATTTTAACCGTCTAAGTTTAGTTAGATTTATAGGTTTTTGTTAATGATAACTGGTTCCTTTTTTCTGGCTCTTCTCTACTCTGAGAACGCAGTGTAATTTCTAGCATACGTACCCTTGTTTAATAGACTCAGGGGTTGTACAGTTAATTAATTTTTCATTTAATAATATGTTTCTCAATTCCTTTTCGCAGTCCCTGCGTTGAATTTGTCATTCTTTTGGCATTTAAGTGGTTTCTTAGGAATACATGATTGTAATTCCTCATAATTAATTGACCAAGTTTACCACTGATAGACCTTACAATTCTCAAATACTCGTCACATATAGTAGTAATTACAAATTAATGGCTTACTCAGAATTGTTATCGATTTTTTTCTAGCTTCAACTTTTTGATTTCTGAGTTATTGTAACTCATTGTTTAAGTTTGAGAAATGTAGAATATCGTTTGGGTTTGAATTATTCACATTTTCCTCAGGTGTATGGATTTACATGTCTATTTATTTATTTCTAATTTAATCAATACCATTATACTGAAAATAGAAATCTTATCAATTTTTCTGAGATTTAATTTTATACAATTAATTTCACATTATAGGGTCTAATTACCTTTGTTTCTAATTTGTACAGGAGTACAATTTTTCAATAGTCCCTCAAAGTATGTCCATCCCTCTGCTGCAACAATTTTAGGTAATCATTCTTCCTTATATGTATAGTAATTTCTTCTTACTAATTGTTTCCTCTTCTTCCCAATTTATTTATTTTTCCAAATTTGTTTACATACAAATTTACCTTCCTGCTCTATTCCAACCAGTAAGGTAATATTTTCAATTTAAATTATAAATATCGGTTCTTTTAGTATTCATTACTTTATTGAATTTAAGAACATGTATTAATTTCTCTAAATTTGTTTATGTGCAGGTACCCTTTCTACCTTCTTGTTCCATTATATAGCAAGGTTATCAGTCTGTATGTCATATAGTGACAATAATATTAGATTTCATTTGTACAGGTTGTCCAGAATTCCTTGAGGACTTATTCTAATTGAAATTTGAACTATATTTGAAGTAATAATGTAATTTTAATTCATGGGACTGAATCCCAACTCTGTATAAAATTTGGACAAGGTTTACTTTGAACTTTTTGTACATATAAGTCTCCCGACTTATTTTGATTTAGTATAATACAGTATACTTTATTTACAAAAGTTAATACAGGTTTACTGTTCTGCATATTTTATATTCTATGAAACCTTTGCTTCATTTCTAATATAATATTATGGTTCATGTAGAATTTCAAAATATTCTAAATATGATACATCAGAAGATAGGATTTGAATTTTCTAGATTCATGTTTAAGAAAAGAACAAAATTTCCTCATTTTGTATAACCTTAATTGACAGGTTGTCGTAGTTAATTTTATAATTTCATTATATCTACTATCCTTCTCATGTGTTTTCTTTCTGTGTATATAAAATAATATTTTCTGCCTAACCTTAGATTTAACCTATTTCAAAGGTTTAGACATTCTGAGAGTTGGTATAATTACTAAAATTGTATGTGCAATAAAACATGACTACACTATATTTATTATAGTAGGTTATGTTAAATGCACATCCCTGAAATAAATTACCTTTAACAGGAGAATGTAATACTACTTAAATACACAGAATATAATTGTTCATAGATCTTGCTACCTACTTCATGACCATTGTCAACTTTATCATAATAACACAATAATAAGACACAATTTAAATAACTTGTGCATACCAATTCTGGGAGACTATTTTCCACCCAACCTTGAGCTCTATCTCCATAGATCCCCTCGAGCAGAGATCAATTCTTTCCAGCAGTATACAACCTCTTGTCTACCCAAGAATGGATTATTTAAGCCTGATTTCCCTTTAGCTTGTTTCCATAATTGCGTCCAATTAATCAGGATGTTGTTTTCCTTTTTGCCTAGGCTTTCCTTTTATTTTTTCTACAAAAGTACTTTAAAACTAGTTTTATTCCACCTCTTCCTAGTAAATTTCCTCTTTACTGGGGTATCTTTTATATTTTTATCTCCAATCTAATATTTTCAATTTAATTTTTTTCTCCAAGGAGTTTTGGAGAATCTGAGAAAGTCTTTGGAATCTTATCCATCCTCATGGACTTGAATTCCTTATCTCTATTTACTCTAGTCTTTGCACAATGATAAATTTTCACATTTATTAAATTCAACTTTACTTTATGTCCACATATAACTTTCCTATAGGTCTATTTGACCTTTAGAGCTTTTAACTGCCTAGAATAAAAGCAGAAAATTAGGAATATAACAGAGGTGACATATACAAAAAATCATGTGAATGCATGTTTTCATATTCTGCCTCTCATTGGTCTATCTATAATGAAATGTTTATGCTCGTTATTGCTCTAAAATGCTACAAACCATGGAAATTTTGTATAAACATGTTTACAGTGAATGATCTTATCCGTAATTTTATCTATGTTTGTTCCAAACCTTACAATTTTCCAAGGTGAGTTGAACCATTGCATCACACTCGTCAAATTGTTTTCCCTTTAGTTATATTCATTTCTTCTAAAGAGACTCAGAGCCTCTAATTGATGAATTTTTGAATCCTAATCCTCTAGTTTTCATTTTTTGATATTTTCCTCAGAATTTCAAAGTTGTTCGCTTATCATACTCTTGGGTTTGTATTATATCGGAAACATTTAAAACGAACTCTAAGATTTAACTCTCTGAGCTTCACATTTCCTTTTCTTTCCACTATCTTTTCCATCATATTTAGCAAAAGAAATGACCCTTATTTTACTATCTTCACTGAAATTTTGTGGTCTCAGAGTTTTGTAAAATTGATTTTGGCTTCAAAAACGATTTTGGAGATATTTCACACTTGATTTATTCTCATATTTATTAAATCTTGAATTCCTCTCCTAGAAGCTTATTTTACAGGTAAATTTAAGTGCTCTTGAAATCATTTTACAAAACTTCAAATTAATCTCATTATTGGAATGAAAGTCATTGCAGCTATTTTAAGACTCTTACAAAAAAAATTACCTTTGATATGAGAATGTTTGATGTTTTAAAAATATTTTTTTTTACATTATACATTTATCAAGCATTTCTTATTGGACATGATCAATATCATAAATTTTGTAAAAGTTACACAAAAGCTTTTATTACAGGATCTTGTTTCCCTTAATATTTTAAATACCAAGATTTCTTGTAACGGAGGTGAACTTTTATTAAACCTCTGAAATCTTCTATCATCGGAAACATTATCAAGAAATATCTTTATTTATCAAAGTTTTGTCGATCTATACTTTTGGAAAACTTGAGCTCTTATATTTTGCTTTGATTTTCTCGGAAAACTAGAACTTTAGAAAATCGGGTTAAAAATTTTAGCAAGTCCCTGATCAATTCATTTTGATATTTCATTATGTTTACATGAAGTCTTGTTTGATTATCTTTTGGATATATATGCTACTTTCATGTTATCATGGTGGTCCAAAACTTGGATGTATTTCAATCATAGTTTTTCCAAAGTCAAGTATTCATTCATAGGAATGATTTTCTAACTGAAGGGATATACATTTTTCACAGTGTATATACATGGACTTATTTTACTCTTCTGGGAAATCACTTTCACTAATAAGGAATTTGGAACAAGTAAAGGTAATGTACCAATGATTAATTCATATTTTTAATTTTATTTTATTTTGAATTTTTCTCCATACTTATCAT